>CM061560.1:147965468-149165468 GCA_030864225.1 Capsicum baccatum var. pendulum
CATATGGTAGGGTACGATTGTAGGGGGTTGGTCGTACCTTCCTGCGGTAAAATTTTTCAGTTTATGTGGGGGGTATTCTAGACATTTCCCCTTATAACTTATTGGGAACCCATAAATTATAAAACCTTTTTTGGGGGGCTTCATTAACCTATTTGCAATCAATCAAACACTATAAACTTTCTCTAGTCTCTCTCTTAAGTATTTTAGGTCAAGGAAGGCTAGGATCTCATCAATAAAATTAATTTGGGGCTTAAGAGTGTTGTTTGTTTTCATATTCATCACTATGTAAGACATGTTACTTCTCCCTTATTGTTAGTTCTAATTGAAGGCATATTTTATGAATTGTTCTCATGGTATAAATTGGGATAATGTTTGGGTTTTGAATTATACTTTGGGGGTTTCGGTTATAATGGTTGGTTATTGTTTTCCCATGTCTTTTACTCATAGTTTTCATAACATAATAGTGGTTTGAATATGTGTTTGCATAGGAATGGTTAATTACTTATTGGTTTTGGATTTCTAAACTATATTCTCCCAATGTGTGTGATAACATACCTATGAGAATGCTTTTTCTACATAGTTGAACTTTTAATGAAACTATTGCATAGTATAACTTTGTACTGGAACTTAACTTGTTTTAGGTGGTTTTAAATAGTTTAATCATAAGGTCATAGTGGTCATGGTTTGGTATAATTAAAATCCTTTGGCGTATAAGTGAATACCCCAAGCAAACATGATGATGAACTACTTGTGGAATACATGGAAATACCTGAAGTAATCATAATAATAATGTAATACATGGGTAAATGGGAATCCCTTTGCTTCATTAAAATATTTTATAAGGACATTTCTGGCAAGCCATAGTTGGCATGGCGATACAACTACTTATAGCCTTGTTTACTAATAAATAGAATTGTGGTTTGGTTGTGTGCTAATGGTTTTAATTGGGCAATAATGGTCTTTTATGATAGGTAACTATGAAGGTGTAAATCCAATGGACGACCGTTGGAAATTCATGGTTTCCAACATGAGGATTTGTTATGGTTGCCATATATGATTCTTGTGGGGTACACAAGAATCCCTTAATTCACACTTATATATATGTATAATGGAGAGCAAAGGGTACATGGGAATCCCCTACTCTAGTGTTTTCTCTGATTTGTGCGGCTACATAAATCGAGACCCGTTCAGGGGTAGTACTTGAACAATATAGCCCATGGGTGGTTTAAGGATGGTTAATCTACATATACCCATGTTAATGGTTTTAAAGGCATTCTTAAACCAGATTCCTTTTCCCGACATGCATATATATATATATATGGATGGTTGTGAATGCAAATGGTTGTTTACTTGGATTTAAAGATTGGCATTATTTTATTATTATCCTGAGTGGTTGCATGCGTTTACTCACTAACCCTTCTTTAAACGTTGTTTCCCAACACGATGTAGGAATCGGCCATTCTATTCCTCCTACTAAGTGATCAGGTTCAGGATTAGTTGTTTGATTGAAGTGTTGAGCTTCTATATTCCGGAAGGCTCCATTTCATGTCATAGATGTCTTTACATTCTTTGGTCATTTTATAGATTATGGGATTGACTATGGTCGGGGGCATGTACCGACAGGGTATTGTTTTACTTTAGGTTAGAGGCTTTGTGGAACTACTACAGGTTGGTATGGGCGGTATCGGTATTGGTGTCAACCTTGGCATTGGTATTGGTATTATGGTTAATACTATTTTACTGTATTTATGATTGTTCCATCCTATTATGTTATGTAAATGGACATGGTTATTATTTAAGGTTGGTTATGGTTGTTCGTTTGGCATTAGATGATAAAACTTAATCTAGTTTGTCACGGACGTTAGCCAATCCCAATGCCTTTGAGTTTCAAATAGTCTTTCCTGTTATATGTTCAGAATTCATCCAACTCAAAGGTAGTGCTTCGAGGTTCGTTTGGGTATCAGTGGTGGTCCCAAGTCTTTATTTTTACTTGATATGCCCATTATGAAAAGGACCTAGGTCCGGTCGATAATATTAGAAATAGGATCCACAAACCTCTATCTACTCATGACCCCGAAGGACCACAAGATAACCCATGATGATATCTATACCTGAACATTGCATAATATATACAGTATAAATGCGGAATAAATGTTGTAAGGCTATAAGGTTCAAAACTGAATATCTGATACAAACATAACATCTAGATAGGGTATGAAATACCCAAAACAACTAAATAACTGTTTGAACAACAATATAGTCTGAAAGCCTTAAAAACTGACTGTCTGAATAGGGAGTTAATGGGACATGTCCCCAACTAACTGTAACTGCTGAAATAAAAATAAAAATACTAAAATTGTAGAACATCCATGAATGATGAGGACTCACTACTAGTCTGTCTGCTGAATGTCTAAAATGCTACCGATTCTCTAGAGCTAGTGTCTCTTAACCTATGGTATAGAAAAAAACATCGTAGCATAAATTTTTCGGTATGATTGAATGTACTTGTATGAAAGTGAGGTAGGCTAAATGCAAAAGGGTTCATATGCATGAACTATGCTAATTGACTAAATAACATGAGCATGAGAATGCTTGCATGGATGCGTAACTGTAACTAAATTCATTATGATATTGACTACTGAGCCTGAATACTGACAACATGAGTTATTGATAATACATATAACTGATATAAGTAATATAATTGATACTGATACTGAGCAACTGTGTGTGAAAGTCTAGGTTCTGATTGAACTTGCTGAGTTCCGTACTGTATTGAGTAACTGTATCTGACAGTCCTAGAATATGAAGAACTATCTGAGTTTTTTTACTGAGACTGAGATTTAGACTATGGGAAGTAGTCATCTAAATAACATGCCCCAAATAAACCAATATAGCTGAGTTGGGGTCCAATTTGTAACCCCTATTGGAAAGGAGTCAATGCCGCGCCACTGCTAAGGACAAGCTGTGAGTGATCCCACATATAGCAGGTACTCAAAGAAGAATGGTGGGACCCTCATATAAAAGGTTAAGCCACCTTATCTACCCTCAAAATAGCAGGTTTGATGTCTCAACCTATGCTGACTACGTATTTCTGGAGTGCAAGGACTGTCTTTAAGAATCACACCCTCAAATAATAGGTGAGTTCCCATCCTTGGGCTCACTCGGTGCTGAATCCTACTCCCATCTGAATTTACACTGAACATGATAAACTGAACCGAACTAGACTGAGTTCCTTGGGTTTTGTGAATGATGGAATAATACTGAGATTTACTGAATTACTGAGCATTTGAGATTATTGGTGTTATTGAGTTTTCCCGAGTCACATGATTGACTGAGTTCTATTGTTCAAGGCTTGATTCGGAGTATCTTGAAAACATAACACTAGAACTAGGCACCCAACTATATTTTTTGGGTACAAGTACCCCGAGGACTCGATAGAAGGAAACCAACAAGGTATGACACTCTTGAATACATGACAAACATCAACAATCCATAATACAATAAGTTGGGGATTTACTGAATATATGGTTATCATAATCTTTTACATGGTAGGGATGCATATAATCAATGTCATAATTCCATATTCTCGCATCATGAGCATTTCAAAAAACAACTACATTGCCTATCAGTAGCATGGGAGTAATTTGAACATAAATGTAAAACATGAATCCATCACTTAAGTCACAATTGAACTATATTACATAATTTCTAGTCTCTTAAGCATTTTATCAAACACTTAGGTTGTATGTCTTAGGGAATGGAATAATAACCAAATTAACATATAATAACCAACTAAAATTCATGGTTTTCTACTCATATGTTAACATATTTTTATAAAAATTCATAAAAATTCCAACTTGGGAATCATACAACAACAACCACATGAACATATCAACCCATAGAATGAATTTAAAATTTATAGTTTAAAACTGAATTCTTGGGCTTCATGAACAAAAGGAATCCATGAATGAACACTATGCATAACTTGGATAGATGATTCTTGAGGATTAACAGTGAATTTATTGAAACTGGATCCTCAATTAAAAACCCTAAGCTTGTTCTTGATGGATTTTGAGAGAGGCAATTGTAATTTGGGTGAAAAATAGTTGAATTACGTGTTTTTGGGCTTATATAGTGATGGGAAATTTACCCTTTTGACCATGAGGACACGATCATTTAATGACTAAAGAAATAGGGTGATGACGCTTTAAGTAATGCGATATGTTGACGTCGAGCCTCAGAAGTTTTGGCTCCGGGAGCCTGCACAAATGTTGACCAACATGATTGGCGATGCGGCGTGCCAAAATCTCATTGGTCCACTATTTTGGAACTCCGAACATGATCTAAACATGTTCCAAAAAATCCAAAACATTTCCAGGAACACCTATTGATCTTCTTGATCACGATTTATAAGAATATAGACCCCTTTAAGGATGTTAAGGTCGCGTAATGAGATTGCCAACTTTTGAAGGCTAAAATAAACTAAGTCTAGAAGCTTAGCTAGGATTTTGTAAGTCTGGGACCCCTTGACAAGCTTAAAGGGCTGAATTAAGCTTAAGAAATTTACAGGGTCTTATAATATCTCCCCCATGGGAACATGCATCCCCGAATGAGACTAACTGAAATGGGAGAAATGATACACTGACGTACATAATGAACGTGAACATCTAAACCATGATTGACATTATTGGGATTCATACTGAGCATGCATATCTGATGCATAAGTATCTAATTCGTGAATACATGACTGAGATTTCTGATGTACTGAGTTTTTCATAATGAGAATACATATCAGATGCATGATTATATGACTGAACTGATTCATGAATAATTGATTGAATATGCAATGGTACTTAGTACCAAGTTTATAACTTGAATTCTGAGCATGAACTGGATACCAAGTAATGGATGAAATCTGAACATGAAACCTACAGCTTAAGGAGAACTATTACCTTCGGCTACGTCTGAGTTAGCGGAGAAGGGGTGAGGATACTTGGAATGCGTTGTTCGCTTCTGCTTCCCAAGTAGCTGCTAAAATAGACGGATTCCACCAATGAACTTTGCCTAGAAGGACTTCTTTGTTACTCAGTCCATGAGTCTGATAGTCAAGAATTTCAACTGGAATCTCCTCATAAGATAGGCTATTCTGAACATCTATGCTCTAAATAGGGACTACAACTGTCGGCTCAGCTATGAACTTCTTGAGAAAAGTGACATGGAAAACTGGATGAAGGGACCGACTTATTAAGGATTGAGCTTTCCCTTTTAGCCGAATCTCTTCACTCCATTCATGGGAGAGATCTTTAGATAAACAAAGTCACTAATCTCGAACTCAAGATCCTTTCTGCGCACATCCGCATAAGACTTCTGTCAGCTCTGAGCAGCCTAGAGTCTTTCTCTTAATAACTGGAATTTTTCTAAGGCATCAAATACAAAGCTAGGACCTATAACTAAGGCCTCTCTAACTTTAAACTAACTAAATGGAGATCTGCATCTCCTACCATAGAGAGCTTCGAATAGAGCCATCCGAATAGTTGTTATTGTATGCAAACTTAATCAAAGGAAAGTGGTTATTCCAACTACACTTGAAATCAATTGCACACGCTCGCAAAATATCTTCTAAATTCTAAATGGTCCTTTCTGTTTAACCTTTTGTCTGAGGATGAAAGGTTGTACTAAGCTAAACTTAGGTACCATGATGGAATTCTTTCAAAAAGTGAGAGGTGAACTGAGTACCTTTGTCTAAAATAATGGACAATGGAACACCGTGTAATCTGACCAACTCCCTGATATAGAGTTTGGCATAATCCTCATATGAATAAGAGGTATGTACTGGAAGGTAATGAGCTAACTTGGTCTTCCTGTCTATGATGATCCATACTGAATCATTATGGCAATGAGTACGAGGCAAACCCATCACAAAGTCCATGTTCACTTCTTTCTAATTCCAAGTAGGGATACAGAACTCCTGCATAGACCCACTAGGATTCTGATGCTCTATCTTAACTTGCTGACATGTAGAGAACTTAGCCACAAACTCTGCAATATCTCTCTTCATACCACTCCACCAATAGATCTTCCGCAAGTCGCGATACATGTTTATGGCCCCTAGTTGAATAAAGTTGCATGCACCATGCGCTTCTACAAGAATTCGCTGCCTTAAGTCATCTATAGCTAGCACACATAGACAACCCTGGCAACGCAATACACCATCTCCCCCTTGGGAGAAAAGCTCTACCTTTTGATATTTGACTGACTCTTTCAACTTGACTAGGCGGGGATCTCTATCGTATTTTTCTTTTACCTCAAAAACTAGAGAAGATTCTAAACTATTCTGAACCCATATACTACCCTTTGAAGAATCGACCAAACGGACACCTAGTATGGTAAGTTGATGAACTTCCTAAGATGAATTCTTCTTACTATTCTCAATATGATAAACACTACCCGTAAAAAGTGTACTGAGAGCATCATCTACTACATTGGCTTTGCCCGGATGATAAAGTACACTAATGTTGTAATCTTTCCAGATCTCTGACCACCTTCACTGATGGAGGTTGAGAGTATATGTACTGAAGGATCTTATGATCTATGAAGACATCTACATGAACATCGTATAGATAATGCCTCCAAATCTTTAATGAAAAAACTACGGTTGCTAACTCAAGATCCTGAGTAGGATATTTATTCTCATGGGGTTTAAGTTGTCTGGATGAGTAGGCTATGACCTTACCATGCTGTATGAGGACACAACCCAAACCTACTTTGGATGCATCACAATATACTACAAACCCATTTGGACCATCTGGTAATGCTAGAACTAGAGCTGAGGTGAGTCGAGTCTTCAACTCCTAAAAATCTTCTCACACAGATTTGATCATTGAAACTTGACTTTCTTCTGAGTCAATCTAGATATAGGGTATTCAATTGAAGAAAATCCCTTATAAAACCATCTGCAATAGTAGCTAAATCCAAGAAACTCTTAATATTTGATAGAGATAGAGGGCGGGGCTAGTTTCTTACTGCTTTGGTCTTTTGAGAATCAACTCTAATGCCATTACCAGAAATTATATGACCAAGGAATGCTACTGACCTTAGCCAAAATTTGCACTTACAAAATTTGGTAAACAACTGATGATTTTTTAGAGTCTGCAATACTATTTTGAGATGGTCTGCATGATTACTCTCACTGTGGGAGTAAATAAAGATTTCTTCTATGAAGACTTTGATGAACATGGTCCAAGTACTACTTGAACACATGATTCATATAATCAATGAAAGCTACTGGGGAATCGGAAAGACCAAAGACATAACTAAGAATTTGAAGTGACCATACCGAGTACGAAAAGCTATTTTTGGAATGTCATATTCTTTAACTCTGAGCTGATTATAGCCTGATCTAAGGTTTATCTTAGAGAAATAGCTAGCACCCTGAAGTTGGTAAAATAAGTCATCAATGGGAAGTGGATACTTCTTCTTGACCATGATTTAATTGAGCTGACTGTAATCAATACATATTCTGAAAGAAACATCTTTCTTTCGCATGAATAAGACTTGTGCGCTCCACGGGGACACACAAGGTCCCACGAATCCCTTATCTAGGAGACCCTTCAACTGTTCTTTCAATTCTTTGAGTTCTGCTGGTGCCATTCTATATGATGGAATAGATATAGGCTGAGTACCTGGAAGAAGATCAATGCTGAAGTCTATTTCCTTTTCGGGAGGAATTCCTAGAAGATCTTTGGGAAAGATATCTGAATATTCATTCACAATAGGGACTAATTCAAGACAGTGAACATCGATGATAGAGTCTTTAACATGAACAAGATGATGGACACATACTTTAGATATCATTTTTGGTGCCCGAAGGTAGGAAACAAACTGAACTATAAAAGCTGAAGAACTACCCTTCCAATCTAGGATAGATTCATTAGGAAACGAAAACTGGACACCTTTGTTTCTACAGTCGACTATGGCATAGAAGGAATGAAGCTAATCCATGCTGAGAATAATATCATAATCTTTCATCTCTAATTCAACTAAGTCTGCTGAAGTGACTTTCTGAGATGTTATTATCGGACAGTTTCTATATACCCGTTGGGCTATGATAGTTTTATCAACTAGGGTAGATACTAAGAAGGGCTCTACTAGAATTTTGAGATTGACTCTAAAATCCACCTCTATAAAGATAGTAATAAAAGAGAAAGAATCTCCTAGATCTAGTAAGGCATAAAATATGCAAATGAAAGATATGTCACATACCAGTAACCACATCAGGAGAATATGCAAATGAAAGATATGTCGCATACCAGTAACCACATCAGGAGAATTTTCTTAATCTTGCTGGAACTGGAGAGCATAAAGTCTCTTTTTGATTGCCCACTAGTATCACTAGAGGTGGCACCCTACTAATTCAGGCAATCATACTGAGCTGAGGAATGGTTAAGTTGACCCTGAAGACCTGGCTGAGGAAAATCTCTAACTCTGTGGCATGTCTTGCTACATCTGAAAAAAATACCACTGCCAGCTCTGTAAGTACCCTGATGGTTCTTCCTACATATATGACAAAGAGGATAAATTCAGGCACTGCTAGCACTGCTCTAAGATTTAAAGGCTGGCACTATATCCCTGTTGTTGTCCCTGAATTTTAGCACTGGAGCACTAGCTGAAGAAGGAGCTGGAACTGATGACTTAGGACAAAACTGAGAATGGTTTTCTCACTCTGACTTAGGCTGATCAAAGTTGAAACTACTTGTCCTTCCTCTCTTATTCTGCTTCTCTCTCATCTTAATCTTTTCCTCTTTTATCTACTGAGCATGGGTCATAAGCCTAGCTATGCTCATGTCACTGTTCAACATTGCGAACCTGCACTCATTTACAATACTATCATTAACCCCAGAAACAAACTTACTCATTTTGGCCCTGCTATCTAATACCACATGAGGAGCATATCTGGCTAATTGAGTAAACATAAGAGAATACCCTTTCACCATCATGTTTCCCTGCTTGAGGTTGATAAACTCTAGCACCTTATCTTTTCTCACCTTTAGGGGAAAGATCTATCTAAGAAGGCAGTGTCAAACTCCTCCCAGTCAATAGGCCAACCATCAACTGACCTCTCTGACTTCCACTACTTGAACCATGTGTGAGCAACGTCCTACAATTTATATGCAGCTGGGTTAGCAGTCTCACTAGAAGTAACCCCCATGATGTTCGTAAACTTCTGAACCAGGTCTAGGAACTCTTGAGCATCCACTTCTGACTTAGACTTAAAAAAGAATGGAGGATTCATTCGGGTAAAGTCCTAAATCCTGTCTGTAGCTGAATTGGCCACTTTGCTGGCCAGAACGACAGTTGTTCATTCATTCTGAGCACCAACTGAATTAGCAAAAATGGTGAATGCAGCTCTGAAATCTGCATGAGAAATGTGTTCTTCCAAGGGGTCTGCTTGAACGGGCTGTAGGGCTGACTGATTTTAATTTCTTCTTTTGGGAGGCATGTTCTGTAGAAGAAAGGAAGAAATGGATTAGACTTACAGTTAAATTTGAGCTCATGCTCACTTGCATAAAATGAATACTTAAAGAAAGAAAACTATTCCTAAAATATCTCATAGCCTTCTGCACATAAATGTGGCATGCAACACACCCATGTACAAGACTCTACTTGTAATGCCCCAAATCTGGTACCCGAAATTCTATATGGGTGCCATAATCGAACCCTTGACCGATATTGTAACTAAGCACTGAATAATACATTATAAATATATGGAATATAAGTTGTAAGGCCTGAAGGTTCAACACTGAACTAATACTGAATATAAAACAATGTCTGTAGTGGGGTATGACGATTCCCAAAATCGAGATAAACTGTTTGAAATATGTTGTAGTCTGAAAGCCTCTAAACTATCTAAAAACTATAGAGTTGATGGGACATGACCCAAACTAACTCCGAACTACTGAAATAATAAAGTAATCAAATAATCATGATATCCTCAAATGATGAGGACTCACTGCTAGTCTAGCTGCTGAACGTCTGATCTACTAAGGATTCTTAGGAGCTCGTGCTTCTAAACCTATGGTATAAAACACCATAGCATAACTGGGTCAGTACGTTGAATGTACTGGTATGGAAGTGAGGTAGGCTAAATGCAAGGGTTCATATGCATGAAAAATAATAACTGACTATATAACATGAATGTGAAAATACATACATGTATACATAACTATAACTAAGATCGTGATAACTCTAAATCATGAATTCTGAAAATATGGATTTACTGCTATTCGAGTACTAATACTGGGATACCAAATGACTGAGTTTACTGAATACTGAGGAACTAATGTCATATTACTAATAAAGAAATGACTATTTCTGAAATTTTTGATTGTGAAGAACTTGTCTGATTGACTGTATCTATCATTCCTAAAATTGAATACTGATAACATGGGTTTCGTATAATTAATATACTATTAACTAAATTTGTGATAACATAATTACTGAGTCTGAAAAATAATAACATGAGTGACTATATCTAGTAGTCCTGATACTTATGGAACTAGCTAGGTTCCGCACTATACAAATTTGACTGCTTCTTACAATCCTGGATTAATATAGAACTGAACTGAGTTCTATTACTGAAACTGGATCTGAAATTTAGACTGTGGAAGGTAATCATCCCATAGACATGCCCCAAAACTGAACTGCTGAGGTCCAACCTATAAACCCAGCTGGAAGGGTGTCAGTACCATGCCATGGGTAAAGACAAGTTGTTGAGTATACCCTCTCTGATAAGGAGGTCTTTCGTCAACCTTTCCTAGTAGGAAACTCAAATGAGATATATAAATCCCCACATGCATAGGGTGCATCTCAACCTATACTATTTAGGTAGTTATAGAACACAAGGATTGTTTCTAAGGATCACACCCTCAACTAAATAACAGTTGAGTCCCCATCCTTGTGTTCACTCAGTGCTGAGTCCTACTCCTAACTAAATAGACACTAAACAGATTAACTGAATTGAACTGATACTAATGGTATTGTTTAGCAAATATAAAATGAGTTCACTAAGTTTCCTTGATTGATGGAATGCTACTGAGATCTGAGGACTGACAAGGAGTATTGAAATTACTGAGATTTCTGGGAATACTGAGGTTATCAAAATTACTGAGTATGAATATTACAGAGACCACTGAGGTCACTAAGATTATAAAGTAGGATTAGACTAAATTATAGTTGAATCATGTGTGATTTGGTATAGATATAGGGGTGATAAATTGACCCTTTTTAACCCTTGGATGAATATTTTAATTCTATGAAAATTTCTCGACCTGGACCCCTGGGGTGACGCGGCGCTATCGCATTGTGTCACTAGAATTTTACAACTCTGAATTTGATCCTTGGAGCAATGTGCCATAATCGCGGAGGCTCATTGGATTTTGATGATTTCCATTTTTGCTGGCACCGCGACACGTTGAAGGCTCAGGTGGCACACTACCTTACTCAAATTGCTCTAACTATTCGCCCGGGTGTCGAATTTGAGAGATTTTGGTATCTATGGAAAGATTATTAAATTTCTCACATGGTAAAAAAGTTAAAATCTTGAAAATACCACATGTATAAAAGTGGATTCATCTTTGAAAAAGGTTTTTAAAATTTTTAGGATGATTTTAAACTTCGTAGAAATATGGGGTATCATAATATCTCTCCCTTGGAAACATTCGTCCTCAAATGAGACTAATTTAGATGAGAGAATAATAAGATGAAGTACATATTGAACATGAATAGTTGAAACATGACTTCCTGACAAACATTACTGAGACACATACTGTGCATGCATATCTAATGCATGATTTTATGACTGAGCTGATACATGAATGCATAACTGAGAGTACCGATAAACTGATCACACATATCTGATGCGTGAATACAATACTGAACTGACTCATGAACATGCGATTGAACAAGTAAGGGTACAATACCAAGTTTGAAATAAAAACTGAGCATGGTACTGAATACAACATTTGTAACTGAAACTTGAATATGAAATTGGATAAGCTT
The DNA here is from genome assembly GCA_030864225.1 of Capsicum baccatum var. pendulum. Classification (NCBI taxonomy): domain Eukaryota; kingdom Viridiplantae; phylum Streptophyta; class Magnoliopsida; order Solanales; family Solanaceae; genus Capsicum; species Capsicum baccatum. The sequence goes on from CM061560.1 coordinate 147,977,526, forward strand.
AAGAAAAGCTATTACCTTGGGCTGAGTCTAAGCTTAATTACTAAATATGCATGTGTGTAAAGATGAGAATGTAACTAGGTTTGGAACGTGATACATCAGCTGAATATCATGATCTAAACTAAATACCATGAATACGTGGCATGTGACCGATATTGGAGCTAGATATCAATCTATGGGTATCCACTACTCAAAAATTGAATCGTTACAATAAGAGAGAGGCATGTTTATGTCATAAAATTTTAGGGGATTATAGTGTATCTCTTTCTTAGGACACTAGGTCCCTAGAAGAATACTGACTTCACTGCGATACTGAGAAAAACTGGGATGATGCGCAGGGCACTAATGAACTGAATATCTGGGATATTAAACTAGGTCATGATACATGAACCAAGTTGAACACACAACTACCTAGTTGGTCCATCTGAGAATGATCACATTCATGAGATTTCGAATAGTGTGATTAGGTGGAAAGATAAGGAAACCACATCATATGAACTTGTCTATTCTAACTCTAAACTGAAGTACTCGGTTTGCAAACTAACTCATGCTAAAAACTTATACTCGATCAGAGCATTTCTATGACACTCTTTGTATAAGGTTCTAATGACTGTAGAGAGAAAGCAAATGTTAGCCTGGTCTGAGTAGGATATATGAATGGGAGATCGCTACATGAATGGGGTTCTTGTATTAGGAGGTAAGGCCTATTAAACATCATATAATATAATGTGAAAAAAAATTATGCACTATAACTGAGACTGCTGAAAAGGTTCACATGTTGTTGAGCACGAATGTGTAAATATACTAATTTATCTGATTAGCTGAATGACTTATAGATGAACACTGGCATATAAGACTGAACTGTACTTAGTCGGAATGACTAACTTAAGGGTGTAGAGTATTATGCATAGGAGGTAAGGACTGACTGAGTACCATGAGGTTACTTGGTATGGATATATGTAATTATATTACTTGAAATTGTGAGACCAAGCATATGACATGATTTAGAAACATTTTATAACTGAGGTACTGAAATACTAATGGTTGAGTAACTGACTGCTATATGCTATGGTCGGGTAATCCTAAAAGTGAACTTAGTTTCTCATCTGGCTAAAGTAGAACTGGGACTAATATTGTGGCTAAGATGGTAGTTGAGACTGTAATCGTAACTAGTAATATAACTGGGACTGAATGATGGTTTTCGATAACTGAGGTTTAGACTGGTATGGCAGCACTGAATTCAGATGGCTAAATAACTGATAACTGAAAGCCACGGTTCTGTAGGACTATCTAAGTCCTTTATTGGATACTGACTACTGAATGATGTTGTAAAGGATTCCTGCAGAATAGAACATTAACACTACAGATTGACCGAGGTATCTAAACTTAGAGTATACGTGACATAATCAAAGTTTTACTTAACCCTAAGAGTGAATTCATGAATCGTATGGGCTAAGCATACTGTAAAGAATGACATGATTACATGAGTCATTAGCTGCATGACCTGAGTCTGATGTTTTTGTATTTATGGAACTTTATTCGTAACACTGAGTAAGCCGAAACTCTTCATACTAGGAACTTAAATCACACACTATTCTTATGAAAAGCCTGAGAATATAAGCTGGGTTCATGGAATTGTGAAATGAATCATACATAAGTATTGGGAGGGTTCAAGTAAAAAACTTCACATTGCGATAGGAATAGATCAGAAATCATCTTTCCTTATTGATTTTGTACACGTACTGGCAATATTACTAGAACTTGAAGGCAAGGCTTTCTGAGATATTATAATCGGATAGTTCCCATATACTTGTTGGACTATGTTAGACCGACTCACTAGGGTAGAGACTGGAAAAAGGTCCTCTTAATACTTGGTCTGACCTTAAAGTTACCTGCTATGCAAGGAGTTACAAAAGGAAAAGAAGCTCCTAAATCTAAAGAAGCGAGAACATGTAAATAAATGATCTGTAACATACCAGTAGCTGCATTATGAGGACTTTCCTGATCTATTCATGACTGAAGTGCATAGAGTCTATTTGGGCGTTGGCCACTGATAGCACTAGAATTGGCACCTTGCTAATTTGGGCGATCGAACTGAGCTGAAGGACAATTGTGTTGACTTCGAGGATAATGTTTAAGATATTCTCGGACCTTATGAACTGACTTGCCATATTTGAAACACACAATACTTATGGCTCTACACACACTGATATGATTCTTACTACACTTTTCGCAAAGCAGATGAGTAAAAACCCTGCTTTCACTACCTTAGGCCTTAGACCCTAACACCTCAGATATACGATCATTTCTAAATTTTGGTGCTGGTGCATTGGCTGAAGATGGAATTGGGGCTGGAAACATCTGTCTATGCTGAGAATGGTCAATACCCTACGACCCTGGCTGAGAAAAACTAAAAATACCACTTCTGGCCCTCTTATTTTTACTCTCTTTCTTCTTAAGTATCTACTTCTAAATTTTACTGAGCATGGACCATAAGCCTAGATATGTCCATATCCTTAATCAATATCGCAGATTTGCACTCCTTAATGACTCTACCTGATATCCCAGACACAAACTTACTTATTTTGGATCTACTGTCTGCTACTACCTGGGAGTGTACCTGGCTAACTGAGTAAATTTCAGGGAATACTATTTTACGCTCATGCTACCTTGTATAAAGTTGATGAACTCTAATACTTCAGATTCTTTCTGCCTTAGGGGAAAGAATCTATCTAAGAAGGCTATAGCAAACTCTTCCCACTTTCAGGGCTCTACTTCTTTACCCCTGTCTACCTTTAACTACTTGAACCATTTATGGGCTACATCTTGTAGATGATAACCAAATAACTCTGCACTCTCACTGTAAGTCACTCCTATAATGTTTGTGACTTTTTGAACATGGTCGAGGAATTCTTATGGATCCTCTTCGGACTTAGAACCTGAGAATAAGAAAGGATTTATTCGGGTGAAGTCCTGAATCTGGCTGTAGCTGAATTGGCTACTGGGTTAGCCGTAATAGCATCTAGCCATTCATTTTGAGCTGCGACTAAATTGGTAAGAGTAGTGAATGCAGTCTTGAATTCTGTATGAGAGGCATGCTCATCTAGAGGACCTGACTGAACGGGCTTAGGTGCTGACTGATTTCTCGTTCTTCTTTGGTTAGTCCTTTTGGGTGGCATGTTCTATAAATGAAAGAGAGAATGGATTAGACTAAGATAAAATTTTAAGCTTATGCTCTGTTATGCCCCAAATCTGGTACCCGGAATGCTACACGGTGCCAATGACCCCATAGGGTACAAGCTAACCCATGAATGATATCTGTAAAATGAAAAGTGAATAATAGTAATAATATCATAAATGTGGAAACATGAATTGAAAGTCCATGAAGTTCAATACTAGTACATAACTGAAAAATATGGTATAAAAATACCAAAACAACTGAGATAATTGTATGAACATACTGTAGTCTGAAAGCCTCTAAACTGTTTGAATAAGGAGTTGATGGGACATGTCCCCAACTAACTCCGACTACTTAAATAAACTGAAAACTAAATTAGTAATGAAATCATCATGTCCTCAAAGGATGAGGACTCACTGCTAACTCTGATCGCTAAACTGGAATGCTACTCGTTCTATGAAGCTCGTGCTTCTAAACCTATGGTATAAGAAACCATAGAGCAAATGCATCAGAACTTTGAATGTATTAATATGCAAGTGAGGTGGGCTGAATAAAAAAGGTTCATATACAAGAACAATACTAACTAACTGACTAACATGAACGTGAGAATACATACACGCATACATAACAGTAATTGACATTGTGATAGGACTGAATGCTAAGTTCTGACTACTGAATTTACTAATAACATCAAATTAGTGATATTTGAGGGACTGATACTATGTTACTGATACATGAATAACTATTTTGGATATTTTTTATTTTAAAGAACTGGTCTGGTTGGCTGTGTCTACTAATCCTGAAGTTGAATACTTATAGCATGAGTTCTAATAACTGATATAACTGATAATATGAGTGACTGTATCTGATAGTCTTGAATTTGATGGAACTAGCAGAGTTCCGTACTATATCTGAGTAACGTACCTAAGATTAGTCCTATCTAGCGGGTGATCTCTAAATTTGATGATACCATTACTAATTGAAAATAGATTGGAGAATCTTGTCTAATGGGTAATCCTGGAGTATTTTTAATGATAAAGAGTGATTGTATCTAACAGTACTAAATCTACACTACTTAGCTGAATTGACTATATTTGACAGTCCTTATTCTATACCTAAAATTGTGGGATGTATTCATCTAACCGACATGCCCCATACTAAGGTAACTAGGGTCTAACATGTAACCCCATCTGGAAGGGCGTTAGTATTGCGCCATTGGTAAAGACAACTGTTGTGGAGTAAGTCCTAATCTAGCAGGTGACCTCTAGGATCAGTCCTATACATTTAAATACGCTAATGGGTGATCCCTAAGTATTCCAGTCCTATCTAATGGGTGACATCTCGTACCTATGCTGGCTACGTAGTTTTAGAACTTAGGGATTGCTTCTAGGGATCTCAGTCCTTTCTAGCGGGTGAGTCCCCATCCCTAGGCTTGCTCGGTGCTGAATACTACTCCCATCTGAAAGACACTAAAATGATTAATAGAAATGAACTGATACTAGTGGTATTGTTTAGCGGAGCTAAACTGAATCTACCGAGTTCCATTGACTGACGGAATGTACTAAGTTCTGAGGACTGACTGAGAATGCTGAAGTTACTGAGATAGATAGGGAATATTGAGGTTACTAAGATTAATGAGTACTGAGATCACTAAAATTACTAAACTTCTGAAATAACTGAGATTTCTGACATTTCTTGAGTGACACGACAGACTGAGTTCTATGGATCATAGCTTGACTGAGGAGATCATGAAAACATGACATGGCTATAGGCACAAAACTAATTGTTTGGGTACAAGTATCCCCAAGACTCGATGAGAAGAAACTGGCATAGCATGGCTTACTTGAACACAAGACCAACAACACAATTCATAACTCATATATTGAAGCACTTCACCAAACATGTGATATTCATAATGATGTACATACATAGGAATTTCATGATATCATACTAGTTGGGGATTGTTCCTTCATCTAGGCATTTAATCAAACACATGGTTAGCATAGCACATGTAGACAACATTATACAATAATTAATCATCATGATTAATCTCTAATTTCATCATCCTAGGGTATCTTCATAGGTTCACATGAATATACATCTATGCAAATCAATTCCACATAAAGTTTATTACCCAACATGGATTTGTATTCAATTGATCATTCTCAACATAAACAAAACAAACCCAACATGAAATTCATATAGAAATCCATAGACTTAAACTTAAAAAAGAGACTCTTGGGCTTCATGGAAGAAAGGAGTCCATGAATGAACACTATGCACATCTTAGTTTGTGATTCTACGAAGATTGACAGAGTGATTCTTGAAATTTGATGGTAAATTCCCTTGGAATTGAACCTTCTATGGAAACCCTAGGGCTTGTTTCTTGAGAGTTTTTAAGAGTAATTGAGTATAAGTCGCTGAATTATGGCCAAGTCTCATGTTATAAGGCTTATATAGCATTGGAAATTGACCTTTTTAACCCTAGGACATGCATTGAATTTCTAGAAAAATTTCTCATTTTTCATCGTAGGCACGACGCGCCACTATCGCGCCAAGTCACTGGAAAGTGACAAATGGGAAATTGCCCAGCGGCGCGACGTGGAGCTATCACATTGCCACCTTTTCTATTGCCCGGAAGTTTGGTCTGATGCACCACTATAGTGGAGCAACACTGGAAATTGACATTTTCCATTTGAGCTATCTCTGCGACGTGCTGAAGGATCAAGTGACACAGTCTCACTAAAAAGGCTCTAACTCTTCACCTGGGTGTTGGGTTTGGGAAAATTTGGTATCGATGGAAAGCTTATTCGATTCCCCACTTGATAAAATTTCTAAATCTTCAAAATAGCAAATGTACAAAAGTAGATCTATCTTTCAAAGAAAGTTTCTAACATTCTTAGAAAAAATATTCAAACTAGGAATAGTAGGGCGTATTACAATATCTCCCTCTTGAGACTATTCATCCTCGAATGAGTCTGAGAGTGAGGGGAAGAACATAAAATGACGTACATACTGAACATTAATAACTGAAACATGATCTCATGACTAATATGACTGAAGATCTGAATATAACATACTGAATATGCATATCTGATGCATGACTAATAAGCTGAATTAATGCATTCCTGATGCATGACTAATAATTGAATCATGAATACATGACTGAATATTTTGATGAACTGAATTTCCCACAGTGAGAATGCATGTCTAAAGATGCAAGGGTACTTAGTACCAAGTTTGTAATGGGGATCTGAGCATCAACTGAATACCAAGTTTGTAATGAACACTGAACATGAAGCGAATTAAGACTAAAGAGAACTTTTATCTAAACCGGAAATGCTAATGAATCCGAGATTGTCTTATGAAACAAGCATGAGTGGAAATATGAGAAACTAACTGAGTATGTTTAAGAATACTGTTACGTGACTGAAAAACACTAATGAACCTATGATTATGCTAGAAGTATGCATGAACTAGAACATGAGAACATGACTAAGGCTGAAACATGATACATAAACTGAATTTCATGAACTGAAATTAGCCTCTGATTACTTGGACCATAGCAGAAGTTGTGACTTTGAGGGTTAACTTATAATTACCTTCTATTTTAAACATGATTCTTTATTTGAAGAGAAACTTTATTTAAGGCATGAGAACGTTGGGGAATAATGGGGTATCTCCCCCTTAGGATACTATGTCCCACTAAGAATACTCACCTTAATGATATACTGGGGTGATGCACAAGGCATCCATGGACTGATGCATGACTAAGAGTTTAAATTTGAGCCTATGATCACCGGCATGATATGAATACTAAAAGAAGGTAAATTATTCCTAAAACACCTCATAGACTCCTTCACATAAGGGTGGTGCACAATACACACATGTACAAGACCCTACTATATGCGGATTTTTAGACTTCCTAGGACACGATTTAACTTGACTCTCATATCAACCTTGTAACGCCCTAAATGTGGTACCCGAAATGCTACACGATGTCTATGACCCCGTAGGACCAAAAGCTAAACCATGACTGATATATGTAAACTAAGCACTGAATAATAGTAATAATATAGTAAATGCGGAAACATGAACTGAATGGCCATAAGGTACAATACTAGTACATAGATGAAAAATTTGGTATAACAATACCAAAACAACTGAGATAATTGTCTAATTATACTATTGTCTGAATGCCTCTAAACTGTCTAAATAAGGAGTTGATGGGACATGTCCCTAACTAACTCTGACTACTAAAATAAATTAAAAATTTAATTAGTAATAAAAACATCATGTCCTTGAAGGAAGAGGAATTAGAGCTAACTTGCAAAACTAGGATACTACTGGTTCTCTAGAGCTTGTGCTTCTAAACGTATGATATAAAACACCATAGCGCAAATGCATCAGTACTTTGAATGTACTGGTATACAAGTGAGGTAGGTTGAATACAATAGGTTTATATGCATGAACAATACTAACTGACTAACAAACATGAATGTGAGAATACATTCATACATACGTAACTGTAAATAACATCGTGGTAGGACTGAATGTTATGTTCTGACTACTGAGTTTACTAATAACATAGAATTACTGATATCTGAGGGACTGATACTATGTTACTAATACCTAAATAACTATTTCTAACAGTTTTGATTATGATGAACTAGTCTGGTTGACTGTGTCTAACTGTCCTAAAGCAGAATACTGATAACATGAGTTTTGATAACTAAAATAACTGATAAAATGAGTGAATGTATCTAACAGTCTTGAATCTGATGGAACTAGCTGAGTTCAGTACTTTATCTGAGTAATTGAACCTAAAATTAGTCCTATCTGGCAGGTCATCTCTAAATCTGATGATACCGTTAATGATTGACCATAGTTGAGATCAGTCCTATCTAATGGCTGATCTTGGACTCTATTTATAATGATAAGCAGTGACTGTATCTGACAGTCCTAAATCTATACTACTAAACTAAATTGACTGTATCTGATAGTCCTTATTCTGTAATTAAAAATTTGGGATGTATTCATCTAACTGACATGCCCCATACTAAGCTAACTGGGGTCCAACCTGTAACCCCAGTTGGAAGGGTGGAAGTACCATGCCACCAGTGAAGACAACTACTATGGAGTTAGTCCTAATCTAGTGGGTGACCTCTTTGATCAGTCCTTTACATTTAAATGCGCTAATGGTTGATCCCTAAGTATGTTATTCCTATCTAACAGGTTACATCACATACCTACGTTGGCTACGTAGTTCTGGAACTTAGAGATTGCTTCTAGGGATCTCGATCATATCTAGCGGGTGAGTCCCCATCCCTAGGCTCGCTCGGTGTTGAATCCTGATCTTATCTGAAAGTCACTGAACTTATTAACTAAACTGAACTGATTAACTAAACTGAACTGATTCTAGTGGTATTTTTTAGAGGAGCTAAACTAAATTTACTAAGTTCCGTTGATTAAAGGAATGTACTGAGTTTTGAGGACTAATTGAGAATACCGAAGTTACTAAGATTGACTAGGAATACTAAGGCTACTGAGATTACTAAACTGCTGAGATTATTGAGATTTCTGAGATTTCCTAAGTCAGATGACTGACTGAGTTCTATGGATTATTGCTTGACTGAGGAGATCGTGCAAACATGACATGGCTCTAGGCACACAGCTAAATGTTCAGGTACAAGTACCCCTAGGACTCGATGTGGAGAAACTAACATAGCATGGCTTACTTGAACACATGACCAACAACACAATTCATAACTCATATATTGAAGCACTTCACTAAACATGTGATATGCGTAAGCTTGTACATATGTGGGGATTTCATGATATCATACTAGTTTGGAATTGTTGATTTAGATAGGCATTTAATCAAACACATAGCAGGCATAGAACATGCAAACAACATTATACAACAATTAATAACATGATTCATCTCTAATTTCATCATCCTAGGGTTTATTCATAGGTTCACATGAATATACGTCTATGCAAATCAATTCCATATAAAATTGATCACCCAACATGCATTTGAATTCAATTGATCATTCTCAACATAAACAAAACAAACCCAACATGAAATGCATAAAGAAATCCACAGACTTAAACTTAGAAAAGAGATTCTTGGGCTTTATGGACGAAAGGAGTCCATGAATGAACACTACGTATACCTTAGCTTGTGATTCTACAAAGATTTATAGTGAAATTCTTGAAATTTTATGGAGAATTCCCTTTGAATTGAACTTTTTATGAAACCCCTAGGGCTTGTTTCTTGAGTGTTTTTGAGAGTAATTGAGTATAAGTTCCTAAATTATGGCAAAATCTCATGTTATAAGGCTTTTATAGGGCGGAAAATTAACCCTTTAACCCTTAGGATATGTTTTGAATTTCAGAGAAAGTTTCCTAATTTTCAACCTTGGCGTGATGCACCACTATTGTACCAAGTCACTGGAAAGTGATAAATAAGAAATTGCTTGGGGACGCAATGCGGCACTATTGCGTTGCCACCTTGTCTATGACCTGGAAGTTTGGCGCGATGTGCCACTATCGTGGAGCAACACTAGAAATTGACAATTTCCATTTGATCTATCTCCACCACGCGCTGAAGGCTCAAGTGACACACTATCTCACTAAAAACCCTCTAACTATTCACCCGGGTGTTGGATTTGGGAGAATTTGGTATTGATGGAAAGCTTATATGATTTCCCACATGATAAAATTTCTAAATCTTGAAAATACCACATGTAAAAAAGTACATTCATCTTTCAGAGAAAGTTTCTAACATTATTGTGAAAAATTTTCAAGGTAGGAAAAGTACGGGGTATTACATGCTCACTAGCACAACATGAATACTAAAAGAAGGAAAACTATTCCTAAAACATCTCATAGATTCCTGTACATAAGTGTGGTGCATAACACACCCATGTACAAAACTCTACTAGATGTAGATTTTCACATTTCCTAGGATACTGTTGAACCCTAGGTTCTGATACCAAGTTTGTAATGCACCAAATCTGGTACCCAAAATTCTACACGGTACTCTTAACCCTGAAGGACCACAAGTTAATCCATGACTAATATCTTTAAATGAGCACTGAATAATATATTGTAAATATATAGAATATAAGTCTTAAGGCCATAAGGTTCAAAACTGAAATAATACTGAATATAAAATAATATCTGTAGTAGGGTATGACAATACCCAAAACTCAAATAAACTGTTTAAAATAGGTTGTAGTCTAAAAGCCTCTAAACTGTTTGAAAATAGTGGAATTAATGGGACATGTCCCCAACTAACTACGAACTACTAAAATAATAAAGTAATAAAATAATCATGCCATCCTCAAATGATGAGGACTCATTGCTAGTCTGGCTACTTAAGGTCTGATCTACTAAGGATGCTCGAGAGCTCGTGCTTCTAAACCTATGGTATAAAACACCATAGAGCAAATGAGTCAAAACGTTGAATGTACTGGTATGCAAGTGAGGTAGGCCAAATGCAAGGTTTCATATGCATGAATAATAATAACTGATTATATAACATGAATGTGAGAATACATGCATGGATACTTAACTGTAACTGAGATCGTTATAACATTGATGCATGAATTGGGATAACGTGGAATTATTTATATATGAGTACTGCTACTGGGATACTGAATTCTACTAAATACTGATGAACTAATGTCATATTACTAATAAAGGAATGACTTTTTCTAACAGTTTTGATTATGAAGAATTGGCCTGATTGACTATATCTGATAGTCTTGAAACTGAATTCTAATAACATGGCTTTCCTATAATAAATATACTATTAACTATGTTCATGATAACATGATTACTGAGTTAGAATACTGATAAAAAAAGTGACTATATCTGACAGTCCTAATACTGATGGATCTAGCTGGGTTTTGCACTGTACTGATTTGAGTGGATATGATAGTTCTAGATTTCTGTAGATCTGAACAGAGTTCTATTACTGAAACTAGATTTAAAACTGAGACTATGGGAGGTAATTATCTAACCAACTTACACCAAAACTGAACTAGTGGGGTCTAACCTCTAACCCAAGCTGGAAGGATGTCATTATCATGCCATGGGTTAAGACAATTTGTGAGTATACCCTCTCTGATAGGGAGCTCTTCCGTCAACCCCTCCCAGTAGGAAACTTAAATGAGATATATAAATCCCTAAATGCATAGGGTGCATCTCAACCTATGTTGGCTACGTGGTTCTAGAATACACAGATTGCTTCTAAGGATCACACCCTCCACTGAATAACAGGTGAGTCCCCCATCTTTGGTTTCAGTCAGTGCTGAATCCTACTCTAAACTGAATAGACACTGAATTGATTAGCCAAATTGAACTAATACTAATGGTATTGTTTAGCGGAGCCAAACTGATTTCACTGAGTTTCATTAACTGATGGAATGCTACTGAGATCTGAGGATTGGCGGAGAGTACTGAAGTTACAGAGATTTTTAGGTATACTAAGTTTACCGAGATTACTGAGTACTTATATTACTGAGACCATTGAGGTCACTGATATTACTGTGTATCACTAGACTGCTACTAAATTACTTAGTTTTCCTAAGTCATGAGACTGACTAAATTCTAAGGATCATGGCTTGACTGAGAGTATCGTAATAACATAACACTGGCTCTAGGTACACAACTTAATTGTCGGGAACAAGCACTCCCAAGACTCGATAGGATAAAATAGATAGGACACGACACTTCTTGAATGCATGGCCAATATCAATAATTCATAATACATTAATTTAGGGATTTCATGGAGCACATGGTTATCATAGTCTTGTACATTAATGGAATTGCATATAAGCATGTCTTACTTTCTTCAACCTAATCTCATGGACATTTGCTCGACCATTCATAAAGTACACAATATCATGGAAGTCATTCTTAGTCATAGGGTAAGCATACACTTATCACTTGGGTCACAATTAAGCTATAATGCATAATTTCCATTCTCTTAGACATTTTATCAAACACCTAGGATGAATGACTAAGTGCATAGGCATGACAATAGCATTAACACAATAAAACTCCATATTTGAACTCAATTTCACATATTTAAGACCACATACTAGCATAGGTTCATGAATAACACATAAAGATTCTAACTTGGGAATCATACAATCATAATCACATGAACATAATCAACTCACACCAAAATATTCACAATATAAGATTTAAAACCGGATTCTTGGGATTCATGTATGAAAGGAATCCATGAATGAACATTGTGAAAACCTTAGTTCTTGATTCTACAAAGATTGATGGAGAGATTCATGAATTTGAGTCTTGGAGTCAAATCACCAATTGAAAACACTAGCTTGTTCTTAAGAGAAACTTGAGAGAAATAATATATTTTTGGTTAGTTATGGATGAATCACGTGTTATTGGGTATATATATATGGTGATAAATTGACCCTTTTAACCCTTGGATGCCTATTTTAATTCTGTGAAAATTTCCCGACCTGGACACCAGGCGCGACGCGGTGCTATCGCGCTGTGTCACTAGAATTTGACAATTATGAATATGAGCCTTGGTGAAACATGCCATAATCGCAGAGTCTTACTGGATTTTGATGATTGCCATTTTGGCTGGCTCCATGACGCGTTGATGGCTCAGCTGGGTGCAAATTGTAAGATGTCCAATATTTACCCAAAATCGGTTCCTTGTTTACTATGGCTTGACCCTATTAGTCGTATGGTCCTGTTACGAGTCAGAGAAGTTGAGTCGTAGTGTCAGTAGTGTATGGTTGTCCTAGAAACTATCTTATCTATGAGTCGTGGTGATGATTCGTAATGAAACCTTATGAGTCGTAAAGTGACCCATAATCACTAATGAGTAGATTCTAGCTTTTAAGTTGCGGGCACTTTGGACAAATTCCTTTTTTCCCAATTAAAACCCCATGTTCATAAAACACTTAAGAAGGGTTATTTCTTATCCATAATGTGATATAACTCTTCCAAAGCCATCTCAAATCCCTCAAGCAGCCATACTTAGGGTTTCCAAGAAGTAGGTTATCCAAAAGCTTAAGGTTGGAATTCTATCTATAAACTTGGATATTTCAGGCATGTTACACTCACTTAATTTACTAATTTCTTAAAAGAATATATTTTAAAGTTTTTTTAGCAAGGTTTTTCCATGTTATACATATGATTGTTAATACTAAAATTATGGTTTTAAACGTGTGGGGAATGGGAATGGTGAATAAATAGGGGATTGTGATTTCCCAAACATGTGAATTTTGAAGTGGTTATGACCACAACCCCATATTGTGGTAGTTTTTAATATAAAAAGTATGCTTATTAAACTACTCATGAACTATTGCATAATTTAAAGAGTAAATAAAGAATGATGGTATTTAAATTGAACTTTAAGTGGTTATGTAATTCCCTAAGCGAATATGTAATTTGACCAAGGGGATTTTGAATTACCCTAAGTGATGTAATTATTTTTGAATGTTGATGTTACCGTGAAAGTATAGTTGGTCTGACAATACCAACAATGTATGTCTTAATGTGTAATATGGTTCAATGAATGGGAATGTGTGATACTTTTTTTAATTGGGCTTAATGAGGGTTGTGTAGATGAGTCATGAAAGTAGAGGTCCCATGGGACCAACCCTTAAAATATCAGTTGCTGACGCTAGGGTCGATTGGATTTTTTTGGTTAGAGTCCCTGTTATTATTATCACATGATTAGTCGGTTCGAGTACCCCACATTATATTACCTAATTTTTTTCTTGTGTCACCTTGATATGTAGGGAGCTTTGAGTCCCCTATAGTGCATATGTATACCCTCTGGTTCGTGCGGCCATATGCAATGAGGCCCTACCAGTTGGGGGAGAGTTGGGCCCATATAACCCGTGGGATCCTTCTTCTGTTAAAATAGTTAAGATACATAATCCAAGCTAAGGTTCTAAATTGCATGTTAAACCTCATTTCCTACCACGAGATGCGATATATATATGTGTTTGCATTTGATTAGGCATACTGGTTGTGAATTGATTTTAATTGTTGACCACGCCATTATGTTATCTTTATCCCTGAGGTGCATATATGTGTTCACCCAACTAACCCTCTTCGAACATTGTATCCCAATGCAATGCAGGAACTGAAGATACTTATACTTTTTCTCCACAGAGTTAAGTGGGTTACCTTGATTTGTTGGTTGGTCATGGTGAAGCGGTGAGCCTACATTCTCCAAAAGTCTTAGGCATTTCATAATTTCTTATCATAGATTAGAATTGTAAGTTTTCATTATAATTTTCATTGTCATTGCCATTCTCAAATTCTGGGATGTCCTGACAAATACTGGTTTTGATTATTTTGTTAGAAGGATTTTTTGGATTACTCTGTAGACTTGGGTGATTTTGGTCGGTTATTTGGCTAGTTACTAGTTATCGCTCAATGACTTATCTTTTATTCTTTAAGCTTACCTTGTGTTATATTGTAATATGTTCAAAATTAATTTGGTGTTGAGAATGTTGTGTTATATTGGTTAGGTGTAGGGGAGGTCTCCGGTCTATATGGGATTTGAAATGCCCATCACAGCTAGACCCTTGTTCAGGTCGTGACATACATCCCCTCTCAAAATTTCAACACTTTGATATCTTCAATTCATCCGTTATCTAAATGTTGTGATGGTGTTAAGGCTTAATATTTTTCTTATTTCCTAAAACTAAAGAAATCCATGGTTTTTTACATAAGAAAATGAACCTAATCTCACAAATAAAAAATAAGGTCTTATTACATAATCCTTTCATCTTTATCTCCTAGTTAAGTGTTACATTCTTTTTCTGATTTTCTATTTATTGTTTCTCCCTTTTCTCTAAATCAGAGTGTCGAATCTCATCTGATATTGATACCACCACTAGCTCTAAAGCTAAAAAGCAAACAAAAAAGGACAAAATGAGAGTTTTTCTTAAGCCTCATCTTTTTGCAGGTTTAATCGTATTTTAAAATCTTAATAAAAAGAGAAACCAGATTTTGATACATACTTAGATTCATTTTATATCTAAGAAAAACCCATAATTATCGCAGGTGGAATGCTTAAATCACTTGAAATTACATAAGACAAAGTAGCTATCTATTTGCTTATCCTCTTAATATCAGAAATCTAAATAACTAAATATTTAAACCTTCTTAAAGATGACGTCAACTTATGTGTCAACTTCATTTCTCCTATTTTGAGTACTGAGAACCTTCTTATGTATGGTGTTCTTACTTTTTCTAATTAAAGTTATCCCTTACTTGTAATTGGTATCTCCTGATATTTTATCTGATAATCACCTAAAAATTAAGAACAAGGTTAGCAAAAAAGATAACATTTCCCTAAAAAATGGAGTGTTGTACTATCACAGATATTGAATTTATTATTTCATTAATTCACAAGATTTTCCTTATTATGCTCCATGGAACATCCTCGTCTCCTTTAAAAATCTGCACTGGTATCAAGGAACTAGATTGTAGAATATTGTTTTTGATTTTGTTATCACTGTAGTAGACCAAACCCTCTCTTAAATCCCTTGCTTCTTCCACTAGATTAGTTGAGTCATGAAGTTTGATGCCCTTAGCAACAACGAAATCACCCTTAGAATTCCTAATACAGAAAGTTGTTGAACTAGAACTAGGATTACCCCTAAAAACTCCATTTGTATTGAAATTAACCTACTCAGCAGGAGGTAGAAACCACATAAAAATCTTAAAGTTGTAAACTGGACTATATACCTAAAAAACAGCAAAAATTACAAGCCAATTTTTTTCTTCAGACATGTGTATTATCTGCTATAAGAAAATTTCCATACCATTTTTCTTATATCCCAAATGAATTTCCCAGTTGAATAGCTTCCCCATATATGTTTTACACTTCCTCCATAAGAACCATAGTGTAAAAAATAGAACCACCTGATAAACCCCTCTAAGTTTTGCATTTCAAAAAATGATCCACCATATTCTGATACTTTTTTTCAAGTTGATTGTGTGATAAAACCCTGCTTCTTTTGTAAAGTACCACATAATTTGTTAAATTTCTTCCCTCAGAAAGTAATGTTAATTGATTACAGTTCTTGATTCGTATGACACCTACAAACTATAAAACATTCAAATTCCAAGTATGTATTAATTGAGAAATAGGTAATTGCTTCATCAAAATTCTCCCGGTCAAGAATGAAAATTTGAAAGGTATATACTTACTCCACATCATCTTTAAATTATTAGAAATATATTCTTTATTTTTAGTATACCCCAAGTAGTTTAAACACTAATTTTACATGTATTTGTAATATTCCAACAAGGTTTATCCCCTTGGTAAACAAATTTTTGATTTATGGTTTTTCTAATATGTGCTACTACATATTCTTCAACAAAATTCTCTATATTGTCCAAGTCCTAAACTTGTCAGTAGGAAATTCATTGACATCTTTCATTATGATATATGATAGTCATTCAGTTGGTTGTTTGAAAGAAGGTCCTAATTGGTCCCATTCCCATGACAAAACTCTAAAAATTCCCCCCTTAGGCTCTGACCACAAAACCTACTCTATCTATCTCTGTTCTCCAATATATGCTTCCACACATGGGAGCCCCATTACTAGTTTAAAACTGAAGGGATATGTTATTTTCACAAAATTTTTTCCAATGAAAATGACACACCATACTGTTTTGGATTTTGAATCTCCACCAAAGAATAGCATACATACACCAAATTTTCTTCCTAGCTTGTTTCACCCCAAGAATTCCTAGTATTAGCTTCAAAATTAATGATGATTATTCCATGAGGAATTTTCAAGTGAAAAATTTAATAAGATTTCCATCGATATAAAATTCGCCTAAATCCGACACCCGAGCGAATAGTTAGAGCCTTTTTAGTGAGATAGTGCATCACCTGAGCCTCTAGCATTTCGCAGAGATAGCTTAAATGGCAACTATCATTTTCCAGTGTTGCTTTGTGATTGTGGCGCATTGCACCAAACTTCCAGGTCACAGACAAGGTGGAAACATGATTGTCCTCGTCTCACCACCGTGCAAATTCCTATTTGTCATTTTCTTGTGACTTGTCGCGATAATGGCGCGTCGTGCCAAGGATGAAAATTGGGAAATTTTCTCTGAAATTAAAGACGTTTCCTAGGGTTAAAAGGGTCATTTCCCCCACCCTATATAAGCCTTATAACATGACATTAGTCATAATTCAGCAACTTATACTCAATTACTCTTAAAACTCTCAAGAACAAGCCCTAGGGTTTTCTAGAAGGTTCAATTTCAAGCAATTCATTATCAATAATCTCTTCATCAATCTTTAGAAAATCATGAACTAAGGTATGCGTAGTGTTCATCCACGGACCCCTTTCATTCATGGAGTCCAAGAATAATTTTTCATATAACCTTATGGCACCTTTGCCTTCAAGCACATGCCCTTTGGGTCCAATGCTCCTACTACCTATCAAAGGTTCATGTTGTCTATATTTTTATAAATTGTAGAGGATATCATTGAAGAATTTATGGAAGACTTCTCTATTATTTGTGAGTCATTAAAATCATGCCTCAAAAACTTTAGTAAAGTCCTTTAATGATTTTTTAAAACAAATTTAGTGTTGAATTAGAAGAAGTGTCATTTTATGGTTAAAAAGGGTATTGTGTTTGGGCTCAAGATCTTGGGTCAAACCAATCAAGTTTTCTAGTCTAAGGTTGAGGTTATTGTCAAGTTACCTTAGCCTATCTCTGTGAAAGAAGGTGATTATGTATGAGCATTTAATTATATGAAGGAGCAAATCATTTTGGCTCAAATCATTGTAGCTCCAAATTAGGCATTCATTTTTAATTGATATGCTATGAAAGTGGTTTGGCATTGTCATGACCCAAAAAATTAATGGTCATGATGGCAGTTATTCCGCCAAGCCTTAAGAAGTAAGACTATCACCCAAATTTATATGCAATGTGAAAACAACACAAAATCCTCATGTAATGTTTCTAGAATGAAGTGGAACCATACAATTACAATAACAACAAAAATACATAGCAGCAATACCATAAATCACCCCAAAAATTTGGTGACATGGTATAAGAAGTAACAAAATACATATCAATATCAAAATATAAATTTATAGTTAAAGATCGATCATAATATATCTCTCAAAATAATAACATATAGGACCTTAACAGTCAGACATAACAATTAATGTCTCAAAACCATAAAATAACTATAACAAAGGCCTTCATAAGGGAACAAAACAATAATAATGTCTTTTTCATGATTAGTTCCCACACAATGACATAATTTAAAACCAATATTAACTTCCCAGCCCACTCTAAAGAAAGTTAAGACATAACATACCATGTAATACAAAAAGCCAGTCAAAAAAAGCCTTTAACTTTGAGATTTCTCCACATGAAATAACCCAAAATCAGCTAAAACATACAAATATAGAATCAATGTATGAAAAACTCAAACGGTACCCATATTTCCCATTTTCAGGTTGGAATCAAAATGGACCCCAAAAATAGGTTTAGGAAAAAAAGGAAAAATTGGAATTTAAGCACAAAAATATATTACCCATGATTAAAGAAAGTTATAGAAGAAAATCCAAGAGAAAATTCATTGAAATTGGGGTTAAACTTTATGAATTCACAATTTAGGCCTTCCAGGCCAAAATTACAAAATTCTACCTTTGTAATCTAGTTTTTACAAGATTCAAATAATAAGAATCAAAGAAAAATAATTGAAAATGGGATTTGGAGCTTTTCCAAGCTCAAAAAATAAAGAAATTGTCCAAAAACTCAGAACCCTAAGCTTCAAGTGTCAAATATGGTGAAAAAGATGAAAAGGGTATATGAATACCTCCCAGGCATAGCTTAAGCGGGCACTAGGTTATATAAGAAACCAGGTGTTGCTTTAACGATACTTGCCTAATTCACGAGTGTCGCATAAGCGACCCAACTATTGCATAAGTTACAATTGTTGAAGGAATCCGATCGTTGCTTAACAAACACTCTGTTTGTTAAGTAAAGCCTCTTCAGTTCATAAAATATCACAACAGTACATCCACGAGCTGAGTGGTGGATCTGTTGGAGACTCGGAAAATCTCTGTGGACCACTCAAGATTCTTTCAAAATCCCTAGAACACAATTGAATTATGCTATCCTATCAAATTTGAAGATCCAAAATCAATAGCAATATTAATTTTTTTGAAAAAATATCAATTTCACAAAGTTGAACCCCTAAACCCAATTTCACAACTTTTTGAGCTGAGGGTTGAAATGAGATAAAAAGGCAGTGAAACCACACCAACAATGTTACCAAGTTAGAATCAACATTTTAAATTTTATGGCATAGTTTAATTTTACATCGAATTCACAAATCCATAAATATTAACCAAAGATAACTATAAAGCCTTTTTAACCAGCGAAAATCCAAATAACATCAAAATACATTAGGAACCACAATAATCAACCACAAAGAGGGATAAAAAAGTAAATCACACAATATTGAGCAATTCACAAAAATCACTAAAAATTAAGTCATTACAGGTGTTCGTTGTGGTATTGATTCAACGGAAAGACAATTTTTTTAACTTATCTATGATGCTAGTAATTTATTGAATTAAGCATAATAACACTATACGGTATAAAGCTATAATTATTTGTATTAGTCTATGACTTTGAAAAGTTTTGAGCCTATTTATTAGGTACAAAAGTTATTGTGCATATTGACCAAGATACTTTTTGTTATATGATTACTAAGAATGAAGCAAAAGCTAGATTAATAAGATGACTCCTACAATTACATGAGTTTAACTTTGAAGTCAAAGATTGAAAAAGGAGTGAAAATTATGTGGTAGACTACTTGTGTAATAACCCTCTAGGCCATTTTCTTATTGTTATGTATTTTCAGTCTTTCAATCCTTGTAAAAAGATCTAAAGGCCATTTTTTATTGTATGAAATGATCGCTTTAGGTATAAAATAGTTCATTTGGGTTTTAGGCTCATTTCTCTATATTAGAGCTTTTGCTGTTAAGGAATTGGTCTTAGACAATACCTCTATATGAATAGCCTCGAATGGAAATTCTAACATTTCCATTATCTCCAGAATATTTAAATTAGGCTAGGGGGAACCTTGGTCTTAGTTTTATGGCTTTCTTACTCATTTCTCTATGTGTGTGCGCCTCACATTTTATTAAAATGACCTCAGATATAAATTTTAATGGTTCTATTGAGTCTAAAATATCAAATTTAGACTGGTATTATAGTTTTTTTTTATGCACACAGGGTTCTAAATAAATCTTTAACCCGAGAAGGGTCTATTTAGAAATAGCAAAAATCTGATGCCTTGCATCTCGTGTGATTGCTAATACAATCTAACAGCTGCTTTTGAGGTGGTCACTTTAGCAACCTGATGCTACATTAGATTCCATAATGTTATAGTTAAGGGTGTATTTATAAAATCCTCTCCAGTTTAGTGTACATTTCTTTAGCAATCGGGGTTTCGATTTAGCGGCCACTCACTTTTTTGCACTAGTCGCTTTATTAGTGTCCTCTTTAGTGGCCATGTGACGACCGCTTTAGCAGTCACTACAAGTGTTATATGTACTTTTTTCGCTAAATTTTCTTTTATTCTCCACATAATTTTCTCTTTACTTTTTAAATTTAGGACAAGGGAATGTTTGGAAAATCATCCATCGAAGCTAAGGTAAGCTAGACCAACACTCCTTGGTCATTTCCATTATTTTTTCCATGAAATTCAATTATTTTTTATTGTAAATTCCTAGAATTTAGGTCTTAAATTCTCACTTTTAAGGATCAATTGGAGACCCAATTTGTACATTATTTGTGCTTAAATTTGGTCACACATTCATTGTCCTTTAAGGGACCTCGAGACAATTAATATTTGCATTCCATTTGCAAGACCCATGGACTAATTCTTGACCCAATTTTGGGCTTAGAGTTTTATATTTTAATATGGTTATTATGTAGTTACCATGTAGGTTATTTTCTTAGTTTGCATGCATTTTAACTATTTTGGTCATTCCTATAGTTGTCAAAGGGCTTTTATGAATTTCCATAATTGTTGGATAAGTTATTAGGCAGTTCGTTAGGGTCTTAGGATCATTCCCTTTTTTGGAGCTTTTGTTATTAAGGAATTATTATCGATCTAAATCTTATAGTAAACAACCTCACATGAGAATTCCAATAGTGCCATTAGCTACAAAACGTTGATTTTAGGCTAGGGGATCCTTTGTATGGGTCCCAAGGTTTTCGAACTCATTTTTGGCTATTTGGTGGATTTTGGTTAAAGTTATCCTTTGGTGTGGAACCCATGTTTTATCCAAAAAACATTGGATGAAAATTTTAATGGCGTCATTGATTCTGAAGTGTTGATTTTTTTATTAGAAGCATAGTTAGTTTGGATCCCAAGCCTTTGTATTTAACTTTAATTATTTACAGAAAAATTAATTAAAATTACCGAAAAGGAGTTTCAGGGGTTAATTTATTATAAATTATATTTTCCTAATGTTTGATGATCACATTAGATTCCTAATGCATTATATGATCAATTTTCACTATAGGTCCATGTTCATTTTTTTTTCAGATGAGTTTTTAGGGTGAAGAACAAGTTTTGAAGGTTGTTAGTATTAGTATGGCTTCTTTAGATGTCGGTGACCATTTGACCTACTACTAAAGAGAATGTGTGATGACTTTAACTATATTTTTACTAGGTAATCAGTCCTCTTTAGTAGTCAAAGTGCCCCTTTAGAGGTTACCCCTTATTATATGACCTAAACTGAATGTATTTTATATTTTTTACATTTTGGGAACGAGGAAGCTCTGAATTTTGATGATTCTCAATTCCTTCTAATAATATAATCATTGACTATGTGAATATTAGTTTGTATTTCTCATTTTCAAAGATTAATCATTTTGTCTTTCATATTTCCAACTAAACTTTTGATCCAAAACGTTTTTCTACCATTGTTGGAGCTTGGAGCATTGGAAATTCTGAAAAATCATCTTTTGCGGCTAATGTCAGATAATTCAACAACTCTTGATTATTTTCATTGTTTTTCCCTCTTGAATTCTTCTCTTTTCCTTGTGAATTCCATGAAAATCATGTTTGATTTTATTAACTTTGTGCGCTGATTTGGGCCTCGATTCAAGCTTCATTTGTGCTCAAAGTTTGTGCACATATTCCTTGTTCTTTGAGGGACCTTGTGACAGATTCAATTTTGGATCCAATATGCAGTCTGCGTTGTCCTGTTCTTCACCCGAATTTTTACTTGACCCTTAGTATAGAAATGTATTCTTGTTGTACTCCGTATGACTTGTATATTACTATTTTGATAGCATGACGTCAGTTTGGGATCGTGAAGCAAAAATGGATAATTTGATAAATTAAGGTCTGACATTAAGGTAGGCTTCACTCTACTCTTCTTACTGATATGGTGTATTATATATATTACATGTTAGATAGAGAAGTCAAAATATAATTATGTGTACTTTCGTAACTTAGCATAATTAGAAGTTTTGAGATTGAAGGGTGAATAAACACCTTAGGTGAAATTATTGTCATAGCTTTAGGATTCTATTAGTCTTGCTTATGAGCATATATAGTTGAGGCTAATGCCCCTTTAGTAAATGGTTGTTTACTAGACCCGGTGGATTAGTATAATTTCCTAGATTACAGAATTGTGGTTCTGCTTGGTATGTATCAGTGGGCATATGCTCATGATCATGATTATAGTCAAATTCTATGTTAATTTTTAATCCTTGTAAAGGATGTATTCATAGTCTATGGATCCTTAGATGCTTATAAATATGTTATTTGAATAGTGGTAAGGACAATGCATAAACTATGTAAATTAATTCCTACTTTTCACTTTTAATGTCTTATATAATCGAAATTGTACCACCAGAATGTATGATTTATGAGATTTTTATATTAAAAATTGTGTTTTAGTGATTTGATCAAGATAGATTTTGGTTCATGATTTTATTACCACTATTTTCTTTGGTCGAGAGATATTCTAACCCTTTCTACTCTTTGAAGCTCATTTAGTCCTTGAATTAATCTCGAGAAAAATATTTAAGTTTTACACTTTTTTAGTCATTGTTTGAGTTTGTTTATTTATTTCATATACATCTCTCTAGTACTGGATAAAATAGATTAATAATGATAATGATAATGATTCAAAATCATTTATCTGGATTAGGTCAATGTATATGGGTACTCCCAAATACCCTAGGACTCTCTTCTTCTGTGAGCCATCATGTCGGAGAAGCGAGGCAACTATAAGTCAAAACTTTTCTAGCCATCAAGATGGAGGAGGTGTAAACACTGGGTTACTTTATGGTGCATAGATTTATTAGAGGGTAAGCTCTTCAACATTTTTGGCATCAAAGAATTTGATAGAAGTTGGATCTTCCTTTTCTCTTGTAATTGATCATACTAAGGCCACATAAAGAGTATGTATTAAGACTTATGAAGGTGGCGGTAATAGTTTATGTTATCAGTATAGTGTTATTGCTATTTCATGTAGCAGTGAGAATCCTTTTGATAGAGATCATCTTCACTTTTATCATATTTATTCTATGCAGTAGTATTTAAGACTATAGGTGACTCTTAGACTAGTCATGGTCACCAGAACAAGAAGTGTTCTCATGGCGCCTTATATAGTATTTGGTATGGGTCATTAGGCTCTGTCGTTTGTTCTAAATTAGTAGGTGTAGTACCTTGTAATATTTTAGGAGCTTTCCATAGTTTTAGTGAGATTGATCATTGGTCAAGAGAGTGTCCCCAGTGTAAGATTATTAGTAATTCATATCATCTAGGTGAGTTTCATAGTGTTGTGACACCTTTTGTTAGAGGCAATGCACTTACTACCTTGGTTGGTGATTTAGAAGCTATGTTTGAGTTTGGACGTTCTCAGATACATACTCCCCCAAGCATGTCAAAAATGGTATTTAAGATTTAAATATGATAGGTGCACCTTTTATTTTCTACCTTTACCTTTTATGATTATTTTGGGGGGTTTTGGTACCCATCAGTGATTATGTGCCTGGTAGGTTAATATTTATCATTGTGTTCCTTGGTGTAGAGTTCATGATTATGTGACTACCCCTATAGATGATTTGTTTTTGTAAGTTTTTAGTATTCATATTTCTTTATTAATGGAGCATTTTTGGTCTAGTGCCACATACCCTGGCATATTAGTGTTCTTATAATTGTAGAGTGGTACTTACAATTTATTTATATTTTTTGTACCACCTATTGCCTATACTTATGTTTCTATTATTGTTGTTATTATTGTCATTCTTTGACGTTGATCAATCCTTGTTTATTTTGTAGCTAGACCATCATTAACTAAATTAGAATTTTAGTAATTACGATTGTTCTTTGTTAGCCTAGGCGGCGAGCTCAATTGGATGATTCATCACTTGTATTGAGGTAATATTGGTAATTTTTCTCTTCTGCTGGCAATTGTACATTGATTGTTGAGTGTGCTTTAGACATGAAGATAGGGTGGTCTCAATGGTTCTGTTATGGTCCTAATGCTGGCAATCTTGTTAGATAGACCATTTATAAGATTGACCAGTTTGGGATTTATTCTTCCAATTTATCTTTTTAATAGCCTACTAGTGGTCTTATTGTTGATTTTGAGAGGTCTTGGACTTTTCTTTTAGGCTTGTTGGGTGGTATGTCTGCGGAGTTAGATACACTTTCCTTTTTATGATGTTGTTCCTATTTTAGTGGAGTTAAAGAGTAGGATATAGGTTATCTAACCTATGAAAGCTTCTTAAGTTGGTAATTTAGGCATTTATTACTAAGATGGAGAATAGGATTTCCCATACTCCGGCAAAGAGAGCATTTATTTGAGATGCTAGAGTTTTGGCTATTACTAGCACCATTTTCATCTTTGATAAGTTCTTGAGTATGCTATAATGATTAATGCCCTCGAGTAGATATAGAGTTGATGATTGTACTTTTAACCTATGATTTATCCTCCTTTGTGATTTTTTTATTCAACTACTTCTTTATTTCAGCACTACCAGGATTTAATGAGCATATGCTTGATTTTGGATAGTAAGGTTGGGTTAGTGTTTACCTTAGATTAGACTCATAAACTTAAGTTTTAGATTTCCCTCCTTGGATTGGAAACTCAAAGTATATGATAATTTTAGAGTATGGATGCTTACCCATCTTCAGAGTTTATTGGATAGGTTATATCGAGTTGTTCGACCTTGGTGTTAAGATTTCAGCTAGGAGTTTTAGAGCTTAGGTGCAACCATTATTTGTAAACTTTTCTTAGTTAAGGTCACCTAAAGGATGAATAAAATAACTCTTTAGCTTATCTTTTGGGCTTCATCAGTTTTGATGGATGGTGATAGATAAATATTCAATGGACAACCCATTGGCATGATGTTAATTTTCTATTCGCCTGACTTTTATTATCTACTCAGTAGGGGTAGTGTGCAAAGGTTGGATTCATCTTGGTGTTATTTTCGATTGGTGGGACATCCCGGTGTAGATAATTCACTGGTAAATAGTTATATATCAAACACCCAACTGTCAGTTTTAAACATCATCTGAACTAATTATAGCTTTAGCAGTGAATTATAGATATTGGTCATCACCCTTTTATACCCATGTAGCACTTTATGGGCTTAAGTTTTTGTTGGTCATTATGGATTTTGATGTATTAGCTTAACTTCTATGAGTTTAGTATGATGGGCTTGCATGGTCAGGAAACGAATGTTCATCCGCTTGGTTTGAAGTGGATGGTAGTTTAGAAAGGCAAGAGAACATTACATTTGGATATTGGAATTGGCTACATAATTCATGCCTTAGTTATACTTTATTACTTGGATGAGCTTTTTCTTGGTTGTGATGGTACCAATATGTTATCAGTATGTTATTGTTTGGATTTGTATGTATCATTCTTTTTCAATTCAGTTGGAGACTAGTTGGTTATGGAAGTTTTATTTTAGTCATTTTAGAAATGGTGTAAGGAAGTTGGTTGGAAAAATGATGCCTATGGCAAAATTCCATAGAAGAGTTGTTTTATCTTAGAGGTTATCTACAGAGTATTGCTATGAGTATGCGGTTCCAGTACCTTATCCCTTCAAACTTTCCTATTCTTTCTATCCATTGAATTTTGTGGGTGAATGTACTTTAAGTAGTCGACATTGTAGTGAACCACTAGTTTATTTCCTCGATCTGCATGCAATTCTAGCATTTCAAGCCTTCCCATAGCTACTACAACTCATTTATGAATTTCTAGAGCTGTTTGTTCTATATTAGATAGTTCATTAATGTTTAAGGACCATTTTCCAACTTTGGTGCTTTTGTCGTTAAGAAATTGGTCTCAAACTAAAACTCCTAGTAAACAACCTTAGATGAGAATTCTGATAGTGCCACCAGCTTTGGAGCATTTAATTTAGGCTATGGGGACTATTTATTTGTGTCCTAAGGCTTCTGGACTTATTTTGGTCTATTAGGTGGATTGTGGTTAAAATGAATTTTTGGGTGTGGGACCTACATTTTATCAAAATAATCTTGGATGGAAAATTTAATTTCATTGTTGATTCCAAATGTTGATTTTGGGTTAGAAGCATAGTTCTTTTTGATCTTGAGCCTTTATATTTTATTTTAAGTGTTTAGACAAAAATTAGTTAAAATTTCCATAATGTGATACAAGAGGTTAAATTATTATACATAATCTTTTTCCTAAATATGACAGTTCCTTCAGATTTGGAACATGTTTAATGATTAATTTGTACTATTGGTTCATGTTCATAGGGTTCTAGATGAGTTTCGAGACTCAAAAATAAGTTTTGAAGGTTGCTTCTTCTGGCGTGGCCTCTTTGGCAGTTGTTGACCATTTTACCGACTACTAAAGAGACCATATGAGCACTATCTATGGTACTTTTACCTTCTGATCAGGCCGCATCAGTTGTCAAAGTGTCTCTTTAGCTATCATCGCAGAGTATTAAACAACCAAACCCATTTCTTATTTTTGTGATTATGGGACCTCGACAGCTCCAATTTATGTGATTCATGATGTTATTTTGTCATATTATATTTGTCAATGTTGTTATAACTTCATATATCTCATATTCCAAGACTAGCAAATTTTTCATAATTTTTTACAAAAATTATGAATCAAACCCTTTTTGCATAATTGTTTGAGCTTGTGGCATAAAAAATTATGGGAAATCTTCATTTGAGGCTAAGGTAAGAAAATTTAACACCTCTTTATCTTTCATTTTTTTCCCAAAAAAATTCTTTTCTTTTCCTTGTAAATTCCTCAAAAGTAGTTTTTGAATTTCTCAAATCTGTTGGTTGATTTGGGCCTCGATTAGAGCTTTGTTTGTGCTAATACTTTGAGCACACATTCCTTATCCTTCAAACGACCTCATTTTGGATACAATTTTGTATTCCATTTAAGGGCCCCATGAGCCTGCTCTTGCATGAATTTCAAGCCAACCATTATAGACCAATATGGGTCTTATTTTTCTCATTATGCTGCGTAAATTACTATTTGGATAGCATGGTGGTATTTTGTCATCATAGAGGTAAGTCTGGGAATTTATGGATGATTCAACGACTTATGGTTCCGCATCGAGGGAGGAATAAGTATACTTGTCTTTATGAGACTGTGTATTATATATGTTGCATGTTAGATACAGAAGTTAGGGTATGATTACGGGTTAACTTCCATGACTTTGCCTAATTTTGATTTTTGATGATAGAAGCATGAATTGACCCTAAAGGTGAAATCCTTGTCATGCCTTTAGTATCCTATTACTCTTGGTTACTAGCATGTTAGACATAGTTGAGGCTAATTCCCTTTTATTCTAAGGTTTACAACTTGACTCAGTGTATTACTATGGTTTCCTGGATTATGTTAATGTGTTTATGTTGGGTATATATCAATGCGCTCAAGGTAGTAATTATGATATTAGTCGGATTCCTGGAGAATTTTTTATCCTTAAAAAGGATGTGGCCATAGTATATGGATGCTTAGGGGCCTAAAAATGTATTATTTGGATACAGGTGATGACATTGCATAGGATTGGTACATTCATACTCACTTAATAGTACATTTCAAACTAATTCTTTGTTTTACTGATCTTTTTCCTAAAAATGGATTTATTCCTAATTTCTACTTCTAATCAAATTCCTTCAAGATGAGAATCGTACCACTTTATTAGTTGACTTATTATCTTTTGAAATCAAATAAGGTGTTTTAGACATTTGTCTATGATTGATTTTGGTCCATGATTTTACTACCGCTATTTTCTTTAGTCGTAAGAGATTCGGATCCATTATATTATTTAATATTGATTTAGTCCTGGAGTTGATCTCCGACAATTGATTTATAGAACTACATAATTTTACTCTTATGCTGAGTCATTAGATTTATTTTATATGTATCTCTCTAGTACTAGATATAGTAGATTAATAAGGATGATGATGATTGGAAATCCTAGATCTGGACCAAGTAAGTGTATACGGATACTCCT
This sequence comes from Capsicum baccatum var. pendulum, assembly GCA_030864225.1. Taxonomy (NCBI): domain Eukaryota; kingdom Viridiplantae; phylum Streptophyta; class Magnoliopsida; order Solanales; family Solanaceae; genus Capsicum; species Capsicum baccatum. Next base: position 148,006,258 of record CM061560.1, read on the forward strand.
GAATCCCCTAGGGGGCCCTTCATCTATGAGCCATCGACCAAGAGAAGAGTGGCTGTCGCAATTCCTGCCCTGCGATCCTCTAAAGTAGTAGAGGGTGTATACAATATGTTACTTTATGTAACTTGTATTAGTTGTAGTTTTATCGATTTACTTTGCATTTATTCTTTCATGGACAATGCCTATCACAAATTTAATAATTTTACCCCAATACATATTAAACTTTTGGGGGGTTTTTTACAGGAACAAGTTATGTGTGTTGTTTGTTTTGTGATTTGTGCAGATTGATCCTTCTGAGTTATCGGGCCCGATATAGGTATTATTTGTCCAAATTATCTAGTTACTTTATTGTTATTGTTACGGTCAATTCATGGAAATTTATTTTAGACTAATACTAGAATCAACGTATGATTCTGACTCCTTTCTTTTACTGTTATTTTACTAGGGATAATTATCTCATGTTTAGGCATTTAGATTAGGGTCCCTGTTTATTCTAGCATTAGTTTTCTACATGAATATGATGCCTTGAGATGATATATTTACTAATTTAGGTTATACCCCTTTGAGTTTGTCTTGTGTACCTATATGTATACACATATATCTATCTTCGATATTAACATATATATATCCCTTCCCTTATTTCTTAATATTGTATATGTTACCCTTGACCTTGTATACTACTAGATATCCTTCTTCTATTCATTAGTTGCATATGGACCAGTGACATACAGTGTAGTGCATTAGTTCCTAATATGTTTGGGATAGAATAGTTAATTTTTATTACCACTCTAGTCTTGTTATGTTAGCTTACTAGATATTTAGGCTATAGTTTACATTCCTGCATGCATGTTATCTATATTTGGAACTCAGACGGGTAGTTGTCTACTAAGTACCCCATGTCTGGTACTCAATACTATACTTTTGCAATATGCAAATCATAGTACGGGTCCTCACCATTGTTTTTTGCGTCATGCCAAACAGCTATAAATTGGAAATTTAGGGTGAGGTCCTAGCATTCAAAGTATTACTATTCTCCTTCTTATAGATTATAGTAATCTCTATGTTATATTCAAAGATGGGTTGTAACTATATATTTACTTAGTAGTTCATTTTTTATTCTTAATATATTAGAATCTCTTGTACTAATTTCACCAGTTAGGGGGATTGTTTTATAGATTGGTCTTTTATTATAATTATTCTTCTATGTGTAGTTATTTCTCTTAGTAGTCTTTTACTAGCGGTTCGGGACTAGAGGTTGTTTTACCTACCTGTGGGTTATAGTAGGTGCTATCATGACTTGAGAAATTAGGTCATGAAAAATTGGTATTAGAGTCTAGGTTTAAATTTGTATTGGTATAATATCTTAGTGTCTAGTAGACTCCTACAAATAGGTGCAGAGACATTCGTAACCTCTCTTCAATAGGATATAAGAAAATCTTTGGAGATTTTATTCTTTACTTCTTATTATGTGTTTGTATTTCAATGAATCCCGAAGGCATTCTTTGAATCTATTCTATCCCAAATGGATGGTAAAAGGTTATTGATAGATGCAGATGGGACTTCAACATGTGCGAATGGACTGCTATTGATTGCTTCACCTATCTATTCTATTATGGCCGAAGCCAGAGTGCTGTCACACTAAACGACTACCCTTCTTTAGATACTTCTAGAGATTCAGCACAACTTTAGACTAGGGAGTTAAAGGTTAACTTAAAAGAACTTTAGTGATAATCAAAGATTTATGGTAAACTCAGGCTCTATTAGAGTTTACGACCATTTCAGCCATTCAATATTCATCACTGGTGATTTCAAGCCTTTTACTGACAACTAAAAGCCAAAGACTCTAATTTATTTAGTAGTTCTCAAGCGAGTATTGAGTTTTTTGTTTTAAAAAGGATTTTTATCGATTTTAGAGTATAAGATTGTATTTTTGGAGTGGGCCAGACTTACTCCTATTCTATATCCTTCAAAGTATGAAATAGTGCATAGTTTAATTCGAGGGTTAGGTCCATTACATCATTTGGAATCATAGAATTTGATAGATGTTGTGTCATTATTCTCTTATGTTGTTGATCACGCAAAAGCATCCAAATAAGAACATATATTAATACTTATGGACATGGTGATAAAAGATTATCTCATCAGTATAAGGCTATTTGTATTCAATAAGGAGTTAAAATCCTTCTAGTTTAGATCAACTTCTCTTGCATCCTACCAATTCTACGCAAGTAGTTTTTCAAACTATAGATGGATTTTTTGATAAATTATGGAGATCACAAAGGGTAGAGTTCTCGTTGGGCCTTGTGGTGTATTTGGTATAGGTTTTTAGATCCTGGAGTCCATTTTGGATTAGTAGGTGCAGTACATTAGAGTATTCTAAAATTTTTTTGTGGCTGTGGCGATATTGATCACTGGTCCAAAGAGTGTCTGTAATGTGGGATTAGTAGTCATTCGTATCATCTAAGTTAGTTTCATAGCATTCTCACACCATTAGTTGGAGGCAGTGCACTCAGTACCTAGGTTGGTAATTCAGATGCTTAATTTGAGTTTGGACCCGCTAAGATTCATACTTCCCCGAGTACGTCAGACATATGATTTTGTAATTTACCATTATAGGTGGGCCTTTTAGTTCCTACCTTTACATTATTATTTGCGTGTAATGGGGTTTTCGTACCCATTGATGATTATGTTTATGGTTGGTTAATATTGATTGTTTTATTCCTTGGTGTAGCATTTATGATTATGTGACTACTCCATAGATGATATTTAGTAGTGGATTAGTATGGATATTTCCCTGTGGGTTTAGTATATTTGATTGAGTGTCATTTACCTTTGCATGTTTGTCTTTTAATGGCCTTAGAGTGTTACATGCAATTAACTTTTATTTTTGGTACAATCTATTCCTTATACTGGTGTTTTAGTTGATATTATTATTTTTGTCATTGTTTGATGTTGATCCTTATTTGCATGAGTGATCGATAGACTATCATTATCTAGTTAAAATTTCCTTCCTAATTTGGTTTGAGGATATCTCTCTTTTAGTGAGGTATGTTTGGTCGGTTCCCTCTTCTTTATTGATCATAGATTGGTTGTTGAGTGGGATTTCTAAGAGAAGGTGAGGTGGTCTTCTGTGGTTCAATTATGGTTCTATTATTTGAAATCTGGTTATATTGCCCATTTATGAGATTGACTACTTTAGGATCTGTTCTTCTAATTTGACAAGTTCATCTCCCGATAGTGATCATAGGATTGATTTTGAAAGGTCTTGGACTTGCCTTTAAGATTTTTTGGGTTTGTTTCCTAATGATGGTTTGATATTTGTATGTGTATGGAGACGGATACTATGTCCTTAACTGGATATAGTACTTTTCCTAGTTAAGTAAGACAGGTAGAGACATATGATAATTCCTATGGCCACATCTTAAGTTGGTAAATTAGGCATTTTTTTCAAAGATGTAGCATTGGATTGTGCAATGTCCGGCTAGGGTTGTGTTTTTCCTAGTTTTTAGATTTTTGGCTATTTCTAGGACTCTTTGCAGCCTTGGTGAGTTGTTGAGGGTACTTTGATGATTCATTCCCTCCAGTATATATGGAATTGATTGTTGCGCTTTCAGTTTGTGTTTTATCCTGTGTTGTGATTTCTTTCATATAGAAATATCTTGATTGCAGAACTAGAAGGATCTTTTGAAGAGACGCTTGATTTTGGATAGTAAGGGTGAGTTGGGCATTTACCTTTGTTTTAGTCTTGTTAGCTTCAGTTTTGTATTTTATTCCTTGGATTGGAGGCTCGAAGGATATGATAGATTTGAAGTATAGATGCTTACTCGTCATTGGGGTTCATTGGATAGATGGGATTGAGCGCTTTGACCTTGGTATGGAGATTTTAACCAGAAGTTGTAGAGCTTAGGTGTTCCCTTCTTAGATTTTTTTAATTGGGGTCACCTATAAACAAGATAAGCCTACTATTTAGCTAATTGTTCAGTCTTCTTCATTTTAGATAGATTGTGGTTCATAGAGTTCAGAGAATAGCCCATTTTAATGATGTCGATTTCCTCTACTCATGGCCTTGATTCTCAGATTTCATTGGAGCCAAGGATTATGTACTTAGCAAAAGTAATGGATTGGGTTGGATATAATATTGATTCATCCTCCGTTGGTAGTACATCCTGGAGTGCAGTTTTCTAGGGTGAGTGTTTGTGCTTTGAACTATTAATTGTCAGTTTCGAGGGTCACCCAAACAAAATTTAACTTTGGCTGTGAGTTGCAAACATTTATCATCACCACCTACTTTCCCAGGTAGCACCTTATGGTCTTATCCTTGTGTTGGGCATTATGGATTTTGGTGGATCAGCTTAAAATTTTTTGAGTTTAGTGTGACTGGGCTTTCATGAATAGGATTCAAATAACTATTTGATTGGTTGTGAGTAGATGGAAAGTTTTGAAAACGGTTGTATTTTTATGTTGGAGTTGGCCACATGATTCATGCCTCATTTTGCATTTGACTTGGATGATCTTGTTTATGCTAGTACTAATGTGGTATCACAGTGTTATGGTTTGTCTTTGTGTGCATCAACCTTCCTAGGTTCAATTGGAGGCTTGTTTTTATTGGAGGTTGAATTTTAGTGGTTTAAGAAATGAAGTAAAGAAGTTGGTTGAAAATTGGATACCTAGGGTAAAATCCCTTGGAAATGTTGTTTAATCTTAGAGGTTATCTGAAGATTTTTTCTTAGAGCATGAAGGTGCGATAGTGGGTATATTACAAGTAAATTAAGTGCAAGGCGGTCATCGTCAATATATTTGCCTAACTTTAAAGTCGGGGTCGAATCCAGAAGGAACATTATGAGTGGCGATCAAATTAATTCAAAATGATAGATACACGTTAAATTCAAACAAATGTTACAAAAAGATAAAATGGGAGAGGTGAGTTCCTACACTAATGTTTCTTTTCGAGATTTCCTAGTATAATTTTGGGGCTACGAATAATTAGAGTTTTAACAATTATGCACGGATCTTAGTATTATGCATTACTAAGGGAGTGACATGTGGGAACTAATCATTAACATCACTTCAATAATTCAAATATGGGTAGGCTTGGTTATTGGTTTTGATGTTAGCCTTTCAACAAAACACCAAACTTTCACCCATTGATTCTATCAAAAACCAAATAGGCGTGTTCAACAATTTGAAACAACAACTTTAATCAAGGCATCCCTATTTCTAGGATGATGCCCATAGCATAGTTAACATCATGTTCACCCGAATGTCACAGATAGTAAATATTTAGCAAACTACACACATAATTTTCTATCATTGCTTTGGTCTCCACATCCCACTATCGAGGATGACATCGATTCCTAAAGTTCACCCGAAACCCTTCTTTCGAAGCATTAAATGTTCTAAAGCTTGGAGCTTTCACTCATAAAACCCATGAGGGTATTTGGAGCTTTCACCCAGAAGATACCAACCAAAGTAAAATAGCAATAATAGAACCCATAAACATGAATTACTAAATAGATGCTAACAATCACAACCTACACACACTTTAACCCCTATTCACACATAAACCCAAGAGGTAGATATAGTTAGACATAAGATAAATAAGAATAGGTATACCCATAATATCCATTAAATCAAAGTTGTAGAAGATCTAAGTAAATGTTACTTCAGACTTGGCTTTCCCGCATTATCAACAGTGGAAGTGAGCAAATCTTCAACTTAGAAAATCTTCAAGGTATTCTTCACCCATAATTTACAAAATATTTTCTTATCCAATATGGAGGATACAAAGACTCAAGACAAAAACCTAAAAAATTGAGGAAGAAGGGATGTGATGGAATGAATGATACATCAAATTAATGTTTGAGTCTTTTTGTTCAAATTAGCATCCGCAAGTGCCATTAAAGTTTTGCCCTTAGGCTGAACATTTTCGCCTAGCAGCGATCGCACATGATAGTTGCGACCTCGGCTATGCAACCATAATTTACCTCTGCAGTCGCAGTTGATTGAACATTTGGACTGATCGCGACCGCGGTAACTAAGGCTAATTTACTTCAGGTCTTTAGCTGCACTTTTTCTACTACTTCTTATCATTTGAAGCTCCAGTCTGCATTTCTTTGCCTTTTCAACTCCTATACCTGAAAAAGCGGATAATAGTGCATTAAATAACAATTAAGTCTCATCTACATATTTGAAACACGGTAATGTGCACTAAAATTGAGTGCGAATATGAGGTAAAATCACCACTCATCAACACCTCCAACTTAAAGTATTTTCTTGTCCTCAAGCAACACTACCTTACGCAAAGAGACACAATTATTTATGCCCAAACTTTATGCCTTAAAGTTCATAGCAACTTCTATTTAAATTCTAACCACACGTATCTCATTGCACAAGGGCTAAGCCAACTTTTCTACACCTCACCTTATTAAATATTAAAACCAAGGCTACATATGACTTTAAAAAGCGACCAAGTAAATAAAACTAACACTCTAGAAGTAACTCCCTTTTGACGACAATTAGGTTATGCTCCATTTACCTCGTTTCCATAAAGTGAAAAAATCACCCACCTCAACTTATTTCACATGCCATCCTCATAAGAACGAGAATTGCTCACATCAAGCTGCAGCATATGCAATAAGAAATTTTAAGTTCACAAACTCTCTCTCTCATACAAAAGAAATCTCAATGCAACAAATATTATACCATAGGCTTGCCCCTATGTTCAATCTCCACTACAAATAAAATACATGGTTGGAGATCTCAATGGACTTTCTAAGCTTATAATATAGGTTTTGGTTAGGGTAGAATATTTTTTAGGAACAATATGGCTGCTCCTTTCCTTGAATATCAACATCACACTTTTCAATCTCCCTTTTTTTATTATTGGCCACTCTCTTTTGTTTTCCCTCTTTTCTCATGCCTACCATTTGCTTCCTTGATTTAACACCTTTATTTTATCTCTTTTCCTTGAATTTTTCATTCAATTCTATAATTTATTGGATCCCTTCTTTTCTAAACATTTGTGTACATCACTTAGGCACCTTGACATTCTACTAACACTTCGTCGCCTCAAGCATTCTTCCATCAACTTTACCACCCCCAACTTAGGCTTTTAGCCTCAAGTTGCATTTTTAAGTTCAAGGAGGGTATGGTTTAAAAGAGGGATAAAAGAATGGTTCACGGCTTTTAATGAATTAGCCAAAGAAAGGTTCAAAGCATTAATGTGGGTAACTAGGGATTGTAATTAGGCATAGGAAGCCTTTTTAGGCTAGTGTTGATTACAAAATTACAAGGATGACCTAAGGGCATTTCTCCAACAACATACAATCAGCATTAGCTTTGAAAGAATAATGCGCCAAGGTCTAGATAACACAAGTATACACGAAATGTATGCAAAAAACTCACCATAAATGTCATGCTAAACTTGCTGAAGGGGTTTAATTATTTTTCCCTTGAGAGACAAAATTGGAGTATTTAACACTATTTACAAGTCAACAATATGTGGATTCGAAAAAAAAGAACAAAATTTGTTATAAACTCTCTGACGTCCATGCTCTTGATTTTTTGAAAGATTTGGACGGAGGGGGTTTGTTTGTTTCATATTAGCCCCACACTCAATTTGCTAAACTATGGCTACAACCAAAGCTTTAGTCTCACATTTAGGCTCAATCGTGGGTAAGCTAACCCTGTGGCTATTTATACTTTGCCAAAGGTGTATAAAGTAACCCTAACTTAACAAAGTATAATTCAATAGATACTCTGGCTTCCCTTTCATTAATGACACTTAATGCTACGGGTGCTTAGAATTCTCCTGCACCTGTGTCTCAAACCAAAACATTATGCTTTACCCTAAAAATGTCGTCACTTAATCCATCATAGGGAAAAGATAATCGTGCACTGACATGATTAAGATAAGATTAAATCAAAAAAATAAAATTAAATCAAAAGAATACTAAAAGTTGAACAAAAATATGATAATCCGTAAAACGTGGGCACCATCAGAGTACCAAAAAATGTAGCATCTCAAAACACAATAAAAAAAATATCCAAAGTTTCATCCTAAACACTACCCATGGACATTCACCATGTACAAATATAAGGAAAGGTACCCCTACATAAAAAGTTGGCAGTGCCCCTACTTCCTAGTTAGAAAAGTAAGTGTAAAGGATGCTCCCTAAATTAGCTTCATCGTCTCTGGTATCTTTGCATTATCTCCACTATTATTAGCACTAGACACCTCAGCAGTGGATCCATCATGACTGTTGCTCCTTAATAAAGGTAGATTTTTTTTGTAGACTTAAGAACCTTGAAGATGCCTATAAGCCCCAGCAAAATTCTCTCATGGAATGAGACTTAGAACCTGTCAAGTAAGGAGTTATTTTGGCCCTAAAAGATTGAGAGTGACTTCTTAACCATATATCATTTCCCTACTTTTGACGTTTTATCACATGGGAAATTTGATAAGCTTTCAATCGATAAAATATTCGTCCAAATCGGATACTCAGGCAAGAAGTTATGGCTAATTTAAGTCCTAGTCGTAAAACAACATCATTTTAGTGCTCTGTACATCACGGAGAGGGTCTATTTGACAATTTTCAATTTCCAGTGGATCTCCACGATAGTGGCACATTACGGAGGACCCCAATTTCCCAATAGTCAATCTCTAGTGGCCTGATGCAATTGTGATGCATCACACTAAATTTCCAGGTCCCAACTAGTGGGACAACAAGATGGCTCTGCATTGTGGAGAATATCGGATTCCCATCTTTGAATTTTCAGTGAGCCACCGTGATAGTGGCGCATTGCGGTGGCCCATAAAATCAAGATCCCAGTTCAATTTTTTTAGCTTCGTACAAAATTTAAAAAGGGTATTTTGGAATTTTTCCAAGCCTCTTAAAACATGAAAACACCAAATTAAAGTCATTTACAAGCATTCTATGAAGTCTCTGTCAAGTTTTATCTCAACAAAAACCCAAAGCATCCAAAACCTCTTCCAATAATCTCAAGAATACACCATAGATTTTCTAAATTGAGTCAAGATTCAAGGTTCCCAAGTCAAGGGATTCAAGAACCCTCATTCAAGAGTACGAATAGAGTTCAAAAAGTGAGAGTTCATCCAAAGCTTCTAATTCAAGGTATGTGGGGTTTTGAACAAGGGTAAACCTTTTCCTCTTGTACCCAAAGGCTTATTTAAACTCCAAGTTTTTGCAATTGATGAGATTTTACATGAAATTGAATTGGGGGTTTTCACCTATTAATATTGGGTGCAAGTTTGTGATGATTCCCTTTAATTGAGAGTCTAATGGCATGATTTTTACATGTTTTCTTGAGAAATTGCAGCTGGGTCTATACCCCATGATTTTAGTCCTTGAGAAGTAAATAGTTGAAATGTTTGTATATGAGTGTTGATATTTTGAGATAAATTGCTGAAATTTTCAGATTTCTACATGAGTTATGAATCTATATGCTATCTATTATGATTTTGATGAGTTCTAACTTGAGATTGAATAATGGGTTACTAAGCCTACTTAAGACTTGAGATTTTATGAACTATTATGCTATAAGTACCCATGGTTTGAGTATGCTGAGATTATTGAGAAATGTTTTGACCCATTGGTCCTTCAGTTTTGAAATCTACCCTGCTACATGAGATTATAGATTTGATTATTGGGATTTTATTGAACCATGAGATTATTCTAAAGTGTTATTTCATGAGATGAGTGAGATAAACTAAAGAGAGTTGTATTTAGCACCGAGTTGGGTAAGTTACAACGGTTACCCCAGAACTATGTGCCATCGTAGGTTGGTCCTAAGGCTAAGATGATTGTTGGGCCTAAGGCCGAGATATTGTGCTCGAGGCTGAGATAAGTGATCACTGATTTGAGGTTATACTCCTTGTCAAGTTTATGATGCTTCTCCTCAATGTGAGGTCTCTTAGGAGGAAAAAATGTTGGACTCCATATAGCTCGCATGGTTTATATCTGTTAAGAGAATCTCCCTTAAAAATGAAGCTTTGAGATAAGTTATTTTCCTTTAAAACTAAAATACTTTCCCTTTATATGAGTATTTTTCCCTAAATCTTGAAATGAGATATTTTCCTAAAGTGAATGAAATGCCTTCAAGTATGTTCCTAGGTTATATGATTCCGAATTCCATGTATTTGAGTTCAAAAGAGTTATGAATTCTTGAGTATTAAAGAATTTTTACTCTCCATGAGACATATGCATGAATTGAAAGTGTTGGCTAAAGTTTCCTTTAGCCTTGATTAATGATAATAAGCGAAGAGTACAAATTTCAAAGTTAAAAGTATAATGATTCACGAGATTGTGTTACATGTTTACATAATTTACGAGCTTTGCATTTTATACTTATTCAAGCCATGTGAGTCATTATTTATTACATCCATGATTTGATTAAAAAGGATTGATGTTTTTTATATAAATATATGCACCCCCACATACTCCGTACATTCTCAAGTGCGGATCTACATATACGTCTATGTTCTATATTTTCTTATACTGTAGGTTTAGGTGCTCAGTCCAAACCTCGTCAGTCATTTCATAGTAACTCTATCTACATTCCTACAGTTGTGATTCCTTATGGTTCTAGGACCTATATTTAGACATCTCCATATTTTTAGAGACTATATTGTTATTTCTAGTTCATTTCGAGTTAGTTGGGGATCTGTTCCAACGGCTCTATAGTTCATAGATTAGTAGAGGCTTTGTCAGACTGATTATCAGTTGTGGTTGTGTTGAGGTTTCTAGTATGGTGGTTATTTGGACAGAGTATTTTCTATGTATTTCTTTTCATATGATATGACTATGCTAGTGTTTGAATTATTTCATCTTGAAATGAGAGTTATTAGTAGAAATAGGCTCAAAGGGTTAGATTGGGGCTACTTGTAGCCTTAAGCAACGTGTGACATCTCGAGCGATGATTTTGGGTTGTTACAATGCCCTTTAACCCTCTCTATATATTGGTGAGGAATTTTTCTGTATTCTTTTCTCCCTTCAACAACCTTTCCTGTGACTCTCAGAGGTTCCTATGTGATATTTCCAAGGTTGAATATGCTCTTTCCAATTTGGTGACCCTAGCACCTTGGTTCTTCATCTCCTCTTGACATATTTCATAGTTGGACTGAGCCACATATGATTGATGAATAGTGGAGTCTCCTGGCCCCTAGGGTAGTAATGTAGCTATTTACTAGACAACAGAAATCCTGTCAAAGAATTTTGGGAACTTCACTGGCGCTTTGTCCATGGAAATACTCCGTTCAAGGTGTAGCTTGGACCTTGGGAGGTTCTTGTAATACTAGTAGTTGGTTTCCAAAAGCAAGGCTGTGGATTCACCTAAGTCTCCCGTTCTGTAGCTGAGTACCTGTATATGGGACACTTTGAACCTTTTTTAATATTTTCAAAGAAAAAAGTATGCTAGATTAACAAGTAAAGTACATGTGGCACTATTATAGTAGATTCTGGGGTGAAAATAGATGTGCAATAAGTTGGGTTTCTACAGGAACCTGTACTCAGGTATGGCGATCGCGGAGCATTTATTGCAATTGTGCTACTGCGGTTGCTATCATCTAGGCCGCGGTTGCGATACAAGAAACCATAGCCCACAATTCTTCCACTGCTAAAAAAACATGAACTTAACACCAACTTTGTCTTCCAACTAGGTGTACAATATCATGATCAGATAAACTAAGCCTAGATAGCAAGAATGCAGCTCCAAACTTGATGGAATTCATGATGAATCATTTGGGAAAGTAATGGACACCTATTGTACACATCAATTATAACCAGTCTAGTTTAGAAAGTGGGTAGTGAAGACATCTCCAAATGACGTGTAGACACCCTACAACAGCTAACCACAATTATAATTTCAAATAAGCATAGTTTTTTCATTATAACACTATTTTAAGCTCATTTATATATACATGTCCTAAGCCTACAATAACAGTGAATGTAAGGGAGTTTGAGACTACATACCAGGTAACTGATGCAAAAGAACTGAAATGAAACCTTGGATACTCTTGAGAGGCCACAAATTTTAGGGAACTTATGAGAAATTTTGAAACTAAGGTGCATGGGTGCATGAAATTTTAATGGTCTTTTTATTCTTAGTCACTTTCTATTTCTGTGCAACTTACACGGTCGTGGTCACATGTTCTCCACAATTACGAAGGCACGGACTGCGGTCGCGGTAACTGAGACCAAGCATCTGAGGTTTCTGCTTGTCCTGCTTAGTCCATTTGCTAAATTTACGCATCCATTCTTTCCATATTCAAAATAAATTTCCATAAGTACAAATATTTTATGGACTATGCCTGCACACAAACAATAAAAAATCAAAATCCACCCTAGAATACGTAAATAAAAAAGGATATGGGCCACTTTTCGTGGCATGATGGGTTGCCTCCCATCTAGCGCTTAGTTTAACATCACAGCATGATGATTTCACTCCTTCCCTTTATGTCTCCACTTAGAAAATTTGAATCTCTATCCCATCTTTCGATGAATACGTAATGAGCGGCAGACGGAAAAAAATTCAAATCAACCAAGATAAAACTTAGAAGAGGTGGTAAAATGGCATGAAAGCTCCTATCTCTCCATTTTGAAGACTTGAACTTTTTACCCAACTTCACACCGATATTCTATATTAGATTCTTAGGTTAAATTAAGAACATTAATAAGCCATTCATTCTGCTTTGGAAGTTCAGTATCTTATCCTTTCATGGATGAGGCTCCATGTACTCCTTCGGAATAATAAACTGCAAAATATAAGAGTGGAACTCCACCTCCCCACAATCCTGCATTTGGTCAAAAGGATGAATCCTCATCACATCCTCTATGCCCAATATTGAAAAGTGGGTTGAATAAGGTCCAACACCTAACTTTGGGTTAGCTTCCTCCAAAGCATTGTCACCCCAAAATGAGCTAGAGGTATCATAAGAGGTTTGCTTTGCCTCTTCTTTTGACTCTAGTCACATTTTCTTTATTATGGCTTCTTCTCCCTCATATAATTTGGATGATTTGTATGTCCTTGAGGAATATTTGCTACCAAGCTCATCTTCATAGCTCGGATTCTCTTTATGATAACACTCCCCTTGAGTAGTTGGAAAGGAAGTGATAGATGCAAGCTTTTCTTCTTTGCCTGATAGCTTTTTCGTTATACTTTTCCATTCTTTGTACATGTATTCTATATGATCCCCCGTTGCATCTTCCCAATACAAGATGTCTAGTAACATTGGGTCATAGCTACTCGACTCGGTCCATTGCTCTTTCTATTTCTCATCATATGACCTAATAAACTCATAAGAAGAACTAGCCATTAGGTTAGTATAATAAGGGGAGTGAGAGTTTTGATACTCTTTCTAATTTCCTTATAGACGTCCACACATGGGGAAACCATACTCCCAATTAGAATGTGATGGTAAAAGCTTTCCCCGAGGAGCATATAATAATCTCTCCGACAGTGTGATACATCAAAAATATGAACATGGGGTTCACAGTATGACTTCCAACTATTCAACTCGTATTTGTTAGAAGATGCCATCAAGAAAAGCATATACAAAAGAAATCTACTTAAAAATAAAAATCACGAAAACATATATACAATCTTGAATTCAAGCAAGTAAGATAAAATTCCAATCTATCTTAATACGTCAAATCGTTTCCCAACAACAACACCATTTTTTATAATGGTCAACTTGCACATTAATTAAGTGCAAGGCGGTCATCGTCAATAAATTTATCAAACATTAGATAGAGGGTCAAATCCACAAGGAACAATGTGAGTGGCGATAAAATTATTTCAAAATGATAGATATAAGTTAAATTCAACGAGATGTTACAAAAAGATAAAATAGGGGAGGTGAGTTCCAACACTAATGTTTCTTTTTGGAATTTTCTAGTATAAATTCGGTGCTACAAATAATTATAGGTTTAACAATTATGCATGGATCTTGGGATTATGTGTTACTAAGGGAGTGATATGTGAGAGCTAATTATAAATATCACTTCAATAATCCAAATATGGGTAGCCTTGGTTATAGGTTTTGATGTTATTCTGTCAATGAAACACCAAACTTTCACCCATTGATTCTTTCAAAAACCTAATAGGTGTGTTAAATAATTTGTAACCACAAGATCAATCAAGGCATCCTTATTTCAAGAATGATGTCCATAGAATAGTTTCATGATCATCCTTATGTCTAAGATAGTGAAAATTTATAAAAATACACACATATTTTTCTATCATTCTTTGGCCCCCATATCCCTCTTTACAGGATGACATGGACTCCTAAAGTTCACCTAAAACCCTTATTTCGAATATGGCATTGAACTTTCTAGATCTTGGATATTTAACTCACAAAACCCATGTGTGTATTTGGAGGTTTAACCCATCAAATCCTAAAAAATAGAGTAGCAATAATAGAACCCATAAATATGAACTACAAAATACATGCTAACAATAACAATTGACACACACTTGAACCCACATTCACACATAACCCCAAGACGGAGATTTAAATACACATATGATACAAAAGAATAGATATACCAATGATCTACATTGAACCAAAGTTGTAGAATATCTAAAAGAATGTTACTTCAAACTTGGCTCTCCCATAATATCAACAGTGAAAGTGAGAAAATCTTTCACTTAGAAAGTTTTCAATGTGTTCTTCACCCAAAATTTACACAGTATTTTCTTCTCCACAAATAGAGGCTACAAAGTATCAAGCCAAAAACATTAAAAATAAGGGAAGAAGGGATATGATGGAATGAATAAAACATCTAATTAGAGTTTTAGTCTTTTTGTTCAAATTGGGATCGACAAGTACAATAATAATTTTGCCCTTTGGCTGAACATTTCAGCTAAGCCGTGATTGTGTATGCTGGTTGTGATCGCATCTACGTGGTTGTAATTGAACTCCGTAATCGTGGTTGATTGACAATCTAGACTTACCGCAACCACAACCAATGGACCTTGACCACAGTAACTGATGCTATTTTACTGCAGGTCTTGAGTTGGACTTTTTATACTCAATTTTGTTCATTTTAAGCTCCTGTCCTTATTTTTTTGTATTTTAAATTCCTATACCTGCAAAGAGTTGATATTAGAGAATTAAATAAAAATTTTGTCTCATCTAATCATTAGAAACATGTTAATATAAACTAAAGCTGAGTTTGAATGAGTGGTAAAATCACCACTCATCTGGGCCCAACCTCATACCTTCAAATATTCTTCTTATTTCTATCCATTTACTTAAATGGATGAAAATACTTTTAGTAGTATATATTATAATGGCCCTCCGTATCATTTCCTTAGTTTTCATGAAATTCTACGGTTTTAACCCTTCCCATTGCTTTTATAGGTCTTTTATGATTTCCAAAATTGTTAGTTTGGTTATCAAATAGTTTATTTTGGGTTTTTGACTCATTTCCATATTTTGGAGCTTTCACTATTAAGGAATTTGTCACAGAGTGAAACTCCTAGTAAATGACCTCATATAAGAACTCTAATAGTGTCATCAACTATGAAAACATTGTTTTTTAGATAGGTGGCCCTTTGTTTGGGTACTGAGGCTTTCAAACTCATTTTGGGCTATTGGGTGGATTTTGGTTAAGTATCCCTTTGGGTGTGTGATCCATATTTTATTGAAGCGACCTTAGATGAAAATTTTATTGGCTTAGTTAAATTCTTAAATGTCTATTTTAGGTGTGACACATAGTTTATTGCGGTCTCGATCCTATATATTCGTTTAAACAAAAATTAGTTAAAATTTCCGAAAAAAGGTCCATGAGGTTAATTTATTGTAGACCATTTTTCCTAAATCTAATTACTCCACTAGTTCCAAAAAATATTTTATGATCAATTCGCACTATTGGTTCATTTTCATAGGGTTCTGTTTGAGTTTTGATGGTTAAAAACTAGTTTTGAAGTTATTGGTGCTGGTGTTGCTACTTTAGCTATCGTTGATCATTACACCAATTGCTAAAGGGGCTGTGTGACTGCTTTAGCGATATTTCTACCTTCTAATTAGACCTGTTTAGTGTTCATTACTGAGTATTAGACCCAAACTGAACCAAATATGTATTTTATACATTTTAGGAGTTAAAAACCTTTGATTTTGATGATTCTCAATGTGTTTTTCTCGTATAATCATTGTCTATGTGATCATAACTTCATATTCTCATTTTCAAATAACTAACCATTTCTTTTCTCATAATTTCCAACTAAAATTATGAGTCAATACTTTCATCTGCCATTGTTGTTGTGTGAGAAATTTTGGGAAATCATCTATTATGGTTAGGGTAAGATAATTGAAAACCTCTTGACCATTTTCCAATATTTTTTCCCATCAAATTTTCACATTTCCTTGTAAATTTTTAGAAATTAGTTTTTATTTTTTCCTATCATTGTAGGCTTCTTTGGGCCTCAATTCAAGCTCCGTGTGTGCTGAATTTTTTAGCACACATTCCTTGTCCTTCAAAGGTCCTGGTGTTTTTAAGTTTTTATTACTTTTGCAGGCCTCATAAGTTTGTTCTTGACCTAAATTTCAACCCGACCCTTGCTTTAGAAAAATGGGTCTTATTTTACTCCTTATGACACTTAAATTACTATATTTATTGTGTGGCTGTAATTTGGGATCATGGAGCAAAAGGGGATGATTTACGGATGATTCGAGGAGTTGTAGTTCTACATCAAGGTAGGATTTTGTCTACACTTTTTCACGAGAAGTTGTATAATATATTGCATGTTATTTAGGGGTGTTAGGATATGATTATGGGTAGACTTCCATGACTTAGCCTAATTTTGAACTTTAGGGATAGAAGTGTGGATCGACCCCTAAGGTGAATTACTTGTCATGCATTTATGTTCCTATTTCTCTAGTTTATGTGTATATTAGACATAGTTGAGGCTAATTCCCCTTTGGTCTATGGGATACTTCTTGACTTGGTGGATTTGTACAATTTCCCGAACTATACTATTGTTGTAAGTTAGGTATGTATTAGTGGGCTCAAGGTTGTGATTATGATATTAGTCAGATTCTAATAGAATATTTTATCCTCTTAAAGGATGTAGTAATAGTCTATGGATGCTTAGGCTCTTATAAATTTATTATTTGTATACTAGTGATGGCATTTCCTAGACTCGTTACACTCATACTCACTTAATGGCATGGTTTAAGCTAAATCTTTGTTCTACTATTATTTTTCCTAAAAAGGGATTAATTCCCACTTTTCACTTTTAAACAATCTTTCATAATGTTAATCATACACCATTAAGGATGATTTATGATTTTTGAGATTAAAAATGGTGCTTTAGAGATTTGACAGAGATAAATTCTAATCCATAATTTTACTACCACTACTTATTTTATTCTAGGGAGATTCCAACAATTTCTACTATTTGATAGTGATTTAGACATAGAGTTATTCTCGAGCAAAAAATTTTTAGGCATACATAATTTTAGTCAAGGTTTAAATCAAAGAATTTATCATATATACATCTCTACAGTACTGGAAGGAGTAGATTGATCAAGATAATGCTGATGATTGAAATCATAGATCGGCACCATGTCGATGTATGGGTACTCTCGAACCCCCTTAGGTACCATTCATTCATGATCCATCATGTTGATAAAGAAAGGTCACCGTAGGTCTTGCATTTATGAGTCATTGATTTGGAGGAAGTTTATATATTGAGTTACTTTATGAGATATAGATTGACTGTGGTATTATATATTAACTTTGCATTCATTCTTGCATGTTTTTTGCCTATCACCAGCATGTTATTTGTTATGTATACTTATAATTCTTATGGGTATTGCATAGGTATAGATTATGAGCATTTTTTGTTGTGCGCTCTGTGCTGATTAAGCCTTCTAATATTTGTGAAACACCCCTAAACTAGGCCACATCGTATGGGAACCTTAAGCGCATATAAACCATAGGTCGCCCTGATAACACATCACAATCATCATATCAATCACAAGGGTTGGGTAAATACCGACTGCATAATGGGATAGCGGAAAACATACTACAAGTCATAAATTAAACATGTCTAAACACTTCATTAGGTTAATCAACTAACTAATATACCCAAGTCAACAATTATCCACATTACCTCAATACAAACCAAAGTTTAGAAATGTGTATATTGGGACAAGCCCCTAACAATAGCCAAACCTAGTCCAAACAAGACTAAGTCTAAAGATAGAAGACCAAGATGGAATATTTTCTTAAGTACAGAAGCTCACCACTCCTAATTAAATGTACGAACCACTTTGATTGCCTAATTTTTGTGTAGGAAGAGAAGAAGATTCTAGCATTTAACTCAAGGATAATAATAAAATAGAATCATCATTCAACAACAAGTCAATATATATCATATTCAATCACATTCATAACCTTAACCATACATATAGACAAATCACATACTAACCAAGAGGGCCTGTCTTATCAACAATTTTGAAGCACTCATTTATCATACATGCAACGGAGGAAACCAATGTTCCGCACTTATATATTCAAGAATTTCTCATTTGTCATAGGAATTTAACCATATTATTATATCATCAATTAAGGGACTCTAACAAAAAACACTACATTTATGTGAGGGACTCTAACAACATACTCATCCATTCAAGTAAGGGACTTTAACCACTCACACACATTTATATAAGTGAGGTGCTCTAACCACTCACACACATACATTCATGTAAGGGACTCTAACCAAATGCTCTCATATTTTGCAAGGGACTCTAACCTCATTAAATGTTAGACAGGGGACTCTAACCCCAAGCCAATTCATTTGACAAAGGACTTAGACTTCATGAGATCTTATTATGTAAGGGACTTTAACCACAAGTGATTTCATTAGGCAAGGGACTTTAACCTCAAGCCAAAAAGACTATCATTAGACGATATTGGAACTTTAACCCTTTGTCCAGGCATCCACATACATTTAATTCCACACATATAGACCTTAACCAACTTAGCCAATTTAACACCATACATGACCAGATGTTCCTTATGGTAGCCTTCATTGCTAAACCATTTGAGTAGGCCAATGACTTAATTCGCCTCACCATATAATTTAATCTATGGTCCTCAAGACTATTTTGATCCATTCACACTTTATTGGCAATTCTATACCACAATTTAGTTCAACACACAATTCAAGTTCATTTTCACATTAGGGACTTTAACCCCCTACTTATTCATCACACTATCCAGGTCATCAATTATACAATACATGGATTTTTTTACCTTCATAGTATCATTTATCAAGAACTCATACATATTTTACTATTACGCTAGTTCAAAATCTCATCCTCATGTAACTAGATACCCCACTTAGATATTTTCACAAATACATTGTGTACATGCCTTTACCAAGTCCAATTTTTTGGTAGAAGTCATCAAGAATAGGGTTACTCAAGACACATATGTTAGACCACATAAAAAAATCATTCACGTGTTGAAACTACCATCAATAACAAGTATAAACACAAGTCTAAGCAAGAATCATCATTATTCATCATTAGGCAATAATACCCTTTTCATTGATTTCAAAATGACTAAGCGCACTTACTAATCCAACTGTGAAATACATGGGCTTAGAGTTATTTATCAAGGGGAATTTTTACATGCCTTTAAAACCCCGTATCATACTTAGCTTAGATTAGCTCCTAGTTGCATTCATAAGAGGCTTAAATCCTAAAAATTTCACCAAGTGTTGGGGATTTAGTCTTATTTTTGGCCTCTTAACTTTGAGGATTTTAAAATTGAACATCCTAACCCCGAGACACAGGTTTTTGAGTTAATTCATGTTCAAGGTTTTAATAATCATGTCTCGAGGAAGTTTTGAATTTTTTAGATGAGGATTAGGCAGTGTTTTGATTTCAATTCACGCAGCTCACCGCAATAGTGGCACGTTGCAGTGTCTATAGTGACGACCTCGTTATCACATTGTGGTACCCCTTTAAACCATTTTCTAGTCGTGAATTTAATTTCTTGGGGGGCTGTGACGTCTTTTCCCTTCAACCCAATTCATAAATCCGTGGCTGAAAGCTTTAGGTAGGAAATTAGTTGCCCATATTCTCCAACCTTCTCTCAGAAAAACCCTACCCCTTCCTCAATATCATCAAATTCCATTCTTTCTCTCCAAGGAAACCAAGAAATCAAGTTCCCAAATTCAAGAACCTCAAAGGATCTAAATGCATTGTATTTCTCTAAGGGTTTATGGTTTAAGGTATGTGTGATGTTCATCCATGGGACATTTTTACCCATGGAGTCCAAGAATCCATTTTATATTTTAAATTATGAATCTTACATATTTATGATGAACTATATCCATGAATCTCTTATGAATTTTAATCATAAACTATGTTTGCAAGTGAAAGAAGGGAAACTTTTCCTAAAACTGGAAAGAAGGATGAGTCAAAAAAAGTGTAGCCATGTCATGGGAACTACCCCATACCTCAACCAATTTAGAAAGATCTCCTGAATAAGAATATCTCTCATGACGAGTTCATAGTTGTATTTACTACATTTGGTCATTTAGTAGCTTCTCAGAACAATCAACATGGTATTTACCCAGCTAACCTAGTGGCAAACACAACTACAGCTAGGATCCAGGATTTTACTGGGATGAATCTTCCTTTATTTTTGGATCCAAGTCTTAGGAAGATCTGTAGGAGTTTCTTGATATCCTTTAGATTTTGGATGATATCATGGGTGTCACTTCGAGTGATAGTGCTGAGTTGGCTACTTACCAATTTTAGGATGTATCTCATATGTGGTATAAGAAGTGGAAGGAGAATAGGGGTGCTGAGGCAGGCCTGTAGAGTGGGATGAGTGTGCCACAACCTTTTTTATAAAGGTTCTTTTCTTTATAGTAGAGGGAATCTAAGGTGCTAGAGTTTATTAATTTAAAGTAGGGTAATATGAGTGTGAAGGAATACTCTCTTACGTTTACTAAGTTGGCGAGGTATGCTTATTTGATGGTGTCTAAGAATAGGTCTAGAATAAGTAAGCTTGTTTTTGGTGTAGCTGATAGTGTAGAAAATGAGTGTAGGATTTCTATGTTGATTAAGGAGATGGACATATCTAGGCTTATAGTTCATGCTCAATAGATTGAGGAATAGAAGCTTAAGAAGAGAGAGGTAGAATATGAGGGCCAGAACAGTTAGTTTTAACTTTTCCTAGTTAAGGTTAGAGGGTGGTAACCATTATTAGTTTCATTAGAACTCTTCAGCCTCAGATCCATCTTCAGGTAGTACGCTAGTGCCAAGGTTCAGGAATAATAATCAGGATTGGGCACCCAACTCAAAGACCCAGGGTAGTATGAACAGCGGTCGTACCAATCTACTTTGTGTAGAATTTGATAGGGCTCATATGGGTATGTGTAGAACCGACAGTGAGGTGTATTTTTGGTGTGGCAAGCCAGGTCACAGAGTCGGGGACTGCCGAAAGAGTGGTCAGCAGGGTCAGTCCTACTGTCCTCCAATTCTATAAGATCGCACGACTCATTAGGGTGCCGCTTACAGTGCACCTAGTGGCCAGTGTTAGAATAGGTTGTATGCACTCTAGCTCTGACATGATTATTGAAGTTCTGTTGATGTAGATACAAGTACGTTTTAAGTCTTTCATCTTTGTGAGCATGTTTTATTAGAGTCGGAGCTTCAGTTTCTTTTGTAACCCCCTATATAGCTGTCAATTTTGATGTCAGTCTAGAAATATTACTAGACTTTTTGATTGTCTACCCCAGTAAATAAGTTTATCATAGCCAGACGGGTATACAGAAACTACTCGATTATAGTATCTCAAAAAATAATTTCAGTAGATCTTGTAGAACTACAGATGACTAATTTTAATGTCATTCTCAACATGGATTGGCTCTATTCATGCTTAGATGATAGTTAAAATGGAGTCATTCAGTTTTAATTTCCAAGTGAACCAGTCATTGAATAGAGGGGTAGTACTTCAATGCTTAGGGGTAAAATTGTTTTCTTATCTTTGAGCAAGAAAGATGATATCTAAGGGATGTACTTTCAGATCCCTTCTAAGAATCCTATGAAATTATGTGTAAAACCCTGTAAAAGTCGTGCATGTATTATCCTATAATAGAGTGCCCTTAGACTAAAAACTTAAAAATTTTCTAAGTGTAATGAGGACTTAGAGTCATTTTAGGTGGGAATCTTTGGGATACAACTTTTAAACCTTCCCAACAACTATTTTTAGATTTTCAAACTGAGTTACTATCGGGCAAACTCATAGTACATATCCAATAAGTTTTGGAATTTTTGGGAATGCATAAGGGCGCATTTGGATTTCAAAACAGTAGCAAAACGTATTATTGCCCAGTTTTCAGGATTTCAGGGTCAACTAAAAACGACCATAACTCTCTGAATATAATGAACTGGGAGAGCTGCTACCTATCAAATGAAATCTATTTGAGTATTATTTCCAATGCAACTATTTTCATCCAAATCTAACATCAAAGTAATGAGTTATACCCATTTTATTTCCGCATGTCAGCTTGTCAACTGAGGGATAGTTTCGACTTTGTTGGTTTTTTTAGGGGCATTTTAGTCATTTCACTTCACCCATATTTCGTCTATAACACCAGAGTTAGCCCCCAATTCATCAAAATATAATCCTTTTCTCAAATTTTCTCTCAAGAACACTCCTTAGGGTTTAAAAATAAAAACCCAAGTAGTTCAAGATTCAACCATGGGTTTTCAAAATAAATTAGAGATTCGGTATCCCCAATCAACAAGCTTCAAGAATCATCAATTATTCTTTGTAATCGAGGTACGCGGGGTTTTTCTAAATTCTCATGGGCATAGAAAAATCATGTTTTAGAATGGGGTTTTTGAAACTATGTATATATTCATGTATTAGATATTTTAACATCATTGTTTTGCTTCCCCAAATTGATATAAGAATACGTATGTATGAAAACATGTATTTAAGAATGAATTATTGCTGAGAGCATGACTTTCGGTGAATTCCCTGTTATTATGAATTTTCAGATTTTTCAAAGAAGATGAATTATTTTGCAGTGAATTCTTGAAAAGCACTATATGAAATAGTTGAACTCTTGTTATGATTTAAAAGTGTTTTTAAATCACTAAAGAGGGAATTTAGCATGAATTTTTAATTTTCATAATGCATGTAATAAAAGAGTGCATGATTTTCTAAAGGTACTAGACCACCATATGTTTAATGAAGTTTTTGCATGATTTTCACTTGAGTTTCGGAACACGAAATGTTCTATATCAGTTGCATATTTTTGGGTGGTCTAAGCTTTTCTTTAAATTAAATATTTCTCTTAATGTATTATGTCTCAAAAATCATGACTTACAAGTCTTGGTATGACGATACCAAACTCAAAAAATGCTATAACAGACATAGACGAATAGAAAAATCAGACTTTATTAGATTTGCTGTTTAGAACTTCAGAATGATGCATGTTCAAAAAAGGCTAAAATAGGGCATAAAGAGAGCTTAGGTGGTTCCCCGAATAAGGAGTGAGTTCAGATAACTCTTTTCCCAAAACCTTGGTATGCCTACCCGAGTATATTATTATACGCTGACTTAAGTGTCGTGTGACGTATCAAATTCAGGAACTCCAATCCTTGCGGCACACTCGGGTTGGAGGCTTCCCCACTGAGTCAATGACGGATTCCATATCGCCCATAGAATATCATACTTGTAGGGGTTACCACCTAACCCAGAAGTAATACACAGATCAGAATTCAAAATTTATAGACAGGTTACATGTTTTCAGAAATTGACCATGTGTTTTTCAGAAACTGTTTTATGCATGATGTTTTGATAAAAATTGCTCTCACATATTATATATATATATATATGTTCAATTACTCTATTTTGGATTGCTTCGCGTGCCATTACTTTTGTGCTGAATCGCCCTTCAAGTTTTGAGACACAGTCTAGGGGTCCAGATAAATAATAGATATTTCAGGGGTGAGACTTCAATATTCAAAAGGCCTGTTAACTTTCAGATATTTATCTTTATGTTATGTTTTGGTCAACTGGGGGCCTTGTCCCAGATTTCAGGTAATTGCTATTAGTTATGTAGTAGAATTTTCGCAGATGGATTTCAGATGTTGATCGACTTTGTAGGACTTTATTTCCCATTATTGATTTTATTAGACTTCTGACCATGTTTCCATAATATTGTGTATCTTCCGCAATTCTTTTATCATATGAATTATGTGCATGATTACCAGATAAATAGGGATGTTTCGGGCCTTCATGGTTTGGGATGCTCATCATGGCCAAGGCCCTAGTTCAGGTCGTAAAAGACTTGGTATCGGAGCATGGTTCATGGTCCCAGGGTATCTGAAAAATCGCGTTGGGTAGAGTCTTGTTTATGGGTGTATAGCGCGCCACACTTATAAGCAGAAGGCCACAAGACATTTAGGAATGTCTTTTTTTTTAATGTTCTAGTTCATGCAACAGAGTCAGAATGTTCCTCATTTATACACTAATTCATGCTATGGTGACGTCCATAGGAAAGTAAAATCATCCAAAATTCATTCAAATTCTTTCCTTACTCTTATATTCTCAGACCCGTCACATTACTGGGTGATTCAAGTACAGAAGTTTAGAGTCTAAATGGTATTATCCCTTCGGTTCGCGTCATATAAGATCTTAAAATTGTGCAAGGACTTGAGAACAGTCCGTTA
This sequence comes from Capsicum baccatum var. pendulum, assembly GCA_030864225.1. Taxonomy (NCBI): domain Eukaryota; kingdom Viridiplantae; phylum Streptophyta; class Magnoliopsida; order Solanales; family Solanaceae; genus Capsicum; species Capsicum baccatum. The sequence continues at coordinate 148,030,988 of CM061560.1, forward strand.
ATGCTTCAGAGTATATGGTTTCTAGTGTGAACCTTGATCTTGATGAAATTGTGCTTTTCAACCTTCTATATTGAGTATAATTGACCCTTTTCAGAAATTTATGTGGCAGATGTCACGCTTAAAGGAAAAGATGTGTAGTAGAAGAGTTGTAATTTTATTCCCACCCAAATTGTAGTATAAGTTAAAGTGTCAGTGTCATGACCTATTGGTAGCTAGTAGCGAGTGTGGATTGTATAATAATCTGTGTGGGAAATATTTGACTCAGATTTGTATTTGTACAAAGTAAGATGTGTATTCTCAGATTATGGAATATTGTGTGACAAGTTTCTATCTCTTGAAAATATTTTATCATTGTGTTGATGAAACTAAAATGTCTAGTAAAGCCGTTTGGGGTTCTTTTGATTCACTAGCATAGTTGCCTTGTCATTCATCTCATTTTCTTGTTCCAACCACAAAAAAATCAAAGTCTAGTGAAGCTGTGTGAGGCCTATTTTGACTTACTAGCAATTTGTTGTTCAACATGTTGTTCTTGTGTTGGTTGAATATATGTATAGATGAATCTTTTTTCATGAGATAGAGTTTGTAATAAAGTGATTCATCCTTGTGTGTTAGTTTATTAGTAAAAGATAGAGAAGGAGTTATTAGGCGAGGTGAATTGTCCTTGCTTGAAGTATGAAAATGGCCAGATTAGCTAGTAGGTTATAAGTATAGACTCATGGTTGTTCTGGACTTTGAAGGTAGTGTAAATATATGCTTGGGTAAGTAATTGTGATGTGAGAAAGCAGTATAAGTAGATATGATTGTACGGGGTTATAATATAAGGATAAGGTTTACCATGTCTATTATGAGGCTTTAACCTTCTTGATCCTCTTTTCATTGGTAGTTGTAATCTAGTGCTACTTGTGAGAAGGTATGTAGTAGGATTTCGGGATATTTGGGTAGAATGTCCCAATTTGATGGATTAGTATATTTATATGATGCTGCATTCTTCATTGGTGGTAAATGATTGATACTAAACTATAGGCTTGAATTTTAAATGGTGTGGTGGTAAATAGTGGCAAGAGTTTGATAATGCATGTTTTGTGGGATTAAATTAGTAGGCTTGATGTGCTGAAATAGTACATGCAAATGGATTATGATAACAAAAACCGTTAGATTATGATCGATTATTATGGTTATGAAGTTCTAGTGCACTAGTGTTTCGTGATGTTTATTTCATAATTTTCATGTGAAAATTTTGTGTAAGGTTGGGTTGAAAATCATGCATAGCACTAAATATTAAGTTTGAACAGTTGATGTCCATGAAGGTGGATGTGAAGATTTCTTGGTTAATGAATACTAGTTATATAAAAGTGATCTAATAGAATTGAACGGTGCATACAATAGAGTAAGTTTATTTAATTCATAGTGATGTATGATATTGTATGTATGATGTATAAGTATGCCTAAGGTGACATGAGGTAGCGGTATTTTTTCTAAGGCTATTACTTGTTGAGCGTGGCTAATGGTACCATTGAATTGTTAAGTTGAGAAAGACTAGTTAGATGGTATATGGTGATCTAAATAGCCATGTTAAGGTGTTTTGATTGATATTGTTGGGCCTTTTGCGGTGATGTTGATTCTCATAATAGAGGGATATAAACTTGTATCGCAATAGTGGTAGGCTATGTCGAAAGTGATATGGTTCATCAAAGGCTTGGGGATATCCATGTTTAGTGTTATAATTTAAGTTTGAGTTTTGAAGGTTAAACCGATTGAAATAAGTGTGCAAGCATTATACTATGACTATTGGTGGCTATGGAAAGACAGAGTGTATCCCACAAGGTAGTTATTCGGGTTGAGTTGTATGATATACATGTATTGTTATTTTTTTCAGACCTAAGAGTGCATTAAGTGTAGTTCAGTTAGAATCTGGTAAAGGATCTCCCAAACTCTAGATGATGACTTGAAGTTAAGGGGGAGATGATAAAACGAATTACCAAGTAAGGCTCTCAGATTCTAGTAGTGACACAGTTCTGTTATCATAGTTCATGATTCCTATATATGATAGAGTGTCACGTACTTTTCTAGTTCCAAGATAATGAGTTCTAGTTCATTCAAGTAGTCAGAATGGTGTGGCATCATATGGTTTAGAATAATAGCGTGGTGTAGCATGTTGTATTTTTGTAAATTAGAGTTAGGCTTGATCGTGGAGTAAGGATTAAGCTATTTTAGATATTAGTAGAAAATTTGTCAATGCTAATATGAGAAATTTAAGCTAAATTGAATGAATATCATATTTAGAGGGAATAGTATAGTTAAGGGATATTTGGGAAGTGCGCTAAGCCTGAAAGTAAGAAGTTGTATTGCTAAAGGTTTGAAAATTCTATCCTAATTTAGGAGTTATATGTCTATATTCCAGACTGAAGAGAAGTGTCAATGTTGTGATTTCCTCAATTGGATGTTTTGTGTAATCCATACCCAAGATTCGTGGCTCCCTATTATTGTTAGAACTTCTTTAGAGAGAGTGTTGCAGAGACACTCCAGTTAAGTATGAAGGTCCAGCATAATTCTATCTGTATAGTCACGAAGTCAGTTTAACAGGCAGATTCGCATGACTTGTTTTCTCATTTTTTCATTTATTCATGCTACTCGAAATCTCAGACATTCTACTATTCCAAGATAGAGTATACCAGTAGTTACGAGTATAGCTCAGTCCATGTGTCATGTACTAGATTTAGATTTTAGATGTTATGTTATAATTCAATTTGTAGGTGCCTAGTGCATCGCCTTAATTTTTTTTTTCCGAGTATCTTAATGAATTGAGCCTTAATAGAGGGACATAGTGTCCCAAGGGGAGATACCTCATTCAGTTGCATGCATAGATTCTTATTACAAGCCTCTCACCAGTTATTATTGTGTAATCAGTCATACATTCATACATTAGTTCAGTCAGATATGCATGCATTAGAAATGCATGTTCAATTGAAGAAGTTCAGCTTATCAGCGTATTTAGTCCCGTGTTCATGAGAACAACTCAGTCACAGATCCTTGCATCAGATATGCATGTTCATTATAAGAATTTAGCTTATGAATAGCTTCAGTCGTATATTCCATGAATCAGATATGCGTGTCCGATATAAGAATTTAGAATATTAGTAGTTCCAGACATATGGTCATGTTTCAGATCAGTGTATTCTTTATTTGAGGACATGTCGTATCCTCTTTATTCCATATCTTTAAGTCTTCACAAAGTTCCTACCTATCATTCGAGGATGAATGATCCCAAGGGGGACATAATGTAACACCCCGTAAAAGTCGTGTATGGATTAACCTTTAATAGCGTGCCCTTAGACTAAAAACTTGAAAATTTTTCTTAGTGTAATGAGGACTTAGAGTCATTTTAGCTAGCAATCTTTGGGATACAACTTTTCAACATTCCCGACATCTGTTTTTAGATTCTCAAATAGCGTTATGATTGGGCAAGCTCATAGTACATCGTAGATAGGTTTCCAAAATTTTTGGAATACATAAGGCTGCGTTTGGCTTTCAAAACAGTAGCAAAACGTATAGCCTATTGTCCAGTTTTCAGCATTTCAGGGTCAAATTCAAACGATCATAACTCTCTGAATATAATGAACTGAGAGAGTTGATTCCTACTAAATGAAAGCTATTTGAGTCTTCTTTCCAATGTAACTGGTTTTATCCAAATCCTAAAACTAAGTAATGAGTTATGCCCATTTTACTTCAGCCTGTCAGCTTGTCAACTAAGGGACAGTTTCAACTTTGTTTGTTTTTATAGGGGCATTTTAGTCATTTCACCTCCCCCATATTTCATCTATAACACCATATTTAGTTCCCAATTCATGAAAGTATAATTCTTTTCTCAAATTTTCTCTCAAGAACACCCCTTAGGGTTTAAAAATAAAAACCCAAGTAGTTCAAGATTCAACCATGGGTTTTCAAAACAAATTAGAGATTCGAAATCCCCAATCCACAAGCTTCAAGAATCATCTATTATTATTCATAATCGAGGTACGCAGGATTTTTCTAAATTCTCATGGACATAGAAAAATCATATTTTAGAATGGGGTTTTTGAAACTATATATACATATATATATTCACATATTAGATGTTTTAACAACATTGTTTTGGTCTTTTGACCTTCCCCAAAGTGATTTGAGAATATTTATGTATGAAAACATGTATTTAAGAATGAATTCTTGTTGAGACCATGAATTTTGATGAATTCTATGTTATTATGAATTTTTAGATTTTTCATAGCATATGAATTGTTTGGCAATGCATTCTTGAAAAGAACTATATGAAATGGTTGAACTCTTGTTATGATATAAAGTTGGTTTTAAATGACTAAAGAAGGAATTTGGCATGAATGTTTACTGTTTATAATGCATGTAATAAAAGAGTGCATGATTTGCTAAAGGCAGTACACCACCATATGTTTGATGAAGTTTTTGCATGATTTTGAGTTGTGTTTCGGAACACAAAATCTTCTATATCAGTTGCATATTTTTGGGTGTTCTAAGCTTTGATTTTAATGAAAGATTTATCTTAATGTATTAAGGCTCATAAATCATGACTTGCAAATCTTGGTATGACGATACCAAACTCAGAAAATGCCATAACAAACATAGACGAATATAGAAATGAGACATTTTCAAATTTATGTTTTAGAACTTTAGAATGATGCATGTTCAGAAAAGATTAAAATAGAGCATAAAGAGAGCTTAGGTGGTTCTCTGAAGAAGGCGTGAGTTTAGAAACTCTTATCTCAAAACCGTGGTTTGCCTACCTGGGTATATTATTATACACCGACTTAAGTATTGTGTAGCGTATCAGATTCAGGAACTCTAACCCTTGCGGCACACTCGAGTTGGAGGATTCTCCGATGAGTCAATGGAGGATTTCTTATCGCCCGTGGAATATCAGACTTGTAGGGGATACCACCTAACTCAAAAGTAATACACAGATCAGAATTTTAAATTACAGATAGGTTACATATTTTCAGAAAGTGCCCATGTGTTTTTTAGAAACTGTTTTATGCATAATGTTTTGAAGAAAATTTTTCTCACGTATTATATATATATAAATATGTTCAACTACACTATTTTGGATTGCTTTGCGCACCAGTACTTTTGTACTGACCCCCCTTTCTTCCAGGTTTTGAGACACAATCTAGGGGAATAGATAAATAGTAGATATTTTAGATCGCAGAGCATATTGCAGAGGGGTGGGCCTTCTATATTCTAGAATTCCTATTAACTTTCATATACTTATCTTTATGTCATGTTTTGGTCTACTGGGGGCCTTGTCCTAGATTTCAGATAGTTTCTATTAGTCATGTAGTAGAGATTTTTGCAGATCGATTTCAGATGTTGATAGATGTGTGGGACTTTATTTCCCATTATTGATTTTATTAGAATTATGACCATGTTTCTGAATATAGTCGATGATGTATCCATGGGGTTAGTTGTATGATTGCTCAATTAGTAGGTGTTAAATAGTTTATGCAAGAAATTAAGTAAAGTATGATGGTTTGGGCACATTTATATATCATACCCTTGAGATACTAAGTTGGAATAAGGCTAGTAGTGTAGTAATTGATCTTCTTACCAGCTAAGTTATAGGGATATAAAAATTTATGAGTTGTATCTTAGAAGGGAGTATTAACAGTGGGTCTTGCACTTTTAAGTGTAGTCTTTCAAGGTGTTTTTGTTACTGATAAGTATTTTCATATTCTAAACTTTAGGGTAAAGTTGTTATAGTTCAATTAAGAGTTTATCAAAAGGGTCCCACAGACTTATAGTGATGGCTTATAGCTAAGGGGGAGATAATAGAATAAGTAACCAAGTCAGGACCTCAAATTCTAGTAGTGATGCCATTACGTTGTAGAATAGTAGTAAGGGAAGATGATGCCCAACCCATTCTTATTCTAGCATTTGTACTTTAGTTATCATGATATATACTCATACCTTACGTGTCAATTCCCTGATAATAGCATAAATTCTTGAACCTTCCATTGAATAATGTATACTTCAAGTTTTTTGTATAAGGAATTCCAGTTTGCTCAGCTGTACGAATCATTTTCCATGATTTTTTGTGAATTCCAAACTCAGGTCAAGCATCGAATGACTTATATACTCCTGTTTTAAAGTATGTTCAGTTCCAGTACTCATACTACTCTTATAATGATTAGTGAAATTCATATTATGTCATGTATTATCTCAATTTTATCTCTGTAATGAATCCAGGACATGGATACTCTATTTCTCAGGCTTCAGTTAAACGTTCAAGTTATGCTTTGTATTCTTTCATGCTTCGGTTCCTTATGCTCTAACCTTTTAGTGATCTCTCTTATGAAATAGTTGTGGAGATGAACAGTTGATTAGATGGGAGAAAGTAAATATTTCATGTTCGGGAAATAATGTTGTATGCTTGTTTGATCTAAACTTATAAGTGCAGTGTAAGATTGAGGAAATTTTTTTAATATATGTCATGGCTTGTTGAAATTTTTTGTGTAATTTTCATAAGAATAGTGCCTGGAAGTTGTTAATGATAGAAGTATTAGAGAGTACAGAAAATATACTTTGATGGGTTGTTTTGCCTAGAAGTTCTTATGTGGTTATGATGATAGGATTGAACGTCTTGTTGGTGTATATAACTGGATGGGTGCATTGTGCGTTAGTGCATTCCTAGTAACATATTGAATTTAGTTGTTGAAGTGGTAAGAGGAATTATTTTTAAATTAGAAGTTCTGATAATTTATGATGTATTGAATTCATGATTCTAACTAGTATTACAGTGTTATAGGTGCACTTTGTAGATTTGAGTATGCTTGAACCTATTGAGAGAATTTAGTTCTTCACAAACTTCAGTAGCTAGAGTTATTAGTGCCCATGTGAACATTTTCAGTAGAATCAAGTTAAGTGTGGTATTGAAGTGGAATGCATAGTTGAGCGAGTATTTGAGGAGTATGTCAATGCTTGAGAGTATCAGTTGTATTGTTTAAGGCATAATAATTCCAGTTTATGTTTCATAGGCTTATGTCTCAAGTTACAAAGTTAAATCCTTATTAAGAGTACTTACTCATATATGTTATTCAGATCATGCAAAAGTTCTTTTCTTCCTACTATAAATATAATTTCTTAGAAGGAGTGTTGAAGAAATAATCCAGTTTAGTATAATCTTTAGTATAATTCAGTTCATGTAGCCAACAATTCAGTTTAGCCTTCAGACAAATAAGTTTCTATGATTTTTCCATCTTCTAGTCTAGTCTAACTATCATAAGTTTCATGAATATTGACATTCCAAGAGGTATTTCATTCGCATCCATGTAAATTGTAAATTCATTTTAGTTCATGCATCATGATTCATATTCAAATATTCATTCATGATTCAGTTCATAAGTGCCTCGTGCATTATCTCAATCTTTCCTTAGTATTTCAGCCAAGTTAGTATCATTTGGGGGATGACTAAACCCAAGAGAGAGATATTATAATACCCTAAGTTTTCATGTCCGAAATCTCTCAATGTTTCTTCCTAAAACCAGATCTAGCCAGAGGCAATGGTTACTCATAAGACGACTCTCTCATTTCTATATCAGCCTTCTAACCACTCTCATGTCATTGTATGTAGTCAAAGAATCAGTTTAGCTTATGATATTCAGTTCATGTATCATGTTTCAAACTCAATCATGTGATCATGTTTTTGGTTATGCATGTTTAGTATTTGATCTCAGTTTCTTCAGTTCAGAACTCTCAACCTAATTAGTCACATTCGAGGATGAATATTCCCAAGGGGGAAACATTGTAATACCCACTATTATGCTTATCTTAGTTCAACACCAAGTTGATTGCATAAGAGGCTTAAAGCCTGAAAACTTCATGAAGTGTTGGGGACTTAGTCTTATTTTTGGCCTCTTAACTTCAAGGATTTTTAAATTGGTCTTCTAAACCCCTATCGTAGCTTATTGAGTTAATTCATATTTAGGGGTGTAAGGAACAAGTGTGGTAGATGTTTTGGATATTTTGGACGAAGATTGGGTTGTGTTTTGAATTTGATTCTAGTAGCTCACGTCAATTGTGGAGCGTCGAGGTGCCTATAGCGATCGACTCCTCATCACATCGCGGTACCCCTTTAAACTACGTTCCAGCAGCAAATTTAATATACTGAAGGGCAATATCATCTCATTCCCTTAATCTAATTCGTAAATCCACGACTTAAAGCTTCAGTTAGGGAATTATTTTCGCATATTCTCCAATATCTTCTAAAATAAACCCTACTCGTTCCCTAAGATCATCAAATTCAATTCCTTTCTCTCCAAGGAAACCAAGAAATCAAGTTCCCAAATCCAAGAACCTTCAAGGAAGCTTAAAGATTTGTGTTTCTATTTCAAGGTATAAGGTTAAAAATATGTGTGATGTTCATCCATGGGCCCTTTTCTCCTATGGAGTCCTAGAATCCATTTAATATTTTAAAATATGAATTATACATGTTTATGATTAATTATCTCCATGAAAGTCTTATGAATTTTAATTATAAATATGTTTACAGGTGTTTTTTGGTGGAATTAGCCTTTACATGTTTGAATGATTAAATTTTCATGTTGAATCCCTAATTCATGGTTTTGGTATTATAACTATGTTAATTTCACATGCTTTACTTTTCCTAATATTATGATTACAAATTTCATGTGTTTGATCAAATGTCTAAGTGATTGGATTTTGAAGAATGATACCCTATTATGGTTTTAAAACTTTTACACGTCCTTATTGTTATTTCCATTCAGTGTTGGAGGGATATGTACACATGATACTTAGTTGTTTACATAATTTAAGTTTCTTCTGAATGGTTTCAGATAAATGGTGAACATTGTCCTTTAGTTAGCTATAATGATCAGCTTTTTGCTTAGTTAAACATTGTTCAGTCCAGTAATCAATATCGTTCAGTAGGGATTATTATTTACCACCGAGAAAACCTAGGGATGGGGGTTCACCTACTAGTAGAGGGAGTGACCTTTAGTAACAACCCCTGTGTTCCAGAAATACATAGCTAGCATAGGGGAAGGATATCAACCTGCCAATTGAGGGTTAATAAGGTGCTTATCTACTTGTTGAGGGTAACATATATCTCATTAGAGAACCTGCCAGTTGAGGGTGACTTATTAGCCTTTTGGGACAATTTTTAGTGGATTCTCACAACTATTCTGGGTACCCGTGGCAAGGTACAAACACCTTTCCAACTGGGGTTGCTGTTAGACCCCGATTAGCTCATATTGGGGCATGTCTGTTAGATGATACCTGCCAAAATTTAATTTCAATATTCAGTACAAAATTCAGTTAAGGTTTCGTGACCAAAGCATACAGATTACCAATTATTTAGTTATTAGATTTCAGTATTTTAGCTTATAGATTATCTCAGAAATAAAATATGCTTGGTTATGCATTCTCAGATTTTATAGCTCTTATGCATTTTGCTCAGGTATTTCATGCATGCACACTTAGTTATTTCATGCAATTCAGTTAGTCATAACTTCATGCACAGTTAACCCTTGCATTACAACCTAACCTCATCTATACTGACCGCATACTTTTCTTTGCTCTCTGATGTCTTATATCATAGGTTTGGATGCAACTGATCGTGCTTACACAGTTCAGCTTATCAACAATAGCAGTTGTAGTGAGTCCCTATCTATGGAGGACATGATTGCTTTATTTTAGTTTATCTCAGTAGTTAAGTATTTCCATTCAGTCGGAGTTAGTGTAGGGTTTGTCCCATCACCTCAATAGTTAGTTAGGTAGAGGCTATTCAGACATTCAGACGGTTAGTCGGTTTATCAGTTGTTTTATTAGTCATTTTAGTATTTCTCCAGATATTTTAGATCTATGATTTAATCGTGTTTTAGTATTTAAACCTTATGGCATTGACTGTTGATTTCACACATGTGTATTTGTCACTTTATTCAGTGCTAACAGCAGGTACTAGGTCGTGAGTTATCTTCAGGTCAGTTGTGACCATAACCACCATTATCGCGACTAGGGGGTAGTCTCGGGTCTTGAACATGCCTTACACAACTTGAATCACCAAGAATATTGACTTAACTTTGCATCTTGAAGATACCTTGAAACCCTAGCCTCCAATCCAACAAAGAAGGGCTTGAGAGAGTATTTAGGGTGCTTGATCTATCAAAATGGATTTTTAGGATGCCGCATGCATTTATATAGTGAGAGGAAATAGGGTTTCATGAATGGAAAATAACCAAAAGGCCCTTAGTTAAAAGCTGGAAAATGAACTCATCCAGGGGTACGACTCACTAAGGAACCGTACCCTAGAGCATGAATGGTACCCTAACTCATACCCTAGGCTTTTCCTAGGTCACACACACTATCAAGGGAGCGACCATAAACCTTTGTGTCCTATTGAAATGGTATGACACACGCACTAACTCGTACACACCACCCGTACCAAAAATAGTCTTTTTTTTTATAAAGCATCGATCTATACGATTGGCCTTGGTATGACTCGTATCTTAAGGTACGATTGGTTGGAGCCTCACTCATACATAGGATAGTGTGTGACCATTACCACACTGCCTAGGGTAATATAAGTGGTCACCAACTAGTATCCAAAGGGTATGAGTGATACCTTTAGCCGTACCAAGTCCAGTACATTAAATGAGGAAATTTTTCAATGGTTCAAAGTCTGGATGTTTCAATTCTCCCCCTCTTGGATAATTCATCTACGAATGACGGGTAAGGCAAGAAATTAACACAAGCTATCATATCATCACACATCAAACTAACCTTTAAAAAAGTCAGAACAAGCATACAACAAGGACGTAATACACATCATTCTCATTATAATCAATCATTCGCTTCATCGTCTTTGGGACACAAACCCATTATTTATCAAAGACACTTGTTCCTTTCAAAGCTTGGGGATTTAAGAACATCACTTTTCAATACATTCTCATTTCACAACTTAGGGACTTCAAACCCATTAACTTATCAAGGATACTTATTCAATTAAAAGATTAGGGACTCGAACCCATCATTTACCAACGACATAAATCAACTTAAGATACCTGGGACTTAAACCCATCACAACAAAACACACATAATAACCAAATATTAGGGACTTGAACCCATGGTCTAACATGACACAAATCACTCAACACATTGGGGACTTTAACCCATTAAATATCAATGACATAAATCAAAGCAAGGAGATGTACACATACCTCCATCCCAAGTTTCCGGATTGTGACACAAATTTGGATACTTGGATTTCATGTCCTCTTCCGCTTCTAAACTAGATTCCATGGACTTTTGGTTCCTCCATAGAACCTTAACTGAAGCCACCTCTTTCGTTCACAATCAGCAAACTTGCCGATCCAAGATCCTCACTGGGATCTCCTGATAGGACAAAAAGTATGAAATACCAACATCACTTAAGGGAAAAACCAACGAAGGACCACCCACACACTTCCGCAACATAGATACATGGAAAACTGGGTGAATGTAGTTCATACTACAAGGAAACTCCAAATCATAGGCAACATTGCCAACTCTCTTCTCAATAAATTAGGGACCAATGTACCAGCGACCAAGCTTCCCATTCTTACCAAACTGCATCACTCCCTTTATGGGAGATACTTTAAAGATTACCCAATCGCCAACACTAAACTCTAAGTCCCTACGGCTCACATCCGTATATGACTTTTGGTGATTTTAAGCGGCTTTCAATCTAGCGTGAATTACCTTCACCTTCTCTAAGGCTTGATGGACTAAATCGGGGCAAAATAATTTAGCCTCACTAACTTCATACCACCAAATAGGAGATCGATATCTTTTATGATACAATGCGTCAGAAGACCGATGCTAATACTAGGTGGTAACTATTATTATTGGTGAACTCAATCAAAGGAACGTGATCATATCAACTACCACCATAATCAATCACGCAAGTCCACAACATATCCTCTTCTATTTGGATAGTCTTTTCCTCTTGCCCATCCATTTGCGGGAGAAAAGTGGTATTAAGGCATACTCTAGTACCCAAACCCTTTTGGAATAACTTCCAAAAGTGGGATAAAAATGGAGGACCATGATCTAAGATGATCAAAATTGGAGCGCCATGCAACTTCATGATCTTCGTATGATACAACTTTGCATAATGTTTCGCCGAGTAATTAGTCCACACTGGCAAGAAGTGAGCGGACTTGGCCATTCAATCATAAATAACCCAAATTGAATCACATTTATTCCCTGATCTAGGAAGAATGGTAATGAAATACATATTAACTGCCTCCCACTTCTATTCTGGCTACATAATGTCTTGGTACAAACCATCGGGCCTTATGTGCTCAACTTTCTCTTGTTGACACACCATACACTTTCCACTTAGCTAACCATATCACATTTGATATTGCACTACCTATAGAACTCTCAAAGATTATGATACATCTTAATCGACCCGTAATGTATAGCATACTGAGATTCATGAGCCTCGGCTACGACCTTTTCCCTCTTTCCATCAGCTATGGGAACACATAGCCTACATTGGTATCTCAAGATACAATCACCACAAATTATAAAGTCCACAAGTTTTTGTTGACAGACATTACTTTTAATCTTCAGCAAGTAAATGTCAAAAGCTTGTTTCTACTTTATCCCAACAATAAGCGATGACTGAGATGTCAGAGCACAAATACACCACCATCATTGGACTTTATAAGTCAAACTCCAAGAATAGAAAAATGGTGAATGTCCTTCAACAATCCCCGCTTGTCCTGAACTACATGGGCCAAACTTTCCATAGAGATCTGCTAAGAGCTTCAACAACTGCTCCTTACCGAGATGGTAATGAAGATTCATATCATAGTCATTCAAAAACTCAAGCTACCTTTTTTTTGGAGATTTAAATCCTTTTAGGTAAACACATATTGGAGACTCTTATGATCAGAAAAGATATCGACATAAACCTAATAAAGATAATTCTGCCAAATCTTTAAATCAAAAACCATGGCTAAGAACTCTAGGTCATAAGTAGGGTAGTTCTTCTCATGAACTTTCAATTGCCTGGAAGAAGAAGCCACTACCCTACCATTTTGCATAAACATGCAAACAAGACCAACACGAGAACAATCACAACATACCATGAAACCATCACTACCCTCGGGGAAGGTCAAAACTGAAGCTGAAATCAACTTTTCTTTCAACTTATCAAATCTACCCCCACACGCATCGAACCAAAAGAACATGAACTTTTTTTGGATCAACATAGTGAATGGAGCAACTATAGTTGAGAAACTCTCTACAAATCTTCTATAGTAACTGGCTAGACCCAAGAAGCTCCTAATATTGGTTGGAGTCATAAGTCTAGGCCACTTCTTAACTGTTGTAACCTTTTCGGGATCTACCATGATCCCTTCACTAGAGATTACATGATCAAGAAAAACTATATAATTAAAAATAAAACTAACACTTTGAGAACTTGGCATACAAATAGTGATCCTTCAATGTTTGCAACATGAAACAGAAGTGTCGACATGATCCACCTCACTGTTAGAATATAATAAGATATCATCAATGAAGATAATGAAAAACATGTCCAAGAATGGATATTGACCCTATTCATCAAATCCATGAATGTCGTTGGGGTATTAGTCAACCCAAAAGACTTGACTAGAAACTCATATTGACCATACCGGGTTCTAAAGGCTATCTTAGGGATATCCACATCTCCAATCTTAAGCTGGTGATAACCCAATCTAAGATCAATCTTAGAGAAATAGTTCGCACGCTAAAGTTGATCAAACAAATCATCGATCATAGGAAGAGGATATTTATTCTTTAAGATAACTTTGTTCAACTAACAATAATCCAGAAGGAAACTATCCTTCTTGCACATGAATAACACAAGACCACCCCATGGAGACATACTAGGGTGGATAAAATTTTTATCTAAGAGGTCATTCAATTGCTCCTTAGGCACTTTTAGCTCCACCAGAGACATTCTATAAGGAGGGGTAGAAATTGGATGAGTGTCCATAACAAGATCTATCCCAATATTAATTTTCCTATTTGGAAAAGAAATAGGAAGATCATCGAGAAATACCTCAGGAAACTCATTAACCACAGGAATGAATTCTAGAGAAGGTTGTTCTGAGTTAGAATCTTTAACTAGGACAAAATGATACAAACAACCTTTCAAAATCAACTTTTAGGCCTTTAGAATAGAAATGAACCTTCTGTTAGGATATAGGGAACCACCTTCCCATATAATGACCGGCTAATTAGGGTATTTGAACATAACCATAAAAGTTCATCAGTCTAAAGAAGTGCAGCAAAAGTGCCACCAATCCATCCCCAAAATGACATCAAAATCAACCATGTCCAACTCTAACAAAAATACAAGAGTATCTCTATCACTAACTAATATCAAACAACCCTTATAGACCCTTCTATCAATCATAGGATATCCGACCAGGGTAGATAAATAAAAAAGAACTAACAGACTTTTGGGACCATAATAAAGATGCACAATCACATATGGGGTCACATAAGAAAGAGTAGACCCTGGATTGAGCAAATAATACACATCACAAGAGTAAAGTCTCAATATAACAGTGATGATATTAGTAGATGACTTCAAATATAGGTGAGTAGAAAGAGCATACAGGTGGTTTCATCCAGCACTAGAGCCAGAAATAGAAGTAGAGGCAGACATAGCACCCTTCGATGTGGGAGTAGATGGAGTAAAAATAAAGGCCTTATTAGACAAAGTAGATACTAGAGAGGGGCTATCACACTGCATATGACCAATCTAACCACAATAGAAATATTTTTTTCTCCATTTCTCACCCTGACCATGATGAATCTTACCCCAAAATCTATAAGAAGATCAAGGTAGAGCTGAATGAGCACTACTAGCCTAGAATAGGGCACCCTGTACCTAAGACCCACCACTAAACTAAGTCCGAAGATCACCTAAAACTTTGGATAAGGAGAACAGACAATACACGAGGAAAAAAAACTCCATGTCCTTCACTTCTTTTGTTGCCACTTGCCATCATCACCACCATTACGCTCAGAAGGTCTAAATTTCTTTCCTTGTCTCTCACTAATCTCAACTTGCTTCTTTTTCGTTTCTTCAACATTGTCCAGGTACATAATAAACCTAGAAATATCCATGTTTTAAATAAACAAGGCCACCTTGCTATCAAGGACTAACTCATAGGAAAATCTCGAGAAAAAGTTACACGTTCTAGCCCTTATGCTAGAACCCATCTTGAGAGCATATCTTTAGAATTGATGGAAGTTCAAGGCATACTCTGGAATGGACATCCTTTCTTGCTTCAAGTTCACAAAATCTTCCGCCTTTGCCTCCCTTAACTCTCAAGGAAAGAAAAGGTCTAACAAATCTTTGGAGAACTCCTCCCATATGGAGAGACAAGTATCACCACCTCTAGATAACTCCCACCCCTCATACCATTGGTATCCTACATCGTTCAATTGGTAGGAAGAAAACTCAATGGCCTAAATCTCCAAAGTATGTATGATTTAGAAGATCTTCTTTATTTCAATAATGAAGCCTTGAGAATCCTTCTCAATCTTAGCACCAGAGAACATTGGAGTGATCAAACTCATAAATATGCCAATTCTTTTGGCATCAGAACAAATGGTAGTTGGAGTACCATACATTGCTTCATAAGCTACAAATTGAGTTAAACGGTTGATAGAGAGAACAAATTCAGCATTAGTAGTATTCCCTTTAGGTAAAAATATAGAAGTATCACTCTCATAGTCGGGGTTGGTAGGGATAGATAGAAATCCATAAAGATGGTCGGATGACGTAGCCCTAGCCTAAGTCTAAACTACAGTAGTTGGAAAAGGTTCTTCCATAGCTCATAAGGGTTTGCCTGAGTCTCAGATCTCCTTGGAGGCATGATCTGAAAGATAGAAAACAGAAATTAGAGAAATCCCAGTCCTTAAAATCTATAGCATGAGATTGAAACACAAGAAAAGAAAACCTTTCCAAAAATGACTCTTAGTCCTCTTTTATATATGTGGAATGCTTCACACCCATAAAAAGATTCTACTTGACTTGATATTATGGACATACAACTGACCATGAATCTAGGCTCTAATACCAACTTGACACACCGCAAAATTGAGCCATCATATGGGTACCTCAAGCCTACATGAATTGGATGTCACTCTAATAACCCATTACAATCATCATATCAATTAGTAGGGTCGAGTGAATCCCTACTGCACAATGAGATTGCAAAAAACATACTACAGTTCATAACTGAAACATGTCTAAATGCTTTATTCGATTCATCAACTAATAAATATACCCAAGTAAAAAGTTATGCATAATACATGTATACAAACTAAAGTTTAGAAATGTATATATCGGGATAAGCCCCCAATAATTGGCATACGCAGTCCAAATAAAACTATGTCTTAGGATAGGAGACCAATATGAAATATATTCCAAAGTAAGGAAGCTCAACACTCCCAAGTCAATGTACAAACTTGTTTGATTGCCTAATCACTATGCAAAAAGAGAAGAATCTACTTTGGACCATATGTCACATGAGGACATAGCATTCAAAGATGGTTAGCAGTTGGAACGCTAGCATGTAACTTAAGAAAAACTATAAAATATCATTATTATTGAACAATAAGTCAATCTATATCTTATTCAATCATAGTCATAACCTTATCCATAAATATAGACATATCACATACTGCTAACAAAGAGGGTAAGTCTTATTAACACTTTGGAAGCGCTCATTCAGCATACATACAATAGAGCGCTCCAACTTTTCATAAATACAAATTTAAGCATAGGACTTTAACAATATTCACATATCATAATTTAAGGGACTCTAACCATACATATATCTATTTAAGAGAGATTCTAACTGCATACACATTAATTCAAGAGATGAACTCTAACCACTCACAAACATTCATATAAGTGAGGGATTCTAACGACTCACAAACATTCATTCAAGCAAGGAACTCTAACAACATGCTCACATATTTTGAAAGGGACTCTAATATCATGACATATTAGATAGGGGATTCTAACACTAAGAAAATTCATTTGGCAAGGCACTTCGACCTCATGAGATCTTATTATGCGAGGGACTTTAACCATAAGTTGTTTTATTAGGCAAGGGAATTTTACCTCAAGCCATCATGACTATCATTACTTGAGATTGGGACTCTATTCCTTTGTCCATGCATCCACATACATTCAATTCCACACATATGGACTTTAACCCATTTAGCTAATTAAACACCATACATGACGACATAGTCCTCATAGGAGCCATCATTTCTAAACCATTTCAATAGGCCAATTCCTTAATTATACTCATCCTAAAATTCAAAATATGCTCCCGAAGATCCTTTCGATCAATTCTTAGTTCATTATTA
Organism: Capsicum baccatum var. pendulum; assembly: GCA_030864225.1. Classification (NCBI taxonomy): domain Eukaryota; kingdom Viridiplantae; phylum Streptophyta; class Magnoliopsida; order Solanales; family Solanaceae; genus Capsicum; species Capsicum baccatum. The sequence continues at coordinate 148,048,445 of CM061560.1, forward strand.
ATTCTATAAAATAATTTAGTTCAACACACAATTGAAGTTTATTTTCATGTTAGGGACTTTAACCCCCTTTTTATTCATCAAACCATCATGGTCATCAATTGCACAATACATGTCTTATTTTACCTTTTCAATATCATTTATAAAGCATTCATACATATTGGGTTGTTTCCTAAGTTCAAAATATCATCATCAGTAACTAGACATCTAAATTAGACATTTTCACAAATGCCTTATGTACATGCCTTTACTAAGGCTAATTTTATAGTAAAAATCATCAAGATTAGGGTAACTCAATACCAACATATTATAACATATACAACAAGTATTTACATGTGAAAACTACCATCAATAACATGTATAAACATAAGTCTAAGAAAGAATCATCATTATTCATCATTAGGCAATAAAACCCTTTTCACTAATATAAAAATCACCATGTACACTTACTAATCCAAGTATAAAATACATGGGTTTAGATTTATTTATCAAGGGTAAGAGTTACATGCATTAGAAAACTTAAATCACAAAGAATATTGACTTTACTTTGCCTCTTGAAGATCACCCTTGAAACTCTAGCCTTCAATCCTTCAAAGATGAGCTTGGGAGAGTATTTATGGTGTTTGATCCATCAAAAGATATGTTTAGTAGGCTTCAAGCACTTATATAGTGAGAGGAATTAGGGTTTTACGCATGGAATATAACCATAAGGCCATTAGATAAAAGTTGTGAAATGAAACCATCTAGGGGTATGACTCACTAAACGACTCACTAAAGGAACTGTACCCTAGGGTACAAGTGGTACCTTAACTTATACCCTAGGCTTCTCCTAGGAGACACACACTATCAAGGGTATGACCATACACCTTTAAGTCATATACAAAGGGTATGACTCACGCACTAAATCATATGCACCACTCATACCAAAAAATAGTCCTCTTTAATCACTCTATAAGATTCTTCATGGTATGACTCATACCTTAAGGTGCAATTGGTTAGGGCCTCACTCATACTTAGGATAGTGGCTAACCCTCACCACACTGCCTAGGGTATGATAGAGGGTCACCAACTCATATCCAAAGGGTATGAATTGTACTCTCAGTCGTGCCAAGTCCAGAGACATCAAATGAGGAAATTTTTCAATGGTTCAAAGTCAAGGCATTTCATTTTGTGGCCCAATTTTGGTATTGTTTCTCAAAACTAGTTGGTTACTTTACTATTAGTTCATAGAAGGTTTATTATGGATAGATACTGGGAATCAAGTTATGTTTCTAATTTCTTTCTTTTATATTTATTTTATCATGGATAATTATCGCATGTTAGGACATATGGATTAGGGACAATATTTAAGCAACCATTAGATTCTTACGTAGGATGGCTAGAGGTACTATATTGACTATCTTAGGTCGTACCCCTTTGAGGTATTCTTGTATACCTATTTGTATATATATAAATATTGATTTGATATTACTATATCTCTCTTCCCTTATTTCTACAAATTGTACATGTACCCCCTGGCCTTTTATACTAATATATATCCTTTATCTATTCTTTATTAGTATATTGGCATGTGATATAGGTTATAGTACTTTAGTTCCTATGTATGGATAGGATAGAATAGTTTATCCTTATTGTCTCTTTAGTCTTACTACCTTAGCTTTGCAAATATTTGGGGTGTTGTTTATATTCGTACATGCATATTATCAATATTTGATTTATATTTGAAGATCTATTGGTAGTTTCTTACCGAGTAACATATATTTGGTACTCATATTACACTTCTGTATCTTAGAGATCATATACGAGTCCTTACCATTATTGTTTACATCATGCAGAGAAGCTATGGATCAAATATTTAGGGTGAGCTTCGGTTGTATGGAGTATTTCTCTTCTTCCTCATGCAGATTAGAAAGATCTCCATGTTATATTAAGAGATGGGTTATACTAGTATATTCATTTAGTAGTTCATTTTGTAATATCAATATATTAGAAGCTCTTGTACTAATTCATCTAGATTTTGGAATTATCATAAATATATTAGTCTTTTATTATAATTATTCATTTATCTTCATTAATTTCTCTTGGTAGAATGTTATTAGCGACTTCAGACTATGGGTTGGCTTACCTATTGGTGGGTTATGGTAGGTGGGAACATGAGCTGAGAAATTGGGTGTTACAAGTATGGTTCAAAGCCTAGTTTAATCGGTGAGTTGAGATTAGAGCTTAGTTTCTTGTAGATTTATGTGGATCAATATGGAGACATTCATAACCTATGTTCAAAGGGACATAGGGCATTCTTAGGAAATTCTATTCTTGAATCCTTATCAGATGCCTTTATTTCTATGAATTTCAAGTGTAGTTTTACTCTGTTATATCCCAAATGGATGTTATGAGGTTATCGATAGATGTAAATGGTATTTTAGTACATTTTTCTCCAGCTTCAGCACAATGTCAGAATTGGGATTCAAAGGTTAGCATGAAAGGTCTTCATCATTAGTTAAAGGAATTAAGGCTAACCCTGGCATTAATAGAGTTTGCAACTACTTCAGCCTTCAAAGATTCTGCACTGGGATTTTTTCCATTTTACGTGTAAATCACATCTAGAGACAAGGCTTTGTTCATCTAGAAATTGTTAGGCTAGAGTTGTTTTATTGGTGTTCAGAAGAAATCCTTGTTAGTTTTAGAGTATGATATTGGATTTTTGGAGTCCGCCAGACATACTCTTACGTTATATCATTTAGAGCTTCAGATGGTGCATGGATTTATTAGAAGGTTATCTCAGCCACTATATTTGGCATCAAAGCATTTCATAGCAGATGTGTCTTCCTTCTCTTATGTTGTTTTATGTGATGACCATAAAAAATATGTATTGAGACTTAAAAAGGTGGAGGTAAGAGGCTATGTAATAGTATAGTGCTATTGGTATTTTATCTGAGTGTGATATTATTTGTAAATACATTATTTTAAAAAAATAATCTTTGTGGAGGAGTAACATGCCTTAGATAATCATGAACTAAGGATAAAATCGACAATATAAGTTCTAGCTTATCCTTTATTGGAGAGTTGGAGAGACGTTGAGTAGTGTGTTTTTATTTGTTTTGATGATATAATATGACCCTAAAGGGGATTTAAGTAATAGGTAGTAATAAGTAAATATGGAAAATATTCAAAGTACCACCATTTAAAATCCTAAAAAATTGCAACCAGTCTTTGCAAGTCATAGTACGACTTGTGACAATTGGCTACAAGTCATTTCCTGGACTCAAAGTCTAGGCAGTGACTCAAGCGCCCTTCTTTGTTGACCCTATGAGTCACACCTTAGGAGTCGTAGTCAGACCTGAAAATCCATAGGGTCCAATTGTATTAAGGACTAAAACATTTAGGCACTACACTAGTTTGGTAACGAAAGGCACCCCACAACTCGTAAATGGTCCATATGGCTCGCAACATCCTTGCCGAAGTCACAATCGAAGTTTTTGATATTACACTGATCAATGTATGATTGGGTTCCTATGACCCATAATGGCACCTTATTATTCCTAATGTGAGTCATAATCTAGGAAGAAAGTTCAAGGCTAAGAAATTTTAGAGGTAAAAATTTAGGTGGTACAATAGTTTGGTATGAGGTAGGCTTTAATATACTAATCTCTTTGAGATTGTGTATTGTATATTTTTCATGCAAGGGTATGGATTATATGTTATGTTTACACCTAGAATTATTATGTCTTGACCTAATTATAGGATATAGAATAGTAATATAACGCAAACCTTAACCAAGAATATTCGTTAACGTTGTAAGATCCTTTTACATTTGATGATAGACTTTATTAACAATAGATTCTCATCAGGAATCCTTTAGCTCCAGCTTCTTATATTATTTAGTGAATTAGATGATATTCCCTAATTAGGCCATTCTAGCAGCCTTATGCCCTTGTTAACTTGATTTTCCTATTTATTCTATTAATATCTTGTTGATTTATATATCGTTTGGTCTAAGGTCGTGGTTATGATACCATATGCATACAAGGTTAGTGTTTTATTTTTAGAAAGGATGTTATTAGAGTTATGGATTTGTAGGTAGTTATGATTGTATTATATGGTTACTAGTGATGACATGCATACATTTAAACATATTTTCACTTATTTTGTGGACTGATTCCATTTTAAACCTTGTTTGACTACTATTTTATAAAAAAGGAATCTATTCCAACTTTTCCTAACTTTTAAATTGATACTTTGAAATTGAAAGTCGCACCACCCTTATTATGGAATTATGACTTTTTAAACTAAAAGTATTACTTTGGAAATTAGATCAAAGTTGATTTAGGACCATTACTAATCCACTCATTTTACTATTACTTATTCAATTCCCATAAGGATGAGTCGAACCATTTAAAAATTACTTTACTATTTTAGTCCCGGAGTTTCTCTTACGTAATGGATTTATAGATATTCACTGATTAAGTTTTATTGTAGCTAGATATTTTTTATCTTACAATATATATCTGTCTTTTTATAGATATAGTAGATTGATTATGATGATTATTATAAGATCTACCTTAGGGAAAAGCATTGTATGAAGATATCTTGAGTCCTCTGTAGGCCCCTTGATTCATGAACCACAGTGCTGGAGTATGATTGTCATGATAGGTCCTTATTTTTGGAGATACTAAGATGGATTAGGTATATATACTTTGTATATTTTGGCATTTGTATAGGATAAGATATTATCGATTTATATTACATTCCTTCATTCTTATGCATCGGCTACCACTTGTATAATTGTTTAGCGTCTGTCTCTATGTAATTTTACTCCATATCATTTTCTACATTACTTTTTCTTTCACCATATAAAGCTATTCTAATGATGTTCCAGGTAAGTTATGACTTACTAGAGATGATAGTTTGAGTATCGGGTAGTTTAGTTTGTTCTTAGACCCATTCATTATTTTTTACTCTTCCTTGGTAAGAATTGGCTATCAGGCAAAAAGTTTAATCAAACAACCTTGTATACCAATTCATATAGATCCATCAGCTCCGAATGTAAAATTTAGGCTAGGGGGACCTTTTATTTGTGTTCGAAGGTTTCAAAACTCTCTTAGAGTTGCCAAAAACTGATAAAATAGTGTAGGGGTATGGAGCCTATATTTTATTTAAATAATCTCAAAGGGAAATTTTTATTGTTTCATTGAGTCCAGAATATTGAAACTGATAGGATAGAATATTTTGTTTGCATTTATGAGATTCTAGATAAATCCTGACGGGTCACTGGAGGCTTGAAATTTTTTGATTTCCCAATTAGTGAATCAGTAAACTAGTGTATCTGCTTATGCGACCAGGCTTGATGATACAATTCAAATTTACTATGAATCTTTGGATTGCATGAATATTGTTCAATAGGTTCTTAATGACTCTCTGGTACTATCCAAAGGTGACAATTAGATAATGATTACCTTCAAAGAAGGTTGAGGGACATTGAAGAGGCCAAGGAAGTGAAAGATGGGGCTAGAAAGCCCCCAAAAGATGACATACACCCCATCTACTTTAAAGGTGTGCCAAAAATGATCTTGACCTACTAGAGCAGGTCAAAAAAACCTCATTCTTTTGAGACGTGCTCCATGTGTCCCTAGGGTGCATAAGAGGAAGCTAAGTGGGTTGCCATTGTTTGTTATTTTAAATTTGCGACATTTGGGCTTATAAGTTGTAATAATTAAAATTTCACTACGAATAGGAGCTTTCTTTCATTTAGTAGGCAATTTTGGATGAATTATGAATGATTACTCCATTTTGAGTTGGTGGGAAACAGGGATTAGCTAGTGTTGATATTTCTTTTAGAAATGTTGGTTGCATAGGAAATGATTCCCTTATGGTCAATGTAGGATTTTTAGGTAGGTAATTTGAATTGAGGATTAAACGATTTATATACCCTTTGTTTTAATTTAAATTAATATCTTTAATCTATCATTACTTTCTTTCACCTATTCTTTGGTCTTTCATTTCTCATATCGTAGTTTGATTTTGATTCAATAGTTTATTTGTTATCATTTGGTATCCAAGCCAAGTTTTATTTCATTCTCACGAAGTCAACCTTGAGTTTGTTATCTTGAGAAAATTTAAAATCATAAAAAGATTTTACTATTCACGTTTTTAGGGTTAGGTTAAAATTTGATTCTCTTATTTTAATATTTGCTTGAGTTTTTCGTATTAGATTTTCGTTCTGTAACACTATAGGAGTCAAAATATCAAATTTGAGCCAAATCGGAGCTATATTGAAAATTATACCATTGATGAATTCTTGAGTGTGAAGAAAAAGAAAGCAGGTTGCAAAATCTGAAAATTTCGGTGAAGAATTTGAGCTTAATAATGTTTGGAATGTGTTTAGAAGATTAAAAAGTGCTTGGACTAGATATTTGAACGCATTCCGAGGTAAGGTGAAGAAGTTAGGATTTTTGGTATTCTTAGTGTTCTTGGAGAAGTTCATATCTTCATGATGAGTTTTCTGCAAAAAGTTGTTGCTAGATCATAAAAAGTGAAAAAAAATATGTACTAAATTGTTAGTACAAATAACCATGGAAGATCTAAATGAATATTTCAAAGAAGAGCACAAAAGCGAAACAATTGGAGGTCAACTCACCACTTCAAGGGTAGCTAGGCGGCTGACCTGTGCTAGACCTACCCTTTTTGGAGCTACAGCAGCAGCCCAAAGGCAGCTAAACCAGTAGATAAGCCTCCCCCTATGTCCAGGATGAATAGACATACGCCCGACTTTCTAGAGCAGATCCCCAAATGCACTACAAGCTGCCTTAGCCCCTGTTAAGTATACTTCAAACGCATCCCACCAACACAATTCAACACTTCAATACTCTTTTTTCTCAGGTTTTATTACTCTTGCTTTAATTCTTGATTTTCAATTCTTAGTTTGATACTTAAATAATTCAACAACTAGTAATTAACCTGCTAAGTTGGATGATTGGTTCTACCGTTTGAATTCTTTCATCGTCCTATTTCATTAAAGCTTTTTCTCATTTTTATTTCATTGTTAGATCTTGATCCAAGTCAATAAGTGTTTTTTTATTTGAGTCTATAAAACAACAATCCACTCCGATCACAAGAAATAATTTTTAGCAAGTCTTCTACTTGTAGTACATATGATCTTTTAATGATTGTGATGCCAATTGAGAGATAAAAATAAAGGTGTGCTATATCTTAACTCTAACTTTCTTATTACTTTTTTTATTGTTTAGTATGTATTTATTTTCGTATAGGGGATCCCAATGATGAGATCTCATGTGTGCTGGATTACAATGCGAGAAACTCAATCTTAGCCATAATTGAATATTTTAGTAAGAAAATGGAAAGCATGATATGCTCTCTCTCTTGGAGCATGGACACCTTGGATATCCGTCTAGATTCCACCTACTCAACTCCTCAAAACTATCATACTTACTGTAGTTTTCATGCTCAAAATACCTCCATTACTTCAACATCAGAGACACTCCACCATATGCTCAATCCACCAAGGCATGTACATGCTTCCGTCGTCCAAGCCACTACTGATAAAAATAACAAAAGTCTAATTCATCTACTACAACACCACTAAAATCATGTCAATCAAAAAACTCCCCAAAACCCACCAATTAACCAAAACCAACCACCTTAAATCCCATCTAACCAAAACAAACCAATCTAAATTGATGGTGTAGAAAGTAAGGACTTAGTGAAGGAAATGAAGAGTTCGATGAAGGATCTCTTGGCACAGTTTGTATTGAATAGAAAAGGATTTAAAGAGGGAATAAACAGAGGATGAGTAGGTAGATTTGTTCCGTCTCACCATGGATGATGAAACTTTGTATACCATCCCTAAGTTCAAAAAGATCATCAATGGGATCAAAGAGGAAGTATGGTTCGATACACGGATCTTAACTCTATTAGGATCACTCTTCCAACCTTCAAAGGAACTAGTGGTCCATAAATATACCTTGATTATGATTTACAATGCAATTGGATATTCTAAGTATATGATTTAACCAAACATAAGAAGGTCGCACATGCAATTCGTCAATTTAAGGGTATGCTTCTACTTAATGGTAGACCAAGAGAGTGCAAGGAGAAGGAAATAGTTATCCCGACCTTTTAGATTAGGATGAATTAAGGGAAATTATGAGAGATAGGTATGTGATGCAATGGTTTAAGCAAGAAAAATTACCTAAACTCTATAATTTAAGACAAGGAGGTAGAGGTATGGAAGACTATTACAAGGAGTTCCAAAACTTAATTCTTCATCTTAAGATTGTCAAACAACTAAATCATCGTATGACTTGATTCAAAGGTGAGTTCTACTATGATATGCCTTATCAATTAGTTGTCAACAAGTTTTTAAAAATAGAAGACTTTGTTGAAGTGGCCCTTGTGGTTGAAAGGAACAACAATGCAAAAAAGTCCATCAATAAATCCTACACTTCCTCTACTTCATTCGATAGAACGAGAGCAAGTATTTCAAGAAGTTCTTTGAAAAGAAATTCTATGAGAAGGAAATCCGAAGGTATCAAAAAAATAATATAGGTAATCAATCTTCTAACACCAATCCTAAAGTTATTATTTTCCTTAAATATCAATGTTTGAGTCATAATGTAAGTGAATGCCGCAAATAAAGGACCATAGTTTTAGTAGAAGGTGATGGTTACTTCATTGGGTATAAGGTGACACAAGAATATGGTTTTGAGGAAGACACAAAATAGGGTGAAGACTTTGGGAGTGAAAGTAAAATTGTGGGAGTTTAAGGGGACATTAATGTACCAAATGGTTTGCTGGTGAAAGTTTCCCATAAAGATATTTGGCCTTTAGAAGAAGATATTGTGAATTTTAACTTTATAATGAAGTGGGAGATTAGTAGTGAAGATATGGAGATTTAGAATCCTGAGGTGAGATAAGTGACAAACCTAAGACCTTGATGCATACTACGTTTGGCACTAGCTTTTTTTAAACATCCAAATTGATGCATGACAGGGAAAGTCCACATGTTGCCAGTTTAGAAGGCAGGATAGTAAGCTGAAGGATTTGCTCCAAACGTATGCACCTACCCTCTCCTATTTCTATCATTCCTTGTAAACATGATGACATTTATCTTAAGGTAGACAATATTTTCAAGATATTTTATTTAAAAACCCACCTAGATAGTGTTGATCTCTCTCAAGCCACCTTTTGGAAAGACTTGAATATGCATAAAATGTGTGGCCTCCCAACCTAGATGGAAAACCCATTTGTTGTTATAAGAAGAGTCGATGGTGTCTGCTTGATAAAAAACTCCCGTCCCTTGTTTTAAGTAAAACTTATGTGGATAGACAAGTTACATCACTCTAGTAGGTTGTTCAAGTGAAAGTGATGTGAGGTGCTTAAAATATTTGTTCTTACCTTTATGTGAGCTTCTTCTTAGTATCTCCTTAGGTAATCATATCTCGTATAATTCCATTTTCATTGTTGCAAAACTAGACATGCTAGTACTAAAAGTGTCGTGTCTAAACATAGTTTGTTGTGAACGAAAGGGTAACCTACACCCTATTGACTACTTGTTCTATCCTTAGTTTTTCAAACATACAATGATTTGTTTTGTAATTTTGTTAACGGAACTAACATGGGAAAGTTTATTGATTCTTATCAAAGAAAACTCTTTTGCGCCTTAAATAATGAATTCTCCTTCATAGACTTAAAGGATGTTAGGTTATATGTGAAATTCGTGTCACCCAGGCATCAATGTATTGATATTATAACTTGTGCTAACCCTCGTACTTCCAATATATATTGATTCTGTGTTCATCTTTTGTGCTTTAAGTTTGTTTATTCAAGGAAAAATTTTCTTTAATAAGGAGAGGATCATACAATCCATATTGTCTCTTGATCTTCGGATAGGATAATTATGGTTCTACAGGATCTTGACGACTCTTTGTCACTATCAGAAGGTTCCAATTGGGTGATATTTAGATTCAAGGAATATTAAGGTATTTTTGAGAGTTTGGGGGAGTGCAAGATGGGGCTAGAAAGCCCATGAATCCCATCAGATTTTGAGGTGCACCCAACGTAGTCTGGATCTTCTAGAGCAGGTAAAAATAGCCCCTTATCTTTATGAGATGTTCCCCATGTTCGGCTAAGGTGCCTAATAAGATACTAAATGGGCTCCATGTATTGTTCTTTAAACTAGGTCACTTTTGGACCCATAAGTTTAAATAAATAAACCTAGATTATAAATAGGATTTTTCTTTCATTTTGTAGGAAACTTTTGATGAATTATGAATTATGACTCTCTTGTAAGTGAGTGGAGAGCTTGGATTAACTTGTGTTAAAATTTATATTAAAGATGATGGTTGCTTTGTAAGTAATTCCCTTGTGTTCTACACAGGAGTTTATGTGCTTGTAGGTAATTTGAATTGAGGATTAAGGGTCTGACATACCATTTCTTTTCATTTTAATTCATATCTTGTGTCTATATTTATGTTCATTCATCCATCCTTTTATTTTTTGTTTCTCATAACATAGTTAGTTTTTGATTCTGTAGGTTGTTCATTATGAATTGTCCAACTCAGGGGTTCTTAAGCGGAGGGTGAAGAAATACAGGTGCCACTTAAGTGGTACTTGTCTGCTTAAGTGGGACGTGGGTGGTATTAAATGCCCCATTCGGTTTATTTTCTCCGTATTATTCCACATTTCCAAGATCTTTGATCCCTAGAGAGTGTGGTAAATGGAGGGAGCATTGACTAGAAGATTTTGATGTGTTTATGAGCTCGGTGTTTTCACTTCTTTATCAAAATCTTGGTAAGTTTTAGGTAATTTCATGATTAATTCCCTAATTTATTCCCAAATTACTAGATTATTGATAGGTTGATTTTAGTATCGATTGAGCTTGGAAAATACCCATTTTAGAAGTTAAATGTTTCTTGAGCATAGCGGGATGTGATGATGACTTCGAAAGTGTAATTCTGCAAGCAGGTCACTCGTAAGATTTTTACGTGATTTCATAGTAGTGGCATAAAAATGTAATGTTGGTAACCTTTTTCTCATATTGATGAGTAGATTATCACTTTGATAGAATGGAATTATGTAAAAGCTTCCCGAAAAGGAAAGTCTTGACTTAGTGTATTTGTCATGACCCAATTTATGAGTCATGATTGCGCCTATTTTATCTGGCTAGTAGGTAAGCTAAACCATAGCCCAGGGGTTGTAGGCAATGGGCTAATTAGGTGAAAAATGGCATAAATGTTGGAAAGTTGTAAGTGAAAGACTCACAAGCAATAAAACCATAATAATAGTAATAAGATGGAAGATAAAATAAGAGGAATAACAATCTCATGACCTAGTGATATCATTACAAATCCTCTAATACAAAAGAATAAAATGTAGGATTAGGTCAAATATACATTTGTCTTGCAATATGGAAAGTCTAAGGAAAATAGAAGAAGGAGAAAAGGGAACTCTAGCTCTGAGAGCTCACCCTATATCCAAACTAAAATTAACACGATTGCAGCATCAATAGTGGCCGCTAAAATATAGATCTGCAACAAAAAGGTTTAGAACTATTGTATGAATACCAAAGCCATGGATACTCAATAGGAATCATCAGTCACTATGCTAAATCAAAATATAAGTACATTAAATGTTCGAGATAAATAAGCTATGTTTACTAAGAGGACAAACCTAAAAAAAATCTCCAAATGTTATCAGTAAATAACAAAAACAACCATATTATGGAAGGAAGTATCAATAATAATACAGAACTATCCCTATAAACCAATAAGTGCAGAAAAGTAAATAACCTTATGTGGGCCCCCATAATCCAGGAGGGTACATTCAAGTGAAGAAACAATCAAAAATCACACTAACTTTTTCTTGAAAACATAACCACAAATTCTTACATACCATAAACATATAATAATTAACTTATTGATGCAAGACCAAAAAAAAGAACTCAATATCATCACAATTTGTAGTATATGAATCAAAATTCATATCACCAATCACCAAAATTGATTCGGAACTCAATATCATCAATTGTCGAACTTCAACCAAAACTTAGTGCCATAAATCACTGGACTTGAATCGAAACTAACATCAACTCCAAAGATCCAGTCACGCATAATAATAATGTATGCAACATATCCAAGCTCCTAAATAAACAATTTAAATTGTATAACACACCTATAAAGTGTACAAGGGATAAATATAGTCTTGACCTATGGTACGTTGGAGGGGCCCACGTATAATCCTTGAAATTCATTTTTAAAATAATTCTACCCTAGATAATGATAAAATAACTAAATTCACTATTAGATACTAAGAAAGCAACATTTAAACCATAAGATTGAAATTCTACCTAAAACATGAGTAAATAAGTTAATTATGCATAATTTGCAGTTCTTAACAAGCTAAATATTCCCATTAAAACTAGTTATACCTCCAAGACCTAATTCTCAACCATATCTAGAACATTTTTATAAATATACATCAAATTAGACCAATCTATGAAAGAGGTAAACCTATCTTACCTAGATGCCAAAAAAAAACCTGTTGAAATTAGCTAAATCGTTGATTTCCCCCTTCGAGAAGCTTCAGCATAATGCCAATCTATCAAAATTATAATGTAATTATCAATATGATAACATTGCTACTTAAGTTGCATTTATTTGCTTCGGGTCTAATATCACAAAGAAATCCAATTTGGTGTCCACTTGTGGAATGACACTTTTGAAACCATTTACATGTCCCTTTATGCTAAAGGAATATATAATCTCAAGAACGGGTAAATTTCCAACACAAATGGTACTAAAATCAACCCATCAATAAAATAGCAATTTTTTGAAATAATTGAGAATTATGATATTAATTAAAACTTACACAGAATTTGGAGAAGGAATGAGTAATTTAAGGTCACAAAAACTTCAAAATCACCTATTAATGTCTATCCCAAGTTTCCACACTTTCTAAGGTTCTAGACTCTAGAAATTGTGTGAAAAATTAGATAAAATCGGATTAATTAGGGCATTTTCATGATACTTAAGTCATCTTCACATGTTTCTTTAGTGAACAATCTGTTGCTAAGGAATCCTTTACTTAAACGGCCTTATTTTGGCAAGCCTAGTCTCTTGACCAATCGGCTCGCCTCTTAAGCTTCCTTTTCTTAAACGAACCAATGGGTGCTTAAGTGAATTCAGTAGCTGAGTGCACCAGGTAAGGACTTCAAATTTTTCTAATACTTAACTAACCCCTAAGGATTCATCTGAAATCCCATATAAGAAAATAAACTAACCTACTTTATAAAATTCGACGTTTCAAAGTCAATGGCGTGGTCAAAATTTCCATCCGAGCTTGTTTCAAGGAAAAGAAGGTCCCACACCTAATTGTCATTTTTCTTAATTTCAACCAATAGCCTAGAATAAGTTTGTAATCCTTGGGACACAAAACAAAGGTCCACCTAGTGTAAATCGATGTTACATACCTGATGAAACTATTATAATTGGCATACAAGGTTGTTTGACTATTATACTAGTGATGACTTCAAAAGAGGGAATTGGCTTTAAAAAAATGAAACAAACTCCACAATAGTCGAACTGTTAGCTCCTGCAGGTCATAAATGACTTGGGATAGCTATAGGAAAGCTCTAAATAAAGAAAATACATTGAAATGAATAAAATGACCTAGAGGATCATTACAGTATCAAATACTAAACGAACTTTCATTCGCGAAAATAAAGGTTTAGGATGTACCTAAAGCCTCAAACAAGTAAGGATATTGGTGTTGCATCTTGCTCTCGATCTCTCAGGTAGCCTCCTCTACTTGGTTGTGTCTCCACTGGAATCTTTCTAGAGTACAACCGCCTAACATTCTCGGCTAATATGAGTACATTTTCCTCTATGAAGGTTAATTTGTCATCCAACCAAATCGAGTCCTACAAAAGAATATGAGACTCATTGGAAAAGTAACACCACAAAAAGAAAATTGAAGACAGTCTGGGGGTAAGTCTAACTCATATGCCACCTCTCCAACTATGAGAAGAATCTCAAAAGGTCTAATATATTTGAGGCTGAGCTTGCCTTTCCTTCCAAACATCATCATACCTTTTATAATTGATACATGGAGGAAAGCCCAGTCACCAACTCTAAATATCAAGGCATGAAGTCAACAATCTGCATAAGCCTTATGCCTACTCTTAGTTTCCCTCAACCTATCCCGAATCACCCGAACCCTATCCAATGACTTCTGAAACAAGTCAATACCACAGGGTATAATCTTATAATTCTCGAATAAACTAATCAGAGAACAACATCATCTACCATACAAAGCCTTAAATAGTACCATCTCAATACTCTAATGGTTTCTATTGTTATGCGTGAGATCCACACATGCTACGTGTTTCTCCTATTGATCTCTCCAATCCATAACAAAGGATCGGTGCAAATCCTTAAGAATCTAATTGTGTTCTCTGTCTTTCCTTCACTCTGAGGGTGGAAGTTTGTGCTATGGTCCACTTAAGAACACAATACCTTTTGAAAAGCTCTCCAAAATCGAGAAGTGAACATTGAGCCCTAGTCTAAGATGATAGATATAGGCACTCCATGCTAATAGACAATGTCACAAACAAAGATACGGGCTAATCTCTCGACACCGAAGGACATCTAAAAAAGAATGAAATGAAATAATTTTGTTAATAGATCCATAAATACCTAAATACCATCGAAACCACGGGAAGTGCGACGTAAACCACTAAAGAAGTCCTTGGTAATTCACTTCGATTTCCACATGTGGATGGGAAACCTCAATATCAAGTCACCATGTCTCTGATGCTCGGCCTTTACCTAATAACAACATAGGAAATGGGCTACAAAGTATGTCCTATCTCTCTCCATACTGCTTCACCAATAATGTTGCATCAACTCCCTATACATTTTAGTTTTATCATAGAGAAATACCTTGAGATTCTAAAATCTCAACTCACACTTCTTAAGGAACTAGAAAATAACATTCTTCCCCATCAATTTGGCTAGGACAACAATAGTAGAAAAAGCCTCAACAAACCTCCTATAGTAAAAGGCTAAAACAATAAGTGTACGAACCTTAGACGGAGATGTATACTTGATCCAATCATGAATAACCTATAACATTCCAAGATCAACCATAATCCCATTTTTAGTCATCACATGTCCTAGAAGAGTCACTCACTTAAGCCAGAACTTACAATTAGAGAATTTAATAAAAAGTCTATGACCTCTCAAATTCTAGAGCACAATCCTCTGTTGTTTCCCATGCTCCTCCTTACTACTGGAATACCCAGGATATCTTCAAAGAACACAATAAAAAAAGAATCAAAATAAGGCCTCAACACACGATTCATCAAATCAACAAAGATGGTTGGGGAATACATCAATCCAAAAGACATGACTAGAAATTCATAAAGCCCATAATGGGTCCTGAAGGATGTCTTTTGGATGTCCTCGGGCCAAATCCACAACTGAGGGAAATTGAACCTTAAATCAATCTTAGAAAACACCAGCGCTCCCTAAAAATGGCTGAACAAATCATTAATGTGAGGCATCAGATACCTATTCATTATTGTCGGCTTGTTAAGTTGTTTGTAATTAATACATATACACAATGAACTATCTTTATTCATTATGAACAAGAAAAGAGCAATACAAAGAGACACACTTAGTCTAATAAATCCCTTACATAGGAAATTATAAAGTAGTGAATTCGGCTCATTAAGCTCAGCAGGAACCATATAATAAAGTGCCATAGAAATAGGTTGGGTTCTTGACTCATGATCAACAACAAACTCGATATCACACCTTCGAAGAATACCAGGTATATTGGTAGGGAAAACAATTGAAAACACATGGACTATGGGAACTTAGCTAAGAAAGGGACTCTCTACACTAACATTAAATTATAAGAGAGTAAAGATTCACAAACCATTAAAATAAGTCTCCTCACCCTAACATAAGAAATAATCCCCACAAACTTCTGGCTAATAGATCTCTTCCATACAACTGGGGGGTATATTGGGCAAGGCTAAGGTAACAGTCCTACCAAAACAATCCAAAATTGTATGATAGGGAGATAACTAGTCCATGTCTAAGATCACATTATAATCCACCATATATTATACAATAAGATCAGTCTGAGTATCAATCTCTCAAAAAATCACAACACATGATCTATAAACCTAATCCACTACTAAAGAATCACCCATGAGAGTTGATACAAATAAGGGTACAAAAAAATCCTAGTATAACTCTAACCATGAGGCATAATAAGTAGATAAATAATAGTAAGTTGATCTAAGACTAAATAAAGAAAAAGTCTGTTGATGGCACAATGAAATCATACTTGTAATAAAAAATCCAAAGACTCTGCCTTAGGTCTTGTAGACACAACAAATAAATAATTGCGCCAGTCTCCTAGCAGGGCACCAGATCAATAACCTATCCTACTTGCCTGAGGACCTCCATGAGCACCTTTAGGAATACCTCAATAACAATGCACACCACCTCTAGTTGGGGGTACAAATGACCAAAAAAGTGGAATACTGTTAGATGCAGGAAACACTAATCCACAACAGGGGCATATTTTTTAGAAATAGGCAAACGTCGCAAAACCATAACATGCCCCAGACATCATTTTGAAGCTAAAAGATCCTGCTAGGCTAGAATAACCACTAACTAGAATAATTAGAAGATGAATCTCTTAGAAGTTGACCATTACTTTTGATAGGATGATTACAAAAACTAGACAGGCCTTCATCGGGAATCTGAAGTGTGTCATAAATATCCTAATAGGATGACCCTAATTATGATAAAGCTGAGGCCGAGGGTACCTACCTTGAGAACCAATACCTCTGTATCGTGAGATATTATACATTCTACAAAAACTATTCTAATATACTTGGTGTCTTCTCATTGCCCCTTTGTCCTTTAGAATACATCAACTTTTTAATTTGTGCATTATGAGAAACCTCAATAAAAGATCTACTAGTAGTAACCAAACCGTATGTAGCCATGCTATGAGGGAGTCTTAATCCCATAAAAAAACCCTCTCATACTCGATAGGAAAAATAAATATAGCAGATTGAGAAAACTTATAAAATCGAGCATCATATACCACAATAGTCAAAGAACCCTTCTCTAACCTCGAGAATTCATCCCTCAAGTAATCTTATGATTATGAGGCATATACTTCTCCTTGAAGAACTAAAAGAACTGGATCCTTAGCAAAAAGGGATATCAAGATGGTCTGACACTAATATGACCTCTCTTTATAACACCCCATAATTTTGGCCTTCAAATATTTTATGATTTGAGCTTACTGTATAAGCTACAACTCAACTAATGAGTCGCAGTGCCCCAATCATAGGGTGACTAGTGTAGGTACCAAATATCTATCCTGGGTATAATTAAGACCATAAGAGTCATGGTGAGACATTACAAGTCATAATTTGTCATGACCTAATTTGACTAGTCGGGATGGCACCTACTAATACCCAAAAGTAGGTAATCCAACACCATAACCTGGTGTTAAGGAAATGGGTTACTTTGGTAAAATACCTAACAAGGGACACAATAGAAGAATCATAGCAACAAACAACAATGTTCCAAAATAGACAAACAACTACTGATACCAAATCCCACGACCTGGTAATATCAGTTCAAGAGCATGTAAGTTTGACAATAGGAAATGTAACTCAAGTCTAAATAGTAATATATATTCATCTCAAATACAAAAGACTGAATAAAGGTAGGAGTGAAATAGGCGACTCAAACTCCAAGAGATCACCTTGTCTCCAGAAGATCAATACAATATAATCTCAAGTCAGCGGTGGCAACAATTACTTGAGTCTGCACCAAAAGGTAAGGAGGTGCAGTATAAGACAAAAATAATGGGTACTCAGCAGGCTTCATCGATCGACTGAGCTAAATTATGATATAAATATTATATAAAGTAAGAAAATAACAATAAGTCAAGCTACAAAATCAAACCTGAATTGACTTCATCATCAATGTACAAAACAACTATCTAATTAGAACAATAATACGATATCTCATATCGATACAGACCACAACCATCATAGAAAGTAAAAAACCAATTGGAAAGCGTAAAGCAACATGTATATGTATAATGATAATAGCATAAATACCAAGTTCAACATGCATACAATCATAAAAGCATAAAGTAAAAGAACTTACCATGGTGTCCCACACCACAGGGAAGTACACCCAATAGAACACTAGTAAAAAACTCATAATGGCATCCCATACCACCATAAAAGGCACCGATAAATGAATTCATCATTGTGTCCAGATATATAAAAATATACAAATAACTCACTTGACAATGGTTTCCACATTACCCATCATGGTCACTTGACGACAGCCAAGACCATCATCAATTACCGTAATCCAAAATAATATATACCAATGTAATCATAAACAGAATTATAAAGGCGTTTACACCTCTAAATCATTAATATAATCAATCTAATCTATCTTAACTAACCACCATATATTATTAAGCTACTAGTTTCCTAGTCATTAAAAGGCCTCCAACGTTAGACTAACCAATTCCTCATGAAGTAATAACTAAAAATAATTTATTAGATAGACAACATCCAAATCTTACCAAGATGTAACACTAAACCAAAATCACTATTTAACCAATTTATCCTCAGTTAACATAAGTACACTAGTAATTAGATAGTGAGAAGCTACATATTACTAACATATTGTCGATATAAACAAATACAATTTTATAGTTAGCAGAATAATTATCTAGGTCCTTATTTAATCATCCAACGTCATATCATACTAGAAATCAATATTACTAACCATACAAAATTCTATGATAATTACTTGTTACTAGAATTTAACTAAACAAGGTCCACAAACTAGTCTTCTAGGTATTCTAGCTATTAAGTAATATAAACACTTTATATAGACAACTAGTTACCACATGACCCATTTTAATAGGCTAAATCCCATAACATAACCAATTATCCAAGCCATATATATCCACTAGGTAAATCCTTAACTCTACACATGGTTACACTTACCAATTAGTCTTCACTTATAATTTGGCATATTCTACATCTATTCACTATCCTTCATGCACAGAAGGACTTAACCATACAATGACATAACTACTCATATATCAACATATTCATATATACTTAACATATGTAACATGACCATAACATTGGTACATCCTTCGGGTTTGTCAGTCACCATCATAAAATAAATTCTCTTCCAAATTTATCGGCCATCATCAAATTATCAATATATCACCCAAATTCACCGAGCATCATCACATAATTAAAATATCCTTCGAATTCACTAGGCATCATCACATCATAGATATATTTAACGTATTAACCAGGCATCATCACATTATCAATCTATCCTCCGAATTCACTGGGCTTCATTATAACATCAATATCTCTTCTGAATTTATTGGGCATCATCATTACATCAATATATTCTCCAAATTCACTTGGCATCATCATAACATCAATATATCCTCTGGATTAACCAAGCATCATCATATCATCAATAAGCACCAAGTCAACAATAAATGCATACATATATAGTCAAATTAATAACATGTAGAAACCCATAATAATAGAGAGTAAGAGAGGTTAGGAAATACATCTCAAGGTACTTAACCATTACTCATCACCATACTATATGAGTAGATGGATGCACATGTATATGTAATAAATATGAGCAATCACTACCTTTAAAATTTTAATAATGATTATTAAAAAGTAAATTTTGAGTTATGGATATGCCTTCTAGAATCCTTCTTTTACCCACATGGTTCACAATTCTAGAGTATGAGATTCTTTTACACAAACATCAGCTTAGTCATTAATGTTGAATAATAATAAGATTTAAGAGATAATTCAAGGCTCGTTTGGTAAACTAGCCAACTAGTTAAGCGATAATATAATGATAGATTTAATTCACAAGAGATTCCAATGCTATTTATATCATGACAAAAAAATAATCAATCAAGTATATACATTATCCCAATATAGACCATATACATAAACCATTTACCGGGTTTAGCCATTATATCACCAAAAGTACAATCTAGGCGTTCAATACCTACCTAGGTCACTATGAAGTAACATAGTTCAAGGTTAAGGTAGGTAAAATTCCGCTTATAATAATCTCCAAAGTTCTCTTCTGCAAGTCTAACTTTTACCAAGAATCAGGCTAAGTTATCTAATTCATGCCATAATGGCTTATGAATCCATACTAGTTCTATTGGAGAATTCTTCTTCAAGTATTCCTACTAGGTCATCCCACAACTAAGCATATCTAGGTCAACACATCATTAACTAAATGAACAAGGTCACTCTCATCTACTAGAACAACTAGAGTATTCTCATTCTATTAATGAGATAACAAGTCCATCTATCCAAGGTACCAGGTTATAAGTCAAATACCATACTTAACAAGTTAAATATCCTAAGTGTTTCAACTATCCCAAGCATAACCATCTACTAATTGAACACCTAGGGTCCCACCCAATCTTATCAAGATATCACAATTATACTACAATAAAACTCAATCTAATAAAAGTAAGCCTAATGTACCTTGATTCCAAATATCTCACAAACCAACAATCTTTTCTTTCCCCTTCCTTAAAGCTTTTTCCACGAGCCAAGCTATACACATCATAATCTATGAATTATTGCAAGAATAAAAACACCCATAATGCATCACTATGCTTTGGGTCCAAAATGATAGTAAAAACTTCCAAACTCCACGTATTGAAAACAAGTTTTTAATACCAACCCATTGTTTAAATATCATTAGGGAGTTAAATCTCTCAAAAAATTTGTTCAAAACAACAATATTTGGGGATAAAATCAAGCCTCGAGCCATTGGGGTTTTGGGTCTAATAAACATGATTTTAAAAACCAATAAAAGGATTGATACCTTAGATTCCTAGTAAAACAGATTACACAAGCTGCTTAAGCTCCTAATCAGCATATAATTCTCACTTTAAGGGTTTAACACTATATTAGGGTTTGGGGACTCAAATCAATAGAGAAAATGACAAAATTTATGCCAAAAGAGGTCTTTTAAGTGGACCATTCAAGGCCTCAGAAGGCACTATCGCGCATACGTGATAGAACACAATCGTGGCCATATCAATCTCACTCCTCCTCACGTGATCGCAGCACTTCGGCCATTAGACAATGGTTGAAACTTCAAATTTTATTCTATGTTTTGACGAAGGGCTGAAGATACATCCGGTGTCTAATATAGGCAAACAAGATATGCAACTATACAGATTTCAATATTCCAGATGTGTTGGCAAAGTTGAATTGTTAATTTGATATAATTCAATTAAAGTTCTTACTTGGTGACCATTCGGAACCAACAAAGACTTCTAAATGGGAAAATGGTTCTAAAAACCTAATGAACTGCCAGGTAACAAAATTTTAAGTTCCAATAAGTCATAATTTCCTTCGGGGAACTATGGGAAATCTCTAAAGGTGAAAATATGTAGAAACATAAAAAATGACCTGAAGGGTCATTAAAACATCCACTAATAAGAAACTTTCATCCTTGAAAGTTAAAGGCGAAGAAAATACCTGAAGTATCAAACAAATAAGGATATTAGGCCTATATCTCACTTTTGATATCCCAAGTAGCCTCCTCAACTGGCCGCTGCCTCTGGTGAACTACAACTTTAGGCACCTCTCTAAAATGCAGATGCCTTACATCACTACCCAGAATAAGTACGTGCTCTACAACAAAGGCCAACTGCTCATCTAACTAGACTGAGTCAAAACTAAGAATATGAGATGGATCAGGAACATACTTTCACAACATCGATACATGGAAAATATGATGAACAATTGCAAAATCAGGAGGCAAAGATAACTCATTGGACACCTCGCTAACTACGGGAAAATCTTAAATGGGCCAATATAATGAGGGTTAAGATTACCCTACCTTCCAAATATCATCACACCACTCATAGGTGAAATACAAAGGAACACATACTCACCAACCCTAAATCTCAAGGCATGTAGTCCACGATCGACATAGGCCTTCTACCTACTCAAGGTTGCTCTCAGCCTATCCTAAAACACCCTGACTCTATCTAACGAGTCATAAAGCAAATCGATACCGCAAGGACTTACTTCAACAGTCTCAAACCAACCTATTAGATAACAAAAACTTCTACCATACAAAGCCTCACAAGGTGTCATCTTAATACTTAAATGATAATTTTTGTTATATGCAAACTCTGCCAATGCTATGTGTTGATACCACTGTTCCCCAAAATCCATAACAAAGGCACGGAGGATATCTTTGAGCACTTGAATATTCTACTTGGACTGACCATCTATCTGCATATGAAATGTTATACTCAAATCTACTAGAGTACCTAAATCCTCCTGAAATGCTCTCCAAAATTTTGATGTAAATATAGAACCATAGTCTGATATGATAGAAATAGACACCTATGCTTTGAACATAAATCTATGTTAATCTATCAAACTAAAGGACATGTGCATGGGAATAAAATATGCCAACTTTGTCAAACATTCCATAATAGCCCAAATACCATCAGAAGCATAGGGAGTACAAGGAAAACTACTTATGAAATTCATTATAATCCTTTCCCATTTCCACTCAAAAATGGGAAACCTCTGAGTCAATCCACCTAGACATTAATGCTCGACCTTAATTTGCTAATAACATAGGAAATAAGCAATAAAGTCTGCCACATCTCTCTTCATCCTATCACACCAGTAATATTTCCTCAAATCTCTATACATCTTAGCTTTAGCGCGGTAAATAATATATCTAGCACTATGGGCCTCATGAAGAATCAGCTAAATAAAGTCATAAAGTTAGGAAACATAAATACGACTCTGAAACCTCAAGATACCCTCAGAATCAATAGTGTGCCTATAAGACTCAATGCTCACCCCCTAGTCATGGGGAAAGCACAACTTGCTATCCTCATACTAACGATCATGAATCTGATAAAATATGGAGGACCTCACTTCTATATAAGACAAAATCCTAGTAGGATCTAAAATATCAAGGCAAATCATTAAATTGGCTAAGGACTAATTTTCTCATACCATTGGCCTGTTAGAAATAGAAATACAAGCCAAATTACCCATTCTCACTACTTTGCGGCTCAAGGCATCAGCTACCATCTTCACCTTAGATGGATGATAAAAGATGGAAATATTATAGTCCTTCAACAACTCTATCTATCTTCCTGGCAAGCACTAAGCTCTCACTCTGTCATAAGATGTTGAAGGCTATGATGACCTGTAAAGATCTCACAATACACGTCATGCAATTAATGCTTCCAAATCTGAGTGTGAAAGTTATTGTTGCCAATTTCAAATTATGAGTGGGGTAGTTTTATTCATGTACCTTAAGCTGCCTAGAAGTATAATCAATAACCCTATTGCATCCAAACACAACCAAGGCCAAAACAAGAAGCATCGCAAAACACTATGAGTCCCTCATACTAAACTAGAAGATCTTAAATTAGAGTTTATGTAAGATAATCTTTGAACTTTCCAAATCTCAACTCACACTCATCGAACAATTGGAAAGGGACTTATTTCTGAATTAATCTAGTTATAGGGGCTAAAATAGTAGCAAATCTTACAACAAAATACCTGTATTAACCTTTCAAACCAATAAAACTATGGACCTGAGTATGAAACATAGGCCTAGCCCAATTAGAAATCACCAAAATCGTAGTTGAGTCTACCATAATACCCATTTTAGACACTACATGTCCAAGGAATTACTCTGAGTCAAGACAAAACACACTTTGAGAATTTGGCAAAAATCACATCATCCCTTGGAGTCTAGAGCATGGCCCTCAAATAATGTGCATGCTCCTCACTACTCCTCGAATACATAAAAATGTCATAAATAATCATAATAATGAAGGAGTATAGGTGGGGATTGAACACTCAATTCATCAAATCCATTAATGCGGCAGGGGAATTAGTCAACCTAAAAGACATCACCAAAAACTCATAATGACCATAACGAGTCCTGAAGGCTGTCTTAAGGATGTCCTCATCCTGAGTCCCCAACTGATGATAAGCAAACCTCAAATATATCTTATAGAACATGTTTATACCATAAAGAAGGTCAAATAAGTCATTAATATAAGGCATAGGAAAAAGGTTTTTCAACGTCACCTTATTAAGCTATCTATGATCAATCCACATTTGCATCAAACCATCCTTCTTCTTTACAAAGAAAAGAGGAGCTCCATACGGGGACACACTTGGTCTAATGAAACACATACCAAGAAGATCCTGGTACTGAGAATTCAAGTTATTAAGATCAGTAGGATCCATACGGTAAGGTGCTATAGAAATAGATCGGGTGGCAGGCTCAAAGTCAATAGCAAACTCAATCTCACGATTAGGAGGAATACTAGGAATGTTAGCAGGAAACACTTGAGGAAACTCACACACAATAGAAACAAATTAAAGCGATGGGATCTCTACATGAGTATCATAGAGATAAGAAAAATAAGGCTTGCAACCCCTCGATCTAAGACTTCTAGCACAAACATAAGAAATAATCTCCGTTGGCTCATGGATAATTGCTCACTACCATATGAATAGGGGTATATCGAGCATGTCTAAGGTAATGGTCTTGGCATAATATTCCATTACTAAATTATAGTGGGATAAACAGTCCATGCCAAGAACCATACTGAAATCCATCATATTTAGAATAGTATAGTCAGTATAAGTATGAACATCACTAACTAACACAACACATGATCTGAATACTTGATTCACTTTTAAAGAAGTACCTACATGAGAAGATATGCTCAATGGCAAAGATAATAAGTAACTAGTCAAGTTTATCCATGGTATTTAATAAGAATATATATAAGAATAAGTGGATCCAGGATCAAACAAAACAAGAGCCAACTTGCAGCACACAAAAATTGTACCTATCCCAACAACATCTGAAGTCTCATCCATAGATCTAGTAGGTAATGCATACAACTAACAACGCCTGCCACCTAGCTGGGCACCTGAACGACCCCCTATCCTTTTTTCCTGAGTACCACCTCAAGGTACCTGGTAACCACCCCCAACAACCCTGCAAACCGTCTCTACTTGAGGGATAAATTGCCTTAATACGAGTACAAGAAAAAGGGTACTTAGTAGGAATCATCAGCCGACTGAGCAAAATTATGATATAATGATGATATAAAGAAAGATAATAACTATAGGGTCAAGGTATAACATCAAACCTGAAAACATCACCATCATCACTATAAAAAACATCTAACCAACTAGAATAATAATACGACATCTCATATCAATACATACCACAGCCTTCATAGAAGGTTAATAACCAATTATGAAGCATAAAGCAACATGTTTATATATAATGAAAATTGCATAAATACCAAGTTCAACAAGCATACAACCATTAAAGCACAAATTAAAAGAGCATACCATCCCTTACCAGCAGAAAGTAAACCCAAAAGAACAGAAGTAAAGAATTCATCACGGGGTATCATACAATTAGAGAGTGCTTCAGTAGATCAATTCATCAACGTATCAAGAAATATAAAAATACACATAAGATTCACTTTTACCACGGTTTTCACATTTCTCGTCATGGTCACTTGCCGACATAAAATACGATAATCGACTATCGCAATCTGAACCAACATATACCAATGTAAGCATAACCATAGTAATTTAGGCATTTAAAACTCTAACTCATTAATATACACAATCTAGTCTATATTAACTAACCACCATTTATTATTAAGATAATAGTTTACTGGTCATCAAAAAGCTTCCAACCATTAGTTTCTCCCCTATTCTTTCTTCATCATGTAACAACTAAAATGATTCATTCGATAGACATCATCCACATCTAGCCAAAATGTAACAATAAACCATAATCACTAATTAAACAACTTATTCTCAGTTAACATAAATACATTAGTTATCAAGAAAGTAAGAAGCTACGTATTACAAACAAATTATCTATCTATAAACCAATACCTTATTCTAGTTAGCACCATGATTTTTTATGTCCTTATTTAATCATCCAACGGCATAGCATACTAGACATCAATATCACTAACTATCAACAATGCTAAGTATATTATCATCATTAGTTATTTTACAACCATAATTACTAGTTAACATAATTTAACCAGAAGGTCCACCAACTAGTATTCTAGGCGTTCTAGTCATCAAGTGATATAACTCATTTATATAGACAACTAGTTATGACATAACCCATTTTACTAGGAAAAATCCCATAACATAACCATTTATCCAAGCCAAATATATCCACTAGGTATATCCTTAAATCTACATATGGTTACACTTCCCAATAAGACCTTACTCAATCTTCAGCATATTCTACTTCTATTCACTATTTAGTGTTAACAAGAGCCATGCCACATAACTAGTGATTAAAGGTAGAGAATTATAGAAAATTTCTCAAGGAAAACATCATATCCTAAGTTTACACAAGGACTTAACCAAACAATAATATAACCACAAATATACTGACATATTTATATATACTTACTATGTGAAATATCTCAAAAACATTGGTATATCATCCAATATATCCGACACTATCTTAACATCAATCCCTCTACTAGATTTATAGAGCATTATCACATCATCAATATATCCTGTGAATCACTAGGCATCATCACATCATCAATATATCCTCTGAATTCAACCGGTATCATCATATTATCAATATATTTTTTCTATTCACCAAGAATTTTCACACCATCAATATATCCTCCAAATTTATTGGGCATCATCATAACATCAATACCTCTTCCAAATTAACCGGGCATCATTATAACATTAATAAGCCTAACCAACCTTGAGTCCAATTAGCTCATGAACCAACAATCTTTGTTTTACCCTTCTTTGAAGATTCTTCTATGAGATAAGCTATCAACAACATAATTTATGCATGATTATGCCAATAACAACACCCATAATACAACATTATTCTTGGGTTTAAAATAACACCAAAAATCCACGAGTGGGTCCCACCTATAGAAAATAATTTTTTGAGACCAACCCATTATTCAAATACCATTAGGGAGTTAAAGCCCTAAAGAAATTTGGGAAAAATAACCATATTTTACTATAAAATCAAGCCTCAATCCATTGGGGTTTTGGATCTAATAAACAAGAATTTAAAACTAAAATTTAAAGGATTCACACCTTAGATTCATAGTAAAACATGATTATAAAAGCTACTCAAGCTCCAATTTAACAAACAATGATCCCTTTAAGGGTTGTACACTTTATTAGGATTTGGGGACTCAATGCAAAGGAAGAAATGATAAAATTTTATCCAAAAGAGGGATTTTAAATGGACCATTCCAAGCCTCAGGAGGTGAGATTGCATATACGCACTAAACCATGATTCCATCCATTCTGATCACACCCCTACTCATGCGATCATAGCACTTCGGGCACTAAACAATGGTTGAAACTTGAAATTTGATTACAAGTTTTGGCCAAGGCCCCGGGATGCATCTGGAGTTCAATATGAGCAAACAACATATGCAATCACATAGATTTAAATCTTTCAATTGCTTTGGAAAAGTTGTATTTTCCATCCATTATCATTTTTTGATATTTCTGCTCTGTGGCTATTTATAACCAAGGAAGACTTATAAATTGGGAAATAGTTCTAAAAAACCAAATAAACTGCCAAGTAACCAAACTATCTATTCTAGCAAGTCATAATTAACTTGAGGAAGCACTAGGAAATCTCTAATAGTGAAAATAAGTAGGAACATGGAAAATGACCTAAAGAGTCATTACATAATATGGGTCTCATAGTCTCACTAGCATAGTTGTTTTGTTGTTACAATGACTAGACCCTATGAGCCATGATATGGAAGCACAATTCATATGGTAAGACTTATAATGTCAATAATAGTGATTCCTTAGGACACATCCCAGACAATGTGTCTAAGTGAGGACTTGTAGCCAGTGTTAACAGTTATAATGTAACCCGTAACGAGTGGCGATAATTTTTAGTGTTTTAGTAAGGGTAATTTTTATATTTTCCCAATTATAATCCTAGACCTTAAACTCTTTTGGGACCACATTATCATCTAAGAATATAATCAAACATAATCTTAAATTCTTTCAAATCCCTAAGTCAAGAACAAGATAGGGTTTCTCAAGGTTGATCATTTACAGATTCTAAGTGGTGATTTATCTTTAGAATTCCTAATACTTTTAGGCATATACCTCTCCTCTTAAACATGTTTTACTTTAAACGTGTGCTTAAATGGTTATTCCAATGGATTTGAATACGGATTTTGACCTAGGTTAAGGGTTTTGGGAGGATTGTTACTTAATTTTCACTCTAATGGTTTCAACACAACTGTTGATGGTTTATTTATGAATTTTTAAACCCGATGGAGTGTATGAAAATGGTGAATTGGATGGGGACTG
Source organism: Capsicum baccatum var. pendulum (assembly GCA_030864225.1). Taxonomy (NCBI): domain Eukaryota; kingdom Viridiplantae; phylum Streptophyta; class Magnoliopsida; order Solanales; family Solanaceae; genus Capsicum; species Capsicum baccatum. The sequence continues at coordinate 148,076,985 of CM061560.1, forward strand.
AGGTATTCCCCCAATTTGTTGATTTTGGTTAGAAATTTTATTTCTGAATTTGTGTTCACTGAACCCACTTGAACAATTGGATTTAAAATGTGGTTAGTCACATAATTAGGCTTACTTCCTTAAACTATTGCATTTCATAAATGGGTAAATTGATAATAAGGGTTTTGAAGGCCTTGTTGGCCATGCTTTTTATTTTTAAACTTAATATTATGAACAAAGAGGGTTGAGCAATTCTCCCATCATAATTAAACAAAAAAAGGGATGTCACGACTCGAAGTAGGGCCTGGCCGTGACTAGCATTTTGAACCATGGAGGCCCAAAACACCCTTATCTGTATGGTAATCATGCACCTAATTCATATGATCAAAGTAATGCGGAAGAAACACAATAATTCGGAAACATGGTCATAAATATGAAAAGAAACAATAACGGGGAGATAAGGTTACCTAAACATCAATTAACCTCTAAACAACTGTCTATGGAAATCTCTAACAAATGACTGATTCAAGTAACCGTATATAAACTGGGACAAGGCCCCCAGTAGACCCTAAAATTGAATATAAGATAAAAGGACTGCAAGACATAAGATCTTCTGAAACATAAAAGGCTCACCAGTTTTTTCTGCAACTCTATCTGAATGTTCTACTAATTCTCTTGACCCCTAGACTGGGCCTCTGAACCTGAGAGGTTGGAGAAGGGAGGGGGTCAGCACAAAAGTACTGGCACGCAGAGATATCAAAACAAAACATATTATTTTTACAAAATATAGTTGAGAGACATTATAAAGCAACTTTGTATCAAATTATTTGAAACAGATAGGTGTAATGCAATAATTTCTCAACAACAATGAAATACAACTGAGCTAGGTGGAATAACCTACATAATTTACATAAACTTTCTAACCTTGGTTGCCACCGAGATTAGAATATAATTGAGGGAGAGATACTCAAGACCACAAAGCATGGTGTCTCGACCTACTGGTAGTGCCCAAGATCACATAGCTCGGGCTCCTTCCTATAGTCCCAATTTGGGAATGACATACAGTAAAGTACACAAGATCACTTAGCTTAGAACCAATATTACATGTCGGAAAACACGTTTTCCAGTGATGAGCCCTTACTATCAAATGCCTTCTTCGGGCATCCACCTTTCTCATAAAAACTCAATGCATTCAAATTTCATCTGATTCAATCACATATCATGTTTTGTAGGGTATCATCATACCTGACTTGCAAGTCCTCAATATCACTTTAACATATGCATAATCATGTAAAAATCAAGGTGCTTCATCATTTACAAGTGGTGAACAATATTTCTTTCAAATTCATGCTCTCTTTTATTGATCACAATATGATATGGGGTATCAAGACATTATCATGAGAATTTGAAAGTAATTATCATTCATATTTACCAAACTTCCATGGAAAACCTCAAATCAGATATGCATGGTTTCAACCATTGAAGTATATAAGCAAACAATTCCCATGACATAGAGAAAGATGACTTAGAAATCATATTGAAAGCAAGTTATTAGGATTTGATTGAAAACCCCCATTTAAAAGCATGCATGTTCATAAAAACTAGACCCATGAGATTTTAGGATAACCCCGCGTACCTCTATTTCCAAGGATAATAGATGTTTCTTGAAGCTTGTGGATTGGTGATTCCAAATATGTAATTATCTTTGAAAACCTACGATCGAATCTTGAACGATTTGGGTTTTTATTTTGAAACCCTAAGGAGAATCTTTGAGCACTTTTAATGAATGAAGGTGTATTTTGGGGTCCTTGGAACTGAATTTCTTGTTTTAGGGCTAAGTAAGGGTGGAAAAGGACCACTTTGTCCCTAAAACGGATAGTTTAAGTCACTAGAATTCTTTACATAGGCGCCGCTCATCCCATTGCGTATGTTCACATAGGCTCCGCCTAGGCTATCGCCTATCTTTACATAGGAGCCACCTAGGTTATCGCCTATTTTTACATAGGCGCCGCCTAGGCTATTGCCTATGCTTTCCAGTGGCCATGGATGATTGGTCAGGCGATGCATATCACTTTGAAAGGCCATAACTTCTTGCTCGGGTGACGGATTTTAGCCAAATTGGTATTGTTGGAAAGCTAACTCGAATACCTATCATTTGACACATAGTAGGCTTCCTAATTCGACATATACAAAGAGTTATGGTCGAGGAAAGCTGACACACTTTACATAATCCACAAAAACTTAGTCGATCGAAATAGTTTCAAATCGTCCATGAGTTGAAGGATCTCTATGGTTTAAATTCAAGCTTGAATGGATTCACATGACCCAAATAATTAACAGGTCGTATTGGCATAGGATTTTATGGCTTTGGGATTATCAACGCATCAAAATCATGGTATTTATTGTAGGCCAAAATGCGGGGCATTACATTATCCCTCCCTTAGGATCATTCTTCCCCGAATGATGATGCAGGATATAGGCAGACACGATTTCAAGCATAATAAAGGACTAGGAAAGATAAGATCGGAATAGTACCTTCTGTCTCATCCTCCATCTAAGCAAACAAATTGGTATATCTAATTCTCATGTCATCTTCTGACTCCCAAGTGGCTTCTTCGACTTTCTGATTTCTCCACAGTACCTTTACTAAGGCTATCTATTTGCTCCTCAGCTTTTGAACTTGGAAATCTAAAATTTCAACATGCTCTTCTTCGTAAGAAAAGGAGCCTGTCACCTTGATACCCTCTACTAGAAATACCATAGAATGATCTCCAATGCATTTTTTCAACATGGATACATGGAATACCGGATGAACAGAACACAAACTTGCAGGCAATTCTAGCTCATAAGCAACTGTACCAATATTTCTTAGAATTTGATACAGCCCTACATAGTGAGGGCTCAATTTACCCTTTTTTCCAAATTGCATAACTCCTTTCATAGGAGAAACCTTGAGAAATACCCAATCACTAATTCAAACTCTAGTTCTCTTCTCTGAACATTGGCATAGGACTTCTGATGACTCTGAGCAGTCTTGAGTCATTCTCTAATGATCTTCACTTTCTCCATCACCAGATAAACAAGATCAGGTCCCTGCATTTGAGTCTCACCCACTTCATACCATCCTATTGGTAGAACTACATCTCTTCTCAAACAAAGCCTCAAAAAGAGCCATCTTGATGCTTGCATGGTAACTATTATTGTAAGTGAATTCAACCAGTGGCAGGTGATCTGCCCAACTACTTTTAAAATTAATGGCGCATGCCCTCAACATATCTTCGAGGATCTGAATGGTACGCTTAGCTTCCCCATCCATCTGAGGGTGGAATCTGTGCTCAAATTCACTTATGTACCTAAACCCTTCTAAAAAGATCTCCAAAACTAGGACGAAAACTGCGTACCTCTATCAAATATAATGGACACTAGTGCCCCATGCAATTGAACTATCTCCTCAATGTAAATCTTAGCATAAACCTCTCCCGAATAATTAGTCCTCACAGCCAAAAAGTAGGCTGACTTTGTTAACTGATCTACAATCTCCCATATAGAATCATATTGGTTTCGGGATCTCGGAAGTCCTGTAATGAAGTCCATGTTTATCATCTCCCACTTCCATAAAGGCAGGGCTATTTCTTGGGAAGTACCATCTGGCCTCATGTGTTCTACCTTCACTTGTTGACAGTTCAAACACTTGGACACAAAATCAGCTACATCACGTTTTATGTTATTCCACCAATATAAGGTTTTTAGATCATGGTACATTTTAGTAGAGCCTGGGTAAATGACATAACTCAAAGTGTGTACCTCATTAAGGATTCTTTCCTGTAGCCCATTGATATTTGAAATGCACAACCTACCCTGAAATATCAGAATACCATCACCACCAATTTCAAATGAAATAACCTTTTATTGACCCACATCTTTCTTGATTTTCATCAAGATGGGATCTTCAACCTACTTCTCCTTAACTTCAACACGAAGAGATGAGTTAGCTAACTCATGAACAATTACCCCTCCATCTTTAGAATCTAAGAGTCCCACTCCCAGATTTGCAAGGCGGTGAATATCCTTCACCATCTCTTTTTTTCCTTTTTCTACATGAGAATGGCTACCCATAGGCAACCTACTGAGAGCGTCGGCTAAAATATTTGCCTTGCCCGGATGGTAATGCAGACTCATATCATAGTCTTTCAAAAGCTCCATCCAATGCCTCTGCCTGTGGTTCAATTCTTTCTGTGATAAAACATACCACAAACTCTTATAGTCATTATAAATATCAACATGCACTCCATAGAGATAGTGCCTCCAGATTCTAAGTTCAAACACCACAGCTGCTAACTCTAAGTCATGAGTGGGGTAATTGTGCTCATGCACCTTTAACTGCCTAGATGCATAAGCTATTACCTTACCATGCTGCATCAATACACAACAAAGTCCCATACGGGATGCATCATAATAAACCACAAAATCATCTACACCCTATGGAAGGGTCGAAACAGGAGCAGTAGTCAGCCTATTCTTCAACTTTTCAAAACTATTTTCAGACAAGTCAGACCACACAAACTTCATCTTTTTTTGAGTCAGTTTAGTAAGTGGAGCAGCTATGGAAGAAAAACTCTCTACGAACCTTCTGTAATATCCCGCCAAACCCAAGAACCTTCGAATATCCATTGGAGTCGTGGGTCTGGGCCATTTTCTCACTACTTTAAATTTTTGGGGATCCACTCTTATCCCATTACTAAACACAATATGCCCTAGGAAGGCAATAGCATCTAACCAGAATTCACACATAGAAAATATGGCATACAACTGATGATTCTTAAGGATTTGAAGAATAACTTGTAGCTGATTGGCATGATCCTCTTTACTCTTAGAATAGATCAAAATTGTATCAATAAACATAATGACGAACAAGTCAAGAAATTGACAGAACACTCTATTCATAAGATCCATGAAGGTTGCAGGGGCGTTAGTTAACCTAAAGGACATGACTATAAATTCATAGTGACCATATCGGGTTCGGAAGGCTATATTGGGTATGTCTGACTCCCTAACTTTAAACTGATGATAACCTGAATGAAGGTCTATTTTTGAAGAACACTTGGCACCCTGAAGCTGGTAAAAAAGGTCGTCAATCTTAGGAAGAGGACATTTATTCTTAATCGTGACCTTGTTCAACGGACGGTAGTCTATGTACATTCGAAGGGACCCATCCTTTGTTTCACACGATGAGCACGGGTGCACCCCATGGGGAAACACTTGGATGAATAAAAACATTGTCTAGGAGGTCTCCAAGCTGTTCCATTAACTCTTTTAGTTCTATGGGACCCATTCTATATGGCAGAATAGAATTAGGATGAGTGCCGAGCAACACATCAATTCCAAACTCTATCTCCCTATTAAGGGGTATCCCTGGGAGATCTTTGGGAAAGACTTCTGGGAATTCATTCACTACAGGGACTGACTGCAGAGAAAGATTTTCAACCTTTGAATCTTTTACTCCAATTAGATAATACATACAACCTTTGGAGATAAACTTTTGGGATCTAAGATAAAAGATAAAGTGACCTATAGGTTCCGCAGAACTCCCTGCCTATACAATTGGTGTCACATTTGGGAAAGAAAAAGTGACCTTTTGGGTTCTACAATCAAGGGTGGCATAATGCGAATGGAGCCAGTCCATTGCAAGGATGGCATCAAAATCTATCATATCCAGTTCTCTAGGGTCTGCCACAGTTTCCTTACTATGAATTGACACTACACGCTTTCTATACACCCTTCTAGCAACAACAAAATCACCTACAAGAGTATAAACAGAAAAGGTATCTACAATAACTTTGGGCTCAAACCTTAAACCAACATCCACATAAGGGGTCACATAAGATAAAGTAGACTGGGGATCAAAAAATACATTAACATCACAAGAAAAGATTCGTAACATGTCAGTGACAACACCTGGTGAAGTTTTCATCTCTTAGCAGTCAGTCAAAGAATATAACTGCTTGCGACTGCTCCTGGCAGCTGAAGCGAAACCCTTAGGAATAGGAGTTGTGGAGGCATCTTGGGACATAGCTCCCCCTCTCCCCCTGCATTTACTCCAGCAGAAGGACAATCTCTCTGAAGGTGACCCACTTTGCCATAGGTATAGCAGCTTCTCCCCTCAAACCAGTACTTCCCTAGATGATTCCTTCTGCAAACCTCACACCGTGGATAAGTACGCTATTGTTGGGCCACACTTCCCTGAGATTGTGTACCTAAATCTTTGGATCCATGAGGAGTCTGAAAAATCTGAGTTTGTTTGTCAGTCAGTGGTCTGGGCTCTAGGGCGCTGGCTGCTGACAGTGCATTATTCTAAAACTTCTTCGTATTCAACCACTTATTACCCCAGTTACCACTCTACAGCTGACTCTGGTACTGGTTTGCAGATCTAGCTCTCTTAGCCTATCTATCTTTCTCTCTAGATTCAACTATCGTTTTCTTCTTCTCTTCCACCTGCTGCATATGAACGGTCAGTCGAGCAAAGTCTAACTCCTTATTCAACATAGCCCCCTGGAACTTAAGTTCTAGGTTATCAGCAAGGCCAGATGCAAATTTTATCATCTAGGCTCTCATATTACTAGTCAACTCTGGTGCATAGCGGGCTGGTATATTAAAATTCAAAGTGTACTCCTGGACACTCATACTGCCCTGCTTCAGATTCATAAACTCTTCTACTTTGGTCTCCCTCAACTCCAGAGGAACGAATCAATCAAGGAAAGCTTCTACAAATTTGCCCCGAACTGTGGGCTCAGCACTTTCACCTTTTGCATCTTCCCAGTCGGCATACCACGGATTCGCAACATCCTTGAGCTAATAGGTTTCTAGCTCTACCCCTTCAACCTCATCCACATTCATCACCTTAAATATCTTCTGCATATCATCCACAAACACATGTGGATCTTTCTCCACCTTGGTGCCAGTGAACTTATGTGGATTTATTTTCATGAAATGTCCGACTCTAGTAGCCTCAGACGTAACAGATGCAGACCTAATATCTTCCGATCGTTAAGCCTGGTTAGCTACCAACTATCTGAACATATGAATAGAGCATCTAACTTATGTATTTGAAATATCTCCCTGAGTAGTTGGGGGATGGTTGGCATTAGTCCGTGGAGCTCTAGGTAGACTGTCCAGGAGTGGAGGGACTCCCAGAGTAGGGACAAATTTTAGAGTATGATCCCTATTTTGGGTCCACATCTCATGGGTGGGACGGACCTTATCTGCCTGAGCATTCTGATCGATGATACGACGTGGACGCATAACTGTGTTTCTGAAATACAATTGATCATTGATTAGGTGACAGGTCAGACTCTGAAGAACGGACTAAATCACAAAGAAGGGAAATATTTCCTAAACGCCTAGTAGCCCCCTGCTTATATGTGTAGCGCGCTACACACCCATAAATAGGACTCTACCAGACGTGATTTTGCTGATACCCTGGGACCACGAACTGTGCTTTGATACCAAGTTTGTCACAACCCAAACTAGGTCCTGGACATAGTGAGAATTTAGAACCATGGAGGCCCGAATACCCCTATCTGACTGGTAATAATACACCTAATTCATATGATCAAAGTAATGTGGAAGAAACACAATAATTCAGAAACATGGTCATAAATATGAAAAGAAACAATAATGGGGAGATAAGGTTCCCTTAACATCAATTAACCTCTAAACAACTGTCTACGAAAATCTCTAACAAATGACTGAGTTAAGTAATCATATATAAACTAGGACAAGGACCCAAGTGGACCCTAAAAATGAATATAAAATAAAAGGACTGCAGGACATAAGACCTTCCAAAACATAGAAGGTTCACCACTTGTCTCTGCCACTCTGTCTGAATGATCTACTGATTCTCTTGACCCCTAGACTGGGCCTCTGAATCTGAGAGGTTAAAGAGGGGAGGGGTCAGCACAAAAGTACTGGCATGCAAAGATATCAAAACAAAACGTAATATTTTTACAAAACATAGTTGAGAGCCATTATAAAGAAATTTCGTATCAAATCATTTGAAAACACATGGGTATAATGCAATAGTTTCTCAACAACAATGAAATGCAACTGAGCTAGGTGGAATACCCTAAATAATTTAGTCCAACTGTCTAATCTCGATTTTCACCAAGATTAGAGTATAAGTTAGGAGAGACACTTAAGACCACAAAGCATGGTGTCTCGACCCAATGGTAGTGCCCAAGATCACTTAGCCTGGGCTCCTACCTATAGTCCCAATTTTTGAATGACATGAAGTCAAGTACACAAATCACTTAGCTTGGTACCAATATTCTATGTCGGCAAACACGTTTTCTAGTGATGAGCCCTTACTCTCAAATGCCTTCTTCAAGAATCTACCTTTCTCATATAAAATCAATGCATTCAAATTTCATCTGATTCAATCATATATCATGTTCTGTAGGGTATCATCATACCCAACTTGCAAGTCCTCAATATCACTTCCACATATGCATAATTAGGTAAAAACCAAGGTGCTTCATCATTTACAAGTGGTGAACAATATTTATTTAAAATTCATGCTCTCTTTTGTTGATCACAATATGATATGGGGTATCAAGGCATTATCATGGTAATTTGAAAGTAATTATCATTCATATTTATCAAACTTCAATGGAAAATCTCAAATCACATATTCCTGATTTCAATCATTGAAGTATATAGGCAAACAATTCCCATGACATAAAGAAAGATGACTTAGAAATCATATTGAAAGCAAGTTATTAGCATTTGATTGAAAACACCAATTTAAAATCATGCATGTTCATAAAACCTACACCCATGAGATTTATGATAACCACACGTACCACTATTTCCAAGGATAATAGATGTTTCTTGAAGCTTGCAGATTGGTGATTCCAAATATGTAATTATCTTTGAAAACCTACGATCGAATCTTGAACTATTTGGGTTTTTATTTTGAAACCCTAAGAAGAATCTTTGAGCCCTTTTGATGAATGAAGGTGTATTTTGGGGTCCTTGGAACTGAATTTCGTGTTTTAGGGCTAAGTAAGGGTGGAAAAGGACCACTTTGTCCCCAAAACAGAGTGTTTAAGTCACTAGAATTCTTTATATATGTGCCACCCATCCCATTGCCTATTTTCACATAGGCGCAACCAAGGCTATCGCCTATGTTTACACAGGCGTCGCCTGGCCTATCACCTATGTTTACATAGGCGCCGCCTAGGCTATTGCCTATGCTTTCCAGTGGCCATCTATGATTGGTTAGGCCACGCATATCACTTTAAAAGGCCATAACTTCTTGCTTGGGTGTCAGATTTTGGCCAAATTGGTATCGTTGGAAAGCTAACTTGAATACCTATAATTTTACATATAGTAGGATTCCTAATTCGACATATATTGAGGGTTATGGTCGATGGAAGCTAACATAGTTTCCAACATCCACTAAAACATAGTCGATCGAAATAGTTTCAACTCGTCCATGAGTTGAAGGACCTCTATGGTCTAAATTCAAACTTGAATGGATTCACATGCTACAAAAATAATTAACAATCCGTATTGGCACTTGAATGGATTCACATGCTACAAAAATAATTAACAATCCGTATTGGCATACGATTTTATGGTTTGAGGATTATCAACGCGTTAAAATCATGGTCTTTATTGTAGCTGAAAATGCGGGGCGTTACAAGGGATTCATGACATTTAACCAAGTCAATGGAGTTGGTATGGCATAAATACAAGCTTACAAGCATAATGGTATGACAATATTTGTGGTTAGTTCCGTAATAGATGATTTATTTGATTAATGATTGGGCTATGTTAAACTTATTTTTATTTTTCATAAAGGTGGTTGTGTAGCTAAGGAGTGAAAGTGGAGGTTCGAAGGGACTTATTTTGGAATCCGCATTTGCTAGCGTGAGGGTTTGTTGTTATAACCGTGTGTATAGTTTACACAATACATATATGTCTACATTTTTGAATTGTTGTAGCCTTGATGGATTTTGCTCTTCCTTGGATTTCTCTAGTTTATGTGGCCAACACATAATGGGAACCAACCAGCAGAGAGGGAGCTGGACCCAACTAGTAGGGAAATCTAGACCTAAATAGCCCATGTGTATGAATAATAGCTTGAGCTAAACAATCTAGGATAATGTTTTACATTTAATATAAGCCTTGTTCCCTATCCTGGCATGTTATGTATATGTATTATGGTTTTGTCCATTTGTTTGGAATGTAATTAAGCTGGTTTGATCATGGAATTATTTTATCACTTCACTAAGTTAAATGCTAGTGCTCACCCTGCTAACTATCTCCATATATTATATCTTCATACGATGTAAGAACAAAAAACATTTCTTCTTTTCTACTATTGTGTTAGGTAATCCCTAGATTTCTTATAAGGTATCTTGAAGTAGTTAGAGTTCATTCTTTGAAAGACATTCATTTTTTATTTTTGAATCACTATGTCATAGACTATCTTTTGGTTTCTTTTTGGCTATTATCAGGGGCATATCCCAACTTAGACTGATGTTAGTTTCTTACAGTCTTGCGGTTTAATATGGATTGGGATGGTTGTTGAAATTTTTATGTTCCTTACTAAGTTGGTTGAGTTACCTATATTTTTATATGTTAAAAACTCAGCTCTATCTTATAATTTATTTAAAATACATTTGCAACTAGTTGAATTATATTCTAGTTAGATAAGGTAAAGGGGTTCTTCTATGGTCTGCGATGGACTTGAGATAACCATTATGTCTAAGCCCTTGTTTGGGACATGACAAGCATTGTATCAGAGCGTAAGTTCATGGTCATTGGGTAACCACAAAGTTGTGTCAAGTAGAGTCTGTTTTATGGGGGTGTAGTGTTCCACACTTATATGGGATAGGCAGTTGGGAATTAAGGAATGTTTCCCTTTTTTGTGAACTATTTTTTGGGCTATAAAGTCTAAGGTCCTAAAATATCCTCTAATTTTATTTGTTTGTATTTTAGACCATGATTCCCTCAAGATCTAATACTTTTTGAAACTCCTCTACCCTACCTAAAGATAATATGGATGGAACTCGTCCTACTTAAGGAGTACAAATCAAGTCTAGGGTCCCTGATCCTAATTTCTATGTGATGTTCTACCAGTCCTTACCAGTCCTTCTCGAGATTCTTAGGTTATTGATTTTTATGCCTCACTGACTAAAAGAGATATTAGTTCTATTGCTCCATCTTCTAAGGTCCCTAGAGTTTTCCAGTTCATGAGATTGAATCCTTCAACGTTCACAGGCTCTATGGTTGAGGAGGATCCTCTAGGGTTTATTGATGAAATATATAATATATATAAGGTGATGCATACTACGAATGTGTAGGGTGTGGAGTTTATGGCATAGCAGTTAAAGGACATGGTTATTAGTGGTATGAAGAGTGGGAGAAGTCTAGGGATGCTCATGCTAAGTAGGCCATATGGGAGGAGTTATTTAGTACTTTTCTTGATCTTTTGTTTCCTTCAGGGTTGAGGAAGGCTAAAACTGAGGAGTTTATGAATCTCAGTTAGGGGAGGATAAGTATGAGGATGTATGCTTTGAAATAACACCAGCTACTTTGCTATACTCTAGAGTTGGTATCTAGCATAAGGGCTAGGATGAGGAATTTTTCATTGGGATTGTCACGTGACTTGACATAAGAATGTAAGGCTACTATATTGAATAATGATATGGAGATCTCTAGATTGGTGATTTATATGCAATAAGTTGAGAATGAAAAGAATGAAAAAGCAAAAATAGGAGAGAAATATAATAAGAAGATTAGGTATTTAGAGCATGATATAGTACACCAGAATAGTAATAAATATGGTTAGAAGTGGGGCAAGAATAGGACTTAGGGAAACTCGGATTCATATTCTACAACTAGTGCTCCATATCCTAAGACATCTATTAATGGTTAATTTTGGACTGACAGTGGATTTAAGGCATAATGTACTCAATCTCAGCAAAGTAGAGCTTAATCAACCTTGTCTTATCTGACTTGCAAAGCTTGTGGTCTGTTGTATAATGGTTATTACAATTAGGGGTGGAATCAATGTTTTAGATATGTCCATCTTATTCATATCTAGTCGAACTGTCCTTCAACTAATGTTACTACTGGAGCTAGTAAGGTTCTGGTTTCTATTTCTTTAGCTCCTACTCCAAAAGCTGCTACTTCTAGTACTGGAAAGTCAGAAGCATCTTTATGCTCTTTCCAGCCGTCAAGCATCTAAGTCATCTCCTTATGTTATTACTGGTACATTAAGACTTTTCTCTTATGATATATATTGTTTACTTTATTTGGAGTCTACCCTTTCTTATGTGGCCCCTTTGGTGGCTGTTCATTTTACTTTCAATCCTAAGAGCATTTTCGATCCTTTTTTATTTGTACCCTAGTGGATGATTTTTTATGGCTAGACGAGTTTATAAGAGTTGTTTGGTATCTATTTATGGTCGGTAGACAGTGGTGTAACTGATAAAGTTTGATATATTAGAATTGGATATTATATTAGGGATGGATTGGCTTCACTCATGCTATGCTTTTCTATATTATCTTAATGAGTGGGATAGGAGTTCTCTAGTACCTAAGGGAAGGCTTATTTCTTACCTTAGATCTAAGAAGTTTATTTCCAAGGGGTTTTAATATCATCTATTTTGGGTTAAGGATTTTAGGTCTAATGTTTCCTCTTTAAAATTTGTCTCTATAGTAAATAAGTTTCTTGAAGCATTTCCTGATGATCTTCCTGGTAATCTTCTAGATAGGGAAATTGACTTTAGGATTAATCTTTTACCAGATACCCGTCCTACCATTATCAGTCTATACAGAATGACTCCGACTGAGTTTAAAGAACTTAAGAAGCAATTAAAGAATCTTTCCTTATAAGTGTTTCATCCATCCTAGTGTTTTTTTGTGAGGTGCCCTTATTCTTTTCATGCGTAAGAAGGATGGATCCCTCCTAATGTGTTTAGATTATTACCATTTAAATAAGTTGACTTTGAAAAATAAGTACCCTCTTCCTAGGATTAATGATTTTTTTATTTATTTTTCGGATGTAAGTATTTTTCTAAGGTTGATCTATGGTTGGGTTATCATCAATTGAACATTAGAGAGGTGGATATCCCTAAGACTTCTTTCCATAACTGGTATGGGCACTACGAGTTCTTAGTTATGTCTTTTAGGCTGACTAATGCTCTAACGATATTCAAAAATCTTATGAACCGGGTCTTTGGCCATTTTTTAGATTTGTTTATTGTTGTGCTTATTGATGACATCTTTGTATATTCTAAGAGTAAGAAGGATTATACCAATCACCTCCCTATAGTGTTGAAAACTCTTAAGGATAAGTGATTGTATGCAAAGTTTTTGTAGTGTGAGTTTTAGTTAAATATTGTAGCCTTTCTAGTCTATGTTTTGTCTAGTAAAGGGATCATGGTAGATCCACAGAAAGTGTAAGTGATTTAGAAGTGGCCTAAAGCCACGAATCTACCAAAAATTTAGAGGTTTTTTAGTTTAGCTGGTTATTATAGGAGGTTTATGGACAATTTCTCTTACATTATTGCTCTGTTGATTACTTTAAAAAAGTTAAAGTTTTTATGGTCTGATGCTTCTTTTACTAGTTTTAAGAAATTGAAGTCCAAGTTAACTTCAAGAATAGTTTTGGCCATGCATGAGTGTATTGATAGTTCTATTCTGTAGTATAATGAATCCTATGTGGGACTGTGTTTTGTTTTTATGTAGCATGGTAAGGTAGTGGCCTATGCTTCTAGGCAGCTGAAAGTTCATCAAAGGAATTATCTGAGTTATGATTTTGAATTGTTGGTTGTAGTGTTTGCTTTGAAGATTTGGTTCCATTATTTTTATGGGGTTCATGTGGATATCTTCTCAGATCATAAAATCATAAGGTATGTGTTCATCCACAAGGTTTTGAAACTCAAGGACTATGACATGAATCTCCACTAACATCTAGGTAAAGCTAATATGGTTGTTGATGCTCTTAGACGATTGTGCATAGCTAGCTTGTTCCATGTAGATGAACAGAATCGAGGATTGGTAATGGATATTCACTAGTTGACTAATCTTGGAATTCATCTTTTGGATTCTGAGGGTGGAGGTGTCATTATATAAGAGATGGTGAGGTCATCTCTTTGTTTAGATATTAAGGGAAAGTATAATATGGACCTTATCTTTATATAGATTAAAGTAGATGTGGGTTAGCAGAATGTCATGGCATTTGGTGGAGATGGTATCTTAAGGTACCACGGTAGATTGTGTGTTGCTGAGGTTGATGGGCTGCAAGAAAGGATTTTGATTAAGGATCATGAGTTGGGGTATAAAGTTTATTTGGGATCGATGAAGATGTATCATGACCTAAAGGAGATTTATTTGGGGAAATATATCAAGAGAGATATGGCTAATTTTTTGGCTAAGTACATGGTTTGTCAACAAGTGAAGGTAGATCACTTGAGGCCCGATGGCATGTCTTTAGAGATTAAGTTTCCTATGTGGAAATACGAAGAGATCAATATGGAATTCATCACAGGCCTTCCATGGTCTATCCAACAGTTTGATTCAATTTGGTCCATCGTAGATAAGATGACTATGTTGGCTTACCTCTTTCTATGAGGAGTACTTACACTGGAGAGGATTATGTAAAGTTGTTTATTTACGATATAGTTAAACTGGATGGTGTTTCCATTTTGTCAAATCGAGGTACGCAGTTCCCTTCTCACGTTTCATATTTTTGTAAGCAACGATTGGTCACACTGGTGTACCTTAGCACCATATTCCACCCTCGGATGGATGAAGAAAAAGAAAGGGCAATTCAGACTTTTGAAGATATACTAAGGGTCCTGTGTTATTGATTTTAGTTGGAGTAGGGTGGATCATTTGATTCTCATCGAGTTTGCGTGTAATAATAGTTATCACTTGAGTATTGGGATGGCTCCTTTTGAGGCTCCTTATAGTGGGAGGTGTGGATTTCTTATTGGATGGTTTGAGGTTTGTCAGACCCGATTGTTTGGTCTAGAGTGGGATCGCCATGACATGGATAAGGTGAAGGTGTTTTGAGATAGACTTAAAACTAGTCAGAGTCGCCAGAAGTCCTATGTGGGTGTGATGCAAAGAGAGTTGGAGTTTGATATTGGAGATTGGGTGCTCTGGAAGGTATCTCCTACGAAGGGAATGATAAGATTTAGGAAGAATGGGAAGCTTAGTCCCCGGTAAGTGGGTCCATACTTGATTTTGAGCTAAGTGGGTAATGTTACTTATGAGTTGGATCTGACTTCACTTTTGGGTTATATTCATTCAGTTTTTCATGTTTTGATGTTGAAGAAGTGTGTGGGTGATCTTTCTTTTTTTGTGCCTATTAAGAGTGTTGGTATTTCAGATTCCTTGTCTTATGAGGAAGTCCCTATTGAGCTTTTTGATAGGCAAGCCCGTCGTTTGAGGACTAAAGATGTGGCTTCAGTAAATATTCTATGGGGAATTAAAAGGTAGAAAAAGCTACTTAGGAATCTAAAGAGGACAAGAAGTTGATATATCAATTCTTGTTCCCCAGATTATACAATGCATGAAGTCCAGATATCTATTCTTGTTCCCCAGATTAGACAATCATGCTTAAGGAATGTGTTTTTCTTATCATTTTTATTTTCTTACTTTGTTAAAGGAAATTGTGGTCGTGTTTCGGTCTTAGAATCATTATAAGGGATGCTTTGAATCATCAATTGGGGACGAATAATCCTGGGGATGTGTTTAACGCCCCAAATCTGGCACCTAAAATGTTACACGGTGCTCATAACCCCGAAGGACCACAAGCTAACCCATGACTGATATCTATTACTGAGCACGGATTAATACATTTTAAATATGTAGAATATAGGTTGTAAGGCCATAAGTTTCAAAATTGAACTAATACTGAATATAATACAAAGTCTGAAGTGGGGTATGACAAGACCCATAATTGAGATTAACTGTCTGAAATATGTTGTAGTCTAAAAGCCTCTAAACTGTCTAAAACCTGTGGATTTGATTGGATAATAAAGTAACACCAAACTACTGAAATAATAAAGTAATAAACTAATCATAGTATCTTCGAATGATGAGGACTCACTGCTAGTCTTGCAGCTGAACGTCTAATCTACTAAGTATGCTCGGGACCTTGTGCTTCTAAGCCCGTGCTATAAAACAACATAGCGCAAATGCGTCTGTACATTGAATGTACTGGTATGTAAGTGAGGTAGGCTAAATGCAAGGGTTCATATGCATGAACAATAATAACTGACTATATAACATGAAGGTGAGAATAGGCATGAATACATAACTGTAATTGAGATCGTGATAACGCTGACCAACGAATTCTGATAATGTAGATTTGTTGTTATCTGAGTAATGATACTGGGATACTGAACGATGCAATCTATTGAATACTGAGAAACCAATGTCATATTACTAATAAAGGAATTACTATTTCTGATAGTTCTTATTTTGAAGAACTAGTCCAATTGATTGTGTTTGACATTCCTGAAATTGAATACTGATAACATGGGTTTCGTATAATTAATATACTATAACCTGAGATTGTGATTACATGATTACTAATTTTTAATACATATAAAATAAGTGTCTGTGTCTGGCATTCCTGATACTGATGGAACAAGCTAGGTTTCGCACTATACTGATTTGACTGTATCTGACAGTCCTTGATTTCTGTAGAACTTAACTGTGTTTTATTATTGAAATTGGATCTAAAACTGAGATTGTGCGAGGTATTATCTAACCAAAATGCCCTGAAACTATAATGGTTAGGTACAACCTGTAACCCCAACAGTAAGGGTGTCAATACTGTGCCACAGGTAAAGACAAGTTGTTAGTAAACCCTCTCTGACAGGGAGCTCTTTCGTCAACCCCTCCAATAAGGAAAACTCAAATAAGATGTATAGTCCCTAAACAAGTACGGGTACATCTTAACCTATGCTGGCTACATAGTTTTGGAACACAAGGATTGCTACTAAGGATCACACCCTCTATTAGCTGATAGTGTGTGTCCTCATCACTGGGTTCACTCGGTGTTGAATCCTACTCCCAATTGAATAGGCACTAAACTGATTTACTGAATTGAACTTATACTAAGGCTATTGTTTAGGGAGCTAAACTAAGTTCGCTGAGTTCCATTGACAGATGGAATGCTACTGAGATCTGAGGAATGACGGAGAGTACTGAAGTTACTGAGATTTCTGGGAATACTGAGGTTATCGAGATTACTGACTACTGATGCTACTGAGACCACTGAGGTCACTGGGATTACTGAGTAGGACTAGACTGATACTGAATTTACTGAGTTTTTGTGAGTCATGAGACTGACTGAATTCTAAGGATCATGGCTTGACTGAGAGTACCGCGAAAACATGCCACTTGCTCTAGTCACACAACTAAATTGTCGGGTAGAAGTACCCCCAAGACTCAATAGCATGAAACTAACTGTACATGACGCTTCTTGAATACATGACCAATATCAACAATTCATAATACATTAATTTGGGGATTTCATAAAGCACATACTTATCATAGTCTTACACAAGAATGGAAATGCATATAAACATGTCATAATTTCATCAACCTAATCTCATGGACATTCCGTCATCCATTCAAAATGCACATAATATCATGGAAGTCAATCTTGTCCTAGGGTAAAGCGTACACTTATCACTTTGGTCACAATTAAGCTATAATGCATAATTTGTATTCTCTTAGGTATTTTATCAAACACCTAAGATGCATGACTTAGGGCATAGGCATGACCATTAAATTAATAAAATAAAACTCCATATTTCAACTTAATTCCACATGTTTCAGACCACATACTAGCATAGGTTCATGATTAACACATAAATATTCGAACTTAGCAATCATACAACCATAATCACATGAATATAATCAACCCACAATAAAATATTCACAATACAATATTTAAAACTTGATTCTTGGGATTCATGGAAGAAAGGTATCTGTGAATGAACACTGTGCATACCTTAGTTCTTGATTCTACAAAGATTGACTGAGATATTCTTGAATTTAAGTCTTGGATTTGAATCCCCAATTGAAAATCCTAGCTTGTTCCTTAGAGAAACTTGAGAGATATAATATATTTTGGGTGAATTATGGTTGAAGAACGTGTTATTGGGTATATAGAGGGGGTGAGAAATTGACCCTTTTAACCCTTTGACGCGTTTTTAAATTCTGAGAAAATTTCCCGACCTGGACCCTTGGCGAGATACGGTGTTATCGCGTCGTGTTACTAGAATTTAACAAGTGTGAATTTGAGACTTTGCGTGATGCTCCATAATCGTGGAGGCTCATTGGATTTTGATGATTTCCATTTTGGGTGGTTCCCGATGCATTGAAGGCTCAGGTGGCACACAGTCTTACTAAAATGAGTCTAACTCTTCGCTCGGGTGTCAAAATTGGACAAATTTGGTATCGATGGAAAGCTTATTAAATTTTTCACATGATTAACAGTTAAAATATTGATAATATCATATGTATAAAAATGGATTCATCTTTGAAACAATTCTTTAACATTTCTAGGATGATTTTAAGCTAGGTAGAAGTATGGGGTATTACAATATCTCCCCCTTGGGAACATTCATCCTCGAATGGGACTGATTTAGATGGTAGAAATGATAAGCTAAAGTACATACTAAATATAAATAGCTGAAACATGACTACCTGACTGACATTACTGAGATTCATACAAAGCATGCATATTTGATGCATGATTTTATGACTGAGCTAAAACATAAATGAATGACTGAGAGTACTGATAAGTTGATCATGCATATTTGATGCATGAATACATGACTAAACCGACTTCATGAACATGCAACTAAACATATAAGGGTAACGATACCAAGTTTGAAATAAAAACTGAGCATGGAATTTAATACTACATTTGTAACTGAAACCTGAACATGAAGCTGAATAAGCTTAAGAAAAGCTACTACCTTGGGCTGAGTCTAAGAATATGCATGACCAAATACATGAGAACATAACAAGGTCTGGAACATGATATATGAGCTGAATATCGTGATCTGAATTTAGTACCTTGAATACATGACATACGAACAAGATTGGAGCTAGAAGGTCAACCTATGGCTACCCACTACTCCAAATTAGATTCATTAAGAGAAGAGAGTGGCATGTTTATGTCATGAATGTTTTATGGAATTATAGTGTATCTCCCCCTTGAGACACTAGGTCTCTAGAAAAATACTAACTTGATTGTGATTCTAAGGAAGTCTGGAATGATGCACAGGGCACCATCGAACTGAATTGTGACAGAATATCTAGGATATGAAACTAAGGCATACTACATGGACCAAGTTGAACACACAACTACCTAGTCGGTCGATGTTAAAATAATCACATTCATGAGATTCCAAATAGTGCGATTAGGTAAAAAGATGGGAAAACCATACCATCTGAACTTGTTTGTTCTGACTGCTAAACTAAAGTACTAGTTTTATGGACTAACTCATGCAAAAATATTATACTCGATCAGAGTATTTCTATGACCCTCTTTCTATAGAGTTCTAATGACTGTAGAGAGAAAGTAAATCTTGGCCGGGTCTTAGTAGGACATCTGAATGGGAGATCGCTACATAGTTAGGGTTGTTGTATTAGGAGGCAAGGCCTATGAAAAATCATCTAAGATAAAGTAACCAAACCTTATGCACTACAGCTAAGACTACTGAAAAGGTTCACATGGTATTGAGCACGAATGCATAAATATACTAATTTATCTGATTATCTGAATGACTTATAGATGAATGTTGGCATCTAAGAATGAACTGTACTTAGTTTAAACGACTAGCCTGAGGATGTAGAGTATTATGCATAGGAGGTAAGAACTGATTGAGTTATATGAGGTGACTGGGCATGGATTGATGAAAACTGTATTACTTGAAATTGCCAGACCAAGCATATCAGATGATTCAGAAATATTCCATAACTAAGGTACTTAAATACTAATAACTGAGCAACTGATAGCTATATGCTATGGTCGGGTCCACCTGAAAGTAAAATGAGTTTCTAATTTGGTTAAACTAGGACTAGGACTGAGATTATAGATAAGACGGTAATTGAGACAGTAATCGTATCTAATACTGTAGCTAGTACTGAATGCTCATTTTCTATAACTGAGGTTTAGACTGGTATGGGAGCACTAAATTCTGATGGCTAAATAACTGATAGCTGAAAGATATGGTTCTGTAGGACATTCTGAGTCCTTTACTGGATACTGACTACTGAATGATGTTGTAACTAAGGCCTGCAAAATAGAACATTAACACTATGAATTCACCGAGGTATGTAAAATGAGAGTATACGCACCATAATCTGAGTTTGACTGAACCATTAGAGTGAATTCAAGAATCGTGTGGGCTAATCATACTATAAAGAATGACATGAGTGTATGAGTCATGAGCTGCATAACCTAAGTTTTTAGTTTTCTGTATTCGTGGGACATGATTTGTATTTCTAAGGGGAATAGAACTGAACTCCTTATGCTGGGAAACTTGAATGGCACATGATTCAATGGAAAGCATGTCAATATAAGTTGTGATCATGGAACTGATATGTGAAGCATGTGTAGAAATCATGCCGACTGAATTACCAAACTTGACACTGAGATACGGATGGGTCGGGAATTATCTTTCCTTACTGCTTTTCTATACGTACTGACACTACTACTGGATTCGAGATCCTGAATTGGTCATTTGATATATCATCTCCCCCTTGTCTTTAATCCATCATCATAAGTCTGTAAACACTTTACTAAACTCTAACTGAACTGCAATCATCATCACGTACTTACACTCTGTGCTTGCCTTACTAAGAACATCATCTAATTTTGTTTCTTCATTTACTACTAATATTACATCTCTTCATTCACATCCACACCTTTAAACTTAACTTTGCATCAATAATCTTAAATTCTTGCTTGCACTTTTTAAGCCTACTGGTCTACCTTGGTAAAACTATCCCCATGAATATATAATCTACTTAATTTGGATAATGTTATCCCAACTCTACTACTACTAAACTCTTGGGTTCATGCTTCTAATTCTAAGTCATAAAGTATTATAGAATCCTAAGAAGGGATCTGATGGCAATCTAATTTGGGGTTCGCGAATGAGTTGTCATGATCATAAATGAGATCTGTACAACTTTGGAACATAACAAAACTGATGGGATACATTAGAGCCTGTGGGCAAACACATTACTGTCTTCGGGGACTGTCTAAAAAAGACCTACCCCTAGGACCTTGAGCTTTACTGTTTTTTCTACCTTGAAAGTAAGGTGGAGTTGACATGAGTGGAGTATGATGAGAAACTACATGAATTTATTAGAGAACCTTTCTATAGCACGATTTGAAACCTAAAAGTAGGGAAATAGTTCCTAAAATATCTCATAGTCTCCTGCACATAAGTGTGGAGCACAGCACACCGATGTACAAGACTACTAAATGCAGCTTTTTAGACTTCCAGGGATATTGTTCAACCTTAGGCTCTGATACCAAGTTTCTAACACCCCGAGTCTGGCACCCTGAATGCTACACGGTGCTCATAACCCCGAAGGACCATATGCTAACCCATTACTGATATCTATAACTTAGAACTGATTAATATATTATAAATATGTGGAATATAAGCTAAAAGGCCATAAGGTTCAAAATTAAAGTCATACTAAATATAATACAATGTCTGTAGTGGGGTATGACAATACCAAAAACTGAGATAATTATCTGAAACATATTGTAGTCTGAAAGCCTCTAAACTGTCTGAATACTTGGAATTGATGGGACATGTCCCTAACAAACTCCGAACATCAGTAATAATAAGGTAATAAAATAATTATGGCATCCTCGAATGATGAGGGCTCACTTCTAGTCTGGCTGCTGAACGTTTGATATACTAAGGATGCTCGGGAGCTCGTGCTTCTAAACCTATGGTATAAAACACCATAGCGCAAATACGTTAGTACGTTGAATATACTGGTATGCAAGTGAGGTAGGTTAAGTGTAAGGGTTCATATGCATGAACAATAATAAAGGATTGTATAACATCAACATAAGAATACATGCATGAATACATAACTGTAACTGAAATCATGATAACGCTGACTTATGAATTCTAATAAGGTGGATTCACT
Source organism: Capsicum baccatum var. pendulum (assembly GCA_030864225.1). NCBI lineage: Eukaryota > Viridiplantae > Streptophyta > Magnoliopsida > Solanales > Solanaceae > Capsicum > Capsicum baccatum. Next base: position 148,099,194 of record CM061560.1, read on the forward strand.
GATATTTGAGAACTAATACTTGGATACTAAATGAATGAATCTATTGAATAATGAGGAAATAATGTCATATTACTAATAAAGGAATGACTATTTCTGATAGTTATGATTAAGAAGAACTGGTCTGATTGACTGTATCTGACAGTCCTAAAATTTAATACTAAGAACATAGGTTTCATATAATTAATATACTATTAACTAAGTTCCTGATAACATGATTATTGAGTCTGAATACTAGTAACATGACTGACTGTATCTGACAGTTCTGATACTGATGGAACTTGATGGTTTCTGCACTGCACAGATTTGATTATATCTGACAGTCCTAGATTTGTGTACAACTGAACTGAGTTCTATTACTCAAACTAGATCTGTAACCCTAGATGGAAGGGTATTAGTACTAAGACACAAGTAAAGATAAGCAGTGAGTAAACCCTCTCTGACAGGGAGCTCTTTCATCAACCCCTTTTGTAAGGAAAACTCAAAGGAGATGTATAGTCCCTACACATGCAGGGGTACATCTCAACCTACGTTGGCTATGTAGTTTTGGAACGCAAGGATTTCTATTAAGGATCACACCCTCTACGGGATGACAGTGTGTGTCCTCATCCCTGGGTTTACTCGGTGTTGAATCCTACTCCTAACAGAATAAATACTGAACTAATTTACTGAACTTAACTGATACTACGGGTATTGTTTAGGGAAATAAACTGAGTTTCATAAATTCCATTGACTGACGGAATGCTACTTAGATTTGAGGACTGACGGAGAGTAATAAAGTTACAATGATTTCTAGGAATACACAGGTTATCGAGATTACTGAGTACTGATGCTACTAAGACACCTGAGGTCACTGAGATTACTGAGTAGGACTAGACTGATACTAAATTTACTGAGTTTTCCTAAGTCATGAGATTGACTGAATTCTATGGATCATGGCTTAAATGAAAGTATCATGAAAACATGACACTGGCTTAAATGAAAGTATCATGAAAACATGACACTGGCTCTAATGCATAATTTCTTATCACTTGGGTCACAATTAAGTTATAATGCATAATTTCTATTCTTTTAGGTATTTTATCAAATAACCTAGGATGCATGAATTAGGGCATAGGCATGGCCATCAAATTAATCCAACAAAACCCCATATTTCAGCTTAATTTCATATGTTTCAGACCACATACTAGCATAGGTTCACGAACATCACATAAAGATTTCAACTTGGGAATCATATGACCATAATCACATGAACATAATCCACCCACAAAAAAATATTCTTAATACAAGATTTGAAACTTGATTCTTGGGCTTCATGGATGAAAGGAATCCGTGAATGATCACCGTGCATTCCTTAATTCTTGATTCTACGAAGATATACGGAGAGATTATTGAATTTGAGTCTTGGATTTGAATCAGAAATTGAAAACCCTAGTTTGTTCTTGAGAGAAACAATATATTTTTGGTGAATTATGGTTGAATCACGTGTTATTGGGGATATATAGCGGTGAGAAATTGAGCCTTTTAACCCTTGGACGTGTATTTAAATTTTGTGAAAATTTTTTGACCTGGACACCGTGTCACTGCAATTTGACAATTCTGAATTTGAGCCTTGGTGCGATGAACCATAATCGCAGAGGCTCACTAGATTTTGACGATCGTCCTTTTGGTTGGCTCCGCGATGAGTTTATGGCTCAGGTGGTATACTGTCCTATAAAATGGCTCTAACTCTTCGCCCGGGTGTCGGATTTGGGTGAATTTGGTATAGATAGAAAGCTTATTCAATTTTCCACATGTTAAAAACTGAAAATCTTAAAATACCAAATGTATTAACGTGGATTCATCTTTGAAACAAGTCTTTAACATTTCTGTGATGATTTTAAGATAGGTAGAAATACGGGGTATTATAGGGAGAATGTATTTGGCCTTTGAAAATTTTGAGATTTGATCTTAAAGCCTAAGCTACTACTTGCCTAAATAATTGTTAAGACTATATACGAGTCGTAGTGCCCCAATCGTAGGGACACACCACACATTTGGCCACAAAATTAGCCACGTCCTTCTTCATACATTTCCACCAATTAATATCCTTGAGATTATAATACATTTTCATCGCACTGGGATGAACAACACAGTGCAATTTATGAGCCTCGGCCAATACCCTTTCTCGTAAACCATCGATGGTAGGAATACATAACCTCCCTTTGTTTTCAAAGTACCATTACAATTTACCCAAATACCATTACCTTTTGTCCACTTAAATAACCCTTGATGCTCATTAAGATAGTATCTAGTATTTGTTTCTCCTTGATCTCTGCACTAAGAGACGACCAAACCACTTACTATACCAACAAGCCACCATTCTCGGAGTCCAAAAGGCAAACTGCACGATTAGCCAAGAAGTGAATATCTTTCACCAACTCCTATTTCTCATTATCCACATGAGCGAAAATACCCATGGACATCTTACTTAGAGCATCAACAATAACACTAACCTTACCTTGATGGTAGTTAAGAATAATGGCATAGTCCTTGAGAAGCTCAAGTCATCGTCTCTTCCTATGGTTAATCTCTTTGTGAGTGAACACATACTGCACACTCTTATGATCGGAGAAAATGTCCACGTGCACTCCATACAAATAGTGATGCCAAATTTGAAATACAAACACTGTAGCTAACAATTCAAGATTGTAAAATGGATAATTCCTCTCAAGAACCTTCAACTACCTAGAAGCATAGGGAATCACCTTACCATGCTGCATCAAAACACATCCAAGTCCCATCCGGGAGGTATCACAGCAAACCACAAACCCCTCACTTTCTTTAGGCAAAGTCAAAACCAAAGGCAAAGTTAGCTTATCCTTTAGCATCTCAAAATTTCCATCACACGTATCTGACAAAGAGAACTTTACCTTTTTCTGAGTAAACTTAGTCTTTGGTGTAGCTATCATCGAAAAATTCTCCATAAACTTTTTATATTACCAGGCCAAACCCAAGAAGCACCGAATGTTGGTTGTAGTTGTGGTTCGTGTTCACTTCTTAACCACTGCCACCTTTTGTGGATCCAGCATGATCCCCTCACTAGAAATAATATAACCTAGAAAAGTGACAAAGTTCAATAAGAAATCATATTTCGAGAACAAGGCATACAATTATTGCTCTTTCAAGGTCTACAACTCCACATGAAGGTTATTGGCATAATCCACATATCTCTTAAGGTGCACTAAAAGTCATCAATAAAAACAATGACAAGCAGATCCAGAAACTGATGGAATAACTTATTCATCAAATCCATGAATGTCGCTGGGGCACTGGTCAAACCAAATAACATAACCAAGAACTCAAAGTGCGCAAATTGGGTACGGAATATTAGTTAGGGATATCCACCTATCTAATCTTAAGATAATGATACCAAAATCGAAGATCTATCTTTGAAATAAATTTGGCACCGTACAACTGATCAAACAAGTCATCTATTCTAGGAGGGGATACTTGTTCTTAGACGTCACCATATTCAACTACTAATATTCAATACACAGCCAAAGGGGACCATACATTTTATGCTCGAATAACACCAGTACACCCTATGGGGACATACTATGATAGAATAAACCTTATCCAAATGATCCTTAAGTTGCTTCTTGGGTTTCTTCAACTCAATCTGAGGTATTCTATAAGGAGGACTAGATATTGGATGAGTGTGCGGAACTAAATCAATCCCAAACTCAGTCTCTCTATCTGAAAGAACACTAGGAAGATCATTCGGAAAGACATCAGGAAACTCCTAAACCACTAAAACCAAATACAAAGAAGGACCTTTCGAGTTAGAGTATTAACCCAAACAAAATGATAAAGACACCCTTTAGAGATTAACCCCTAAGCTTTAAGATAAGATATAAACGTACCCTTAGGAGCTTAGTAACCGCCCTGTCATTCAATAACTGGTTCAAAAGGGAACATAAAAACAACCTTATGAGAGTTGGACAATTTAAGGACATGTAGCACGAGTGTAACCAACCATCCCCAAAATTATATCAAAATGCACCATATTTAATTTTAACAAATCTACCAAAGTTTCTTTACTACCAACATATACCACACATCCCCTATTAACTATTTTCGAAACCATAGAGTCACCTACCGAGGTAGACATAAAAAAAAATCCTAAATAACCTCGGGATAAAAACCAAACTACACTGCCATAAATGATGTAACATAATAGAGAGTGAATACCAAATCAAGTAAATAGTACACATCATGAGAAAAGAGTTGCAACGTACCAGTTATGACATCGGCGATGCCACAAACTCCTGTAGGATACAAAAGCATATAACCTATTCTGTACTGTGCTGGTACGAAGAGTAAAAATAGATGCAGGAACAACATCCCTGGGTATAAGAATAGATACAGAGTAAATTCTTTTTCTCTCCCAAACAAACCTTACCAATCGAATAATTTCTAAGCATATGGCCTGGATGACCATATTTGAAGCACTAGTCCCTCCCCTTATCACAGAAGCCTCAATGCAACCAAACACAAAACTTATAAGGAGGATATAATAATGCTAATTGAAAACCATTATACTAATATTGGGCACCATAAGACCTAAATTTATTGCCACCTTGCTGACATTTGTCTTCGAAAAACTTTGGGTACAGAGCACTAGTTGTGGAGAAAAAACCAAAACTCTCTAACTTCTTATTTGACAACTTACCACCATATCGACCACTTTGTTTTTTACCACCACCCTTCTTAGAGAATCTAAACTTCTCATCCTTTCCTTCACCTACATCATCCTGCTTTATATTTTCCTCCTCCACCTGTTGCATAGGAACAACCAATATAGAAATATTGATGTCCTTCATAAGCAATGTAGTCTTTCTTTCAAGGATCAACTAACGAGATAATACTAAAGCGATTTCTCATCCTGGACCTCATATTCGACAATATCTCCAAAACATAACTAGACAGTTGGTGAAATTTTAAGGCATACTCCTTGACCGATATCTTCCACTATTTTAGAAAAACAAATTCCTCTACTTTTACTTCCCTAAACTCCTAAAGAAAGAAGCAATCAAAAAAAGTGTTAGAGAAATTCTCCCACAGAGATGACTCATCAACCTCACCCCTTGTCTGATCCCATTCCTCGTACCATTGGTATGCCACATCTTTTAGATGATAGGCAGTAAAATTTAACCCTTTCATATTCGTGGACTGTATGACCCTAAATATCATTTCCATTTTATCCAGAAAACACTAAGGATCCACCTCCACCTTAACATTACAAAAAGTTAGAAGACACATTCTTAGAAACTGGCCAACCCTTGTGGCATCAAAATATGCAATACAAGATGCACTACGATCAGCCTGGGAAGCTACCAATTGAGAAATCACATAGATCAACTAACAAAATTATGTATTAATCATGTCTGATTAAGGAGCCTATAGAGGTGTAGAAGGAAGGGATGGAAATCTTTAGAAATCAGGGACTAGATTCTTAGATCGAGTATGGATCCCATGAGTAAAGTGTGCCCCATCAATATTATCCATAATTGGGACAGAGGATTTTCCATGAGATTGAAATCATCGATGCATGATCTAAAAGCCAAACAAATAAGAATTAAAAGAATCCAAGACCTTAGACTCAAAGCTTGAAAATAGAACAAAAAGAAAAAAAAACATTTCTAAATGTCTTGTAGCTTACATCTTATGAGTGTGGTGCGCTACACAACCTTAAAAGACACACTACTCGATGTGAATTTTTGGACTGCCCAATTGACCATTAGCCTAAAGCTCTGATACCAATTTAATACGATCCGAATAGAGGCCTTGTCATAATTGGCATCCCAAAACCAACCAGGATCTAGGACCACCTACGTTACCCAACCCAACCTCCAAACACATAGCCTGAGTCAGATAAATTTCAAACATATAAAAAGTTAATGGTTTGCATAATTTTGTTCTCTAGGATTGGTATATAATCATGACCAGTCTAAGCAAGCCCAACCATCTAATACCTAACCAATAACCATACCAGAAAAAAATGATAACCAAGTATGAGTCCATATCATAATAGTATTGAACAATCATAAATACAATCAAATAGTATCATCCATAATACCAATACCAATGCCAAGAAGGAAACCAACACCAAAGCCTTCCATACCAACCCATAGTAGTCCCACAAATTCTCTAACAGAAAGTAAACCATAATTCGATTAGGATAAACCACCAACCAAAGCAAAAACCATAGTCTATATAATGACCAAAGTATGTAAAAACATCTCTGACATTAAATGGAGCCTTTTAGAATATTGAAGCTCACTATTTTAATCCAATCGAGATGATCCTTAATCTAATCATTGAGCAAAAGGAGTAGAATGGCTAGTTCCTGCATTTTGTGGGGATACACCCACCCAAAGATGGGTTATAGGGTGAATGCTAGCATGTACTTAGGGTAAGGATAAAATATTTCCAACCTTTAAAATTAGGTAAACCAACCATATGTATTCCTCAACATACATGCATATATGTAACTATGCTGGGACAGGGAATTGAGTTTAGCAATCCTTTAAAACCATTAACTTGGGCATATATAGCTTAAAACTCCTAGAAATACCCACAGGCTATATGGGTACAGTGTATCCCTTGAATGGGCATCGTTATCTGTAGCCACATGAACTGGATATAACATTGGTATAGGTGATTATCGAGTACTCTCATCTGTACACGTGTACTTAGGGGATTCCCGTATACCCCACAAGTATTATATATGGTCACCATGAAAAATCCTCATGTCCACATATATGGGTTTCCAGTGTCCTTCTATTGGACTCACACCTTCACGAAAAAGTATCAAATCCCGGCATTAATGCCTAATTAAAACTATTTCCACAAAACCAAACCTTCATTACATTTATTATTAACCAAGGCTATAAGTAGTGGTATTGTCATACCGACTATATCTTACAAGCAATGTCCTTAGCCATTATTTTTAAGATGAATGGACTCTCGTGTACCCATAGATTAGAATATTAAGTTGGCTTGGAGGGATTCCATGAAACCCACAAGTAATCATTATTATGTCTTCTGGGTGGAATTCTTTGTATTCCTCAAGGCTTTTAATTAAACCATAACCACCAAGACCATACTATTTAACCATTTCAAACTATTTAAACCATTTAGGGTTCCACTACCAAGTTAGAATATGCATAGTTAAATTCTAGTCAAACAGTTTAACCAAAAACATTCTCATAAGAATTTTATCAAATAAGTTGGGGGAGTAGTACTTCCAAATCTAAAAACATATACAAATTAAACATTCCCATGCAACCAAATGTTCAAACCACCATAATAATATTAAAAATATAAGTAAAAGACATAGGAAAACCATAACTAACCATTGTAACCAAAAAAACACAAAATGTATTTGAAAACCCAAAACCATCAAAACTTTTTCCATGAAAACAATTCAGAAAAAATAAATTTTGTTGGAACAAATAATATGGGAGGAGTACATGCCTTAGATTATGAAGACAGCGAAGAGAAATCACCCTTGTAAGCCTCATATTGATCCTACTAATGAAACCCTAGCCTTTCTTGACCCAAGATCCTTGAGAGAATTTGAGAGTGTCTTAAGAGAGTTTGCGTGATTGAAAAAAGGTTAAATGATGTCTCAAGAGTGTTATAAGTCATGGGGCCTTTAGAGTTTAAGAAAGGGAATGGTTAGATTACCCCCAACTTAAACTAATTAAAATTCTTGCAGGATGGTACGACCACTCCACCCAACTGTGCCCTAGAGTACTAGTGGTACCCTTAAATCATACCATAGGAATTAACTTGGATGCCAACACTATCAAACATATGACCTCCCAAGCCAAACCTTGCTCAACTATACGACTAGTACCATAAAACCATACACTCGATAAAATAGAATCATCTAGTCTTAACTTAGGGAAACATACAATGGATATCTTACCATTAGTACCCTAAGGTATGACTAGTATGATCTAACCATACCTTGGACAAAAACTAACCAACATAAACTAGTTACCAAATGACCACGATCCACTAAACTGTACCACATCATACTACTAGTACTCGAAGTCGTAAGATGTCCAGGAGCCAAAAATAGACAAATTTTCTAAGGGTAAAAACCTAGGGTGTTTTGCTATGAGACTAGGGGATGACTGTTCATCTGTTGTTATAGGTCGTATGGTGACCCGTAATGACTGGTGACAATATTTAGTGTTTTAATAAGAGTACTTTAGATATTCACCCTTTCCCTAATAGTGACCAACAACCTTAAAACTTTTTTGGGATGTCATTATAATCTCAAACATAATCAAATGCAGTCTTAAATTCTCTCAAATTCCAAAGTCAAGAACAAGCTAGGGTTAGTCAAGGTTGATTATTTTGAGCTTCTAAGTTGTGAATTCCATCTATAATTCTTAATACATTCAAGCATGCACCTCTCCCTGTAAACTTGTTTACTTAAATCATGTGTTTAAATGGTTTGTTTACTTAAACATGTGTTAAAATAGTTATTCTTCTAGATTTAAATATGGACTTTTTTTGGTTTGAGGGTATTGGAAGTATTGTTACTTAATATGTATTTCCATGGTTTTAGTGCAAGTGTTCATGTTTTATTTGTGTATTTTGAAACCCATTGGGGTGCATGGGTATGGTGAATGGGATGCAGGTCGAGGTACTCCAATAATTTGATGATTTTGGTTTGGAATTTTGTTTTTGAATTTGTATTCCTTCAACCCTCTAATATAATTTATTTGAAGTATGGTAAATCACATGCTTTGTCTTACTTCCCTAATCTATTCCATTGCTTAAATGGTTAAATGGATAAAAAAGGTTTTGAAGGCCTTGTTGGCCCTATTTTTAATTTTAAACTTGATTTAAGAAACAAAAGGGGTCATGGTATTTCCCTAAATTAATTTAATGAGTAAAAGGGGCGTGGCATTCCCTTAAGTTGATAGAATTAGTATGGCATAATAATAATATTGGAAGAATATTGCTATGACGATAACTATGGTTGATGCCTTAAAGAATAATACCTTTGTTAAATAGATGTTTTATGTTAAACTTATTTTAATTGGTCATAAAGTTGGTTGTGTAGTTGATCCATTAAGTAAAGGTCACGATGGACTTATACTGGAAACCATATTTTCTGGCATGAGGGTTGGTCCGTATCAGTATGTGTATACTGTACACATTACATAGATGTACTCATATTGGAATTGTTGTAGCCTTGATGGATTTGGCTCTTCTTGGGATTTCTATAGCTCATACGACTAAATGAATTAGGGCCCAACCAGCAGGGAGGAATTTCGACCAAACTAACTGGGGAGAGATAGATCTATTTAGCCTTTGGGTACGAATAATGATTTGAGTTACATAGTTTAGGATAATTTTTTACTTTCATGCTAAGTCATGTTCCTTATCCCTATATGTTGTGGTTATGTATATAATTGCGTGTATAGGCTTGGAATAATTTTGAACTGATTTGATCATAGAATTACTTTATCCCTTCCCAGAGTTCCATGCTAGAGCCCACCCTACTAAAAATGTTGTATCCCCGCACGATGCAAGAACCGGAGATGTTTTTTCTTCTTCTTCTTTTTCTTCTTATTCATAGTATTAGGTGATGCCTAGATTTCTCATGAGTCAACTTGAAGTGGTGAGCTTCTATTTTTTGAAAGACCCTCATTTAATGTTTTAGTTTCACTATGTCATAGTTTATATTTCAATTTTATTTTGGTTGTCGTCGAGAGCATATCTCGACTTAGATTGATGTTGGTTTCTTAGAGGCTTGTGGATTACTGTGCATTGTGATTGTTGTTTAAATTCATAGATTCCAATTTATGTTTGTTGAGTTATTGAACTCAACTCTATCTTTTTATATGTTTACAATTCATCCATTGTTAGTTCTAAAATGTTCTGGTTAGATAAGGTAAACAGACTATGCACTATTATATGGTGCACCACCAGCTAATCCCAAGAGTAAAGAAATTGCCTCTCTAAGTAGTAAAGAAGAAAAAAACCTTGATAGAGCCTCAGTTAGTCCCTGGCCCTATCCTATCACTGTTTAGGATAGAGGAATCATTGGCTCATGAGTACTAATAGGGTTTGGTGAAGGCCCCTTATCTTGGTCAACAGATGGGGTTGATTACTTGACTTTCCTTGACCCCTAAGTCACCCATGAACTATGACATGATCCCTATATGCGGACACAAGGTCCTTATATAGGGATCTCGATAAAAGAGTGAGATTGAAGTAATCTTTTCACACCAACTCAAACTCTTAGCACAAAATGAGTAAAAGATGTTCAGCTTTCCTAATAATGTCTTATCGCCTTATAAAGATAAAAAATGAACATCTTTGAATCGATTAGGAAAAAATAAGTAAAACAAGTAAAAATCTCCTAAGAATTTCCTATGGCCTCCCAAAGATAAGAAACGAACATTTTTGTCCTGATCCATGGGATTTTACTACACATTGTCTCTTGTACAAACAAAACTGGAGAACCTAATGCTCTAACACCAATTTGTCAGTCCCAATTTACAAGTCCATATGGAACCTACTTTATCCTTCCAGTATCTAAGACAAATCATAGCCCAAAGTAGTAAGCAATGGGATAATTTAGTGGAAATGGAATAAATGTCAAGGAGTTGTAGATGACAAGAAATAAACCAATATTAATAGTAATAATATGAAAGGTAAAACAAAAGAAATAACATGCGCATAACCTAGTAATGTCGGTATAGAGCCTCTAATAAAAAAAGAACACAGTGTAAGATCAAGTCAAATATATATTAGTCTCAAAATATAGAAAGACTAAACATAAATAGAAGAAGTAGAAAAGGGTAACTCTAGCTTGGAGAGCTTACCCTATCTCAGAACTAAACTCAACACGATCGCAGCATCAATGGTGGCAACTAGTACTTCAATAAGCACCAAAAAGATAGAAAATTGTACTATGAATACCAAAGCCGCATGTACTAATTAGGCATCATAGGCTGACTAGGCTAAATCATAATATAAGTATAATAAAAGTGTGAGATAAATAAGCTAAGTCAAGTAAAAGGGCAAACATAGAATATTACTCCAAATGTTGTGATTAAATAATTGAAAGAATTATGTAATGATAGTAAGCATAACTAATACTACATAACGGGCCCCCATAAGAAAGAAAGTATGGAAAAGTAAATAACCCAATACGGGCCCCCATAAGCACAAAGGATGCATTTATGAGAACTTTAAATTTAAAATTATACTACGTAGCTGTATCTCGAAAACATAACTACAAATCCTTTCATAAAGTAAATAAATCATAATTAACCTCTCGATGTCAGACTCATTCTGAAATTTAATATCATTAAGATTTGCCAAACATGAACAAAAAATTATATCATCAGTCGCCAAAATTGAAACACAACTAAATATCATCAATTGTCCGACTTGAACAGGACCTCAATACCATAAATCACCACACAAACTCCTGAATATATAATTTAATGGGTATAACTCGCCTATAAAGTCTATAAAGACTAATGATAGTCTTCACCTAAGGTAGGCCGAAGAGGCCCATATCTAAACCCCAAAATTTATTCCAAGGAAAATACTACCCCAAACTTGGCTAAAGTACCAGAATTCAAAATTAGATATTAAGTTATCAACTCTAAAGACATAATATATGAATTCTACCTAAAGCATGAGTAACTACGTCTATTACACCTAATTAATGGCTCATAATAGGACAAATATTTTATATAATATTGTTATACCTCAAAGGCCTAAGTACCAACCCATATCTATAACATTATCATAAAGATACTATAAATTATCCTAATCTATAAGAAAGGTAAACTTAGCTTACCTTGATGCCAAAGAAAATTAGGTGAAATTTTCTAAATCATTAATTTCTCCTCTAAAGAAGTTTCACATAATCACATGCTATAAAAAAAGATAATCTATTCATCAATACAAGAACAATGGTAACCATATTGCATTTTTGTGCTTTGGATAAAAAATAACATAAAAATCTCATGTGGGGACCAATTGCAGAATCACACATTTGAAACCATTTATACATCTCTTTACGAGCAAGGAACATTTGCCTACAATAATGGGTAAATTTTGGGCACAAATAGTTAAAAAATTAGCCTACCAATAATCTTGGAACTTAGGGAAATAATTGAGAATTTCACCATGAACTTATTGAAAACATACCAAGAATTTTGAGAAAGAACTAGTAATTCAAGCTGACAAACACCTCAAATCACCTAATAATGTTACTTCACAATTTTCATACTTTCTCGTGTTATTCATTATTAAACATGTGTGACAAATTGGAGAAAATCAGACTAATTATTGCATTTAATGGAACCTAGGTATTGCTTAAGCTGGCACTGTGCTGCTTAAGTGGGCATAGCTTTTCTAGGCTAGTGCCTCGTTCGCGATACTTGTGTTGTCCACACATGTTGCTTAAGAAAACCATTTGCCTCTTAAGTGGATTTTGCTAAAATGATGAATTCATCACTTAAGTATCCTCATTTGGGTAAGCCTAGTTTCTTAAGCGACTAGCCAGCCACTTTAGAGGCCTACACATATGTGACCCAATAAGCGCTTAAGGAATCGCACTAGCTGAGTGCACAACATAAGACTTAGAATTTTTCTAACCATTCACCGACCACTTGGGATTCATTTGAAATCCCATATATGCAAATGAACTATGTTACACTATAAAATTTGATGATCCAGACTTAATGTCGTGGTAAAAATTTTGGTGCAAAGTTATTTTTATGTAAATTGGGTCCCAACCCAAGTGTCATTTTCCTAAATTTTTGGCCTTTAGCCCCAAATGAATATAGAAGACCTAGGACCTAAACCAAAGGTCCACCTATTCTAATATCAACAATCTAAAGCTGATGGAATTATTAGAATTGGCATATAAGGTAAACTGTCTAAAGTTTTCTCATAGTAGGTAATTCTAACCAACAAAGACTTCAAAATAGGGAATTGGTTTTAAAACACCTTATGAATTACCTGATAACTGAATTGTCCTCTTCAACAAGTCCTAAATAACTTGGGGAAAGTATAGGAATACTGTAAATAATGGAAATACACTAAAGTGTAGAAAATTATTGGAAGGGTCATGACAGGCTTTAAGCAGACTTTCTTTGGCATCCAGTTATGTGAGCTTTACCATTAACATCAATTGGGATAAACTGTGGTATATTTATGATAATATGAGGTATTTGTCTTCTAGGTAATTTTGGTGTGTTGGTTACCCTAGGTCACCTGAATCTTTTGGATTCAAAGAAATGCAAGGGCGCATTTTGGTTATGGGGCCTTTGTCCATTTCATGAAAGAGTTCTTTTCATGACCCAATTTACGAGTCATGAAGACATCAACTCAATCCAGTCAGTAGATAAGCCAAACCATAGCCTAGAGTAATATGTACTGGGAGGTCTTTGTGAAGTTGGCCTAAAATCCAAAAATTCATAATTAGAGATTAAAATAATAATAATAATATAGTCATCAAGGTATAATAGATGGATAGAAACAAACAAATATCCCAAGACTTAATACTATCGATACAAGAGCTACTACAAAATAACTATGAGTACTGAAAAACAAATACAACATGCCATGAAAATTAAATATAGGACATAGATAAATAGAAGTATAAAGGGGAAATCCGACTCCAAGATCTCACCCTATCTCCAAAATCAACTCTGCACGATCATCGAATAAGAAACAACAACTAGAATTTAGATCTGCACCAAAAAGGTACAAAAGTGTAGTACAAGTCCCAAAACTGCTTGTATTTATAGGCATCATCATCCTACTGAGGTAAATTAATATATAAATTCGATAAGATACAACATAGCATAAGCTAAGTCAAATAAAATGGGAAAACCTAGAAATAACCTTCAACACCGTTATAGATACATAAATATATCAAACACGAATGATAACATAATAATCATACATTTTTAACTACTAAATTGGCCCCCATAAGCCATTAGGTTTTGAAAACTAAATAACCCCACCTAGGCCCCCATAATCCTGGAGACTAGTATCAAGAAAAATAAACCACCACATAACTGTAATTTACCAATTACTAGGTCATAACAAAGAATGCATCCATCTTATACCACATCATATCAACCCTCAGTGTTAAACTTGAAATAGAAATCATAATATCAACACCATCAATAATCGCTAGACTTGAAACATAACTCATTTTTTCAATACCCTCAATGATTGCCAAACTTGAATCAGAATCATTTTATAAATAACCTCAATAATCATCAAACTTGAACTGAAACTCATATTTATAAGCCATATCTATGAATCACATTAGTGAGCCATGTTAATAAGCTAAACTCAATAGATTATTCCTATAAATCATAGATACAAACCACCCTTTACTCATATCTATACATCGGACCAATAATCATAGTTGAAAGTCTCAAGTTACATCTATAAGTCATATTACTAACCATAGGACACCCATCATGTCTATAGGCAGTTAATTATATCTGTAAGCGACAAAATATCTATAAGCCATGTTTATATCCATAAGCTATTACATATATCTATAGGACATATCCTATCGACGATCTATATAACAACTATGAGCCATATTATATATATATATATATCTATATATATAAGACATATAATATCTATAAGCCATATTATATCTATATTAAGCGACACAATGGGTATAAGGAATAGTATATCCATTATCCATATTATATCAATATATAAGCCACACCATTCATATAAGACAAGTCATATCATAAGTTATACCGCATCCATCATCCTTATATTTATAGAATTAATAACAAAATTAGGCCCTGCATTTAATCATAACTGAAGGACATGCCTATAATCACACCTATAAAATTATATCCTTAACAATGTATAGGAGCAATAGCGTTGACGATACTCGAAATTAGCATCAAATCTTCAATATCCAACTAAGGTACTCAATACCTATATTCAATATTCTCAAGTGTCAAATTTACCATTAACAAGAGTATGTCATTCATGAATCAATCTATGCGGGTATTACAAGTCTTGGCCAAAGGTGGACCAGAGTGACCCACTTCTAAACCCCAAAAATCCATTTAAGCAGCTTCTACCCTATACTAGGCTAAGGTATCTAAGTTCATACAAAGGTTTCAAGTAAACTGCAATTCGTATTAAATAGTAATACTACCCATATATAAGCAACTAAGGCAATTCTACCCAAAATGGAAGCAACTAAAGAAATTTTCCCTAACAAAAGCAATTAGGAAATTTCACCTACATTTAGTAACTAAGGCATTTCCACTCTAAATAGATACCGTGTAGACGAATACACCTAAATTATTACTAACTATGCTAACTACTCCAAGTATAAGGTTTCAAGGTTGACTAATGGTGTAATTAAACCAAATATCCTCAACATGTTTCTAACACCTAAATCCAACAACATATCATAATATCATAATAATACTACAAGATAGCTCAATCTATCATGAAGGTAAACCTAACCTACCTAGGAATTAAAGAAAGCCCAAAGAATGTACTAAATCATTGACTTCCCCTTTCAAAAAACATCTGCAAGGTGTCATGCTATAAAAATTACAATCTACTAATCAAAATAACAACAATGATATCTATATTGCACTTTCATAAAAATTTCATATGGGGCCCATCTATGGAAATTGCATTTCCAAAACCAACACAACTTCCCTCAATGATCAAGGAGTATTCACCCCAAAAAATGGATGAATTTTGAGTTATATTGATGATAAAATAGTAACTAATTATTTGGGATATTTATATGACAATAGAGAAAACAACCATGAAAATAATGAAATCATACCACAAATTTGAAGGAGAATTGCGTAATTAATCCTTCCCTAAGCTCCAAAATTACCCCCAAATGTTATCCCAAGTTCTTTAACTTTTTGGGGTTTAAATATCTTGGAGATCGATGAGAAATGGAGAAAAATGTTCTAAATGGGGTAATTATAACTTTTCCAAGTACATGGGTATCGTATACGTGACCTGGCGGTCGTATACACGATATGTGGCCAAAAGTGTAGAAGTTATTTTATGATATCACCATCGCATATGTGATACTTCTCATTTTGCTAGGGGTGTCACTTATGCAACTAAAAATGTCACTTATGTGACATTTTCTGGGGTATTGCACATTGCATAAGCGATCAGAGGCATTGTGTATATGAAGCACCAGCACTAGTTGACACTTTTCTCTGCCAACCCCTTAGGATTCATCCAGAATCCCATATTTTCAAATAGACTTTGCTATTTTATCAAATTCGATATTCCAAACTCAATGGAATATTCTAAATTTCCATTAAAATTCAATTCAATGTAAAGTGGGTGACACACCCATTTTTTATGTTTTTTATCTTTCGACTAATGGCTCCAAAAAGCTCGAGTTCCTCAAGACCGGAAACAAGGGTCCACCTAGCCTAAAATCGACATTGTGCATTTGTTGGATTAGTCAAAATTGACATACAAGGTTTTTTTACTATGTTTTTCACTCAGTATCCAATTTGAACTAGCAAACACTTAAAAAGAAGGAATTAGCTATAAAAATGAAACAAACTACTCAATAACCAAACTTTCAGTCCCAATAACTCATTAATGTCTTGGGGTAGCTATAGGAAAGCTTTTAATGGAAACAATATATAGAAATACAGAAAATGATTAGAAGGGTCATTATAATATCCACTACTAAAAGAACTTTAGTCCGCAAAAGTAAAGGATTGGGATATACGTAAAGCCTTGAATGGGTGAGGATATTGTGTAAGCCTTTCATTCTTGAACTTCCGGGTCGCCTCCTCTACTTAGCGGTGCCTTAAATGAATATTAACTATAGGAATCCTTTATTTCTCAAACTACTAATATCACTAAACAAAGTAAGCACAGTCTTATCTACAAAAGTCAACCGCTCATCTTTAATACCACGTATTTTCATAGCCTAGATAAACCCTTAGTACATGGGTTATCATAAATAAATTTTTCGAAATAATCAGTAATTTTCATATTTGATCCTGTCATTGCGTAGAAAATTAAATTAGCTTTCCAACAATATAAAATTTGTCCAAATTCAACGACCGGGTAAGAGCTTATGGTGGTTATGATTTTCAGTCATTAAACATCATCATTCAGGCCAGTAGCGCATTGTGGAGTGTGTTAGAATAGCAATTGTCAATTTCCAATGTACCAATACAATTCCACCACATCGCGGTGCACTTCCAATTAATAAAAAAAGGGGCAACACGATACCACCGTATCGCGCCACCATGTAATTTCCCATTTGTCATTTTCTAGTGGCTTGGCGCGATATTGGCGCATCGCGCCAGGGGTCCAAATAGGGAAAATTTCACAAAAAATTAAAGTTGGCCCATCGTTAAAACAGTCTTATCCCATGATTTTATTCTACCCAGATGTGGGATTCAAACCCTAAAAATGTGTAAAATCCATCATTATTCACTTTTTTCCAGAATCAAAAGGTAGTTCTCTCTCAACAAAACAAATCCTAGCTCTCAAGAATCTTGGTCAATCCCAAGAATATTTCCAAGAACTCCAAGAATCTTACCAATTGAGGTATGTTAGATGTTCATCTATGGATCCGTTCCACCCATGGAGTCAAAGAATCCATTTTTAAAGCTTTAAGAATTATGATTCATGATTTCCATGTATGAAATTGGATTGTGTCCATGTTTTGAAATTTATTGAGTTTAAATCCATGATTAATGGTAGATTCCATGAAGTTGTATAGCAAGTATGTTAAATTAAGTAATACCCATGTTATAATCCATGAATTGGCAAGTTCATTGTTTTATCCATGTTAACCCAAAATGTTTACGATTTAATGAACCAAGTATGCTTCCCATGTGTTTGATAAATTTTCCATGAGAATGAAATAATGCCACTATAGCATGCTAATATGTATTTCCCATTCATGTAAAAGTCAATGCATTACAAGTGTTTAATGAAATGTCTCTATGAATGAATTGCGACCAAGTGAAAATTGTTATGTTATTCAAAATCATGCTTTTCTTTAATTTTTATGCAATCGAGTCCTGAGGGTATTTCATACCAGAAAATTTAGATGTTACTTAGAGCCAGTGTTAGTTACAGAATAGTATCAGTCATGTTACAATAAGTAGTACTATCAGTCCCTTACACAATTCAGTAGAATTTAGTTAGTTACAGAACTTAGGAAAACTTAATAAGAACTTAAGAAAACTCAATAATCTCAGTATCAGTCTAGTCCAGTTCAGTATACTCAGTTCAATGTCTTTTAGTTAGGAGTAGGATTCAGCACCGAGTGAACCCAAGGATAGGGGCTCACCATCTAACAGAGGGTGTGATCATTAGAAAGAATCCTCGTATTCCAGAACTACGTAGCCAGTGTAGGTTGAGATATAAAACCTGCCAGTTTAGGGTTGATGAGGTGCTCTACCTGCTAGTAGAGGGTACCACTATTCTTATTTAGGGAACCTGCCAGTAAAGTGTTACTCTTCAACTTGTCTTTACCCATGGCACGGTACTGACACCCTTCCAATTAAGGTTATAGATTGGACCCTTATTAGTTTAGACTGGGGCACATCAGTTAGATATTACCTCCCATAATTTCAATTTCAGTCTCAGTCTTAAGAATAGAACTCAGTTGAGTTCTACAGAATCAGGACTGTCAAATACAGTCAATAAATTATCAGTAATTTAAATTACCAGTGATCTTAGAATTTCAGTAAATTCTATTATTAGTTATCACATTTAGTTCCAATATACTCAGTTCCAGTATGCACAGTATGTTCAGTAGTTACAGATCCTCCATGTATGCAAATCTAGCTCTTGCATATTATTTAGTCAGTTATTGTTCATGCATATGAACCCTTGCATTAAAGCTTACCTCATCTAGCATTACAGTACATTCCTACATATTGATTTATACTTTCCTGCGCTATGATATTTCATATCATAAGTTCAGACACTCAGGTTCCTGACCACGCTTAACTATATTCAGCCAGCTGTAGTAGATTTAGTAGTGAGTCCTCATCTATCAAAGATATACATTTATTTCAGTACTTCATCTTTGCAGTATTTTAGCTAATGGAGTTAGTTGGGGGATTGTCCCATCAACTCCACTTTCAGACAGTTTCAGTTAATGGATTTTTAGACTAGAATTCCAGATAGTATTTCAGATTCATATGTGATATTTTATCACTATTTAAGATGTTTTGAACCTTATGGAATTTTAGCCTATTTTTTCATATTAATTATAGTTTTATTGTTCAAAGCTCACAACAGATATCATTCATGGGTTATCTTATGGTCCTTCGAGGTCACAAGCACCGTGTGACAACTAGGAGGTAGTCTTGAGTTTTTAAAAACTTGGTATCAAAGCTTAAGGCTAAATACAGTCCTAGGAAGTATGAAAAGCCACATCACATTGAGTCTTGTGCATGGGTGTGTAGCGTGCCATACTTATGGACATAAGGCTATGAGATATTTTAGGAAAAGTTTCCCTTCTTTAAGTATTAATGTCGTGCGAGTGTGCATAAGCTCAAGTTAATCCCCCAGTCCAATCCATTTTTTTCTTTTGTTTACAGAATATGCCTCCCAAAAGGACTAAGGAAAGAAGAACTTGAAACCAGTATGCCCTTCAGCCCATTCATGCAGATCCCCTAGACGAACATGTCTCTCAAGAAGAATTTAGAGTTGCATTCACTACTTTATCCAATTCGTTCGTAGCTCAGAATGAATGGCCAACTACTATTTTGGCTAACCTAGTGGCCAATACTGCTGCAACTAGAATTTGGGACTCACCTAAATAAATCCTCCTTGTTATATGAGATCTAAGTCTGAAGAGGAACCACAGGAGTTCCTCGATCAGGTTCAAAAAGTCACAAATATCATGGGAGTGACTTCCAGTAAGAGTGTTGTGTTAGATTTCTATCAGCTACAAGATGTAGACCATACGTGTTTTAAGGAGAAGAAGGTATACAGGGGTATAGATTCAGAGCCAATAGAGTGGGAAGAGTTTTCTATTTCCTTCCTAGATAGAATCTTTCCCTTAGATCTAAGAGAGGCCAAAGTTTTAGAGTTTATCAATCTCAAAAAATGTAGCATGACAATAAAAGAGTAATCCCTAAAGTTTACACAGTTAGCCAGGTATGCTCCCAATGTAGTAGCAGCCAATAGGTCCAGAATGACCAAGTTCGAATCTGGAGTGTTAGATAGTGTGATTAAGGAGTGCAGGACAATAATGTTGATTAAAGAGATGGGACATATCTAGACTATTAGCCATGCTTAACAGATTCAGAAGTAGAAGCTTAAGGAGAAGGAGAGGGAAAATAAAAAGGCGAGAATAGGTCGCTTTAATTTCAATCAGCCTAAGTCAGATACGAGTAACCGTTCCTAGTTTCATCCAAAGTATTTAGTTCTAGCTTTTTTTTCAGGCAGTTTACCAATGATCCAGGATAGTGTAAGCAATGGTCGTACTAGTCCATTTTGCGGAGAGTACGATAAGAATCATAAGGTTGTGTACAAACCTGGCAGTGATGTTTGTTTCGGGTGTGTCAAGCTAGGAAACAAAGTCAAATATTGTCCCCAATCAGGTTCTTAAGGTTAGTATAGTCTCCCTTCAGCTCAATCAGGTCACCCGAATCAACAAGGTGCTGCTTCCAGTGCAACCAGTAGGCAACGCCTAATAAGGTTTTACGCACTTCAGCCCAAATAGGATCAGGAATTTCTCCTGATATGGTCACAGGTATGTTATTGATCTCCTATTTATATATTTATGCCTTAGTTTCATATCCCAAATATTGTATTATAATTTATTTTGTGGGTGCCTCATGCATCATCTCATGTTTTTCCTTAGTATCTCAGCCAAGTCAGCATTCTTGTGCGACATAGTATCCCATAGGGAAGATGCACTATAATCCTCGATCTATCAAGATCTAAACCTTTCATTTTCTTTTCACATAGCAAATCTAGTTGATGTAATGGGTCATCATAGTTGACCCTCAAATCCCAATCTCAGTCGTATGACTATTGCCCTATCATGAAATATATCCAAGGAATCAGTTCAGTTCATGCATCATGATTCAGACTTAGTCATGTCCTTATGTTCCCATTCTTTCATATTTCTTCACGTACTTATTAATCCATTCAGACACATACTCATGCATCAAACATGCATGTTCAATGTGTAAACTCAGCTTATAATAATTTTCAGTTATATTTCTAGTGCATTAGATATACATGTATAGGATGTAACTTCAGTCTATCATAGCAGTCACGTAATCATGCTTCAGTTATGCATGTCTAGATCAGTACGTAAACTCTGTCTATCCGTACTTTCTCGGCTTAACTAGCCACATTCAAGGATGAATGTTCCCAAGGGGGAGATATTGTAATACATCGTATTTCCCTAGCCTAGATTTATCTCAGTATAGGGGTTATCCTAAATAAATGATTTAAAATACTTTTGAATTTTTAGATTTAAGCTTGCCATTGTATAGGAAACTCAATTAGGTAATCAAAGATATAAAGTTTGCTTAAATCTTACCATCGGCCAAGAAGTTATGGCGATTTTAAGTTTCAGTCATTAAATATCAACATTCAGGCTCGTAGCGCATTGTAGAGTGTGTTAGAATAGAAATTGTCAATTTCCATTGTATCAATATAATTCCATCGTGTTGCCGTACACTTCCAGTTCACAAACAAAGTGGCAACACAATACCACTGCATTGCGCCACCATGTAATTTCCCAGTTGGTATTTTCTAGTGGCGTCGCGATAAAATCAGAAAAAATTAAAGTTGCACCTGGGTTAAAACTATCTTTTTCCATAATTTTATTCCACCAAAATGTGGGATTTAAACCCTAAAAACATGTAAAATCCTTCATTATTCACTTTTTCCCAAAATCAAACGATAGTTCTCTCCTAAGAAAACAAACCCTAGCTCTCAAGATCAAGGTCAATCCCAAGAATCTCTCCAAGAACTCAAATAATCCCACCAATTAAGGTATGTTAGATTTTCATCTATGATTCTTTCCACCCATGGAGTAAAAGAATCTATTTTTAAAGCTTCAAGTATTATGATTCGTGATTTACATGTATGAAATTGGATTGTGTTCGTGTTTTGACATTTATTGAGTTTCAATCCACGATTAATGGTAGATTCCATGAAGTTGTATAGCATATATGTTGAATTGAGGAATCCCCATGTTATAATCCATGAATTTGCAAACTGATTCTTGTATCCATGTTAACCCTAAGTGTTTATGATTCAATGAACCAAGTTTTCTTCCCATGTGTTTTATAAATTAACTATGAGAACGAAATAATGTCAATATAGCATGCTAACATGTATTCCCTATTCAGGTGCAAGTTAATGCATAACAAGTGTCTGATGAAATGTCTCTATAAATAAATTATGACCTACTGAACATTGTTATGTTATTCAAGAATATGCTTTTCTTTTCTTTTGATGCTATAGAGTCTTGAGGGTATTTAATAACCGACAATTTAGCCATTACTTAGAATTAGTGTCAGTTGTACAATAGCATCAGTCATGTCACGATCAGTAGTACTCTTGGTCCTATACAGAATTCAGTAGAATTCAGTCAATTATAGAACTTAGGAAAAATCAATAATCTCAGTATTAGTCCAATCCAATTTAGTAAACTCAGTTCAGTGTCTTTCAGTTGCGAGTAGGATTCAACACCGAGTGAACCCAAGGATGGG
Source organism: Capsicum baccatum var. pendulum (assembly GCA_030864225.1). Classification (NCBI taxonomy): domain Eukaryota; kingdom Viridiplantae; phylum Streptophyta; class Magnoliopsida; order Solanales; family Solanaceae; genus Capsicum; species Capsicum baccatum. The sequence continues at coordinate 148,121,999 of CM061560.1, forward strand.
GGCTCATCTGCAGAAGAGGGTTTGATCCTGAAAAGCAATCCTTGTATTCCAAAACAACGTAACCAGCATAGGTAGAGATATCAAACCTGCCAGCTGAGGGTTGATAAGGTCCTCTACCTGCCAATAGAGGGTAACACTATTCTCGTTTAGGGAACTTCTAGTAAAGGGTTACTCTTTATCTTGTCTTTATTCGTGGCATGGTACAGACACCCTTTAAATTGGTGTTACAAATTGGACCCTATTAGTTCAGATCGTGGCATGTCGGTTAGATGATTACCTCCTATAGTTTCAGTTTCAATCTTAATCTTCATAATTGAACTCAATTCAGTTCTACAGAATCAGGACTGTCAGATATAGTCACTCAGTTATCAGTAATTCAGATTATCAATGATCTTAAATTTTTAGTATATTAAGTTATCAGATATCAAATTCATTTCTAGTAAACTCAATTACAGTATGCACAATTTGTTCAGTAGTTAGAAATCCTCTATGTATACAAATCCAACTATTGCATATCATTTAGTCAGTTATTGTACATGCATATGAACCCTTGCATTCACACTTACCTCATCTAGCATACCTGTACATTTCCACCTACTAACGTATACTTTCCTGCGCTATGATATTTCATATCATAGGTTTGGATGCTCTGGTTCTTGAATGTACCTAGCAAGATTCAGCCAGCAGTAGCAGATTTAGCAGTGAGCCCTCATCTATCGAGGATATATTTTCATTTCAGTACTTTAGCTTAGCTTTATTTTCATAGATGGAGTTAGTTAGGGGATTGTCCCTTCAACTCTTCTTTTAGAAAGTTTCATTTAGAGGCTTTTTAGACAAGAATTTCAGGTAGTATTTCAGATTAATATGTTATATTCTATCAGTATTTAAGATGTTTTGAACTTTATGGCATTTCAGCCTATTTTTTTGCATTAATTTCATTACTATTGTTCAGTGCTCACCACAGATATCATTCATGGGTTAGTTTGTGGTCCTTCGGGGTTGTAGCCACCGTGTGATGACTAGGGGGTAGTCTTAGGTCATTACATCATCCAACTGGACTGAGTCCTAGCTAAGAACATGAGATGGATCAGGAATGTATCACCACAACATTGAAACATAGAAAACCGGTTACACAATAGTAATATTTGGTTGTAAAGATAGATAATAGGCTACCTCACCTTCTATGAAAATAATATCAAAAGGTCCAACATATCTGCGAATAAGCTTACCTTTCCCTCTAACCTCATCATATCTTTAATAGGTGATACATGGAGGAATAACCGATAAGCAACTCCAGATATAAAGGTACAAACTCTATGGTCTACATAAACCTTTTGCCTACTCTAGGTTACCCTCAACATGTCGTAGATCACCCTAACTCCATCAAACGACTCTTGAAGAAAGTCAGTACTACAAGGCCTAATGTTGGAAGTTTCAAACCATCCACAATGAACCAGGGGAAGTATAAGGAAAACCACTAATAAAGTTCATGGTAATTTTCTCCCACTTCCACTCAATAATAGGCAATCTCCTAATCAAAGAACCAGATCGTTGATGTTCGGCCTTCTTCTGATGACAATATAGGTAACGGGCTACAACGTCTGCCATATCACTCTTTATGCTACTACACTAATAATTCTTTCTCAAATCTCAATATATCTTGGTTATATCCGGGTGAATATAATACCTATCTCTTTGAGCCTTCTGCAAAATAAACTGAATTAAGTTATCAACCCTCAGAGCATAAATACAACCATCAAATCTCAAGACATCCACAAAATCTATGGTAGACTTCTTTCACTCACCACTTAACACTTGATCATAGATGATCCAAATCTTGTTATCCACAAACTAACAATCCTAAAACTGCTTAAAAATGAGGAACTTTACTCAACACTAGAAAGAATCTTCCTGGGATCTGAAATATCAAGTCGCATCAATAAATTATCTAAGGCCTCAATGTCCAATGACAACGACCACTAAGAAACTGAAATACAAGACATGCTACCCATATTCATTGCCTTCAATCTGAAGGTGTCTGCTTCCATATTCGCCATGGTCGGATAATACAAGATAGAGATATCGTAGTCCTTAAGCAACTCCATCCATATTTGTTGCCTAGCATTAAACTCCCTAGGTTATAATAAGATGAAGATTGTGAGGATCTGTGAAAATCTCATAATGCATACCATAAAGATATTGCATCCAAATCTTAAGAACAAAAACTACATCGCTAACTCAAAATCATGAGTGGGGTAGTTGCGCTCGTGCACCTTAAGCTGCGTCAAAGAATAAGAAAAAAGACAAGCATGCTTTATTACTACACAACCCAAAGCAATACCAGATACATCACAATCCATAGTAAATCCCTTACCCTAATAAGGAATAGCAAAAATAGTAGCAGAAAAAAAAACTCCTTCAGCTTTGAAAATCTCAACTTACACTCCTTGGACAATTGGACAGGAACCTCCTTTCGAGTCAATCTTTTCATATGTGCGAAAATATTAGCAAAACCCTCAATGGATCATCTATAATAATTGAAAAAGACAATGATGCTATGAACCTCAGTCAGATATATAGGCTTGGCCAAATAATTCGTAGCCTTAATATTAATCAGGTCTACTATAATCCCATCTTTAGACATCACATGACCAAGGAATGTCACCGACTCTAGCGCAAACACACACTTAGAGAATTTGGCAAAAAGAAAATGGTCATTAAAGCCTGGAACACAATCCATAAATGTTGTGTATGCACCTCTCTACTCCTCGAGTATATAAGGATGTCGTCACTGAACACAATTATGTAGGAATCCAAATAAGGACTTAGCACTGGGTTCATGAAATTAATAAATGTGGTTGGGGAATTAGTCATTGCAAAAGACATCACTAAAAACTCATAATGACCATAATGGGTCATTAAGGCTATCTTCTTGATATGCTCAGCCTGAATCTTCAACTGATGGGAATTGAACCTTAAATCAATATTATAGAACATTGCTACTCCTTGAAGTTGATTAAGAAAACCATCAATTCAATACATAGGGTAAAAAATCTTTATAGTCACCTTATTAAGCTGCCTAAAATCGATACACAAACACATGAAGCAATTTTTCTTTTATAAGCAACAAAGAATGTCCCCAAGGTGACACAGTTGGTCTAATAAGACCCTAACCAAGAATATCCTATAACGGAGAATTTTGCTCCTTAAGCCTTATAGGAGCCAAAAGGTAAGATCCCATAGAAATAGGTTGGGATGAATAGCTTGAAATAGGTCAGGTGCATGACTTAGGATCAATAACAAATTCAATACTTAACTCGGGAGAAAAGCCAGGTAAATCAGTAGGAAATATATTAAGAAACTCCCAAACTATTAGAACAGAGTGAAGTGAAAAACTCTCCATACTAACATCGCGAATATAAGTGAGATAAGACATGTAACCCCTCAAAATAAGCATCCTAGCGCACATATAAGAAATAATCCCTATTGAATCGCAGAGAGCAACTCCTTACCTGACGGTTTGGGGTACGGGCTAAGGTAACGATCATGGCAAAAGAATCCAGGACCGCATGATAGTGGGATAACCAATCCATACCTAGAATCATATCAAAATTCACCATATCTAATGTAAAAAGATTAGCATGAGTATCAAAATCTCTTATAGTAACAACATATGATCAAAAAACCCAATCCACTACTAAAGAATCACCCATGCGAGTAGGAACACAGAATGGCATTAATAATGAATCTCATCATAACTCTAACCATAGAGATAAATAAGTTCGCACATAAGAGTAAGTGGATCCTAGATCAAATAAAGAGATAGCCAACTGATGGAACACCATCATAAAAGCATGTAGAGAATCAACCTTGGGTCTAGCAGGTACTATATAGAACTAGCCACGGCCTCTACCTGGCTTGGCTCATTATCGACCTCCTATCCCACCTTCTCGAGAACCTTAAAAAGAACACTAGGGTCCACCCTTATGGCAAAGCATACCACCTATTATTGGGGGATGAACTACCCTAATGGATGGAATACTTTGAGCAAAAGGAACAATCGCTCCACGACGTGGGCACACCATCCATAAGTGTCCAAAAGCTCCAAAATCATAGCATGCCCTAGGTGTTGGACTGAAACCAAAAGATCAAGCTAACATTAAAGAACCATAATGATTAGAATACCCAGAATTCAAACCCCTAAAATACAAACCACGACCTTGGATTGGACTATCTCTAATGCTAGACTAGCCTCTATCAGTAATCTGAGGTATGGCCTAAATAGGTCTATTGGAAAGACCATGATGTTAAAATAATTAATGCAGAGGGTACCACCCCTAAGAACCACTACCTTTGAATTTAGAGCCACTATGACTCCTACATAACCTACCCTAATATTGTGGCCTCTTTTCATTTCCCCCTTGGGCTTCATGATGTATTTCCTACATAAGTTGAGCATAATCAGAAACCTTAGAAAAATACCTACCCATAACAACCAATGTTTGTGTATACATGCGATGAGGAAATCCCAATCCTCGAATAGAACAGTAAACACTCTCATACATAGTATTTAGAATAGAAGTAACATACCTGCCTAACTTATGGAAACGAGTTTCATACTCCACAACAAACATGGAGACCAACTCCAACCTTAAGAACTAATCCCTCAAATGATCCTTAATACTGCAAGGCATATACTTCTCTAAGAAGATCTTAGAAAATTAGGTCCATGTAATAAAGAAGATCTAGCTAGACTGGAATCAAGATGACCTCTCCATTAATGTCTAGCTTCCATATCTAACTAAAAAATAGTGTAATACATTCCACGATTCTCCACTATGCATAAATTATGGAGTCTATCCTCACAAGCTATCAGAAACTCATATGCATACTCACCCAGTGCACCAGAAAATCTAGACAAAGCTAATTCCAAGAATTTACCTAACATCTTATGCTTCTCTGTAGACATAACAGGCTGCCTATTCACGAGTAGAGAAACTACTAGCTATGAAATAGAAGGAGTAAGAGGGACCTCAGCTCTAGTAACCACAACTATAGGTTGCGCGCTGGCTTCAATTCCACTCTGATTTGTAGACAGTGCAACATCAGATGATTTACCACCTACCAACCCCAAAAGCTAAACCAAAGCATCCTTGAGCACTTGAGAAAAATAAATTTCTATGGAGCTTATGCCAGACCCTAGCACGCCGTTAGTTGAGGCAGAAGAATCTCTAACTTAAGAGCGGGAATAGGGTCTGGTAAAAGCCCCTTATCCTTTCCCCTAACTGGGGATATATGTCAAGGTTGTCCATGAACTCTAGGTTATCCATAAGAAGCAATAGGATCTTAGGCTCAGTCTTGGAACCCTCATATTCTGTAGAAGTAGCATATGCTCTATCTATCTAAAAACGAGTGAAACCAATGGAATTTCTTAGAACCTAACTTAGATTTTTAGTACGAAATGAGAGAAAGAAGTGAATAACTCTTAAGAATGTCAAATAGCCTCCTAAAGATAAGAAATAAACATAATTGTTTTGATCTGTGGGACTTTAATAGACACTTGACCTTGTACTAACAATACTAGTGAAACGTAGGCTCAGATATAAATTTTACCATGCCCAAATTTACGATTCATGATGGCACCTACTCTATCTTACCAGTAGGTAAGCCGACCATAGCCCGAAGCCAGATGCAATTAGTTGTCTTAGTGGAAAATGTCCTAAAAGCCAAAAATTCTCAATTTGAGATTCAAATAATAATAATATAGTCATCAAGGTCTAATAAATGGATAGAAACCAACAAATATCCGTAGACTCAATAATGTCAATATAAGAGCTACTACAAAACAACTATGAGTACAGAATAGACAAATACAACCCGTCTAGAAAATAAAGACTGGATATAGATTAATAAAAGAAAAAAAGGAACTTTGACTTCAAGAGCTCACCTAGTATTTGAAATAAATTTGCATAATCATTGAATCAGGGACAACACCAAGTACTCATATTTGTACTAAAAAGGTACAAAATTATAGTATGAGTTCAAAACCAACGGGTACCCAGTAGGAATGAATGGCCGATGTACTAAATCATCATATAAATGTCATAAGATACAAGATAGCATAAATTAAGTCAAGGCATAAGGGAAAGTATGGAAATAACCTTAAAAATCATTATACATACATAAATAAATAGAATTTGAAAGATAACATAACATTTATATGGTTATATTTAATAAATTGGCTCCCATAAGTTAATAAGTGCAAAAAAGTAAAAAACCTCGTGCAGTCCCATATAAAATTGGAGAGTACAATCAAGAAAAGTAAACCACCACCTAACCATACTTTATCAAATACCAAGTCATAACCAAGAATCCATTTGTCTCATACCATATCATAAGCATCCCTCAATGCCATACTCAAATTGGAACTCATTTTATCATTACCATCAATAATGGCTGGACATGAATAAAAACTCATTTTATCAATACCCTAAAAATTGCCAAACTTAAATTGAAACACATTTTATCAATAACCTCAATAATTGCTCGAGTTGAACGAAAACTTATATTTATAAGTCGTATCAATGAATCATATTAGTGAGTATTTTAATAAGCTAAACTTAATAGATTATTCTAATAAACAGTAGCTACAAACCATCTTATATGTATATCTAAACATTAGACTGAGAATCATAGCCATAAGACTCAATCATAATTACATATATAAGCCATATTATTATCCATATCCAAAATCCATATCAATACTAATAATTATAAGCAATTTCATTAAGCATAGCCCAAATTTATATTAAAAACCATATATATAGATCACCCTTCATATCTATAATTCTTTAATCATGACTATAAGCCACATTATATCCATAAGTCATTACATATATCTATAGGCCACATTCTATTTATGAGCTATATTATAATTATGAGCCACATTACAGCTATGGGCCATAATAAATATATAAAAGCCATATCATATCAATAAGGAACATTATATCGACATATAAGCCATAAAATATATATAAACAATAGTATATCCATAATCCATATTATATCATCATGATCCAATTTCTTTGGTCATGATGGCGCCTATTATAACCCGCTAGTAGGCAAGCGAAACCCATTGTCCTGAATGGCTAGTAATGGACTACCAAATATATAAAGAAAAACATTGTGGAATAGATTGAACAAAGAAACAATTACATAATATAATCATAATACAATTACAACTATTCTTTTAATACAACATAGAGACTAGTCTAATAAACAAGGGAGAGTTAAGTAATACTCTGAATGTTAGGAGATCACTCTGTGTCTTTGAATCATGGTTGCTCTGCATGATGTCAAAAAGGCTGCTTTACAAGGATGATTACTTCCCGGATATCCAATCGATATCAAAACATTACCTTCATCCCACTAATATGTCCAGATTAATCATAACATCAATATCACAGCCTTAGCCTTTATATGTATTCGGAACTCAAATAAATAATCATAATTATAAGTCATCTCATATTTATAATCCATAGTTTATTCACAAGGCATAACATCATGACATTAAGCATATCTATTATCATCTCACATATAGGAGTCATCTCGCATCCAGTAGGCATAATATCTATAAACATCTCGCATATATAGGTCATATATCATGATTATGGGGAATATCATGTCTAAAGGCCATTTTATGTATCTATGAAGGATTAGCATCTCTATGTGACAAATATCAAGTCTAAGAGGAAATAGCATCTCTATGGGACAAATATCAAGTCTAAAAGGAAATAGCATCTATATGGGCCCAATAACATGTCCAAGTGGAAATAACACCTCTAAAGGCCCAATATTACTTCCACAAAGAATATCATAGCCATCACTCATAAGTCATAATTACGGGGAACATTATAATAATTTACCAAGTCACAAAGTAAGCTTATTCTAAAGACTTAATAGCCTCAACTAGGACTAACATCCGCCACTAAATCTACGATAACTAACATACCTAAGTGGGCCCGATGAACCCATTTATAATTCTTAATTTGCACTTTTAGGAAAACTACACCCCAGTCTAGGCTAAGGTATCTAGTTCAACTTCTCAATGTCAAGTAAGCCATAATCAAGCCTAAGATAGGAACTTTAACTAGATACATGGGCATTTAAGTCAACCTTACCCTAATATGATTTCAAGACCACTTGACTAGCCCGACTAAGATTAACCATAGTAACCATGATTCTAACATTTAACCCATGTCCTAAACATAGAATTATATCATATCTATTCTACTATTTAGTCCAATCTAGGAAGAATACTATAGGTTTCTAAAAAAGTCCTAACATACCACCTTACGATTCTAAAATTCTTATCTAATACACAAACTTCAATAATCAAGACTAAGTTATTCTACCCATAATCAAACTTTAACATTAACATTCACACGCAATATATATCGCACATCATCCATAAAGAAGAGTAAACAGAAGCCTACATCAAAGAAAAACTACAATACCTTACACCATTCACCACATATCATCTTTACTTCATAAAAACAAAAATGCCATCACACTATATACTATAAAAACAAAACTACGAGCCTAATGATATCCATATTATACTACTGTACTTCGATCCCAAAAATGATACCAAAAACCATAAGTGGGACCCACTTATTGAAATGATGTTTCCAAAGCCAACCCTAACATTCATACAAGATCAAGGAAACATGAAACTCAAGAATTAGCTTAAAACAAAAATAATTTTGGGATAAAATCAAGCCCTAAGCTAAATTGGATTTTTGGGTCCAAACTAAGAAATTCAAGCATGAATTCAAAGGATTCTTACCTTAAATTCAAAGATATTATAATAAAGGAAGTTTAGAAAGAACCAATGTCATCCACCATAGTCAAGTTTTAGTTATCTTACCCATTTAGGGTTTTAAGATCTAAAAGATGAAGGGAAAATGACCAAATTCATAGCATTGGGGTCTATTTATAGACCCCAAGAAAGGAGAAGCAGTGATTGCCCTCCATAGGTTGTGATCGTGTAAATGGTGATTGCCATAATGAATGCTATGCATTCACGGTATCTCTTACCATTACATATGACAGTTGAAACTTGAAACTTTTCCAAGTTTTGGCCAGGGCCTCGAGACTGGTTTGTAATTCTATTTTCGTAAATGAACTATATAACCTTAATAATTTCAATGGTTTTATGCATTGGCAAAGTCAAATTTTCAATCTAAGGTCATTTCACCAAAAAATAGGTCTCATACTCTACTTTCTTATCTTAAACTTTTCAAATAATGGGTTGAAACAAGCTCGGGTGCACTGGGACTCAAACCAAAGTTTTACCTAGCTTAAAATTAATATTTTATATTTTCTAGCGCAGTCATAATTTGCATCCAAGAGTGGTTCACTGAAGTTTTTGACTACTGTCTATTTAGAATTAGTGATGAATTGTCCAGTAACTGAATCGTTAGTCCTAGCAAGTCATAAATAACTTGGGGTAGCTCAGGAGAAACTCTATCAGTGAAGATAAATAGAATTATAAGAATTGACCTAAAGGGTCATTACAATATTCACATATGAGCCACACCATACATAAAAGCCATGCCATATCTTTAAGTCATACACCATCTATTAGATCCATATTTATGGCACTAAGAGTATAAATAGGAAATATATTTAATCATATTTGAATTTCATGCCAATAATCTAACCTCTAATTTTATCCTTAACCATATATGTGAGCAATATCATTAGTAATACTCATAATTAACATCAATCCTTCAATACCTAATTAATGTACTTAAAAACCATATTCATCCTTATCAAGTGGTAAACTTACCATTACTAAGAGTATAACATATGAGAATAAGTCTATAGGCCTATCAAAAGTCTTAACCTAAGAAAGGCCAGAGTGACCTACTACTAATCCCCAAAAATCCATTTAATTAACTTCTAAACCTGGACTAGGCTAAGCTATCTAAGTTAATTCCTAGGTGTCATATAAGCCATAATTAGTCCTTAAATATTAATCCTTCCCATACATGAGCAACTAAGGCAATTGTATACAAGACAATAGCAATAAAAACAATTTTCTATAACTTAAGAAACTAAGGACAATTTTGCTCTGCTATGAGCAGCTATGGTAATTTCACCTAATGAATTTCTAATCTAAATATGTACCATAAATCCCAATACACTTAGATCATGGCTAACTATGCAAACTACTCAATGTCTAAGGTTTCAAGGTAGCCTAATGGTCCAATTAAACTAAATATCCTCATTCATGATTCCAACACCTAAATCTTGTTCCATATCTAGAATAATATTTTATCTAGACAAAGAGATAGATCAATCTATGAAAAAAGTAAGCCTATCATACCTGGGTGTCGAAGAAAGCCTAAACAATCTACAAAATCGTTAATTTTCCCTTTCGAAAAACATCCAAAAGGTACCATGCTATCAAAATCACAATATACTTATCAAAATGAGAAAATACCCATATTGTAATATTGTACTTCGAGTCCAAAATTACGTACAAATCCCATGGGGGACCCATCAATAGAAATTGCATTTTGAAACCAACTCAACGAGCCTTTATGCTCAAGGAGTATTTACACTTAAAAATAGGTGAATTCTGAGTTAGATTATTGCTAAAATAAAGTCACCAAGATTTAGAGATTTTTGGATTAGAACGGAGAAATCAACCAAGAAAATAATGAAATATTTCCATAAATTTGAAGAAGAATTACATAATTAATCCTTACCCAATCTACAAAAATTACCCTCAAATTTTATCCCCAAGCTCTTAAACTTTTTAGGGTTAAAATATCGTAGATATGGATAAGAAATAGTGAAAAAGGGATAAATAGGGTTTTTATAACCTTCCCGGGAATATGGGTATCATATACGTGACACGTTGATCGCATATGTTATATTTTTTCAAAGGTGTAGAATTTTCTTACAAAACATCACCATCACATACATGAAACTTTCCATGCATCAATGGTTATTGCTTATGCAATTAAAAATGTCACTTATGAGATATTTGATAGTGCCTGGCAGATCGCTTAAGCAATAAAGGGCATCGCTGACGTGATATACCAGCACTAGCTGAGACATGAATCTGTCAACCCCTTGGGATTCATTTAGAATCCCATATATGAAAATGTACTATGATACTATATTAAATTCAGCAGTCTGGACTCAATGGAACAATCAAAATTTTTATTTGAGGCTATTTAAATAAAAAGCGAGTCCCATACCAAAATGTTATATTTCTTAACTTTCATTCAAATTGAGTCCAGATGCCATGAGACCCAAACCTATGATCCACCTAGCCTTAAATCGGTATTCTAAAGATTTTAGAAGTATTAAAATTGGCATAGAAGGTTATTTGACTGACATTTTCACACTAAAAGTCAATTTAAACTAGAGAAAACATCAAAATAGGGAATTGGCTCTAAATTTAAATAAACTAGATGATTAAAAAACTGTCAGTACTAGCAAGTAATAAATGAGTTGCAACAGCAATGTGAAAGATTTTAATGGCAACAATAAGCAGAAACATAAAAAATGACCAGAAGGGTCATTATAGTTCCCTAGGTGTGGAGTAGTGGTTCCTATAACTCAGAGTATTTCACTTATTAGGGTAGTACCTCCCCTAGGTAGGTGTAGTATGCATGGTAATCATGGTGTTCCATGGGGTACTCGTAGAGGTCCTTAGTCAGGTAGGGTAGAAAATCGATTTGGCGCATAGCTAGGTGGTGGATGAGGTCATTTATATGTCATGCCTTATTGAATTCAGGCGGGTTCTGTTTATATTAATATTATAAGTATGATTTAAGTGTTCCATTAGATAAATTTTTATTTATATGATCTGAGATCCACTTATTCCTTTGTATCAGCCTGTTATGCCCCGGGATTACAGTTATCTTGGGATTCTTTATTTCTGCTATTATGGGTGTTCACTCCTTTGGGTGAATTTTTACTAGTAAATCAAGTTTATATATTATGTATTATGACTATTTTTGTGTTTGATACTCAACTTGATCTTAAGTTTTATTTTGATATGATTCTAGCCATATACTGGTTATCTCCTGATAATGCAGTCTTGGATTGTTTTCTCAAAATTGTTACCTTAGCTATTCAGATCATATCCTTAGTTGTATATTCTGGATCTTTTAGCCACAAGTCGACTTGGATTATTTCTATTTTTTGAGGTTAGGAGATTTATATCGAGGTTTGCAAGTCTTATCTTATTTATATTCATGATGTTAATACAGAGAGTCCTTTGCTTGACTCTATTTCTATAATTCGTGAAGTTCTTGATGTTTTTCCTATTGATCTACCTAGACTTCCTCCTAAGAGTGATATTTTGATATTGATCTTGAGTCGGACACCTGACCTATTTCTATAGCACCTTACCATATTTCATCTGTCGAGCTTATGAAGCTAAATTCTCATCTTCAGGATCATTTTGGGTAAGGGTTTCATTACATCAGGTGTGTCATCTTTGGGTTCTCTTATATTGTCATGAAGAAGAAGGATAGTTACTTGCATATGTTTATTAACTACAAACAGGTGAATAAGGTGACAAAGAAGAATATGTAATCTTGCCTCTCCTTGATGATTTATTTGACTATCTTTATGGAGAAGCGGTGTTCTCTAATACTAACTTGAGGTCTGAGTTACCATTAGTTGAGGATTTGAGATGAGGACATTCCAAAGCTAGCCCTTAGGACTCATTATGGCCATTTTGATTTCCTGGTGATATATTTAGGGTTGACAAATGCCCTAGCCATGTTTATAGATTTTATGTATGACGTGTTTCAGGATGTATTTGGATTCCTTTGTGATTATGTTCATTAATGATATCCTTATGTACTCGAAAAGTAGAGAAGAGCATATGAAGAATTTGAGGATTGTGCTCCAAACATTAAGCGACCATAGGAATTTTGGCAAATTCTCAAAGTGTAAGTTTTGGATCGAGTTGAAGACATTGCTAGAACATATGGTGTCTAAGGAAGGCACTATGGTGGACACCGTAAAGATGGAGGCTATTCGTTAGTGGGAAAGGCCTACATTTCTTTCTAATATTCGTAGATTCATTAGTTTTGTTGTCTACTGCAGGTGATTTGTTGAGGGTTTTTCTACTTTTGCAGTGCCGATGACCAAATTGACCCAGAAAAAGGTTCCTTTCTAGTTTTTTGAGGAGTGTGAGTGAAGCTTTTGAAAGCTCAAGGGATGTCTCACTTCAGCTCCTATACTATCTCTTCTTGTTAAGGGTAAGGGATTCACCATATATGGTGATGCTTTTGATATTTATTTGGGTTGTTTTTTGATACAGCAGGGTAAAAATATCACATATGCATCAAGGTAGATGAAGGTGCATGAGTTCAACTACTCCACTCAGGATTTAGATTTAACAGTGTTAGTTTACACATTCAGGATTTGGAGGCATTATATTCATGTGTGCATTGTGAGATCTACATAAATCATAGTATATTAAGTATCTTACGACCCAAAGAGAGATTAATTTGAAGAAATATCAACGGATGGAGGTTCTTAAGGATTATGACATCTCTATCTTATATCATCCAGGCAAGGCTACAATGATAGCAGATGACTTGAGCAGAAAGGAATTGAGTATGGGTAGTTTGGCTTCTATTTCAATTTCTTAAAGGTCGCTGGCATGGTACATTAATTCATTACCCATTTTGATGTCCAACTTAATATTTATAACCCAAGAGGAATCTTGCTAATGTTTTGGCGAGGTCCACTTTGGTTAACCAAATTTGGAGTCATCAGTTTGAGCTAATAAAATTTTTATTATTCGTGATCAGGGGTTGAGTGGTGTGTCCAAGTGGGTCACCACGAAAAATCTCAAGGTGTCTCAATCTTAGTCTTACAAAGCTTTATAATCCTTCATTCACAATTTTTATATAAATTATAGGATCGAGTCAACTTGGTAACACATAATGAAGTTGTGTCACAAGATATTGAGATCAAATAAGTCTTCAAAACTTATTTCACATCATTGTACTCGAGCCCAACATTGAAAGATCTAAGTAAACATTGAAACCCAAAGGTACTAGAAGTAGGCACCACGGTTGTGTTCTGAACTAGGATAAATCTTTGTGTCTTTAATTTAAATTCAATTATTTACTTGCTTGTTTATTGCTATTCTAATTTGTTTTGTGAAGTCTACTTATCTGCAGGTAAGTCGACTATGAGGGTTTAACAGTTGACTCACAAAAATTTTTAATTCACTCGCCCCTTTTTGAATTTCAATTGGTAACAGAGCAGATCTCACCAACAGTGTTTCTTAACCTTATGTGAGCAAAGATTAAATGGAAAATAATCAAATTCCAAGTGATCTTTTTCAAGTTGGTCACTCATCCATAAGACCATCATACTTTATTGGACAACACTACTCTTACTGGAAGAACAGATCTTTTTCTGATCAAATGAATTCTAAGCTAGGTTGTCATTTTGAAGGGAACAAAGCTGATCCCAGAACTCAAAAATAAGTAAAATGACAAAGAAAACAATCAGGCAATACCGATGTTGAAGATCTTGAATTCTTTGAGGTTATAAAAAAACAACAAGAGGTAATCCAAACTAATGCACGAGCTATAAGTTTACTTCTTTGTTCACTTGGTGGAGAAGAGTATAAAAAGATATCAACTTGTGAGACTGTAAGAGAAATGTTAGAAAAATGATAGGTAACCTTTGAAAGAACAACCAAAAGTCAAAAAGTAAAATATTGCTGCCCTGGTCAATAAATACGAGTTGTTCAAATCAAAGAAAATAAGAACATAGAAACAATGTTTGTCCGATTCAGCAAGATTGTATGCGAACTAAAATCACTGAGGATGATCTATCCACATAGCCTACAAGTCCAGAAGCTGGTCCAAAGTCTACCAAAAATATGGGAAACCAAGGTTGCAATCCTTAAAGATAGAGATCTTCATAACAAGACATATAATGAGTTATGAGATAATCTCATTGCATAGGAACGAAATTATATCAATAGGTACCACAAAGAGGAATAGAAAAAACCAGTAGCCTTCAATCTCATACCAACTTAACAAGAGGACATTCTGGAAGAAGTCAATAGTAAAGGAATAGATCTCATAAACCATGGAGTAAAGAAGATCATGAGACAAAGACAATATAGATCCCAAGGAGCCCAAAACTATGATTCAACTAGAAACAATGATCGTTGGCATCACTATGGAATTCCTGGCGACTTTAAACAAAACTGTCCAGAATTAAAACGAAGATCATCCGGAAAGAATCAAAATTTTGGAGCTTAAAGATATAAAGACAAAATTAAAGAAATAATAAAAGTCGGCAATATATTCTTCATAGAAATAGGTGATCTAGAGAGAAACTTCCTACAAGAGCTATAAGAAGTGAGTGTGGGAGATTGATAGTGGTTGTTCCAGACACATTACTGAAAAGAAACAAATTTTTTACATTTTAACTAAAGTAGATGGGGGATTAGACATATTTAGTGACAATGGTAGAGGCAAAATCATTGTAGTCTGCTCAGTAAAGCTTAGCTCTTCATCTGAATTTACTAAAATATACTTAGTAGACATCCTCAAACATAACTTACTCAGCATCAGTTATCTGTGTGACACCGAATTTGGAGTCTCCTCCAAAGATGAAATTTGCTCTATCAAACATAACAAAAGAGACATATCTCTCATTAGTGAATGCGTTGATAATATTTATGTTTTAAATAGTCCTAACTTTTCTACCTTAAAATACCTCAGTATGGAAACCATTGATATTTGTTTGTGGCACAGAAAGCTTGGGCATGCCATGATGCATATCATCGAGAAATTATCCAGACTAGAATTGGTGAAAGGCCTGCCTAAACTCAAGTTTGAAAAGGATCACATCTGTGATGCCTGCTAATTGGGCTTAACAAACTCGGACATCATTCAAATTGAAAGACATTGTCTCTACAACCAAGCCACTTCAAGCAATCCACATGGATTTGTTTTGCTCCACCAAGACCGCAAGTATTAATGGAAAGAGATATCTTTTTGTTTAGTTCATAATTACTCAAATTTTACTTGGGTCATGTTTCTTTCTCATAAACATGAGCCTTTCACAAACATTAATATCTTTTGTAGAAAATTATGAAAATAAACTATAATCTTCATTACTTATGTTCACAGCGATCACGAAGGAAAATTTGAAAACAAGGCATTTGAGGAGTGCTGTGCTAAGAACGGATACTCCTGGAACTTCTCATCACCTTGGTCTCCTTATCAAAATTGTGTAGTGGAGTAAAAGAATCGGCCTCTCTAGGAATCTTCTAGGACTATGATATTAGAACATAATCTACCAGATCACTTTTAGGCAGAAGTAGTAAGCACAATATATCACATCATCAACAGATATCTAATCAAACCTATTTTAAAAAAGTCGCCTTACGAGCTTTGGAGAGTAAAGAAGACCAACAATGGTAAGAATAAATTGGGAAAATTCAATCCACAAAGTAAAAAAGGTATTTTCCTTGGCTATTCTCCCACTTGTCATGCATACAAGGCTTACAATAAAATAACTTTAGGTGTTGAAGAATCTATGCATATTGTATTTGATGAATATTATCACCACCCCTATCAGTTTAAATATTGATAAAGAACAAGTGAGTGTCCTACAATATAGAGCACATGCTAGAACAACATCTGAGCAATCACAAGACAAGTCGACTATACCCCCATCGGAGTTGAATTCCATGGTAGAAATAGTCAAACTGGATATTCCAAGAGAATGGAAACTTATTGCTCGCTATCCAAATCAATTTATCATCAAAAATCTGGATGATAGGATGCAAAAAAAAGTATCATTGATAAAATAAGTTTTTGTTACCTTTATATATTGAACCTTAGAATATCGATGAAGCCCTAAAGATGAATCATGGTTTGAAGTTACGAAGGAAGAATTGGATCAGTTTGAACGATATTAAGTTTGGACATTAGTTGAAAAACTCAAGAGCTTCTTTGTAATTAGAACTAGATAGGTCTACAGAAACAAATTAAATAATGAAGGTAAGGTTATCAGAAACAAAGCTAGACTTATAGCTTGAGGATATTGTCAACAAGAAGGTATTGACTACAATGAATCCATTTCCCCTGTGGCAAGGCTAGAATCAATTCAAATTTTATTAGCTTTTGATGCCTTCAAATATTATAAGTTATACCAAATGGACGTAAAAAATGCCTTCTTAAATGGTTTATTCATGAGGAAGTTTTTGTAAAACAAACCCAAGGTTTTTAAAATCCATCTTATCGAAATCATGTTTTTACATTATCAAAAGCATGCTATGGTCTAAAACTAGCTCCAAAGGTTTGGCATGAGAGATTGAGTACTCTATTACTAAATAATAATTTATGTTGAAGATATCATTTTTTGTAGTTCTAATATCTCTCTGTGTGAGCACTTAGATTAATTTATGAAAGGAGAATTTACAATGAGCCTTATGGTAGAGCTCACATTCATTTTGGGATTACAAATCAAACAAACTCCCAAAGGTACCTTCATCAGTCAAGCTAAGTACACAAAGGAACTTATTAAAAAGTTTTATATGAAAAAAGGAAATGGTTATGGAACTCCAATGAGTCAATCCATAAGAATTGATTCAAACTCATCTAGAATGCATGTTGATGAAAAGATCTAC
Organism: Capsicum baccatum var. pendulum; assembly: GCA_030864225.1. Classification (NCBI taxonomy): domain Eukaryota; kingdom Viridiplantae; phylum Streptophyta; class Magnoliopsida; order Solanales; family Solanaceae; genus Capsicum; species Capsicum baccatum. Next base: position 148,139,712 of record CM061560.1, read on the forward strand.
AGAGGAATGATTGGATCACTACTCTATTTAACCGTTAGTCGACCAAACATCATGTTCAGCATATGCAAGTGTGTCAGGTTCCAATCGACTCCTAAAGAGTCTCAACTAACTGCAATCAAAAAGATCATCCAATACCTTATAGGAACTCAAGACACTGTACTATGGTACCCTTGCTCTTCCCATTTTTAATTAATTAGCTATTCAGACGTTGACTTTGTAGGTGATAAAAGTGCTACAAAAAGCATTAGTAGAGCATGACACATTCTTGGTATGGCCCTGAGTTCATGGTACAATAAGAAGAAAACTTCAATTTTCCTTTAAACAAATAAAGCAGAATACATAGCTTTTGGAAGCTATGTTACTCAAATTTTATGGATTGTGCATCAACTACTTGATTGTAAGTTGTCTTTTGAATCTTTTCCCATTATGTGTAATAACACCAGCGCTATTTGTTTATCTAAGTATATTTTACATCATACTAGTGCTGAACACATTGATATTGAGCATTATTTTATTCAGGATCATGTAGAAAATGGCAATCTTTCATTAACATTTGTTGACTATGAAAATAAACTATTAATTATTTATAAAAAACCCTTATTGGAAGAAAGATTTTGCTGCCATAGAAAATGACTTGGTATTCTCATTATTAATGAATTAGGAGTTTTATTTTTAGAAAAAAATTTGGCTTTTATTAGTTCCAATTTTCTCGTCAGTTTTTAACCAAAAACTAAGTATTTTGAAAACCTTTGTTTTTGGTACAAAATTTGTCAGATATTCTTTGACGTCGTCCTTTATTTTCAAATCCTCCCTTTTCCATTACAACACTCCTCCTCCCTTTTATCTCCAAACTTAGCCCAAGTCCACTGCACCCCCTCTTTCAGCTCCATCTCTTCATCTTCTTTCTCACTTCTTTTATACCCGTCCAATGTCGTCCATATCTATTCTATTCTACCATGAATAGAACTTTATCAATGCCTAATCTCACCAAAATATCTGCAAAAAAAAAATTCAATATCTTTGACCCTGTCCTTCTCTCTGAATCCTCAGATAAAGCCTTTTCCCATTCACTCCAATCAACTGTCTCTAAAAAATGAACTACTTTAAGCCCTATTTCCTCCTTCAACAAATGATGAGCCTCCATATAGATTCTCTTCCTCTATAGGAAATACATAAGTTATAGATTTACACTCACAAAGAAAAGTTCCTCATGTTCAAACAATACTCTATAGTATCTGGTCTAGTTGTCAATCTCGCTCATCTAAAGAATTTGCTCTGCAATATCATCCATATTTTTAAAGCCCAAGATTTTTCAATGCTAATTTTCTTAAGTTCTTTGGAGGTATTTGAAGATCCCATCAGCATATTCTATGCCAACCTTCACCTATCCGCAGACAGCGGCGAATTAGAAACCCTAGTTCTAGGAACCCGTATTATTCTCAATGACTTTTTTTTGAGAAAGTGTTTGATATCAAGTTCTCAGTCATTATTCCATTCATAAACAGCAAGTGGCTAGAGATTTTTGAAGTTAGTTTTGACGAAGCAAAGAAGGAAGTCTCAAATCCCAACTCAAATGGTCTTTATTTTTTCCCTCAGACCCTTAGCTTCAGAAATAGAATTTTGACTCTCATCATTGCTACAACTTTGATTCCTCAGAAGGGATCTCTCTGTAATTTGACATGCAGATATGTGTTTTTCCTCTAATTTTTAATTAAAAAATATAAAATCAATTGGGGTACTTGGATCTGTGAATACATTATAGAAAGTGTCGCCGACTCTCACGCCTTAGCCATCTAGCCTTATGGATTGCTCATAACTCAGATTATCCTTTACTATGGAATGAATCTCTTAGTATATCCAGTGGTAGAGGTTTCTAAGTCTTAGGAATCAAAGATGTTTGCATACACGGGATATGTTTTGATTGAAAATGAATGGTGTAAAAAGGATTCTGCGAAAAGCTGGCCTAACATACCTAAGGTAAGTAAGTCTGTGACTGACCCCGCATTCTATGCATCTAAGGAGATTGAAGAACTCAAAGGAGGTCTCACCACTATTGAGAAAGGTATAACCAATATAGAATACCAAGGAAACCAGTACCAACATAGGCAAAGGGTGACTCTCCCTCAATGGTTTCAAACAAGAAGGGGTAAATTTTTTTAATAGAATGGTCTCCTAGGGTGACTCCATCAAATATGAGACTTCCTTCTCCTCCAATGAGATTCAAATATTTGTCCTGAACTTGTACTCAAACTTCACCAAAAGTGTGGAGAAATCCTATGACCGTTTTTTCTCCAATATGCACAGCACTCTCACCTATTTCCTAGCCTAACACTAAACTCTTATCTAACATTAAAAATAGGGTATGTCCCAACTCATTCACTGGATTGTATAAAAATATTTTACACTTCTGTTCTAACATTTGCTTCTCTTAATTGTAGTTTAGAATATCCTTCTTTATCTTTTCTATTTTTTATTTTCTCCATTTGTTTTGGTCATTTTGATTATTTCAAAAAGGGGAGAAGATGGTCACATCAGTCAATAAGATAGAGGCAGCATGTTGAGTACCACAACAAGAAAGTTAACTATAGCCACAAAGATAGATACACATGGAAAGCTAGTCAACTACCACAACAAGAAAGTCAACTATATCCATAAAAATAAAAACATAGAGGGAGATGGTTAACTACCACAACAAGAAAGTCAACTATAGCAATCAAGACAGAAACATAGGGGGAGCCAGTAGTCTACCTTACCAGGGAGGATAACTGATGTTTAATGTTTGTCATTATCAAAAAGTGGGAGATTGTTATCCTCCTAATTTTATGTTTTATTAATGACAAACTAATGATTGGAAATCTGTAGGACATTTAAGGATCTCGACTGATGGACACAAGGCAAGAAGTACCCATCTAAATCTCTCATGACAGAAGGTATCTCTCAAGGATTATCCAACTATAAAGGATTCACTGAACATGGATACATATCAATCAGAGAATCTCACTGAACAATGAGATTAGTGGTGACTAGATAACCTTCATAGCAAGAACAAAGGAATGAAGATCATACCTTCTACATAAACATGTCTGATATGGATATGTATAGGTGTGAGAAAGGAAAATCGCACTAAGCATGGCCATATTTGATATGGACATACCATAAGGTGAAAACACCCATAATCAGGGAATCAACCCAAATCCTTGATTGAGTAGAAATATCTTGGGTTTTCTTTTTAAGAAAAAAAGAAGATATGGTAGAAGACTATAAAAGACAAAACAAATGATAAGAGACATTGTGCAACTTCATGAAAAATCTCAAAGTGTCTCAATCTTAGTCTCACTAATCTTTGTAATGCTTAGTTTACAATGTTTATACAAAGAATAAGATCTACTCAAATAGGTAATATTAACCGAGGTTGTGTCACAAGATCTGAAGATCAAAATAACTCTTCGTAACTTATTTCTCATCATTTTACTCAAGCCCAAAATTGAAAGATCTAAGCAAACCTTAAAACCTAAGAGGACTAGAAATAGGCATCACATTGGTACGTCAAACTAGGATAAATTTTGTGTCTTTACTTTAAATTCAATTATTTACTTATTTTTTTATTGTAAATTTAATCTATTTTATGAAGTGTACTAATCTGCAGGCAAGTAAATTGTGAGGGCTCAACAGTCAACTCATAAATTTTTTCAACAAACCCCCCTCTTGAATTTCAGGATGAGCATTAAAAATCTCGTGGCTTTATTCAGAGATTTCCCATTGCCAAGTGTAAGTGGCAGTGGGTCACCATGGACTTCGCTAGTTGTTTGCCTCACACCCCTCGTGATTTTGATGTTATTTGGGTTATTGTATATCGATTGGCCAAGTGGTCACATTTTATTACTATTCAAATAAACTTTAGTGTCGAGAAGTTAGACTGTATCTATGGTCATGAGAAAGGCTGCTTATATGAAGTGCCTATATCTATCATTTCTTTCCATGGTTTGATGTTAATTTCTTTCTTCTGGAGAGATTTTTAAGAGAAGTTGGGTACTCAGGTAGACCTACGTTTCACCCTCAGACCGATGGCTAGTTAGAGCGTACTATTAAAATTCTTGAAGATATGCTCTATCCTATGTTAATAATTTTGGAGGTTAGTAGGAGAACAACATAGCTTTAGTGGAGTTTGCACATAATAATAGCTAACATTTGAGCATTTAGATAGAACCATTTGAGGCTTTATAAAGTAGGAATTATTGTTCTCCCATGGGTTGGTTTGGGACCTCTGAAGTTTTACCCCATTGTATGAACTTACTTCCGAAGTTGTTAGATAGATTGAGGGTGATTTGGGATTAGTTGAGGGCTGCTCAAAGTAGTCAGAAGGCTTATGCAGATCATAGACCTTATGCCTTGGGATTTAGAGTTAGTGATCGAGTATTACTTTGAGTATTATCCATGAAGAGAGTGAAAAGGTTTTGGAGGAAAGGAAAGATCAGCCCCGTATATATAAGACATTTTGAGATCCTTTTCAAATTTGGAGAGATGGAATATGAGTTAGCCTCACCCCCCATATTTTATTATTATCCACTAGTTTACTATGTTTCTATGTTATGATGATATATTCTCGATAAGTCTTACATTCTTCAGTGGGACTCAGTGCTATTGGATGAGAAATTGAGCTTAATAGAGGAGTTGTGTTTATATTAGCCAAAGATGTGAGGCGGTTTCACTCTAGAGAGATTTTAGTAGTTAAGGTTAAGTGGAGACATCGCCCCTTAAAGAAGGGCTTTTGGGATATCAAGATCAATATATGGGCTAAATATCCTCCTTTGTTCAAGCCTTTAAGTATATCCTAACTGTAATGACTCAAAAATGGGTCCCAAGATGTCACACAATACTCTAGACTACGATTAGCCTTAAGCTAACCCTATCTGTCTTCTCCTAGGTCTGAATCTCATAACAAGGGAATATAGAGGTATAATCAAAATTGAAATATAGAATTTTATCCATGATAAACTGAGATTATCTAAATCATAATACCTGAAATATTAGACTTAAGAATTTGAACAATCAATACTGAATAATCTGAATCATGTCTAGCAATCTGAAAAGCCTCTACTACTAATAATTAGAGAGTCACTTCGACAAACCCCCAGCTGACTCAAACTGTCAAAATCATCTATACTAATAAGCTGAAAAACTAAATGAATAAGTCCTTGAACTATGAGGACTCACCAACTATCAGGAAGTAGATGGAGATTTTTAGAATCACTCACGCTACTAGAACAGAGCACCTAAACCTACTTTATGAGACAATGTAGTACATAGACATTATGGAACTGTACTTTGAGAATGTACTGAGTATATGGAGGTGAATGCATAAGTAAAGGAATGTCTAAATATCATTATTATAAAAAAATGCATGCTAAATATAAGTGGCTAATGTAAGCTTGAGTAACTGAAAGTTGAAATCTATAATTATAAGTAGCAAAATATATTGTATAAAACTAGTGAGTCATAACATTTAGTTCTAAAAGTTGTACTAGTGTTATTTCTGTAAATCACGCTGACTAAGTGTAGAAAGGACTCACTTCTATATCTGAAATCTAAAAGCTAAAATCTGTAGCTAATGTCTTTCTGTAAAACAATATCTGAGTAAAGTTGTGAACCTTTACACTTAGTTTCTAAAAGCTTTTCTATTAATCTTTACTATTAGGGAATTCTTTTGAAAGCTTTTCTATTGTTCTTTACTTATAGGGAGTTTTTTCTAACCGACATAAACTATGTGAGCTATCATGGAGTCCAGTGTCTTATTCCCCTATGTGGAAAACATCACGATAGAGAGAGGTGTCATACTCTTGCCAAGTAGTATAACCTAATCTAAGTGATCACATCTATAGCTATCGTTCATATAGAAATGAGAATAATCGGATAATCTAAACCTATGTTTGCTTGTAATTCTGGGCCATGAGAACATATCGAACTTAATGCTAAATACTAGTCCCTTCAATGTGTAGGCTCACCTTGCTGGAAATTCACTTTAAAATAGTATAATGGTTCATTATAAAAATCAACTGTATAATTCCTAAGTTAAATTGAAATCTGAAATCGTAAAGTAGATTCAATATCTAAACTAAGATCAAAGATCAAATCATTATCAAAAATATGAAAATAATCTAGTCGAAGAGTGCTCATAGCATAATTAATCTTGAAATAGAAAAATTCAGTTATGGCTTGATGACCCATGAAACAAATTCATGTTAAAACATCATAATATTCATTCTTCATTATGTAATTATTGATAATTCAACTCAAAATCTAGAAATTACTGCAATAAGTATGAAAATACAAAAATAGACATACAATTCAACTTCTAAATCACTTGAAATCTCATAATCTTGCAAATAACAAAAATGGGCATGAACCCTAATTTGAAACTCATGTATATTCATACAAAATCATGTAGATTTATAATTAAAATGTAGTTTTGGGCTCAAGGATGAAAGAATATCCTTGTTCATAACCCCACATACCTTAATTGATGAAATTGAATAAAAGTCTTGATCTTGAATTCCTATTTGAGCTTTTGAAGATGCCCTCTTGAATTTCATGAATTGGGAATCCTTAATCTTGAACTATCTTGGAAAAATAATGGAGGAAATTTGATTTCTTGGAGAGTAAGTGTTAAGCTCTAGGGTTTTCTTTGAGAGATAATTAATGGATAATATGTATAAAATGCTTAGAATAAGCTTAATTACATATTTATGACGAATTGGGGTCTTGAGAGATGACCAATTTTCCCTTTTTATAATTTAATCAAAATTGGGGGGAAAAAATTTCCCATTTTTGCATACCACCATGATACGCCACTATCGAGGTGGATCATAGGAAAAAGGGATGACTGTCATTTGGCCCATTAACGCGATGTGGTGGAATCACATTGGGCCACTGTAAAATGGAAGAGCCCCATTTTGGCCATCACCATGAGGCAGGGCCATCGCGGTATTGTGATGCCTCGAAAAAAAATTTCGTTAAGATCTCGGATAAAAATGTGTTGAATTCTGTTCTTTTCGTGGTTAATAATTTTTTGTATGGAATTTTTTGATATGCAACCCGTCATAGCATAGAGAATCAAATAAGATTTCCAAAGATATGTGGATCATCCAAAACGGACACTCGAGCGATGAGTTATGATCATTCCGATCTAACCATAAATAGTGGTGAACAGTAAAATGTGCAGGAAAAAAAATACTGAGGCCAGGAGAATTTTAGGGTCAACTTCAAATCATCATAAATCCTTGTACATAATGATCTGAGTGAGCTACTCTATATCAACAGAAAGTTATGAAAGTCTTCTTTCCAATGAAATTGGTTTCATCCAATTTGTCCTTCGAAGAAAAAAGTTATGGTCGATCTACTTCAGCCTATCAAAATAGTCCACCAAAGGACAGATTCAACATTATTTAATTTTTAAGGGTATTTTGGTCATTTTCACTCCAATACATCCGGGTAAACAATTGATTTTACTCCATTAAGAGCATTCAATAACTCATTTTTCTCCAAAATTTCCTAGGGCTCAAACCCCAACCCCACTACTCCAAATTTCACCTTCTATGTCTCTTGATTGAATCGTAGAAATTTCAAATTGATTTGGGATTCGAGTTGATCATGTTATGTTCTTCAAGAAGCACCCTTTATTCTCATGAATAAAGTTCCAGAGTTGGAATTTCATATTCATCTTTCATTTTTTGGTATGTGGGGCTTTGAACAAGATTATCCTTTCGATCTTGTGCCTGGTATTTTTGTTGAATTACATTAACATGAGATTTTACATGTTTTACCAAGAATTGGAAATATGGTTTTATATCTTATATTATTTTCCATGAGCTATGGGATTATGTCATCCGATATCTGTATAATGTTGAGATGGAATTATGTCCAAAAAGTATTTGATTATGAGAGTATGATGATTTAATTTGTTAAGCCTTGATTTATACTATCATTACACTATTTCCTTATTATGAATTTATAATTGATTTTGGAAATTCTATATCCCCACTATGGGTTGATGTCTCAAGTTCCTTTAAATGAGAGTTGGATGGTAAATTGAGAAATGTTGATATTGAAGTTGCAATGAGTCTTGGTATTTTTCGGATGGTTTTGATGAGTTAAATTGTTGAAAAAAATATTATGTATTGAGTCTTCATATCCTTGTCCAAATGTCGAGTTAGATATGGTTTAATGCATTGATACCTTGTTGATGTTGAGGAAGATTAAAATGTTTTGAGCTAAAATGTGTTGAGTTAGGAATCCACAAATTGATATGATTTGATAAATGAGAAAGAGATTAGATTTGGTCTTTATGATAGACCCTTGTGATGTTTTGGTGGATTTCCTAATGCGTTTTGAGCTTGTAGGGGAGTAGTACTTAGCACCGAGAGGGAAATTTGGTATTTCCCCAAACCTATGTGCCACCATAGGGTTATTTGATAATGATATTACTGGTCAGAGAGCCCGATTGTGATTACTGCAGTTTTAAGGTCGTACTCTCTAGCAAAGAGTATGAAGCTCCCGCCAACGAGGGTTTCAAACATTGCTATTCCACGTAGCTCAAACGGGGTTGTCGGTTATAGGACACTCCCCTGTCCATAAGAGTCATGTTTATTGAAATACCGAGTCACTCCGAGTTTTGACGTGGTAAGTCAAGTTGCCTATGATGATCTATAATGATTTATGAGGTTTTTGTCCTACATTTCTTATCTAAGATGTTATGAGTTGCATGATTCAATGTCACTCAAGTCAGATGTGTCATTATGGTCCGTATGTACGTTTTTACAAAATTTATGATATTATTTATATTTTGTATGCGCCCCCACATACTCAGTGCGTATCTTGTGCTGACCCACATATTTCTCTATGGGATACATTCTTACCATGATGTAGGTTCAGGTACTCAGCCGCAGCCGTGACAGTGATATCCGAGTGTCGTATCTACGTTCCTTCAGTGGTGAGTCCTCGTGGTTTGAGGACCAAGTTGCTAGTTTTGGTGATGTTGTTTTGTGATCCCTTTGGTTTGTTGTGTCAGTTGGGGGTTTGTCCCAATGGCTCATTGTTTTTTCTGTATAGAGGCTAAGTCAGACCAGGGTATTGTTGGGTTGGTTTTTGTATAGACATTCCGTATATACAAAGTCTAATGACATTTCGTACCATGTGCGATGTGATATGATATTTACTTATATATATATATCCTTAGCGTAGCGTCTATGTTGTTGTGTTGAAACCGAAGGGTAGTGTTTTGACTTAAAGGGTTAGCTTAAGGCTACGTGTAGCCTTGGGCACCGTGTGGTGTCTCGGGATGATATTTTGGGGCATTACAGGTATGCAACTGAAAATTGATGAATGGGACTTTGGACTTTAACACGGCAGTGGCCAATCGTGGTAGTCCACTGGATTTTGACAATTGCTAATTTCTCCTTCACCGTGATGCGGTGCTTACCTAAATGGCATACTATTTAATAAAAACGCCTAAATTGGTATTGTTGGAAAGCTAATTGAATTTTCTACACACTAGAGGATCTAGACCTGGAAAAATCCATACGTATCAAAGGTTATTCATTTTTAAGCTAATCCTTGAAATTGAAGGAGCTAAATTAAGCTAGGGAAAGTGCGGGGTATTACATTATATCCCCCTTAGGAACATTTATCCTCGAATGTGGCTAGTTAAACTGAAAATACTGAGGAACTAAGGCTATATGCCAACATGCACAACTCAAACAAGTTGTATGACTTAATCTAAAACATACATAGAGACTGAGCTAATGTGTGAGTTCATGAATTTACATGAGGACTGTTATATAGCTGAATCTGAGACTGGAAAAAGAATTGAATTAAGATAGATTGTTACCTTCGACTAAATCAGGGTTCATTGAGAGATATGAGGATACTTGGTACGCATGTCTACTTCTGCTTTCCAAGTTTCTCCCTTAACATACTGATTTCGCCACAGAACTTTGACCAAGGAAACTTCTTTGTTCCTTAGTCAACGGATCTAATGATCAAAAATATCTACTAGAACTTTTTCATATAAGAGGCTATTCTGAATGTCTGTACTTTCTATAGGGACTACAATAGCTCAATCGTCCATGTACTTCTTCAATAAGGACACATGGAACACTAGATGAACTGAGGACAAATATGTGGGTACCTCAAGCTTATATGCTACCTTTCCCATAAGAATCAAAATCCGGAAGGTGCCTATATATTTGGGACTAAGTTTCCCCTTTTGGCAAAAACCTCTTCACCCCTTTCATGGGTGAAACTTTTAAATACATAAGGTCATCAACCTCAAACTCAAGATCTCTTTTTATTATGTATGCATAGGATTTTTGTCTACTCTGATCTGCTTTTAATCTCTCTCGAATCAACTGAACTTTCTTTATAGCTTTAAACACCATATATGGCCCAATCAATGCGGCCTGACCTACTTTGAACCAACCAACTAGTGATCTACTTCTCCGCCTATAAAGAGCCTCAAACAGGGCCATCTGAATACTAGCATTGTAATTATTATTATAAGAAAACTTAATCAATGACAAATGCTCACCCCAACTGCCTTTGAAATACACATGCCCTCAACATATCCTCCAGATTTTGAATGGTCCTTTCTTGCAAACCTTCTGTCTGCGGATGAAAACTAAACTAAGATAAACTTGGGTACAAAGATCCTTCTGAAAAGATTTCAAAAACTAAGAGGTAAACTGAGTACCACAATCTGAGATGATGGACAAAAGAACTCCATGCAATCCGACTAACTCTCTGATATACAACATAGCATAATCTTCAGCTGTGTAGGACGTATGAACTGGCAATAAATTCACTGACTTAGTCAATGTGTCTGCAATAACCTATATCGAATCATCCTAAGGACGTGAATGGGATAATCCAATCACAAAGTCCATATTCATATCTTCCAACTTCCAAGTGGGGATACCAAAATCCTGCAACGTACCACCATGTATTTGGTGCTCTACCTTAACCAATTAGCAAGTTGCCCAGTTTGCTACAAACTATTCTATGTCTTTCTTCATACCACTCCACCAATAGATTTTCTGCAAGTCACGGTACATCTTGGTGTCTACTGTATCAATGAAATAATGTTCACCATGCACTTATTCCATAATCCACTTCCTCAAATCATCAAAATATGGCACACAAAATCTATTTTGATATCTCAAGACACCATCTCCCCCTTTGGAGAAAACCTCTACCTTTTGGTCTTTAACTGACTCCTTTAGTATGACCAAACTAGAATCCTTATCTTGCTTCCCTTTCACATCCGAAACTAGAGAAAATTCGAAACTACTCTGAACCCAAACATTCCCTTCAGTTGAATCAACAAGTCTCACACCCAATCTAGCTAACCAGTGAACTTCTTAACCAACTCCCTCTTATCATTCTCCAAATGAGCAACACTATCCATAGACAATCTACCAAGGGCGTCTTCTACTACATTGGCCTTGTATGGATGATACAACACACTTATATCATAATCTTTCAATAATTATAACTACCTTCTCTAACAAAGATTTAACTCCCTCTATGTAAGCACATACTATAAAGTTTTGAGATCCATGAACACATCAATATGCACCTCAAAAAGATGGTGCCTCCAGATTTTTAAAGAAAACACAACAATAGCTAACTCAAGACCATGGGTAGGGTAATTATTTTCATGAGGCTTAAGTTGTCTAGAGGAATAGGCTATAACCTTACCTCTCTGCATCAAAATACAACCTAGAATAATTCTAGAGGCATCACAATACACAACAAAATCATCTATACCATCAGGTAATGCTAAAATAGGGGATGAAGTGAGTCTTCAACTCCTTGAAACCTCTTCTCAAAGGAATCTGACCACTGAAACTTAAATTTATTCTGAGTCAATCTAGACATATGGGATGAAATAGATGAGAAACCCTAAACAAAACATCTATAATAGCCACCTAGACCTATGAAACTTCTAATTTCTGATAAAGAAATAAGTCTAGGCAAATTTCTTACTTCTTCTATCTTTTAAGGATCAACCCTAATACCCTCACTAGAAATAATATGACCAAGGAATGGTACTAATCTTAGCCAAAATTCAAACTTGCTAAATTTTGTGAACAACTGAAGATCTCTAAGAGTTAGCAAGACTATTCTAAGGTGGTCTACATAATCATCCTCACTAAAAGAGTAGACAAAAATATCATCTATAAAGACTTTGACAAACATGTCCAGATACTGCCTGAACAATTTGTTCATCAAGTTCATGAAGGCTGCGGGGGAATTGGTAAAACCAAATGACATGGCTAGAAACTTAAAATGACTATAAAGTGCTCTAAAAGTTATCTTTGGAATATCACACAACCTTACCCTAATCTGATGATAGCCGGATCTAAGGTCAAACTTGAAGAAAGAACTTGCACCTTTGAGTTGGTCAAATAAGTCATCAATTCTAGGAAGACGATATTTGTTTTTTACTGTGGCGTTTTTTAGCGTACGATAGTCAATGCACATTTACAATGAGCGATCTTTCTTTTCCACGAATAGGATGGGAGCACCCCATAGAGAAACGCTAGGCCTGATGAAATCTTTATCTAAAGGATCTTTGAGCTGCTCTTTTAGCTCTTTATGATCGGCTGGGGCCATACAATAAGGAGGAATAAAGATAGGCTGGGTATCTGGAAGAAGGTCAATACCAAATTCCATTTCCCTATTGGGAGCTACCCCTGACAAATCTTCGAGAAAAACATCAGGAAACTCATTGACTACAGTAACTGACTAAACTATTGGAGTCTCAGACTTAGTGTCTTTGACTCGAACAAGATGATAGATACACCCTTTGGAGATTAAATTTCTAGCTTTAAGATAAGATATAAAATGACTTTTGGAAGACACTAAATTACCTTCCCACTCAAAGACTGGCTCATTTAGAAACTGAAACATCATTACTCGGGTGTGACAATCTATGAATGCATAATAGGAATGGAGGTAATCCATACCAAGAATAAGGTTAAATTTGATTATATCTAACTCTATTAAATCTGCTAACATGATATTATAAAGGGCAGTGATAGGATACTTTCTATAGATTCATTCGACAATGACTGACTAACCCACTAGGGTAGAAACCAAGAAGGGCTCAGGGATCTTTTTAGGACCTATTTCAAAATTCACTACAACTAACGGGGTCACAGAAGAAAACCTCAACCCGGGGTCTAACAACACATAAACATTAATATGAAAGACACGAACCATACTAGTAACAACATCTGGTGAATCCTCCTGTTCCTGGAAGGATTGTAAAGCATAAAACCTATTCTAGCACTGATTACCATCGGTACTAGATGACATGGCCTGAGAAGGGACTGGGCGGCCTAGAAGAGATGGTGCACTTGTAGCTTGAGTCTTGGGGGCGAACATCTCCGTTTACTTGCTTAGCATGCAGACACTCTAATTTTATGACCCAACTTACCACAAACATAAAACTTTCTATCCCAACAAGCTCTCACAAGGAATATTTTTACCACAATTAGTACATAGAGGATAACTAGGTATTCCTCTCACACTATTTTAAATCTGTGCACAGTAGACTTACCCCACTACTCTTGCCTAGATCTAGGAGTGGGAGCACTAGCTAAATATGGTGCTGGCATAGATGAAAAATTTTGAAACTGCAAATGATTACCCCCTTCAAATCTAGTCTGTCCATACTTAAACTAACTAGTTCTAGCTTTCTTATTTCCCCTCTCTCTTCCCTTCAACTTCTCTATATTAATCTGCTGAGCATAAATCATCAATCTAGAAAGATCCATGTCTCTAATAAGCATGACAGTCCTACACTCCTTGACTACAATCTAGAAACTCCAGTAACAAACTTACTTATACTCACCCTAGTATCAACCATCCTATCAGGGGCATACTTAGACAACTGATTAAACATAAGGCAATACTCTTTCACTATCATTGAGCCCTGCCTAAAGTTCACAAAATCCTCTTTCTTAGTTTCACTCATTTCACGTAGAAAGACCTTATCTTGAAGTGCATTCTAAAGCACCTGCCAACTCATAGGAGTTGTATTCTCACCTCTACCATTCTTCCACATAACTACCCAATCATACGCTACATCTTTCAATCTATAAGATGCTAACTCTACACTCTCTACCTCAGAAACATGCATAATCTAGGTAATCTTATTCATCTCATCTAAACAAAGTCGTGGATCCTCAACTTCTTTTTATCCAAAAAACTTTAGCAGATTCTTTCTCATGATGTCTCAGATTCTGGCTGCAACTAAATCACCATTCTGCTGAAGTGGAACTATTGCCTGATGGTTGCCCTAAATATTTGTAGTCATAGCTTAGGCCAACACCTGAAAGGCAGCCCAAAACTCAACAAGGGATACAATCCCATTTAGAAGGTCAGAAGGCTAGGGTGGTTAGTTATCATTTCGGCAGGCATTAGCTCATCGAGGAGGAATATTCAACTATCACATAAGAGCATGAGTTAAAAACAGATAAAGGTACTGTAAGTATGATAGATCCTAAGAGAAAGAGATCATTTCTCAAAAGAACATCCTGTAACCTATTGTTTATGAATGTGGCACATTTTACACCCATATCAAAACTCTACGTAATGCAGTTTGTCTGACTCCCTAAGACTCTTGTAAACCTTAAACTCCGATACCAAGTTTGCAACACCTCAAAAAATGGTCCCGAGATGTCACACGGTGCTCAAGACTATGAGTAACCTTAAGGTAACACTGTCTGGCTTCTACTAGGTTTGAATCTCATAACAAGGGAATATAGAGGTATAGTTAAAACTGAAATGCAAAATTCTATCTTAGCTAAACTGAGATTATCTAAATCATAATATCTAAAATAATTGACTTAAGAGTCTAAACAATCAATAGTTAATAATCTTAATCATATCTAGCAGTCTGATAAGCCTTTACTACTAATAACTAAAGAGTCACTGGGACAAACCCCAAGCTAATTCGAACTATTTAAATCATCTACACTAATAAGGTGAAAAGCTGAAAGACTATGTCCCCGAACTATGAGTACTCACCAACTATCAGGATGTAGATGGAGATGTTCAAATTCATATATGCTACTGGAACTGACAATCAGAGCCTATATTATGAGACAATATAGCACATACATGAATATGTAGATCTATATTTTGAAAATGTACTGAGTAATTCAGGTTGAATGCATAAGTAAAAAAATGTCTCAACATTATCATAATTTGTAAAAAATTCATGCTAAATGTAAATGATTCACATAAACTTGAGAAACTAAAACCTAAAATCTGTAATCATAAGTAGCAAAACATGTTGTATAAAACTATTGAGTTATCACATTTAGTTCTAAAAGTTGTAGTAGTGTTTTGTTTGTAAATCTCACTGACTAAATATAGATAGGACTTACTTCTATATCTGAAATCAAAAATTTAAAATCTGTAGCTAATGTCTTTCTATTAAACAATATCTAAGTAAAGTTGTGAGCCTCTACACTTAATTTCTAAAATTTTTTTGTTAATCTTTCCTGTTAAGGAATTCTTTTGAAAGATTTTCTATTATTCTTTACTAATAGGGAGGTTTAACCGATATAAACCATGTGAGCTATCATGGAATCCAACTTCTTGTTCCTATCTGGGGAAAACTTTACAATGGGGAGAGCTGTCATACTCTTGACAAGGAGTATAACCTAATCTAAGTGATCAGATCTGTAGCTATCATCCATATAGAAATAGGAATAATATGATAATTTGAACCTACGTTCGCTCATAGTTTTGGGGCATGATAACATACACAAGTCGGTGCTAAATACTACTCCCTTTAATTTGTATGCTCATTCTGTTGGAAATCCACTATAAAATCTAGTATAATGGTTCATTACAAAAACCAACTGTATAATTGCTAAGTTAAACTGAAATCTAAAACTGCAAAGTGGATACAATGTCTAAACTAAGATGAAAGATCATATCATTATCGAAAATCTAAAAATAATCTAGTCGAAGGGTGCTCATAGAATAATCAATCTTGAAATAGCTATATCCGATTAGGGCTTATTAACCCAGTATCAACTTCAAATTAAAATGGCATAATATTTATCTTTGAATATGTAATTATTGATAATTCAATTAAAAATTTGGAATTTACTGCAATACATATGAAAATACTAAAATAGCTATGCAATTTAATCAGAACTTGGAAAAGAAGAAAAATCTTAATTTGGCATACCACTACGACGCGCTACTACTGCGGTGGCTAACTGGAAAAGGAACGACTGTCATTTGGCCCATCAATGCGATGCGGTGGAATCATATTAGACCACTAGAAAATGGATGAGCCATATTTTAGCCATCACCATGATTCGGGGCCATCGCGGTAAGCCACTATAAATTGATGAACGGGACCGGAGACTTTAATACAATGTTGGTCAATCATGGTGGTCCATTGGATTTTGATAATTGTGAATTTCTCCTTCACTGCGACACGGTGCTTGCCTAAATGGCATACTATTTTACTATAAACGCTATAACTTCTCAACCGAGTATCAAATTTTGGCTAAATTGGTATCGTTGGAAATCTAATCCAATTTTCTAAACACTGGAGGTTCTAGAATTGGAAAATTCCATATGTATCAAAGGATATTCACTTTCAAGCTAATCCTTGACATTTTAAGAGCTAAATTAAGCTAGTGAAAGTGTTGGGTATTACACTAACCCATTACTTTCATAGTCAAAAGACCTTTTAGCAGTTGTATTGTAATGACCCTCCAGTTCATTTTCCATATTCCTCCTATTTTCATTATTTAGAGCTTTCCTATAGCTTCACCTAGTCTTTTATCACTTGTTGGAGTTAAGATTTCTATTACTGGGTGGTTCATTTGATTTTTAGAGCCTATTCCCAATTTCAAACTCTTGTCTAGTAAGAATGGGCTACCTGGCAAAAATCTAGTCAAACAACCTTGTATACCGATTCTGACAGTTGTACCATATTAAATTAAATTAAGGAAATGGGGCCATTTATTTGGTTCCTATGTCTTTCAGATTTATTTAAAGATACTGGCGAAAAATTAAAAAAATGGCCCATAGGTATGGGTCCCACATTTCATTAAAATGACCTAGGATCTAAATTTTGATTATGTCATTGAGTCCAGACCATTAAATTTGATAGGTTAGCATAGTTTTTTTGTGTTCACGTTATTTTTAATGAATCTCGAGGAGTCGGTGCAAAGTACAAATTTTCTAAGACCCCAGCTGATGCCCCACTCAAATAGTGCATCCACTTTAGAGACATTTGGGTCTCTTAAGAAATAGAGGTCAACCATTTTAGGGCCTCTTAAATGAGGCCTTGTCATCTAAAGTGAAAGTGGCTTAAGCAGCTTTTGGCCCACTTTAGCAGAATGTGCAGAAACTGCGGGTATCGCTAAAGGGGAACCTAGGTAGTATTCAATGCCCCATTAGCCCGATTTTCACCCTAATTTTCCTCTAGTCAACCATTTTGGATCCCTAGATAGTGTGGAATATTGGGGGAGCATTTCTTAGATGATTTTGGTGTGTTTGTGAACTCGGGTTTCTCATTTCTTCATCAAAATCTTGCTAAGTTTTCATTAATTTCATGTTTAATTCCCTAATTTATTCCCAAATTCCTATATCATTGGTGGTTTGAACTTGGCATATATTGAGCTCTTAATTTACCCATTCTTGAAGGTAAATGTTTCTTGAGCATAGAGGAACATGTTGACGGTTTGAAAAATGCAATTCCGCAAGTGGACATGCAATTCTTGACAATCCTTATGGGTTTTTATGTGATTTTGGGCTTGAAGCATAAAAATAAATTATAAGTACCGTTACACTTGTATTGATAAGTACATTAATATTTTGATAGCATGGCATCGTACAGAAGCTTCTTGAAAAGGAAAACCATTGATTTTATGGGTTTCATCGGTCTTTTTTTGGAGTCCAGGTAGGCTATGTTTACCTTTCTTATAGATTGGGCTATATTAAAGTATATTTATTATAATGTTCTAGATTTGGATTAGGAATTAGGACTTTGAAGTACATTTAGTATAATTTATATCTTTTAGCCGATTAAGGAATCATAAATTGGCATAATAGACTTAGCAACTCATTCTTTAGTTTGAATTGCTATCTTAGGACTAAAGAAGTTCATACCAAAGGATTCAAATCTTTAGAGGAAAGATAAAAACTTGATAAAGACTTGGATTTGTGGATGAATGCTCTTCAAGAAAGGAAGGATGATACAAGCTAAATTGTCTCTACTCTTTTGGGATCTATGCTTCAAGTACTAAACCTAAGGATCCATGACGTGATCATCCTAAGGAAACAAATACGTGATTGGAGGATAGATTGTGAAAGATCTACCATTGATCATATCTTCCAATGGAATAATGAGCAACACCGCATTTTGAAAATAGTTTGGGGCCGCGAGAGAGCATAGACGCCAATATAAGGTCCATTTAGCATGGTATTTGACTTTTGAATCATATTAGGCCCAAATAGCATTTAAGGTAACTTTTGGGCCCATCTTGTAATAAGTATCCCATACCTATAAATAGCTAGTTTTTTCTTTATTTTTATATTGTTGATGAAAGGTGATGAGAGATACACTTGGAGTATTTATTGAAGCTTATTAGGACCTTTCATATATTGTGAGAAACATTGGTTGTGAGGGTTCAATGTACTTCTCGGTCTTCGTAAGATTTTTGTGCTTGTGATAATTGATAGGAAAGTATTAGGGTTTAATATACCCTCTACTTGTCCTCTCCTTATCTCTTTCTGTCAATCTGTCTATCTATCTCTTTGTCATTATCCTTTACTTTCATTGTATTGTTTCCTTTATTTCCTTGTTCTTATGCATTTGAGTTTTAGTGCTTTTCTTTCTTTTCGTGTTCTTTCCATTTTGATGTCTTTTTCTCTTGTATAAACCTGAGTCTAAATATAGGAACACCTTGCAAACGGACTATCTCAATAACATAGATACAAGCCAACCTCTTACCACTAAAAGATATCTGAATAGGAATGAAGTATACCGACTTGGTCAGTCAATCAATAATGAACCAAATACTATAAAAACCATGGGAAGTACGAGGCCAACCATTAACAAAGTCCATGGTAATTATCTCCTATATCAACTTGGGAATAGGCAACCTCTGAATCATGACACCAGGTCTTTGATGCTCAGCCTTCACCTATTGACAACATAGGAAATGAGATATAAAGTACGCTACATATCTTTTCATATCATTCCACCAATAGTCCTATCTCAAATTTTCAAACATCTTAGTTTTACTCGAGTAAATAAAATATCCGGAGTTGTGATCCTCACGCAAAATAGACTAAACTAAGTCATCCACTCTTTAAACACAAATGTGGCTATCAAATCTCAAAACACACTCAGAATGTATGATAGCCCTCTTGGACTCACCAATCAACACTTGATCAAGGATAATGCCAATTCTTTTATCCTTAAATTGGCGATCTCAAATCTAGTCAAATAGTGAATACCTCACCTCAACAATATCTAGGATCCGCCTAGAATGAAGAAATCAAGTTGTATCATCTAGTTATCTAAGGACAAAATGTCCCCTGGTAATGGCCTCTGAGAAACTGAAATACAAGTCAAACTACCAATACTCACTGCCTTCTGGATCAAGGTATTTGCTATGGTATTCGCCTTGCTCGGAGGATAATAGATAGAGATATCATAATACTTATGCAATTTATCCATGTAAGCTTCCTAGAATTAATCTCTCTAGAGGTCATAAGATACTGAAGACAATGATGATTTGTGAAGATTAAACAATGCACCCTATAGAGATAATACCTCCAAATCCTAATTGTGAAAACTATTTCCGCCTACTCCAAATCATGCGAGATGTAGTTGAGCTTGTACACCTTCAGTTGCCTAAACGTATAAGCAATAACATGGCGCCACTGCATCAACATATAACCTGAACCAATACGAGAGGCAACACAATACATGGTAAATCTCTGATCCTCAATGGGAAGAGATAAAGTAGGAGTTAGCATAACAAATCACTTTATTTTAAAAATCTCTAATCACACTCCTCGAACCATCAAAAAAGAACCACTTTTGAATCAATCTTGTCATCGGTGCTGCCATAGTAGAAAAAATCTCATTGAACCGCGTATAGTAATAGGCTAAATGAATGAAGCTACAATCCTCAATCGGAGATACAGGTCTGGCCCAATTATGATAGCCTCAATCTTAGTCGGGTATACCATAATCTTATCCTTAGACAACACATATCCAAGCAATGTCACTAACTCAAGACAAAACTAACTTTTAGAGAATTTGGAAAGGAGTATATGATCTCTCAAAGTCTAGAGCGCAATAGTCAAATGTTTCATATGCTCTTCTCTACTCCTCAAATATACCAGGATGTCGATGATGAACACAAACACCAAGGAAACAAAAATATGACCTGAAAACACACGGTTCATCAAATCCATAAACTCGATTGAGGTATTAGTTAACCTAAAACACATCGCTAGGAACACACAACGACCATAACAGGTCCTAAAGGTTGTCTTCTGAGATATTCTCAGCTTGAATCCTTCATTGATGGTAATTAGACCTCAAATAAATCTTAGTAAACACAGTTTCTCTATGAAACTGGTCAAATAAATCATCACTGCGAGGCATAGGATAATGGTTTTTGCTGCCACCTTATTAAGCTGCCTATAATCAATGTCATATGCATGGAGCCATCCTACTTCTTCAAAAACAACACAGGGAATGCCCAAGGAGACACATTCGATAGTATAAATCCCTTACCTAAAAGATCCTGAAGCAAAGAATTAAACTACTTGAGCTTGGAAAGAGCCATATGGTAAGGTTCCATATAAATAGGTCGAGTGTCCAGCTCAAGATCAACAACAACAACAAACCCAGTGTATTCCCACCTGGTGGGGTCTAGGGGGGTAAGATGTACGCAGTCCATACCTCTACCTCTAAAGAAGTAGAAAGGCTATTTTCGACAGACCCCTGGCTCAAGACACAAGATACCACACAAATACAAAGTAAAACACCGAACAAGGTTACAAGATTACATAACATAAATACGGCAGCCATAAGTAAAAGAAAACAGAGGAAAGCACCCAGATTCGTAATAAAACAAGGAACACGGAATCATAACCAGGATACTAACCCAGCAAGTAATTCCCTACACTAGCGACCCAAACTGGCCCTAGTCCTCTGCCCTAATTCACGTCCTCCAGACCTTCCTATCTAGGGTCATGTCCTCGGTGAGCTGTAACTGCTCCATATCCTGCCTAATCACCTCACCCCAGTACTTTTTCGGCCTACCCCTACCCCGCCTAAAACAATCCAACGCTAGCCTCTCACACCTACGAACCGGGGCATCCATGCCCTTCCTCTTCACGTGTCCGAACCAGCTCAATCGGACTTCCCGAATCTTACACTCCACTGGAGCCACACCAACCTTCTCCCTGATGTCTCGCTCCGAACTCTATCCCCCCTAGTCAGCCCACACATCCAGCGCTACATCCGCATCTCTGCCACCTTTATTTTTTGGATGTGGGAATTCTTAACTGGCCAACACTCCGCTCCATACAACATGGTCGGACGGACTACCACCCTGTAGAATTTGCCTTTAAGCTTGGGTGGCACCTTCTTATCACACAACACCCCTGACACGAGCTTCCACTTCATCCATCCCGCCCCAATACGGTTTGAGACATCCTCGTCAATGTCACCGTTACCCTGGATCATGGACCCGAGATACTTGAAACTATCCCTCTTACATACCACTTGTGATTCCAGCTTCACTACCACCTCATCCTCCAGCCTCACGTCATTAAACTTGCATTCCAAATACTCTGTCTTGCTTCTGCTCAACTTGAACCATTTAGACTCAAGAGTTTGTCTCCACACCTCTAATTTATCATTCACACCCCCTCAAGATCAATAACAAATTTATTACTATGCTCAGGAAGAAGGCCAGGTTGATCAATAGGGAAAACATTGGTAAACTTAAAAACTATAGGAAGAGAGTCAAGTGACAGACTCTTCACACTAAAATAACAAAGTGAGATAAGACTTAAAACCCTTTGAAATAATACTCGTATCATAAATATAAGAAATACTCCTTATAGTCTAGCGGCTAATTTCTCCCTGCCACATTATCAGGGGTACATCGAGCATGACTAAGGTATCAATCTTTTCAGAAAAATATAGGATCACATGATATTGGAATAACCAGTCCATGCCCAAAAGCACATCAAAATCCACCATATGTAACATAATAAGATTAGACCAAGTATTAAACTATCAAACAATCACAACATTTAATGTATAAATTTGATGCACCACTAAAGAATAACCCATAAGAGTATTTACACGTAATGGAATGAATAACGAATTCTAAGAGAACTCTAACTTTAGGGAATAATAATCAGACATTTAAGAATAAATGGATCCCAGATCAAATAAAGAAAAAGCTAACTGACATCAAACCAAGATCACACCTTTGATAACGGCATTCAAAGACTCATCCTCAGGTCTAGTAGGTACAGCATATAAGTAACTACCTTACCACCTGATCGGGCTCCTGACCGACCTCCTTGCCTACCTGTATAAGAACCTCTATGAACACCCTAGGGACTAACCATATGACCACGTATACTACCTCTAAGTAGGGAGTGAAATGCCTTTATTGGTGGAATACTTTGAGCTTAAGAAATAATAGATCCACAACTAGGCACTCTCTTCCAAAATGACCAAAAGCAACACAACCATAGCATGCCTTAGGCGCTAAACCAGAATCAGAAGATCTTTCTAGCAAGTAATAACCACCATGACTAGAAAAACAAGAATTAGAACCTATTAAAGACCGACCATAAGCAATTATGAAATCATATGCATCCTCGCTAGATGCATCGAAAAACCTAGGAAGATCCAATCTCAAGAATCTACACAATATGTTTTGCTCCTCCACAGATATAGAAAGCTAGGAAACTATCAACTGAGCAACTACTGTCATAAGAAGGACCTCAACTATAGGAGTTGCAGCTACCAGTTGTGCCTCATCCCAGTACCACTTTGATCTATAGACTTGCATCATCAAATAGTGCACTGTCAACCAGTCCCAAAAGCTGAACGAAAGCATCTCTGAGCAATGAAGAAGAAATAAATCTTGATAAAGCTTGCATTGGTCGTTGGCCCACCTTTGGCTTAGGCAAAATAATATTTGGATGAGAAGTGAGAATAGGGTCAAGTGAAGGCCCCTATCCTGGCTCCTAGCTAGGGATATATATCTGGGATATCAACAGCCTCTACGTCATCCATAAATAGCAATAAGATCCTCAGGATCAGTGTCAGGACCTTTCTCTCATATAGCGGTAGCACGTGTCCTATCCAACTACAAAAGAATGATACCAAAGGAATACTTTAGAAACCAACATAGTCTTAGGAAAAAATAAGTGAAAGAAGTGTAAAAATCCAAAGAATGGTTTGTAGCCTCTTGAAGATAAGAACTAGATATCATCATTTTTATTTGTGGAACATTATTAGACACTTACTCTTGTACCAACAATGTCGGTGAAACCTATTCTCTAATACTAATTTGTCATGACCCAATTTACAAGTTATGATGGAATCTACTTTATCTTGCCAGTAGGTAAGTAAAACTATATACCAAAGTTAGATGCAGTGGGCTAACTTGGTGGCAAATGGCCTAAATGCTAGAAACTAATAATTAACGACTTAGATACCATAATACAGTCATAATAATCTAATATATAGATAGAAAATCAATAACCGTTCCAACACTCAGTAATGTCAACACAAGAGCTACTACCAATGACTATGAGTACTAAATAGTGAAATACAATCCATCTTAAAGATGGAAGACTGAACATAGATAAATAGAAAGAAAAAAGGTAACTTCAACTCCAAGATACACCCATTCTTCGAAACAAACCTTGCACGAGCGTCGAAAAAGTGGTGATAACTAGTACTCAAATTTGAATCATAAAGGTACAATAGTGTAGTACGAGTACCAATAATGCGGGCACCAGTAGGCATAATCAACCAATTTAGCTATATCATGATGCAAGTACGATAAAATACAAGATAAAATATACTTAGTCAAAACAAAAGAGTAAAACCTATAAATAAGCTCCAACATTGCTATATAAAAATAAATAAATACATAGAAATAGTAAGACAAAGATCATACTAATATAACTACAAGATTGCACCCTATAAGTCAATAAGTGAAAAAAAGTAAATAACTCAACACAAGACCCATAATCCTGGATGGTAGAATCAAGAAAACTAAACAATTATATAGCCATAAATTATTGAATTATCATGCCATAACCTAGAATCCATTTGAACTGTATTATCCAAGACATAATTCCCAATGCCAAACTTGAATTGAAACTCAGTAGTGTCATCATCATTATCATCATTTGTCAATATTGAACTAGAAATGATATTATAAATAACATCATCAACTGCCAGACTCAAACTAAAACTCATAGCATTAATATTATCATTAATTGTCGGACTCAAACTGAAACTTATATTTATAAACCACATCGATGAATCATATAAACAAGCCATATCGATAAACTTACCCAATACACTATACCAATGAACTATAACTATAGACTATCCCTTTTACTTATATTTATACAACAGAACAAGAACCACAACTTTAATCATATTGGTACCCATACTCATAAAACATACCAATGTCATATCAATTAAGTTGTATGCCAATAACCATGTCCATAAGCCATGTCAATTGTCATATCTATAAGTTATATCAATGATCTTATCTATTATCCACTAATCATTTTTATATGCCATTAATTATTATTCATATCTATATCTATATCATTAACCATATCGATAGGCTATATCATAAATCATATACATAAGACATAACATTAGCAATACCCAAAATTAGCATTATACCAATGATCATATTTATAAGCCACTAATCATATATATAGTCCATTAATCATTAATCATATCTATATCTATATCATTAATCATATCTAAAGGCTATATAATTAATCATATACATAAGACATAACATTACCAATGCCCAGAATTAGCATCAGTATATCACTGTCCAACTAACATACTCATAAAATATATTCAATCTCATTAATTCCCAAACCAAACATTAATAAGGGTGTTGCAAGCATAAATAGTTCTAAGGATAACATAATTCTTGGTCTTAGGTGGGCTGGAGGAGCATACTTCTAATTCGCAAAATCTAGTTTAGGATACTTCTACCCTAGACTTTGATAAGTTATCTAAGTTTATTTATAGATATTTAATAAGCCCTAACTAGTCCCAGGATATAAATTCCATCCAACCATGAACAACTATGTCAAACCCTCTAAAACAATAGTAACTAAGGCAATTTCACTTAACTTGAACAACTAAGGCAATTTCCAGCCTAAACACGAGTGACTAAGCATATTATACCTAACTTAAAAAACTAAGGAAATTTCTATCCTAATCTTGAGCCATGAAGCCAATTTCACCTAAGACATGAATAACTGAGTTAATTTCACTTATGATAAGTTTAAAAGATAGCTTAAAAATTCCAACAAACCCAATTACTATCAATCTTACCTTCAACACCTAAATCTCATCCCATATCTAGAATAACATCACAATTATATAATAAAATAGCTAAATTTATTAAGAGGGTAAGCATACTCTTCCTAGATGCTAAAGAAAAAACAAAAAATCTACTAAATCACCGATTTTTCCTTTTGGGAAGATTCTACAAGGTTCAACACTATCAAAATCATAATATACGCATCAATATGAGAATAATGGTACCTATATTGCAGTATTTTGCTTTTGATCTAAACTAATGTAAAAATCCTATGTGGGCCTGCATATAGAATCACACTTTCAAAACCAACATAACATCCCTCTATACTTGTGGAAGATTTACCCTAAAATTGGGTGAATTTTGAGCTCTAATGATGCTATAATCAAGAAACAAAGATTTTCTGTATTTTAGAAAATAGATTGAGTAAATAACCTTCAAATTAAGGGAAACTTACCATAAATTTGAATGAGAAAGGCATCAATTAATGTTATTCAAGCTCTAAAATAACCCATAATTGGCTCTCCTATAAATTTCTACTTGTTATGGTTCAAAACTCTAGATAATGAAAGAAAAATGGCAAAAATTTAGGTGAGTGGGGTACTTATACCCTTCCTAGGCCCACAGGTTTTTCTGAAGCAAACACCGTGTCATACCCCAAATCCCATTGGAGCGGACTGGCACCCGTAGCCGAGGAGGCCCGAGAGAACCCGTTCATAACCTATACTTTCACATTTACATTACTTATGAAAATTAGCAATTTGGGCAGCACTTCGTTGTAAATAGAAGAAAACAGTACCTGCATCAGCCCAGCAGACACGTATAAATATATATATAAACAGTAATTGGCCGTTAGAGCCATCACGTCTATCGACCAAACACTCCTATGGCTGTACAATATGTCTACAAAAGTCTCTACATAGATACACAACTGAGTTAGGGTCGAGACAAACTCCCGCCCATAAAAGACTTTTATACAAATACGAAAAATACATATAGAAACGACTTGGGATGCCCCGAAACAACTGGAGCTCACCACTAACCACAGAATGTCCTGGCTCTTACTGCGGAGGTGTACGACCTGAAGTACCTGTTCCTGCAGGCATGAATACGGGTCCCCCGTGAGGGACGTCAGTACGGAAATATGTACTGAGTATGTAAGGCAGTGAGTATCAAGATGAGATACAAAAGATCAACAGAACCCAGATACCAGTGAATAAACAGTATGAGTAGACCACACTCAAAAGAGCTGATGGGATACCTGCACATTACTTTCATATCATTACTTCCCGTAATCCTTATCAATACATAACATATGTCATACGATGGCCAACTGATCAGTGGTACTAATACAATACATCAGGGACCACCCCTGGAATATCATATATACATAAACTTTATAATACAATGGCCAACTGATCAGTGGTACTAATACAATACATCATATCATCAATTTAAAATACAGACATTCCATTTCTTAATTCAATTAATCTTTGAGATTGGTTACTTTGTGGTCACACCTTATGGAACTTGAAACCATGATACCTTAATAGGAAAACATGTAAATAGATAATCAATATCATGAAAATGAAGTAGAGAATCATGGATACCTCATTAAACCATTTCGGAGTTAACAATAGTATATGGACATTTTCTTGACTAGCCGGACATCTTAAAAGTGAAAACAAGTTCAATTGGTAGTGTCGAAGATCATATGATGTTATTATGTGTCATGTGTTGTAGGACAATGTTGGAAGCTTACTTGATAGTGCCATGGGTCATTATTCATGCCAAATATTAGATAGAGTATGTCTTACATACCTTGATATAGCCACTTCAATACAAGTCCAACTTGACTTCCCGTACTCTTCGAACACTTATCTACAATAAGTCATTTGTGGCAAACTAGTATTAGCAACCAAACCTTACCATTTAGGTATTAACTTCACCAAATGATGTCTAGGAAGTAATCCTTTAACTCATCAATAAGAGTGCTACATACATCCTCTTATACTCTTCTTACATTCACATATCATGCATTTTCATGAAATATCCCTCAACATCACTCTTAGCCTTTATTTCCCTTCTTAATCACCATCCAATACCAACATGATCACTAGGCATACATAACCACTAATATAATAATACATCACCACAATTCATCCTCCATAATCCAATACAACAACTTCCATAATTTACTACTAACAATTTATACAAAACAATTCATAACTATGTTTCTAGTTATCTTCCAACATCAAGACAATACTCATAATCCTTTATCAATACTTATTCATGGATAAGAATCAAGTATAAACAATATTCGTACCTTAACAATAAAATCTTGTATTTAGAATCCTCCTTACATAACGATGGGGTGCTTCTCGAAGCTTTCGAGATGGTGAACACAACTACGGAACCAATTCGAATTTTCTACGGTTGAATCACAAAATATTGGAAGTTGAAATTAGGCTAGGGTTTCACCTTCTCTTAATAATTGGATGGTATATGATATATATGAGGCTAAGTGTAGGTTTATAAAGACCCATTTTCGTCCAAGAGGTAATAGAAAATGACCATTTTGCCCTAAAAATTTAAATAAATCCGAATCTGCCCCCAGTGGACAGTTTTGACAGGCTAAAGTAAATTGATCATAACTCTTTGCTCCGGTATCGGATTCGGGTGAAACCAATTGTATTGGAAAGATAATTCAAAGGGATTTCATTTTTATATAAAGTATACCACCCAGTTCTTCCTGTACAAGGAGTTATGGTCGTTTAAAGTTGACCCAAAAATCTGTCCCACAATTCTGTTTTTTTTTTTGATAGGCTGTAGTAAAATGGGTATAGGTCCTTACTCAGACATTGGATTTGGATGAAACCAATTTCATCGGAAAGAAGACTCTCGGATATTTTCGTCTATATATAGCAGCTCACACAGTTCTTTTTGTACAAGGAGTTATGATCGTCTAAAGTTGATCCAAAAAAATAATTGCCTAGCTACAGTAATTTTTCCTGCAGATTTACTGTTCACAGACTTCCCGGCCACCGTTTTGAAATTTCGAATGTGCTCGCTTATATGAAATACTCCTCTTTTTTGGGCAAACTTTATATCGTTGGAAAGCTTATTCCAATACCTACACATACAACTATTGACGGGATACTTCCAAAAACCATAAACTTAATTTAACCCATATGCAAGCCTTTAGGACTCCATATAATCGCAATAAGTGTACGAAAAAAATTTACGGGGTGTTACACACCGGGTTTCTTAAGTGATTAAGTGTCGTATTCGCGATACTAGCAGCCTCAATAAATATTTGTAAGTAATGCTGGTATCAATTAATAGGTATTTTCTTATGCAAAATGCAGTTTGCTTAGTCATACCAGTGGGATACGCCAGGTTGCATAACCAACCAACTGGTTACATATGCAATGCACCATACACCAGCTGACATTTAGAATTCTCCCAAGTCTCTGCCATCACTCGAGAATTATCTGGAATCCTGTATACACAAATAAACTATGAAACCTTATAAAATTTCATGTTCATGACTAATAAAGCATTCAAAATTTCCATCTAAGGCTATTTTTATGAAAAAAGGGTCCCACACCTACTTACTATTTTTCTTAACTTTTGGCCAATAGCCAAAATAAGTTTGGGAGTCACAGGAACCGAAACAAATGTTCATATAACCTAAAATCAATGTTTTGGAGCTGTTGGAATAGTCAAAATTGGCATATAAGGTCATTTGGCTAAAGTTTCACCTAGTAGCCAATTTGAATCATGAAGGCTTTAAAATAGGGAATTGTCTCTAAAATCTTAACGAATTACCCGATAATTTCATGATTAGTCCTAAAAAGTTAAAAATAACTTGAGGCAGCTATAGAAATTCTCTAAATAATGAAAATGAGTAGAAATATAGAAAATAACATCGAGGGTCAATTCACTACTTTGTATGAGGGAGATACCACCTCAATTCATGACCGTTAAGTACTTAGGAAGATGAGCCTGTTAAGAAGAAAATTGATGAGCCAAGTTCTAAGGTTGCCTCTAATCCTTATCCCAAGAGAGGTCATTATATCCTCCATCGCTTCAATGTTTTGAGAAAATGAACAATCATTAGGAAATAAAGGCTAAGTAAGGAAGGATTAGAATGCATACATCCTAAATTTCATGATGTAATTTGTTATCACGGGTTTGATTAATTCACCAAGCCTCTAAAACTATATGTGGAGAATTATGTTTAAGGGTTTTATGAGGTGTATTGGGAGTTATTTCCTTCTAAGAGGAGAAGATGAAGTGTTTGATAAAAGTGTGAAAGTTATGTGTAATGTAACTTTAGTAAATTTAATTGATGGTGATATTGGGATACACAATTACTGCATTGCATCCTGTAGCTTATGGAATATTGATGATCTTGGGGGTTGGTTAGACCTAATTATGAGTGATAGGAATCCTTTATGGCTTGATCTCAGTGCTCTAATTGAGAAGGTATTATATATCTAGAAGCATAGTATTGGTTGAGCTTTATGTGTAGCAATATCCTACTTTCTTAGAATTAAACTATTCTTAGTCTACCCTTTAGAAGTGCTAGTAGGCACGATCATAATGAAGGAAAGGCTGAACATTCTTTGATTATTTCCTGGGACATAATTCATTTGGTGAAACAAAAGAGAACCTCTCTTTTTTTTCCATGCCTTATTACCAAGTTATGCTATTGTGCTATGATATTTATTGATAAGAAAAAAGATTTCAAGTACACCCATACCTCCATTATTGACATCACAAGACCTGAGACTGTGTAAGAACTGAAAAAGAAGAAGTCTCAGGTGGATGATTCCCCAAAAATCGATATTGATGCACTTGATAGTAGTGTGATCCATCCTACTTCTAATATAACTCATACTACTCCAGGTTCCTCCATGGGTCCACCATCATAGTCTCCTAGATCTAGTGCCATATGACCTCGCCCATCCATAACTCAGTAAACCTAGAGGGCCTCTTTAACATAGGTCTACATAACTTAGATAGCCTAGCTAGATTATTTAGGTTATCTAAAAAATAAGTTGAAATTCCTCAAGTGACTGTTTATATAGTAAAAGCCATTATGGTACTAGAGCATAATGATATACAAGGTAAATTGAGACTATATATACCTATGGTGCTAAGTTAGGTGAGTTGAGAACACCATATCCATGAGTCCCAGATGATATGTTGAAGAAGATGTAGACGGAGACGACTTCCACCTAAAATAATATGGATGAACTCTAGTTACCTGGCTTATCACATTTATTATGAGTTCTATTTTAGACATCAATCCTATTACTTTTCATAAGTATATTTTATGCTGAGAAAGAAGGATAAGAAGGACAAAGATCCTTCTTCTAATCAGAAGGTAATTGGTGAGATAGGGTTAGTTAGTTTCAGAATAGAGCATATGTAGTTAAATATATATTCCAATAGGTAGGATATTGAGGATACTATTTTTACAGTTATGTTCGAGCAGCTGACTCATGAGACAATATAGTTTAGGACCTCTACTTTAGCTTTTATCAAAAATAGAGGGCATCATACTAAATCCACCCTCACAGACCACTGTTAGAGCTAAGTGAGCATTAATACCATGATAACAGCCACTTCTGTAAGCCTGTCACTATCCGAAGCTTAGAATTGTTTAGAGGGGCCTTTCCAGTCACTCTCTTTCATTATATTATTTCTATTGAGTTAATGACAATGCAAAATTTTTAGTTACAGCGGGTATCATTTATTTTGGAGCTATAATTTTTTGCCTACTTTTGGATATTTAGTTCTTGATACTATGTTTTATTTAGTATGTGGTTTCAATTTCTAAAACTATGATTTTAATTATATTTTTGATAATTTGATTTGGTTTCTAATATTTTAGATTTGATATTCGAGTTGATTTAAGTGTTTATTGTACTTTTTATTTAATTTTCCTTACTTTTATTCAAGTATAATAGTTCGCAGTCTAGTGATAAATAAATTCCTTTGGGCATATGTACTTAAGAGAAAAGTGTACCAGCAATAGAATATTTTGACTCTCATAGTACTCTTGGTGAGATTTTTTTCATGCACAACACTTAATAGAAATAGAAGACTTTGACTTGATAATACTCTTAGGTAGGTTTTTCACATGCACAACTCTTAAAAAATTACAAATCATTCTAAATTGCTCATATTTTTAAAAATGTTCCCTTTTCAAAAAATTTCTTTGGTTTTTGGTTGAACTAGTTATGCACTCATTATTTGTGAACACCCGCATCTCATTTTGACTACGTAAGTACTTTCTTCAATATGTGTTATGAATATGGTACATCAATTATGGAAGTGTGCTTGGAGTGTTTGATTTAGTGCCATGTGTGATGAGGTTTTGACTCAATCATGCTCATTAAGTTTACCTAGAACTTGCCCAGTTTCTATATAGCTAACAAAAGAGTGTATGAGGTTGGAGAAGTGATCCTAGAGATTAATTAAGAGTGAACCTCTAATTTAACCAAAATATTTTTCCCCATTATGAATAGAGTGACCATTTTTTCTATAATTTGCAACAAGAACCCTTTTCTTGGAGAACAAAATTACAAGCTAAGAACTTTCTTCCTTATGCCCCTCTTATGATCCAAACCCATCCTGAAGCATCTAGTTGAGGCTGTAAATTACCTTAAGATAAAATCCTAGGTTATGAGTAGAGAAAGACATTGGGTTAGTGTTGTTATAATTTGAAGGCCATAATATAGGGTCCATTCACTTTCGCTTCTAATTATCCTCGTATTCCTTGTCAATACTAAAATAAGATGAAAATTAATAATAAGTGAAAAAATGATTAGTAGTTATGCTTCTACTTTGTAAATTTTTAAAGAAGTTTAATGTTTGAAAGTATGGGAGGAGTAAGATAGCCTGGAAATATTATATTATTGGACTTGTAATTGCTTAAGAATTAAAGCTTTGGAAATGAATTATATTCAAAGTCTCTTTAGATCTTCGAGGGGGGTAGAGTTACTATCTTTAAATTTTCCTACCTTACCCATTTCCTATGCTATATGATGAGGTAAAGACCTTAGTGATCTCCAATATAACATTATTAAATATGGTGAAATGGGCCTTATCGAAAAGAATATGGTATGGTAGTACGTTCATGATTGTCCTTAAGAGTGTGATCGATTTATTGTAGTCCCTTATTTAAATGTTGATCATTTCATGAGGAAAGGTACTTCTTTGTTGAGAGGGCACTTGATTGAAATTATTGAACACTCATTAATCTTAGCTGAGGTTTATAAACATGTTCATAGCTGGGTACATTTAGTACATTTGAGGTATATAATTCATAAATTAAGTGTTTGATATGTGATATTATGCCATTGTTATCAAAATCATGAGGGAAAAGGTTTTTTCACAGCAAAGTATATGTCTAAGGTTTAAAGTAGTACCATTTGTATACAACATTGATTTTTTTATGTGTGTATTAATTTACTTGAGGACGAGTAAAAATTTAAGTTGAGGATGTTCATAAGTCAGCATATTGGGACTTGTTTTGTCCTTAAAATGATAAAAATAAAGTCCTCAATACCAATTTAAGTTTGTTTAAATTTAATTTTGGTTTATTTTCAAGGTATATGCAAAGTGTTAGATAATGGAGAATAAGAGGGAGAATTAGAGCCAAAAATACAAGCAGGCATTACAATGCAGTTTGACGATTCACCAATCTTATTGGCATTGTTTTGATATGGAAGATCCCTCACATACATCAATAAACCCACCAAGGTTCAGTCAAAGTAATCTAGTGATAAGGGAAGGCAGTATGATGTATCACTAAAGAGTTTAGTGATGCAAAATTTCATCACCAAAGTTACTAGATGCCAACCCCTGAAGCCTAAAGTCAATGTTATTTTGGTGATAACAGGTCCATGTAGCGTATCACCGTAGACTTCAGCGACGATAATGTCTCACTGCAAAGTGGATGTAATGGAATTTCTATAAATTCCTAGCTGATTTTTGCTTCAGCTACAAAACCCTTTTTGGAAGCTTAGAACTATATTCATTGTCAATCATTAGATATACAAGTTTGTATTGAAACTCTATAATGACCCATTGGGTCACTTTAATTTTTTTTGCTTATTTTTATTCTTAGAGCTTCTCTATAGTTGGCTCAAGTCATTTAGGACTTCTTGGGACTGACAATATGGTTACCAGATACTTCATTTGGTTTTTAGAGCTATTTGTCTATTTTGAAGTCTTTGTTTATTCAAAATGGCCACCCAGTGAAAACATCAGTAAACAACCTCGAATGCAAATTTTGACAGTTCTAGTAGCTCCAAAATATTGATTTTAGGCTATGTATATCTTTGTTTTTGGTCTCAAGGCACCTGAGCTCATTTTTACCTATTGATTAAAAAGTTAAGAAATTGAAAATTACAAGAGGGACCCACATTTATTCTAAATCACCTCGGATGGAAATTTTGAATTATTTATGGTAGTGTAACTTGTTGTGCGGATGGAGTTCTGAATGAATCCTGAACCCCCCATCAAAGTCCATTGCGGACTTAGAAAATTTGGTGTATCAGATATCTGGTGTGACCGCAATCTCAAAGGTTAAATTGTGATTGTGAAATATGATTTACACTGTATGCCAGATCACAATTGTGTAGGTAAATCATGATCTCCATATGTGATTTCCCCTTTGCTAGTATTTGATAAATATCAAATGGCTGCCTTAACTTTCGATTACATCATTCAAAGTCACTATGTGAAAAACCAAGCTTTAGTCACATGGATGGCATGAGATCATACTTGGAGGGGTCATTTTGAGCATGCCAACAAACAAACCCGTGTGTGGAAGATTTCTTGGATCCTTAAAGACTTGAGGACTCACAAGTTTGGACCATATGTGATGGTTCACATTTTTTGTTCCCTTTATTAAGGGCATTTTTTGTCACCTAGTCATAAGGGCATTTTAGTAACTTAGCCTTGTCCATTTGACAGTCCATTGCCATCCCTCTTTCATTAAGGGCATTGAAGTCATTTTCTCACTTATTATGTAATAAGGCTATCTATAGTCTCTTTTAGATCTTCTCTCTTAGCTTAAATGATGAATGAATAAAACTTTGAAAATCTTCTTTCTCTTGAGAGTGGACCACCTTAGTGTAGTCTTAGTTAGGGCTTGGAATGGCCATTGTAGATTAGGGCTTGCAAAAGCTAGTATTAACCTTTGCTTAGAAATGGTGGATCTTGAGGACAATCGATTACCTTGGCAGTCACTGTAAGAGAGTGGTATCAATTATTACATTCGTTAGAGGTTAGTGTCTGATATACACT
This sequence comes from Capsicum baccatum var. pendulum, assembly GCA_030864225.1. NCBI lineage: Eukaryota > Viridiplantae > Streptophyta > Magnoliopsida > Solanales > Solanaceae > Capsicum > Capsicum baccatum. Next base: position 148,174,724 of record CM061560.1, read on the forward strand.
TGGTTCTTAATGTTGTAATAATCTTTGTCTCACTAACCATCCTTTTATTTTTTGTAATTCTTATTGTTATTGTCGTTGTTGTCTACTCTCGGCTTTGTGGTGGTGTTGTCCGACATTAATGTTCTAGTTATATTGTTCATCACCTTGTGTTTTTAACATAGTTGGGTGGCTGTTTTGGTGTGGAAACAAACCATTTCATCTCGTTCTTGTTGTTGTAGTAGTGAATTCGAGAGTGGTCTCCAAATGTCCTCGGATCCATAAGATTAGTGGACTATTTTGGGGTGTGATTTCGTGGATCCCTTGTCCTTCTTGTATGATTTGGTATTAGCAAGGATTGATTTTGTTCTAACAAAATCAATCTTGGGCTTGGTAAGTCCAAAATCACAAAAAAAGATGTGTTGAAAAAATGAAAATCCAAAAACAAACATTTTGTTCCATTTTTTATGTCTAGGCCAAAATTTGTATCTTAGATTTAGGAGATTTTTATGTGTTTTGGTTGTTTCTAGTATTATCCCCTTCTACACTTACAATAAAAGAGTCAAGATCAAAATTTTGACACATATCTGAGTTGATCTTGAACTTTGATGGTTGTTGTTATTTGAGGATTGATGACTTGAAAGTGAGTTATTGATGTTTGTTGTTGAGTATGTGGGTTTGAAAACATGTTTTTGTTGCTGTGGAGGTTAGTGTGGGCTAAAAGAAATAACAACCATTCAATTCGGAGCTCATTAGGATTGGTTTCCATTCTTAAATGTTCTTATTGTTCTTGTTGTTTTTCATGTATTGTTGAGCAAGAACATTAAAAAGGGGGTGGTTTGATCTTAATGTGTGAAGAAAGCAATATGATTTTGTATTTGTCTGGAAAGAGACAATCCCAAGACATCCAAAAAGGAAGGAGGACAAAAGGGCTTTCAAAAGTATTGTTTACAAAAAGGGAGTAAGATATTATTCCAAGACTAACAAAGGAGGAAAGAGCCAACAACCTTTCAAAAAGGTGTCTTTCCAAAAAGGTGAAAGGAAGTCAAACCTTTTTGAAATTGCAAAAGAGGCTCAAAGTCTCGTTGTTTCCCTTCCAAATCTGATTTTCACCATTCCAAGTTAAAATTTGACCAATCCAAATTGCAAACTACCACGTCACCAAATTGCCACGTGATCAAACTGCACGTCATCAAGTGCCACATCATCACCCTCCAAAAAAAAAAACCTTTGGATTAAAATTTCAGATTCTTAGTTTCTTATTGTTGATTCCTAGTTTTGTTTGTTGACTCTAATAACTAATCGACAAGCTAGTACTCCTCTACTAGATTGTAAGTTAGTTTTGTGTTCATGTCTTCATGTTAGCCTTATTTTTGTGCTTTTATTATTTTTGAATCTAGTAATTCTTGGAAGTAAATTTTTTTTTGGGTGTATTGAGTCAATCAAACAAGAATCCATTCCGGCCACCAAGTAGAATTGACATTCTATTGACTACCAGAGTAAAAGCAACTTCCAATACTCGTTGGTCCAATTGTGAGAATCACAAAGGTTAGTGTATACAAGTGTTGGTGACAATCTTTTACTACTAATCTTGTTAGTTCATTGTATAGGTACAAAGGTTATATAAGGGGAACATGTCTTTGATAGTTGGGGATTATTATGGCTACAACATGCGAGACTATGATTGTAGTGAGGGGTTTTGTGGCTACAAAGTTGAGGGATATTATGGAGGCTATGAAAATAGTCATGATCAAAACCTGGGAAGATTTGAGGGACACGGTTTTAGGGGTGAAAATAAAAGAAATGATGTACCTAGTGCTTATGGTGCATTTATAGATGATGTAGGACCTCCTGATGGTTCTTATTACGTTGGGGCATATGAGGAGTCTTACACTTGCCACTCCAAACCTAGATTTGGTGTTAGGTATAACCCTTTCATTCCCAAAGCTTATGAGAGCTATGTTGAGAATACACATGAGGAGTGTGAAAATTTATTTTCTTCACCTTGTAGTACTTCTTATCAAGGTTGACATGGTGTGAACGGTTATCCTAGCTATAGTAGAGGTTTCCCCACGAGAAAAAAAGGATAGGATTCTCTAAAACCGATAAGTAATTATTTGCCTTACTATGTTGATCCGAGAAGGAGTATACACTCCAAAAAGGTGACCATTTGTGGGATACCGGGCTGCCTTGGTGTGTTAAATTATAGGTACTATTAAAACTACATACTTCCATCCATGGTTGACAACAAAGGGTTATTTCGAGAGCCTTTACTTGTTCCATACTTCTTGGATGGGTTTAAGGTTTTTAAGAGGGTCAAAGTTGCCTTCTCCCATTTTGAATACCATGACGAGGTATGTTACGATATTATATCCTTGACCTACGGTCATGTATGCTTAGGTGCCAATTGGTTTACACCACATAAAGTTCCAAATGTGCAAAATTGGCCTTATATTGTAAGAGACCAATGGGGAAATTTCCTTGTGAAGTACATTCTGCCAGGATCGCAAAGAGAATTATTTACCTACTCCAATCCAAATAAAGATGAGAGACAAAAGATTAAAAGGAGTAAGGGTGTGCAAGGTGGTAATCCAAGAACAGAAAAAGGAGAGTTTGTGTGGAGTAAAGTTAGGGGATTGCTCCCAAACTGAGATAACATTGTTTGACATTGTATTTCTAAGGACATTTGTGTAGGTACCGACAGGAAAGCAAAAAAGAGCAATACAAAAGTGAAGATGCTGCCCAAGCTTATGGAGGACCTTCAATGCACGGCAAAAGAGATTCTACTCAAGAACATCAAGGTAAAACAACTAACTCTTACAATTTTGTGCATGCGAATGATAATTGTGTGGCTAATAGCCCATTGTGTGTTATTAGTAGCTTACTTACTTATGAGTCTAATGACTCGTTGCCTCTTGTTGATGATGTAAATGTAGTGAGTGTGGATACAATGGTTGATCCTATCGATGACCAAATTAACCCTTCTTGTAACATCAATTTATATCCACCTAGTATTGAAGCCTATAAGTTAAATGAAAGTACATCATCTTGTGTAATTGGTGTCGATCAATTCATTTATGAAAATTGATCACCATTTGAGTATGTGTGTGATGTCATTATTGGAACTCAAGTGAGTGAAGTACTTGAAAATTTTGGTCAACAAAAGGGGAGTGAACCCAGGAGCTATTCTTAGGACAACCTTGTGCTTGAAACCACTTTGAAACTTGATATTGATCTCTTAGAGAGTGAGGAACTTGCTTGTTTCAAATCTGCCCATGGGTTGGATCATGCATTCTTTAGATATAATGTCTTGTTTGAAGATGATATAAATAGTCCTAATGATCCTAGTGTTGAAAAAGATGGTATAGCTTACCTTGGAGGCTATATCCTATATGCTAACCTATTCTGGTGTGACAATATTCCTTCAAAATATGGAAATTTATTCTTGGAAAATGAGAGTACTCTTAAGGGCAAGGAATGTGTAGCCTTGGAAGCTACTCCTTCTTCTACTTTGTGTGACTTTATTGTTGAGAGTACTCATGGTGATGCATGGGAAACTAGTAATGAGTACACACATAAGGTCACCTTAGTATAAGTCAACTTGAATGATACCTTTCTCTACTCTCTATTTGTTTTGGGTGATGTGTATGCTATTGTAAAGTGTATACTATTTAGTTTGGATGGAAACCATGGGAAAGGGGAGTGTTATCTAGACCCGTGTCTATGGCCATGCTTCCCGTTTTACCCTACTTCCAAAGATAGAAATGGTGATGTTAGTGCACCCAACTCGTTACTTGGTCTACATGACAAGCAAAGTATCATTCTTGGTGAATCCCATAACCAAATCCTTTGTACATCTTTCCTTACATTTTTAATATTCCCTTCAAAGGATGCTTGGTTATACTTTAAGTATGTACCACCTTGGGGTAATGATGTTTATTATCGTGCTAATACTAACCCTCATGCCACAAGGATGGTGTGGTTGTTTGTCCATTCTCTAGTTTTGTAAAGTAAAGATTTGAGGTCGAATCCTTTTCAAGAAGGGGGGATGAAACAAGTTAAATGGTCACCTTAGCTTTCAATGATATCATTTAAAGTCACTATGTGAAAAATCAATCTTTGGTTGCATAGAGTGCACGAGATCATACTTGAAGGGGTCATTTTGAGCATGCCAACAAACAAACCCGTGTGTGGAAGAATGCTTGGATCCTTGAAGACTTGAGGACTCATGGGTTTAGACCACATTTGAAGGTTCACAGTTTTGGTTCCCTTTATTAAAGGCATTTTTGGTCTCATATCCTTAAGAGCATTTTTGTAACTTAGCCTTATCCATTTGACACTCCATGGCCACCCCTCCTTCATTAAGGGCATTGGAGTTGTTTTGTCACTAATTATGTAATAAGGCTATATATAGTCTCTTTTAGGTCTTCTCTCTTTAGTTTATGAATGATTAATGCATGAAACATTGAAAATCCTCTCTCTTGAGAGTAGACCACCTTAGTGTAGTCTTAGTTAGGGCTTTTAATAGCCATTGTAGATTAGGGCTTGGAAAAGCTAGTATAAATCTTTGCTTGAAAACTGTGTTTGTTGAGGTGAGTCGATTATCTTAGAGGTCACCATAAGAGTGTAGTATCGATTACTACATTTATTAGGTGTTAGTGTGTGATATGCACTTGGTTATTAATCTTCTAATAATCTTTGTCTCACTAACTATCCTTTTATTTCTTGTAATGCTTGTAGTGTTTGTTCTTGTTGCCTACTCTTGTCTTTGTGGTGTTATTGGCTAACATTGTTGTTTTTGTTATCTTGTTCATTACCTCGTGTTGTTAACTTAGTTTGGGTGGATGTTTTTGTGTTGAAACATACCATTTCATCTCATTCTTGTTGTTGTTGTAGTGAATCCGAGAGTGGTCTCCAAAAGGTCCTTGGATCCTTAAGATTATTAGACTGTTTTGGGGTATGATTTCATGGACCCCTTGTCATTCTTGTATTAGTATCACCATAATAATGGGGAAATATCATGATCGCAACTTGTACCCCTGATGCCATGGGTTGAGATCACGGGTCTGGAGTTACGATAACGGCCCCCAAAAACCTAGAAAGGGTTATACCCTATTTTATCCCTTTTTCCATTACTTTATCCATTCTCTTGTGACTAAAACCCTAAATGGTAAGATAGCGTGAAATTGAGGCTTACGAGAAATTTAAGATCTTGTTAACACTTGTTTACGTGATTATCATCAGATTTGTGGTAAGATTTCACCCTTTTCATGGTAGAATCTTCCATTTCTTGTTCAAAAATTCCATAACCTTGGAGTCTTGTTTTTAGCCAAAAATTAGCTCAGATTTCACCCATTCTTGAGGGTAATGACCCCTTGAGCATGAGGCAACATTGGATTGGTTTCAAAAATGTGATTTTCCATAAATAAGAACCCGATGGATTTTTGGTGTGATTTTTGGACCCAAAGAACAATAGTGAGATATGGGTATCATTATTCTCGTATTGATGAGTAGAATGTTATTTTTATATCTAGGCATCTTGCGGAAGCTTCTCAAAAGAAAAAAGTTGTGATTTAGTAGATTTTTTAAGCTTTCTTCAGTGCCCAAGTAGGCTAGGTTTTATCCCTTGTTAGATTGAGCTAATTCATAGTATGTTTATGATATTGTGCTAGATTTGGGATGGCTTTTAGGTGTTGGTGTGCTAAATTTTAATAAATTAATTACTTGGACCTATTAGGCTATTTTTGATACAGTTTTGGACATTAGACTAGTTTGTCATATCTTAGGTGTAGTTGACCCTCTTATTTAGGATGAAAATACTTTAGTACTTAATTATTAAGGAGATTACCTTAGTCACTTGAGTTTAAGATGAAACTTGCCCAAATTGTCATTTCCTTAGGTGGAATTGACTTAGTTGCTCTATTTTAGGAGAAATTGCTATCATTCGGCTAGTTACGGCTTGTTCAATATCTAATAGTAAATTTAAATACCTTATCCTTGTTCGGGGTAGATATTGCTTGATATAGGATTTTGGGTATTTAAAAGTAGAATCTTCAACCAACCTTAGTCAAAGACTTATTAAAGTTATTGAAAACCTCTTATATGTTTGTGTATATCAAGGAAATATTTATTACGGTTATATCTAGATTCCTTGGTACTTGTTGGCTATGATGGATGACGCTGGAAGTAATGTTTAATGATTATACTAAGAATGGGTTACAAATTAAGCTTTTTATGGGCAATTGAATCTTTCATTGTTTGAGCTACTGAATATGCTATTGAATGAGCCCTTGAGTATGAGATTTGTTAAGCCATTAATTAGACCATTAGGTATGCTATTGACCAAGTTATTGATCATGTCTATAGACTATGTTACCAATCATCCTAATGACTATAATTGTGATTATTCTATTGCCTATCATAATTAATATATCTTATAACAATACTAGTGATTTTTCTATTAATTATGTCAATGACCATACTTATTGGCTACATTGACGATTGTGCTATTGATTATTCTAGAGAGTACGATTATTGTCTATAGTAGCAATTATGCCAAAGATTATGCTATGAATAAGCTATTGATTATGCCATGAATAAGCCATCGACCAAGTTAATGATGAATAATAAGTCATTGACTATGCTATTGATGAAGTTATTGTCTATGCAATTTATAATAATTATGGATTATGTAAGCAATCATACCTATTGACTATATTAGCAGTTATGATGCGTATTGGTTATATTAGCGATTATTCTATTGATCTTACTAATGAGAATGCCTAATGATTTTATTAATGATTATGCAATGGATTATACTAAAGACCATGCTTATTGGTTATATTATAAACTATTCTATCAATTATGTTACGATCATCTTTACTTACTATATTAGAAATCATACTACTAATTATGATACTAGTCATGGTAATAATGATATGATTCCCGATTAAAGTTTAGGTAATGACAATGATATCGATTACTGATACCTAGTATAGGTCCGATGGATAGCTATGATATTGATGATAATATTGATTATGGTATTAATGGCATTGATGCTGATATTGGTGATGATATTGAGGATTATATTGATAATGATATCATTGATTATATGTACCAGTTTGAGTTCGTACATACACATTATACAATGATGACACACTTATTATGGTATAATGATATGAAGGATTGTTGCTAAGTAGGAAAATGAGGACATGGTTATAATGTGACATGATATGAATGGATTCTAGTAGTTATCTTTTGTTGATAACTAATGATTAGTTGATAAATGGTGATTTATTGATAAATGATGATTAGTTGATAAATAATGATTAGTCGATATATAAGGATTAGTTGATACTTATGATTTGCCTATAAGTAATGATTACTTGATAAAGGATGATTAGTTTATATATGAGGGTTAGTTTTTACATGATGAGTAGATGATAGTGTTGATCAATTGATAAATAATTAGCACGGACAATTGATGGTTTGAAGAAGAGAGGATTCAATTGTTTGTGAAGGGTTTAAACAATGACTTGGAGGTTTTGTCTTTGCATATGGCATCTGCTATAAAGTACTATCATTATGTTTTTGATTATGTGAAGAAAGAAGGAGTCAAGTTGGTTGTCCAGCCTAATATTTTAGAAAAAGAATCTCATAACACAGGTAATATTAGTGGTTCTTGCTCTAGAGGTTATTTCCATCAGCCTATATGGATCACCCTATTTAGTATACCCAATAAGCTTTTACAGTAGGAAAGTTAAGGGACACTCAACAACCCTCAATTGTAAGAATCCAAATGGATTCGAATTCAACTTCTATCTTGAATTTCCTATATCTAAGTTGATATAGATGTGGTGCTATGGGGTACTTCAAGTGAGAGTGTCCTCAAGGAAAACATGGTTTCCACATATAGTAGTAGGATAGACCTATGGTTCTAGAAGGTAGAGAAGGCAAAGATAATGGTGCAGGTAATCCACAGGGTGGGCAAGATAATTAGGAAAAGTCTGTTGGATATTATGGTGGTAATAATATAGGAGAGGTGGTACACAACCTACTAAACAGGTTGCCTAGACTAATGATAAAGCCTATTCTTATGCCTTTCTAGGAAAATTCAAAGTTAAGGCTTCTAATCTTGTCATTAAAAGTATATTTCTCGTCTGTGGCTATATGCCTACTATTTTGTTTGATCTGGGTTCTACTTATTCATATTTATCTGTTAAATTTGCCTTGGGATTGGGCATAGTTTGTTATATATTTTACTTTCTCATATATGTATCTACTTCAGTTGGAGACTTTATGGGAGTAACCTAACTGTATCAATATGCGGAAAAAAATCATAGTGTATTGGAGGAGTTACGATGAACTTAGCTCAACATTGATGGGTAATATATCAAAATACGGTCGCACTAGTGGCTATCAATTGTACAATCTAGTGCACTTTTCTGCTATTATCCCATTCATGGTTTTTATTCTCAATTAAGTGAATCATGATTATGTTTTCTTTCATTATATGTGTTTTGGGCTCTCATGTGTGACTCAGTATGTATCTCGCCTTTAAATTCAGGGGTAGGTTCATGAACAATTTCTTTTTAACTTCTCTGTGAAATTGGTTTATGATGTGTCATATCATAGTTTTCGTTCTACCCTTTTTTATTCTTATAAAGCCACAACTCACAATCATCCAGGAGCAATTTTAGAGGGAGTAACTGAGGACTTCCATCCCCATAATTTTAAAAATCATATTTTAACTTTTCCCTCTTCCGTTTCCTTTATGAAAAATGTTGGTTGTGTGTTTCTTCCTCGAAATAGAAACAAGATTTCTCAAATGTCTTAGTGGAAGCATAGTTTATTAGGCATTTAAACAACTACCGGACCATTATATTACTTTGTTTTATTTTCCTCCTTATGCACACAGGAACTTTACCATTGAACGACCAACTGCTTTACTGCAAGTCAAGAAACCTAGCATAGAGTTACTTGTCAATTTTGACAATAAGGAAGAGTGCTCAATCATTTTACCACACATATTCTTTTTCAGCGTAAAGTTCCTTTACAAAAGTCTTTCTTGTAGATTTGAAGTATAACTCACAAGTGTGTTATCTTATCCTCGACTATTCCCCCAGCCCAAAAAATTAGAAATACACTAAAGGTGAGATGAGTCAAGGGAAAACAATGATAGAAGGCACAAGAGAAGCGATTTAATCATTTATTACCTATTCGCTTCTTGCACCAATGCAGATTAGGGGATTGTGGATTTGGAATCACGGTGGAACCGACTCGAGTAGAATCATTATGAATCTTTTGGCAAATAGTGGATGCCTATTGTACAAAAGTATAACTACTACTGTTATGGATTTTGAGAGTTCCTGATATTTATAGGTGCTCTTAGGTAGCTAGAACAAGGTAAACTGATCATAGCCAGGCATGACTTTGGTGTTGTACTCTAGTAAACAAGAAGCTTAGATAAGGGGCCATTGTAGAGCTTCACTTGCAGAATAGATTTACTATATCTTGATTTCACATATCCTCGTTCTTAATGTTATGTATTGGACCTTTCATCTCTGTGATTCAATTTGACTTTAAGGTCAAACATGACACTTCTACATTATGGTACAAAATTCCCAAAATTTTGGCAGCTGTTTCTACAGCAAATGACAAGATTTTCTAGAAAAAGAAAATAAATTCAACGGCATAGCCTATAGGCATCTACTCCCTCTGTCCATATTGTTGATTTTCCTGCTATATCTCAATGTAGTAGCTTTTTAAGTATGGTTCACTTTTATTCTGAAGCTACCCTTTACGTATCGATCTTGGCTGTAAAACATAATAATATGGGATGGATGTACTAATGAGTTAATAACTCAATAGAAGTAAAATAAGAGGGTATTCGTTATTGATATATACGCACAATGCAAATGCCTAATTCTTACTTTACTAATTAAAAAGTTCAATATGAACAACAACAAGAGAAACAAGATGTCAACAATTCTAGTTAATCAAAATAGGCCACACACGGCTTCACTAGACTTCGAATGAACAAAAACAAGAAGATAACAACAATATTAAATCTAAAGAGCCCCACACGGCTTCACTAAGTCACGGTATAGAATAGTTAACTAAATTGAACAAATCAGCAATTTAAGCTAATATTACCAGTTTTTGTCGCTGGGTAGAGAAACTCATCAAACCTCCAGTGTGCAACGAGCCACCCGTTTGAGATGCTCTATTTTCCTTTACCCATTTCCTCCTTTCCCTATATTCAGGAGTATCCCATTTTTCCAAGAACTGATCCCACACATTAGCATTCAGCCAACCAGGTTTCTCCAAATGCCACCGGGCCTCATACAAGTATTCTTTCATACATTGAGCTTCTTTGAACTTGAAAATGCATTTTATTTCATTATCATGACAAGAATTCCATACACACTTTGTCTACAAAATAGTTTAATATAAAGTCATGAAATGAGTTGACGGATATAAAGGTAAATGCATCATTGATAGCATACTAAAATAGTAAATTCTTTGATTTTGATTATACCACCAACTGATTCCACATAAGCAATCTGATGTCGAGTCGAATCTCGTTCTAATTACCCTACGGCTCCATGTAAAATGGTTTAATTTCTTCTATAACCATATGTCCACCGACATAAGTAGGAATGAACCTACAATAAAATTATATTAAATTATCTTAGCTTTTGAAAATTTAAAAATAATGAAAAAACATAAGGTTTGCTTAGCCATTACGATTAGGGGCTATAATTAGCCTCCCGTTGCCGTCATATTCTACTACCTCTTTAAATTTCAGAATCTGGAAAATAACTACTATAGCATTAGATGTTGCAGCAATATCAATGGAGCGTGGTGTTGATGTGTTGGGACCTTTAATTCTCAATCCATAAATGCTAGGTGTGGATGAAGTTGAAGGTACAGATGAAGAGCTACTATGCAGACTATTATAGGGAGAAGAGAACTGGAATTGGTGGGGCGGTGGGGGCATGAAAAATGTATTTTATAGTGAAATAGTTGCCCTAAGAGGAGGAATAATATTTGTATCAGCTGGTTGAAGATTTGTGGTAACAGGTAGTGGTGGTAGTGATGTATATTGACCTTCGAAAAGATTATCAAGTCCTTTTTCACCTTTCTTACGCCGTCCATTACCATGAACTTTTGATGCCATTAATTTTATTTATTAACCACCTCGAAAAAACCACAAAAAAGAGTTAGTTTGTGTTATGCTACCCATATATGTTTCTTAGATCAAACAGAAATTAAACTTTGCATTCCCTGTAGTACTAAATAAAAGAAAGCCACATCTACCAGATGCATTGCTAAAAAGTGATCTTTGCACATGTGATTAGAGTAACATCACCTCTTTCCCATATTTTATATCCCTCCAAACTTTAATTTGGCAAAATAAACACTTAAGCAATTACACCTTATTCACTATTATTGTAAAGGGAAAAAAATCTCTAAAGAAAAGGCTAGAAGACTACTAGACAAAAGAACATCCAAGAGGTCTACATGTAGATATAATATTATACAAATAAGTAATGGAGTGAAATTATTTTTTTAATGTAAAACTTGTTTCAAACCAAGACCTCACAATAGAAGTGAATGTATAATCCGAATGACTAATCAGCTATCATACAACTAACTGCTTAGATCAAGCATGGGGTGTTGAAAACTATTTAAAACAAACCATAATACTACTAATATTAGACCTTGTTACAATAGCTAATAATAAAAAGCAACATCTAAAATACAATTCAAGACCTTGTTACAACACATTACTACTAATAATAACAACTCAATCCTCGTCGCTTATTTCATATTTATTCATCAATTCTTCCTCACCACTTATTTCATATTCATTCATGCATTCTTCCTTATTACTTATGTTATTTTCATCAAGTAACTCTTTCGGACTTATTTAATTTTCATCAATTGGATCTTCCTCATCATTTGCCGTGGATGTTCCTTCTCCATAATCATGAACATTCAATCTTAGTTCAGAAGGATCAAATTCTTCATATAGGCGTTCGTTATACTACAACTCACCTTCTAATTGATCATCCACCCTTTCTTCAACACTTGAAATGTCATTCTGATACACTATATCCAATGCATCCTCTACTACAACTCTACCCATAGGCTTTGTTTTTATAGTTGCCTGCCATGTAGATTTATTCTTACACAAAGGATAAGGAGTGTAATACACTTGTTTAACATTTTTTGTAATGACAAATGGATCATAGAGTCCATACTCCTTTGTAAGCTTAATTTCAACTATTTTATACTGAGGGTGCACCTTTGTACCTAACTTAGGAGAAGGATTATACCACTTACATTGAAAGAGAACCAATTTTTTGTTTTGCCAAACAACATGATAATCGAGTTCTAAAATCTCCTGAAGAACATCATAATAATCAACAACGCCATCACCTTTCACCCAAAACCCACTATTGTTGGTTGTTTTCCCTTAGAGAACTCTTCTATATGAAATATGTACCCATTGAAAGAGAACTTAGAAAACTTTCTAACTTTAGCATCGGGTCCCCAAGCTTTTTTCACCAGAGGTTGGTCTTTGGTATATATCTGTACTAACTTTTTAACTACTATTTAAAACATATTTAAATAAAGAATTGAAAGTGTAATCATATTTAACTTTGCAAACATTATTCTAAACCAAGAAGACAACAGAACTTTATTCAATCATAAGACCAAGTATTTTTAGACACATTTGGGTTAAAATTCCCTGGTATATATCTATGCTAACTTTTTATACCACTATTCAAAACATCTTTAAAAAAATTTCAAGGATATTGAGTTGTGCAATCTTCTCCATAGGTACCCTCCATATGAACCTAATTTTTGCTTCTTAAAAAAGTCTTTTCGTAGTATCTTTAGAATAAGTAGGAGATTCTTATCATAACATTCTGCGACTATCAGGGGTTACCTCCAAAATTACAAGAAAAAACAAGCACAAGTTGGACGAAAAAAATGGTAATATGAATGTTATAGGAATAAGACCAAGTCTTACAGTGCAGTGATATTAGTAGCTAATAGACATTGGCTTTGAAAATTAGTCAAATTAACTTTTAGAAAATGAAACATGCCAACTAATATGAAAGAGGGTATATAATTTTTTAAAAGTTTAACATAATTTGTAGTTTGGTATTTGTTGTTTTCCTGTAAATAGTAGCAACACTTGAATATCAATGCATAAATAATTGCAAAACTAAATACTTTTTCCAGTTAATTAATAGGGGATACTTTAAAGTGGTACATTCAAATTTATCAATAACCAAATATCAGGGTTAGTTATTTTGTAGGCAAACACTTGAATTTTTCTTGGAAAAACTTCAATAGGGAGTATTTTGGGGGATATCTTTTGCTAAAGTTAAAGAGTATTTTATTCCTAAAATAACATTATATTAACTTTAATTAAGTTTATTGATTATTGATTATTACTTATGAAGAAACTACAACTTAGTTAAACATATGTCTCCAGAATACTACCTCTACTAGAACACTAGTTGCAGTCTACAGTAGTGAGCAACCCAACCAGAATGACGACTTCTGGTTCCAAACTGAGTTTGTAGCTTTTGATTGACACCAACACTGAGAAAGTACTATCTGCATTGACATAATAGGTAGATTCAGTTATAGTGGAGATTTCTCTTTTTCGTTTCCCACAATAATAGAAATGTTATGAAATTATGCTAGAGGAAGAAGAGCAGAAAAATGCAAATCCGCCTCTTGTACAAGTAAACACTCATAGGAAAAGCATCAACAACCACAGATCCAAATGAACTGACACAATCATCAGTCATAAGACTTGCAACTATTCACACCACAGAAGGGCAAAGAAGAAGAAGAAGAAACATAGAAGTGTTACAATATGTCTACCTATTATCATAAATAGTGACCCTGTTAGAGTGAGACAAAAACACCAATGACCAAGTCTACAAGAAATGACTAAAATCAACCAACACATCTCCATCATGCTTTACAACACAAGAAAGAAATTAAGCAGCTAAGAGAAAGACACTGGAAAATATGCAACATCTTGAACAATAACATACTTAATCCAAAATGGGATCAAATAAGGTGAGAAAAGTGGAATGTACACAGACCTTACTTCTACCACACATAAAAAGTATGTTCCGATAGATCATCAGCTCAAGAAAAGCGTTCTAAAAAACTTGAGTAAAAATAGTAGTACACTCTAGTTTGAGTTTTTTATAGGTACAGTGCTTCATGACATCTCTAGGATACTGTTAATTCTTTTTGACAGTTATGCATGTATCTACTATTTAACGTGTACTATTTTCACACTTTTCTCTTTTTGTCATATCCTTTTTAGGTTTTGACTTTGTGACTTCCGGTCGGCCTGCATTCAGATGATTTGTCAATGTGAAGTATGTTCTTAACTAGCTTGTCTCTAAATATTTCTAATTACCATGTATAGTTATAAAATAAATAAAAACTCACTTGGTATAAGAGAAATTCAGGTTTCATTGGCAAGGTGTATTCTTATGGATATGGAGATACCAATAAGCAAGAAGTATATATATACAAGACGCTTCATATTACGTACAATAGAGATCAGGTAGCCATTTTGTTTTTAGTGATTAATGCCTTGTGGCATGTCAATGATCTGCAAGTCGTTTTAATATCTATTTGTACTCTCATTCATTAGATCATTCATCTCAACCTGTCACAAGAGATCCCAAACCTATTGGAGGAAGGAAGGACCTTGAACATGACATATTCTATAAAATGGTCCCCGACAAAAGTTAGTTATGCACAACGTTTCAATGTTTACCTGGATTACTATAATTTTTAAAATGAGGTACGCATCAATCTACTATCATCTTTTGTAGTTAAGTGGATGTTTTGGGTTTCGATGGATCATCAGCTCGATAAACATAAAGAGTAAAATCTATAGAAATCCCACAAGTGAAACCCAAAAATATTAGTACACATATGTTACCTGTACCACACGTACAAAGCATGTTTTCATAGACTCGACTTGAGAAAAGCATTTTTGAAGACAAGTTTGACTAGTAAAAGAGTAAAAGCTATAGTGAAAATGCTACATAAACTTGTTGAGGTACAAAAGAGAGAAGAACCAAGTAGCAAAGGGCATTAATAAATTTGTTTAAGACACCAATGTTAATCTGATGTACATATATGCAGAAAATGTTATTATCCACACATATTTTAATATACAATTTCATATATAATTAGGCAACATTGAAGCAGAAAACTCGGCCTCTAGCAACACTGACCTCTCTAAGTCGACGAATAAACTTTATAGGGAAAACTTTGGGTTCCCTATACATTACAGCATACAAGTGCATATAACTCAAGTGATGGCGTTAGGGGTTTAGATAAACCAACTTACCTCGAATTAGTGAAATTGACCATTGTCGTTACCACTTTTTGCGAGAAACGCAGCCTTCACAGGCAATTTTTGAGAGAGATGAAAGAGAAGAGAGGCGAGAGAGGGAACTTCATTCCCTAAGAGAGAGAGAGGAAGTGATAGAGTAAATTGGGAATGTTGTGTTTAGTGTGTATTAAATGTAAATTTTTGACTAATTTCGCGAGGTAGAATATTAATATTTTCAATTATTTAATGGTTCCGACTACTTCTGTCGGTAGATATTTAATAAAAATAAATTATATATTTAAATAAATTATTTATAATATTTCCGACTACAGTGGTCGGAAATATATATATAATTATTTATTATATATTTAATGTTTTCGACTACTTCAGTCGGAAATACATTTTTAATCATTTATTTACATAACTATTTAATATTGTCAACTACTTCAGTCGGAAATAAATATTTAATCCTTTACTTAAATAATTATTTAATTTCCGTGTAAGGCTTCGATTATTTATATACTAGTATATTTATATAATTATTTTTATTTCTGACTACAACAGTCAGAAATATCTATTCAATAATTTATGTTATTTATTTTTAAAATTCCGTATAAATGAATGATTATACATTTAGTACTATATTTATTTAATTATTTACATTTACAAATACAATGGTCGGATATATATTTAATTAATTATTAATTTTATTTAGGTATTAGTATTTTCGACTACAGTAGTCGAAAATGTACATTTAATAATTTATTTAAATAATTATTTAATTATTTCATAAGGGACCTGATTATATATTTAGTATTATATTTATTTACTTATTTATATTTCCAACTACGATAGTCAGAATATATATGTAATAATTTAGGTAAATAAATAATTTATTTAATTATTTATATTTCCGACTACAGTTGTCGGAATATATATTTTCCGAAATTTGCCACCATATATTTAGACTATTTTTTACACAAATCAAATTGGAAAAATATTTTTTTAAAAAATAAAATTTCCAATTGAAGTAGTCGGAAATTTTCGACTACTATTTTCAATTGGAAATTTTTGGTTAGAAAATAACAAATTTCTGGTAGTGAGGCAAGCTCATCCCTGAAACACGATGATTGGGTACCATGCTCAGCTTCTTTTTAAATTGGAACCAAACCTCGTACATCAACTCAAAATGTAGTGGCCTGAAGTTGTATATCTCATCTTTTAATTGCAAGATTCTGGTTGGAAGAAAGAAATGATTTAAGAATTGCTTACACAACTAATTCCAAAAGGTAATAGATCTTTTAGGAATTTCTCCTAAACAAAAAGAAGCTAATCTAGTCAACGAAAAGGGGAACAACCTCAATTTGAGAACCTTCTAGTCTCTCCCAGAATAGTATAAGAAGTGTATATCCTAACAAAATTAGCAAGATGCATATTTGCCTTATCTGCAGGGGAGCCCTAAAACAGACCTTTCCAGTTCAAAAGCTGGATCGTGGTACTAGGAATGTCAAATTTCACATTAGGTGGTAGTATATGAGGAATGATAGCTTTTGTTTCTATCGACTCAACATATTCCATATCTTCTTCATCATTGTATAGAAGAAAGTATTGTTATGTTAGCTTGACTACCTCAAACTCTTTCTTTATTACTATCAAATGTTGCTCAACGATTAACTATCGGTTATGTCTTGCTTGCTATGACTATTGAACCAGGCAGGCCTTCTTATTCTTTCTCTATTTATGAGTTTCATCTGCTAATAAATACTCTATTTATCTATCAGTAATGTTCTGAGGATTAACTAAATACGGGGGAGGTGCCTTGTTAGGATCATTCTGAACACATTCAAGATATCCTACATGTATTGGTTCTGTCATTGTATGATTAGGCTATAAGATTCACTCTAGGTTAGCATTCAGTAGGAGTAAGGGATTACATTGATTCATTGTGTTAGGCATACATCGGCGTACACCCAACTAAGAACCAAAAATAAAAGCTCAAAAACTTTAGCAACTTCACTCAACTCAACACCGTATTTCCCAGCTACAACATTAAAATTTTAATCAATGCCCAAACTATACTTCCAATAGAAGATAAAGCAATCGCCGTCAATTAAATTAACCCAACTCAGGTTGGGGTAAAATACAAAGGGAATATGTAGAATTATGTCACTTATTTCTTGGAATTTAACGGGCAGTGTAGAAAGTACATGGGAGGTTTATAATAGTAATCTCAAACAAGTAACAGAAGTCAAATTTGGTTGTAATTAATTGAAACCAAACACTAGGACTGTGTTCTCTATAGCTTCTCAACTCAGTAGGATTATCATGTTTTGTTAAACCAACCTTATATCTTACATACGGAATTTGATAAGTTATGTACCATCAATTATCTTGTGGACACATTGACAGGTTTCATCCTTTACCTTTTGAGTCTCACGATTTTAAATTACTAACTTTTATCCTAGATCCTAGTTAACTATTACCTTTTGATTTTCAAGTTATTAGGTGAAACATAATCATATTAAATAGATGATGTTGGTTAGCCTAGATCAATAATTAATCTCTACATTACTGTTGTGATTATCTTTTTGTGATCACTACTCCACTTATGAAATAAGTATTGATATACTATGTGGAATAGTAATATTTGCAACCGCTAAGAAAGATATTAAATTGAAGGTAACCATAATATATGAAAGAATATTGGTTCAAAACAACTTAGCACTTCCATACTTCATTGATCTACTAGAGTTCCCACTACCATAATTTAAGGGATTTAGTCGCTCATTATTGTGAAATGATCAAAGGAATTCATAATTGAAGACATTAAAACAATATCACAAAAATTAAATAGTAAAACCAAAGTCTTTAACTGAATTATCAACAAAAATAAAGAACAAATTAATCCCAATATCAAATTCAAATCCTGGAATCCAATATATGTTTGTAATTATATAGAGTGGACAAAATAACTAAACAAATTCAAAATAGTATATATAGGTTACATGGAAAACCTAAATATCAACACCAGAACAGAAAAGGAAAAGTAGAGTTAGTGACCACCTATGGGATGTAGGTGGCAACTATGAATAATTGGTGGTCCCACGTAGGTTTCCTTTCCTCAAGCTGCTCCTGAACTCTCTAGACATGGCATCTCTGCAACCTACTCTATCACCTATGGACTATTGTTGGAACCTACAGACCGTAGGTGCCTTACATAAGTGACTGAGTCTTCCTTTTTATACTTTTAATCCTCTAAACTTCTAAGTTCTTACAACTACATTGGCACTTATAGATCGTAGGTAGCACATACGGGTCATAGGTGCCCACTTCTTTGGATAAAAACTTCAAATTTCACTCCTTTCTTCTATATTAGTCCCAAACCAAGATTTTCTGCGAAAAGATAATAAAAACATATCATATCTAACAAAATAGCCTAAGTCACTTTTATATTTTCATCATTTTAAGCATCGGAATTGCTTTAAATCCATAGCACATCATGATGCATGTAGATTATTGAGGGTGAGAGGATATGTATGCA
This sequence comes from Capsicum baccatum var. pendulum, assembly GCA_030864225.1. Taxonomy (NCBI): domain Eukaryota; kingdom Viridiplantae; phylum Streptophyta; class Magnoliopsida; order Solanales; family Solanaceae; genus Capsicum; species Capsicum baccatum. Next base: position 148,193,641 of record CM061560.1, read on the forward strand.
TGTCTCGTATGGGTGATATAATTCATAGCTTTCTTGTGAAAGCTCATGGTAGCTGATAATCTATTCATCTGGGTAAAACCAAGATGTACCATGAATTGACACAACTCTATTGGTAGCATAGAATAAAGAGAGATACAGAAAAGTATATGTCTAATACCACAAATATAAGAAAGTAAAATAAAATTATCAAATACCTATAGGGTTGCTTCAGAGAATACCTGTTCCCAAGTGGTAGTAGAAGAGGATAGATATGGAATTCATGGTAGGTTTTCCTAAGACATTAGGGAGGCATGATCGATTTGGTTAATAATGGACAGGCTAACAAAGTCTTCTCATTTTATTCTAGTTAAAGTGGACTATAAATCAAAGAAGAAATCCAAGATTTATATCAAGGAGATATCTAGGATGCATAGGAAACTACTTTTCATTATTTCTAATTGAGGTGTGCAATTTTTATCTAAGTTTTGAAATAGGTTACACGAAGTGTTGGGCACCAAGTTTGACCTTAGCACTATTTTTAATCTTTAGACTGATAGGCAGTCAAAGAGGACTATTCAGGTGTTCGAGGATATGTTAACCTCATATAATATTAATTTTGTAGTCACTGTATAAGTTCTTATTATTATGTGAATTTTCATACAATAATAGATACTATTATAGCATCTACATGGCTCCATTCAAAGCACTCTATAGAATAGGGTGTAGATCACCTATAGAATGGTTTGAAGTTGGTGTTGTAAAGCCTTTGGGCAAAAACTTTGTAAAGAAATCTTAGGAGAAGGTGAGATACATCCAAGACAAGTTGTTAGAAGCCTAAAGTAGGAAAAAGTAATATGTGGATTGCACGGTAAGGGACATGTCATTCAGACCTGATGCATAGGTTTTGTTTAAGGTATTTCTTATGAAGAGAGTTATAATAATAAGTAAGAACGGTAAGCTTAGTCATCAAAACACTATCCCATTTAAGGTTATTGATAAATAGGCCCAATATCTTATAGAATAGACTTGCCACAAGTCAGTCAAATTTTTATCCGATATTCCATGTGTTAATGCTGAAGAGGTACTATGGGTATGAGCATTAAATCATCAAATAGGACTCGGGGCTTCTTGATAAAAATCATTCATAAAAAGAGAAATCGATCGGATTTCTTGATAGTGGTATTTAATAACTGAGAATAAAGGATATTCAGTCTATGAAGGTTATGTTGTAGCATCATTTTATTAAGGGGGCTACTTGGGATACCGATAGGGACATCTGCAACAAGTACCCTAATTTTTTTAGGATTCATGTACTTTCATAATTCATACTTTCCTCATTTTATTATTTGATCATTCGTATAAGAATGATGGATAAATTTGTATATATTGTAATTACCCTTTACATTATTACGAGTAAGTCGAGTATGCCAAAATTTAGGTTAAGGGTTTTCCGAAATTACGAATTGAAATTACAAACTAGGCTAGTCTTAGATTAAATTTAAGTGTAGTAAGGTTTAGGGTACTATGAGAATGGATTAGATAAGGGTTAAGTGATCTTTAGGTTAATTGATAAAGAATTCATTAAAACTTTCAATGTAAAATTTGGTTCGTAGAACTCCAGATATCATATTTGATGTAAAAGAGCTAGACTAGGATGTTAAAATCTGAGGATGTGTTATGAAAATGGCAAAACAGGAAAAATCTTGAGTTTCTTCCTTGCCAACCCTACTATAGCGAGAAGTAGACTAATACCAATATCTTGGAGTATTATAAATATTCCCACTATAGAGGGATCCAGCCTTGGCCAATCTCACAATAGCTGGCAAATCCTTCTATATTGCCATAGCTGGATAAGCATTGATTACAGAAGAAATTCCTAAAAATGTTACTGTCTATACCACATTCGACCAAGGTATATAAGAAATAATTTTAAAAAATTCCAAACTATTTTACATCAATTTCCTTTGCCGAGGTAAGTTAATTTATCCCATTAACTATTTTTTGATAATTACTCCTTAAATCACTAGTTTTTGAGTTTTAACAAGGATTTGACTTAACCTAGGTGAATTTTCTGATCCTATTAGGTGAATTGGGTTGAAAACTCATGGGCTTTGGTTAAAAGGTTGTTGCTATATAATTCATGATTGGAGTTCATGGTTATATTAATTAAATTGATAGAATTATGATGGAATAATGGTAGAAAGTCCTAGAATGGGAGGATTATCACAAATTCAATTTTGAGGTTATGGGATTAGGACACTATTTAAATTATGATTATGTTACTATTTTTAGACTACAATCAACCTAAAATTGCATGAAAAGACAAGTCTCAAGCTCATTAGAGTGGTAAAAGCACGGGTTGAGGTAGGTGAGCTTAATATAGTTGAAATCCAACATGGTTTATGTATGCATGTTAACTTTTTCTTCATAAACTTATTCAATGCATGTTTAAGGAAACGTAAGGTTGTTAAAATATATCTTAACTGTTAATCACATATGATGAGGTTATAATAAAGGTTTGTTGATTGTATAAGTATAGTTGTTTATTCTCATATATTGTCATTATTGTGTTATTTATTATTATTGTGATATGACCAGGTAATAAACATCTTCAAAAGATTTGATATTATTTTAAGATGTTCTAGTAATGGACATAATAATGGGGCTTGGTTGGTATAAGATTGGTAGGCACAAGATGTCTTGGATAATTGGTAAATGGACAAGAGCTCATTTGTGCAGGCTATCACTAGTGGACGATCATAAAATCCTTGGCATGTGTGTACAAGATATTGCTGAGTGGATCGGGTTTGTGGTTATTGTATTATTTTCATTATTATTAATGATTATATTGGATCTATGGGTGGTCTAGGCTAAGGATATAAGGAGTGGAATATATTTTGTTATTATCTACTTACTTGTATATTTGAGACAAGGTGTAATTTACAGTTGTTGAGTCATGGTTGTTTTCTTAGGTTAATAATTGGTAGTCATGGTCTTGACTTAACTGATTGTCTATATTCGTTTACACTAACTTAATTATTTGACGTTGGTTGAAAGAGGTTAAATGGTTTATAGTTATAGCAAAGGTAATTAGTAGGCGTTCATTGTACATGTACTAATACTACATGTACTCTTCTTTTTTTATGCACAGAGCATTTTCCAATGACTTTATCAAGTCCTTAGCTTAGAAAATACTACATTCCGACTCAATGGTAAGCTATAACTTTGGGCCAGCCATGAGTCCTCTATTTAGTTTTTCTCCATTTATTTAGGACATTGATATTTTTATTTGTTCTTTGATAGAGCTGGTTTGTTGACATTTGTAGTGTATTTGTATAATGACTTTCAAATTGTTGGTGTTGTTTAGATACGCGTATGTTTATACATTTAGTATTATTTTTAGAATATTTTAATTCATTTGATTATCTAATAGAGTAATTATTTTATCTTAAATTTCCTAAAACATGGGTCCAGAGCTTTTGGATTAGATATTTCTCCCACTAAATAGTAAGTGCGGGTGCCACTCGCGATGGATTTGGATCATGATATTATTATTGAGATCGGAGTTGCACGTTTGCACATACACACACACACATATATATATATGAAAATGCACGCATACACATAAATATATATACGATCAAAGCGCACACCTACAAAGTTATATAGACCTCGTAGGTCGTTAATGGTTCTCAACCTTATATCCATTGCTCGATGGTTATGTACAAAACATATGCATTATATTGCATTCATCAATTCATTTTTTGTTAAGGTGGAATAAGTTGTAATTGGTGATCTTTTATTATAGGCTGAAACATCTAATTATTTATTGTTTATTTTTTTATTAATTGAGGCTCTCTTGATTGTGATGAATCACCTATATAACTATGTTGGTACTAACTTATTTTCTTTAGATGTTTTTGATCATTACTATTATTTAACCTCAAGTACATGATATATTACTATTATGGTTTGTACTTGAGATTAGAAGGTGTTTTTATGATGGTAAAAAATCTTTCCTCTTAAGAATTAGACTATTATCTTTAGTTAGAACACTGTACAAGCGTTATTTGCCCAGGTTTGACTAACTATCTTGCTACTTTTTATTATCTGTTGGAGTAGGGTAATTTTTCTGAGTGCAAGTTTTTGCACAGATTTTTATGGTTAGTTTTGGTGATCCTCGCCATCAATTTAGATTAAGGTCGATTGTCTATGATGCATACTGAGTAAACCTATTTCGTACTTACGTTTGCTATTTTTCTACATCTTATGTGCAGGTATTAAGCGATAATTATGTTGTCGATACTTTCTGAAGATCCTAAGGTACTAGTTGTTTTCCCTTGATCTACTGGGATTCTCCCTCTTCTCTTAATCTTATGTTATTCTTTTATATTTTTTCTTGTTTTAGACCCTTCATTGTATATAGGTTCTTGTCCTAGAGCCATCCCATCAGTCTTCTGTAATACCTGTGCTTTTTCTTAGGTTGAAAATCATCTCAAGCATGTTAGAACTTGCTTTGAAATAAGAATTTATTCTTATACATGAGGTATTTCCATGACTTTTACTTTCTATCATTTGGGAAATTGAATAATCTTTCCATCGATAAATAATTCGCCCTAATCCGTCAGCCAGGCGAGGAGTTAGAGCCTTTTTGGTGAGATAATATTTGACCTGAGCCTCCAGCGCATCGCGGGGATATCTCAAATGGAAATGGTCAATTTCAAGTGTTGCTCCACGATACTGGTGCGTCGCGCCAAACTTCCAAGTCATAGATAATGTGGCAATGCAATATCTCCGTGTCGCGCCACCGTACAGTTTTCTAATTGTCAATTTCCAATGACACGGTGCGATAACGCTGCGTCATGCCAAGGGCCCATTTCGGCAAATTTTAATAAAAATTAAATTATGTGTCCAGGGTTGAAAGGGTCAATTCCCCCCCCTCCCCCCTTACATAAGCTTCCAAACACGGAATTTAGCCCTTATTCATTCAAAATATTGATGTTTTTCTCAAATACTCTCAAGTACTTAAGCTAGGGTTTTCCTAGAAGGTCCAATTTCAAGAAGGTTTCGCCATCAATCTTCATGAAATCACGAACTAAGGTATGCATAGTGTTTATTCATGGGTTTCTTTCGTCCATGAAGTCCAAGAATCCCTTTTTAACTACAAGTTATGGATTTTCATCATGTTTTCACGCTTTGTATGTTCTCTTTATGTTGGTAAATGAGGAATTGATTTCTATTCCATCATTTGATAATACATTCCCTGTGGGTTTACCTAGTATTGCTAAAGATTTACGAAATCTCATAACTAAAACCTTGTATAATGAAATTGGAATTGAACCATGATGTTTAATTGCTATACCATGATGTTTACATGTACTATGCCTGCCATATGTTTGATTAAACGCCTAGATGAAGGAAATTTTCCTAACTAGCACAATATCATGAAAATCCCCAAAAACGTACAAGCTTATGCCTATTAGACGTTTGATGAAATGTTTCAATAAACGTATTGTGGTGATTATCATATATTCAAGAATATTAAGTCATGTCAGTTTCCTTCTATCGAGTCCTGCGGGTACTTGTACTCGAAATATTAGTTGTTTGCCTAGATTCATGTCATGTTTTCACGATACTCTCAGTCAAGCTATGAACTCTTAGACTTCAGATAGTCTTATGACTCAGGAAAAATCTTCGTGATCTCATGACTCAGTCAGTTGTCAGATATCAGTAGTACTCTGTCAGCCACAGAAATTCAGTTACTTAGTCCATGCTCAGTTCAATTAATTAAATCATGCTCATTGTCCCATTCATATAGGGGTAGGAATTAGCACCGATTGAACCTAAGTAGAGCGACTCACCTGTTATACAAGGGTGTGATTCCTAAAAGCAATCCTTATGTTCCAGAACTATGTAACCAGCATACGTTGAGACATCATAGCCTGCTATATGAGGGTAGATGAGGTGGCTTAACATGTTATATGAGGGTTCCTACCATTCTCTCTATACTAACCTGTTTATGAGGGTTACTCACATATTATCCTTACCAGTGGCGCGGTATTGACACCCTTCCAATCAGGGCATAGATTGGACCCCAGCTTAGCTATTATAGCACTTTTGGGGCATGTCAGTTATATACTACTTCCCACAGTTTCATGTTATAGTAGCAAGACTGTCAGATATAGTCAATCAGTTTCAGTAATAGAACTCAGATAGTTCTTCAGATTTTAGGACTATCAGATATAGTCAACTCAGATACAGTACGGAACTAAGATAGTTCTATCAGATTTAGGACTGTCAGACAAAGTCACCCATGTTATCAGTTACATTCAAATATAGTCATTCATGTCATCAGTTATGTCATGTTATCATTATCCATACTAAGTAGTGATGCTACCACTGTATCAATATCATCTTATCATTTTGTCAATTACAGTTGCATATTTATGTTTGTATTCTCACGTCCATGTTAGGCAGTCAGTTAGTATTGATCATGTATGCAAACCTTTGCATATAGCCTACCACACATATATACTCATTACATATGTACTGACGCATTCACGCTATGGTGCTTTCTTTTTATGTTACACCATAGGTTCAAAGACACGAGTTCTAGATCATCAGTAGATTCCAGATTCAGCAGTCAGAGTAGAAGTGAGTCCTCATCCTTTGAGGACATAATGATTTTCTAGTATCTCATTGATTAGCTTATTAGTTGGATTTAGTTGGGGACATGTCCTATCAATTCCTTATTTAGACTCTTCAGACAGTAGAGACTTTCAGACTAGATGCAGACTAGATACAGACTATCATGTTCAGACTTTAGTATTTTCAGTTTTGTTTTGGGTATTCTATTACCCCACACAGATGTTATATCATTAAGTTATGTTTAGTATTGAACCATATAATATTTCAGTGGATGTTTTTACAGTATTATATTATCTTATGCATTATACAGGTACTGATATTAGTCATGGGTTAGCTTGTGGTCCTTCAGGGTAACATGCACCGTGTAGCATTCTGGTTCAACAAATCGGGTCGTTATACTTTCCTTTTTTGATTCATCTAATTTTCATTGTCTTTGAATTTATTTGTTTATTTTGAGTCGATCTTTGTGTTTTTTGGGCCTAATTAGCCTGATTCATTTTCTTTGGCAAAATATTTTCATTGAGAAGCTTACGTAAATATACCATATTTAAAAATATTTACCCTTTATAGTTATATAAATTTAATACATATGTATTTCACTTTTAATAAATAGTGTAGATTTTTCACTAAAACAAGCATACTATATTTAACACATTTATAATATATCTACCTTGCATGCACAATTCATTTTTAGCAGAGGCGGAGCTGAGATTTGAAGTTTGTAGCTTCTGGAATTAAAGAAGCATAAAAAATAAAATTAAAATAGGAAGCTACTGGGGTACGAACCCACCTCCACAGTAGAAGAGTGGCTTTAATGGTGGTCAATCTACCACTAGGCTAATCAACCTTGTTTGCTAATGGGTTTGCACTATATAACTATATACAAATATTCAGAATTTAATAGTATAAATATAGGGTCTACGTAAAAGTTACTGGGTTCACCCGAACCCCCCTGAAGTACTATAGCTTCGAACCTGATATTTTGTACATAGTATAATATATCTATGTTTCACGTATAATTTGATTTTAGTACATAGTGTAATAGATCAATATTGAATGCATATTCACTTTTTAATACATACTGCATTTTATGTGATTGTTTAATAGATCATTTTCTAACACTTATATCATTGCATGTGATTGTTTACATAGACAAATACTTTTATCATTTTATGTGATTATTTACATAGACAAATAATTTTTGTTAGTATACCTTCATACTTGCATGTATTGTATGAAATTTAATGTTTGTACTATTTAATAAAATAATTAATTCACTAACATACTCTAACATGTGTCACAACTCAATTTATGAGTCATGGTGGCACTTACTCTATCCCTTCAGTAGGTAAGCCAAATCATAAGTTGGAGTTACACACAATGGGTTTACTTGGTGGAAATGCTCCAAAAAGTGCCTAATAGGCAATCCAACATAATAAATAAGCAAGACAATAGAAATAGTTTAAAGGTAGTCACTACATAAATACCATCCCATGACCTGGTAGAGCCAGTACAAAAGCATCCAGTAATAGAAATACAACCTAAATATCTAGAATAATCAATACAACTATCTCAAAATAAGAGACTGAACATGTAAAGATAGAAGAAAAATGGCAACTCGAACTTCAACAGCTCAGACTATCTCTGGATATCAACACTGCACGGACACGAATCAATGACGACAATAGTATTTAAATCTGCACCAAAAAGGTATAGACATGTTGTATGCATATCAAAACAATAGGTACTCAGAAGTCATCATCGGCTGACTTAACTAAATCATTATATAAGAATGATAGATGCAAGATAACATAACTAAGCAAGTTAAGGTAATGAACCTGAAATATTTAAAAAATCATTATACATGAATAAATAGATAATCAGAATATGATTATAACATAACATAAAACATCAATGCATGCAGTAATAACACAATATTGGATCCCATACGCCAATTGGTGCAGAAAAATAAATAACCCATCGCAAGCCCCCATAAGCCTGGAAGATAAAAACAGGATAGAATAACCTACCATAGTAATTAATAAACTCTTATAATACAATTGAAATTCATCCAAGTCATGACACACTGTAACCATTGAGTTTTCATATTCATCATTTATAAATAAGTCAACCCATACCAACTATCCATCATGTAGCAACTAATCCTCATGTGTCAACAAATCATCCTTTATCAACTAAACATCACTTATCCACTAATCATTAATTATCAATTAACCAATATTTAGCAATTAGACAATATATATCAACTAACCAATACATAACAACTAGCCAATATTTATCAACTAACCAATATTTGGCAGTTAGCCAATATTTATCAGCTAATCAATATTTAACAACTAGACAATATAACACTAGAGTCTGTTCATATCATAATACATTATAAACATTTTTTCATTTTTGACTTATGTAGTTTGTTAATATCACACCCCAATTCCATTATAGCATAATAATTACATCATCCTAGTATAATAAGTATAGCCGAACTCGAACGGGTATGGATAATCAACAATATCCTCATAAGATAATATAATCATATTCTGGTCTTGCCGGGTATGCATTAATCATCCTCCGGCCTTTTCGGGTATATATTATCATAATTATCCTTTAGCTTTGCTGGGTATATATATCATTATAATCATCTTCCGTTATTACTCAATATATATCATCGTAATGTCATCACCAATAGCATAGTCATCCTTCAAAGTTTTACGAGGCATAAATAATCAATATTATCCTCAATATGGTCAATAGCATAATTATGAGATTATTTAAAAACATAATCATGAACCTAATATATTAACATGATCAATAATCATAATCGAAATCATGAATTCTAGCGTAATAAGAGCATGATTGCCAACATAATAAATAAGCATGATCTCTGGAATAATCACTAGCATATTTAATATTCTAATGAATAATCATGCTTTTTAGAATTATTCATAACTTATTTGCCAATATAGTCATTAAACATGCCTCGAATATAATCAATATGTACCGTCAAGCATAGACAATGACTTATCAATAGCCTAATCAATGGCTAATATGTATCATAAAAGATAGCTTATTATTAGCTTTGTTAATATGTAATCCATGACATAATCTATAGCTTATTTATTACATAATCACAATCTTAGTTTATGGCTTAGTAAAAATCATACTCAAGGGCTCATTCAATAGTATATTTGGTAGCACAATCAATAGCCAAATCAATAGCATACTCAATGACTCATAAAATGCATAAGCTTAATTAATAACTCATTTATAGCCTTCTCGTTAAGCATTAATTTTAAGATCATTCATCATAACCAACATATACCATGACGTCTAGATATCACCAAAATAACCATCATCCTAGATGTACACAAATGTATCAAGGGCCTTCCATAACTATTACAAGTCTTGGCCTAAGGTTGGCTGAAGATCCTATTTCTAAATCCGTGTAATCATTTACCAAGCAATGCTTACCCCAAAAAAGGCTAAGCTATCGAAATCCAAATTAGATGTGAACAAGCCACAACTAGCCCTAGTATATAAATTCCTCCTAATATAGAGCCATTGAGTCTATTTCACCTAAAGTAAAGCAATTTGGATAAATTTTTATCCCAAACATATGTGACCAAGAAAATCTTTTCATTAACAGAGTAAATAAGGCATTTCCATCATAATAAGAGACTACAGGGTCAATTTGACTAAAAAAAATGAATAACTTAGATAATCATGCCCAAAATGATAGTCAAATAGCCCAAATGATCAACCTTGTAATGCCCTCCACTTTCCTAAGCTAGAAAGCAAACTGTTGTTCATACATGTGAAACCCCCAATTCTGTAATCCATATTTGGGAACATGAATTAAAAAGATTACCCCAGTTATAAGAGATCTTATAATGTGTTAAGGGTTGTTATATGAGTCACTTAAGGTAGTACAAGATAAGAGTTTAGAAATCCATCAAGTTTTAGCATTTTGAATTCGCAGGGGTCATATTTGAATGAGCATAATTTATAAATATTTGGTATTTCTGCATTTTTAGACCCACCAACTTATAGAGAATCGAATTAGCTTTCCAACGATACCAATTTCATAAAAGTCTGAAACCCAAGCAAGGAGTTATGGCTTTGCGAAGTAGAGTGCGTCGCCTAACCAATCTCACATGGCTACTGGAATAGGTGTGTGATAAGCAAAGCGGTGTATACTTAAATATGTGTGATAATTAATGCGGTGCATACTTAAATGTGTGCGATAAGCAATGCGACGCATATGTAAATGTATGCGATAAGCAATGCAACATACACTTGGTGTTTCAGGTAGTAAAAACACTCCTATTTAAGTTATTTTGAGGAAAATTAAGTCTTTTGGCACTCCTTGCATACCTCTAAACTTAACCTTACAAATTTAATTGAATCTAAAGACATCATAACCCTATTATAAATCTAAGTTCATCATCCAGAAGCACTAAAGGAGAAAAATAACTAGGGTTGCACAATCAATAATGAGGGTCCATCTTTCAACTAATCCATTACCATAAAGGTATGTGGGGTTTTCAACAAGAACATCCTTTCGTTCATGTGCCCAAAAAATTGTATTATTTTATGAAGATACATAATTTTACTTGTTTAAATAAGAATTTGAGATGGAAACTATTATCCTATATTCTTGTTCAAGAAACTATAATATTTTTGTGATGTCTTAAAGATAAATTCCTTGAGTTTTGATGTTAATATCATGTTTCAAGTTGAACTTCTAGATTTTAATATGAGTTATACTTGTTTGCTATACAATGTATGAATTTTGAAATATTTTGCTCAAGTGTTGATATATGGGATTTAAACCCTCTTTGAGATTATGATATTTGGTGAAGTAATGTGTTATACATACCTTGATATTTGAATGATTTGATCTTTTAGTCTTGAAAGAGTTATTTCTAAACTCGAATGAGAAAAGAAATCCACATGTTGATTTATTATGAAAAAGGGGTAGCATCATGGCTCCCGATATGAATTATTGAATTGTGTTGTCATGGATTTTCTTTTGAAATGATCTGAGCTAAGTCCGAGAGTAGTCTTTAGCACTGAGTGGGAGGTATAGCAGTGATTGGTACTTCCCTAGAACTACGTACCCCTGTAGGATGTAAGCCTAAGGCGGATTGATATCGTGATCACTAGTGAACAAAAGATTAAGGTCCTACTTTGATGGCAAGGATAGGACAGCTCTCCCCAACATGAGTTGGACATTGGACTCCATGTTGCTCACATGGTTTATATCCATTGTAAGAGACTCCCAGTGTGTATGTGTATTCTTCTGATTGAGATGAAAATGTAATTGTTTGAAAGTGTGAATTGAGAAAGTTATCATTTCTGAAGAATTTGATGGAAATTTCTATATCTTAAAGAGAATTGTTAGGAAAGCTAGTTGTTTTGATGACTTTAAATGATTATGAAAGTGATTGGGATTTACTATGATGACTCACATGGTTTCACCCGATGTGTTTTACTCAATGGTGATTATGATTATTTTATTTCAAGCTATGTGAGTCTCTTATTATAGCATGCATATTTTCCTAATGAATTTTTGTGATATAGGACTTTTATGAAAACTTGCATACACCCCCATATACTCGGTTCATATTCTATGGTCCTAACCCATGTATTCATACGTGGGCTACATTTTCCTTATAATGTAGATTCAGGTGCTCATTCCTAGGCTTGACGTGATTTCTCTAAGCACATTGGTCTACATTTTTTGCAGTGATGACTCTTTTATTTTGGGTTATCATTTTATTCCCTGATGTTAGGGTCAGTTGGGGTCTGTCCCAATGGCTCAGTGTTATTCAATTTAGTAGAGGCTTGTCAGACTAGATGGTTAAATTGATCAGTCTTGTAGAGAGGTCGTATTTTGTTACTTTTCGTATCTCTTTCATTTTGAATTATGATATTATGGAGAATATCTTGATGTTTGATTATAGTAATCCTGTTGATGAGTGTTGAATGGTATGAAAATTGCTCATAGGGCAAGCTTGGGGCTACTCGTAGCCTTAAGCAGCGTATAACACTTCGGGAACCATTTTCGGGGCGTTACAAACTTGGTATCAGAGCCTAAGGTTTTGTAATCCTAGGGAATCTAGAAAGTCGTGTTAATTAGAGTCTTGATCATTGGTTTGTAGAGCGCCACATCTATGAGCAAGAGGCTATAAGACATTTTAGGAAAAAGTGTTATTTCTTTCTTTTAGAAGTCCATCGTGCTTATAGCTGTTTCTTTTCATATATTAATTTGTGCTCTCCTCTTTTAGAATATACCTTCTTGCCAAGCTATAGGAAATAACGATGGTTAGTAACCCCAGCCTGCTGACCCATTGAATGAAAATATGTCTCATGCTGAATTTCAAGAAGCCTTTCAGGCACTAGACCAAGCTATCAATGCAAATATTTAGGCCAATCCGACCCCGGCTCTATAGCAGCAGGGAGGTGAATCAGCTGCAGTGAGGATTCGTAACTTTATGCGGATGAATCCGCCAGAATTGTATGGGTCCAAGCTAGATGAGGATCCATAGTTATACGTAGAGAAGGTACAAAATATTACTCAGGTGATGTATGTCCCTTAGGATCATAGTGTGGAGTTGGCAGCATATCGGTTGAAAGACCTTGCTTATGATTGGGTAGTTACTTGGAGAAAGGGTAGAGGTAAAGGCCCTGCCCCTATGTCTTGGCAGGAGTTCCAGGATGTATTGTTAGACCCTGGGTCCAGTTCCTTCATATGTTACACCTCTGGTTGCTATGAATTTTGAAATGAGTGCTGAAAATATTTCTGAGCCTATCTTAGTTTCTACCCCAGTGGGTGATTCGATTGTTGCCCAGAAAGTGTCCTGTTACAGTTCTTCATAGAGTCATGTTGGCTGATCTGATTGAGTTAGACATGGTGGATTTCGATGTTTTCTGGGTATGGACAGGCTTTATTCTTGTTATGCCTCTATAATTTCATACCCGAGTGGTCAACTTTCAGTTTCCTGATGAACCTGTGTTTGAGTGGTCTGGGAGTTCTGTATCTCCCAAGAGTCATTTTATGTCATATATTAAAGCTAAAAAACTTATTTCCAAGGAGTGCATTTATCATCTGGTTAGAGTCAAGGACACTAAGTCTGAGACTCCAACTCTTCAGTCAGTTAGCATAGTCAATGAGCTTTCTGACGTCTTTTTGGAATATCTCCCAGGGGTACCTCCGAATAGAGGATCGAGTTTGGGATAAATATTCTTCCCAATTCCCAGCCCATTTCTATTTCTCCTTACCGTAGGGCACCTGCAGAACTTAAGGAGTTGAAAGAGTAACTCAAAGATCTGTTAGATAAGGGTTTCATAAAGCCTAGTGTTTCTTCTTAGGGTGCTCCTGTGTTATTTGTGAGAAAGAAAGATGGTTCCCTGCATATGTGTATTGACTATTGCCAGTTAAATAAAGTCACTATCAAAAATAAGTATCCTCTCCCTAGAATAGACGATTCGTTTGACCAATTGCAAGGTGCAAGTTACTTCTCAAAGATAGACCTTCGATCCTACTATCATCAACTCAAAGTTATGGAGTGTGACACCCCAAACACAGCTTTCCGAACTTGCTATGGTCATTTTGAGTTTCCTGTTATGTCCATTGGATACTAATTCCTCGACAGCTTTCATGGACCTCATGAATTTAGTGTTCAGACCATATCTTCACATATTTGTTATCGTATTTATAGACGATATTCTGGTGTACTCCCGTAGTGAGAATGAATATGCAGATCATCTTCGAACTGTCTTGTAAATTTTTAGAAACCATCAATTGTTTGACAAATTCAGCAAGTGTGAGTTTTGGTTGAGGTCAATTGCTTTTCTTGGTCATATCATTTCTTCAGAGGGTATTAGAGTTGATCCCCAAAAGACAGAAGCTGTTAGGAACTGGCCTAGACCTATCTCTCTAATTAGCATCCGAAGTTTGTTGGGTTTAGCTAGCTATTACCGCCATTTTGTTGAAGGTTTCCCCTCTCTAGCATCTCCTATGAACCGGTTGACCCAAAAGAAAGTGAAGTTCTTATGGTCCAATTCTTGTGGGAAGAGTTTTCATGAGTTGACGACTCGACTAACTTTTGCCACTGTTTTGACTTTACCTGATGGTATTGAGGTTTTTTTAATATATTGTGATACTTCTATAGTTTTTTTGGGTTGTGTATTGATGTAGAAGGGTAAGGTGATAGCTTATGCTTCTAGACAGATGAAACCCCTTAAGAAGAATTACCCCACCCATGATCTTGAGTTAGCTGTTGTTGTGTTTGCTTTAAAAATCTGGAGACACTACTTGTATGGTGTTCACATTGATGTTTTCACTGATCATAAGAGTTTGAAATATGTATTTACCTAGAGAGAGTTGAACCTTAGGTAGAGAAGGTGGTTAGAGTTGTTAAAAGATTATGATATGAGTGTGTTTTACTATTCGAGTAAGGCCAATGTAGTGGCAGATGCCCTGAACAGATTGTCTAACAATAGTATTTCGCTTATTGAAGAGGGTAAAAAAGAGTTGCCTCGTGATATACACCGTTTGGCTAGACTGGGGGTTAGGTTGTTTTACTCTGCTGAAGGTAGTATAGGGGTGCAGAGTAGTTCCGAATACTCCTTGATTTTGGAAGTAAAGGAGAAGCAAAACTTAGATGCTAGTTTGGTCACACTGAAAGAATCAGTCAAGGACCATAAGGTGGAGGTTTTCTCTCAAGGGGAAGATGGTGTGGTTAGATTGCAGGATAGATTATGTGTTCCGAATGTTGTTGATCTGAGATAGAGAATTATGGCTAAAGCACACGGCACGCGATATTCTATTCATCCTAGTGCCACACAGATGTACCGCGACTTGCGGAAAATCTATTGGTGGAGTGGCATGGAGAAGGATATAGCAGCATTTGTGGCTAAGTATGCGATGTGGTAACAGGTTAAGGTAGAAAACCAAAGACCTGGTAGTATGATGGAGAAGTTCGGTATTCCCACTTGGAAGTGGGAAGAGATAAACATGGATTTTGTGACTGGTTTACCTCCTTCCCGACGCTATCATGATTCAATTTGGGTTGTTGTGGATAGATTGACTAAGTCTGCACACTTCTTGCCTATGCATACTTCTTATACTGCTGAGGATTACGCTAGATTGTACATACGGGAATTAGTCAGATTGCATGGAGTTCCCTTATCCATCATTTCAGACAGGGGTACTCAGTTCACTTCACAGTTTTGGAGAACTTTTCAGAAGGGTCTTGGTACACAAGTGCATTTGAGTTCTGCTTTCTATCCATAGATAGATCGTCAGGCTGAGAGGACCATCTAAACCTTAGAGGATATGTTGAGAGCGTGTGCTCTTGACTTTAAAGGGAGTTGCGATGAGCATTTACCGTTGATAGAGTTCGCTTACAATAACATTTTTCACTCTGGCATTGGCACGGTTCCATTTGAGGCTTTGTATGGGAGGAAATGTAGGTCACCCATAGGTTGGTTTTAAGTGGGTGAAGCTGCCGTGAGTGGTCCTGATTCGGTCTTTGAGGCTATGGAAAAAGTCAAAGTGATTAGAGAAAGATTGAAAACCGCACAGAGTCATCAGAAGTCATATGCTGATGTGAGAAAAAGAGACCTTGAATTTGAAGTTAAGATTTCACCCATGAGGGTAGTGAAGTGATTCGGCAGGAAGGGGAAACTTAGTCCCCGTTATGTTGGCCCTTACAAAGTTCTTAGCTGTATTGGTAGGGTAGCGTATGAGGTTGAGTTTCTCTCAGAGTTATCTTCCGTTCACTCTGTCTTCCATGTATCCATGCTTACAAACACAATGGTGATTGTGTTGTTGTAGATCCTTCAGAAAACCCTGATATGCAAGATAGTCTTTCTTTTAAGGAAGTTCCTGTTCAGATTTTAGATCACTAAGTCCAAAGACTAAGGAACAAAGAAGTTCCGTTGGTCAAGGTGTTGTGGCGAAACCAATCTGTTGAAGGTGCAACTTGGAAAACCAAGACGGATATGTGATCCAAGTATACAAACCTGTTTTCCGCAAGCCCTGATCAAGCCGAAGGTACCATTTTTCTCTAAATCATTCCTTTTCTATGAAGAATCGAAGTAGTTCAGCAGTTATTTTATACTATTTAATGGTGATTTGATGAGTCATGCACTCCTTGTTGTGTCTGAAATGTAGAAAGAAGTAGAGGCAAGATTAGCAAGTTGTTTCAGCTGTGCACCCTACATTTTCTCTTTACTCTTAGTATGCCCAGCATCATTCGAGGACGAATGTCCCCAAGGGGGAGATATTGTAATGCCCCGCACTTTCCTAACCTAGAAAGCGAACCGTTGTTCATACATATGAAACCCCCAATTCTGTAAGCAATATTTCTGCACATGAATTACCAAGAGCACCCTAGTTATAAGAGAGCTTATGATGTGTTAAGTGTGGTTATATGAGTCACTTAAGGTAGTACAAGATAAGAGTTTCAAAATCCATCAAGTTTTAGTGTTTGAATTCGCAAGGGTCATCTTTGAAATAGCATAACTTGCTAAATATGTGATATTTCTACCCACCATCTTATATAGAATCGAATTAGCTTCCCAACGATACCAATTTCATCAAAATCTGACACCCGAGCAAAGAGTTATGGCTTTGCGAAGTAGAGTCCATCGCCTAACCAATCGCACATGGCTGCTGGAATAGGTGTGCAATAAGCAATGAGGCGCATACTTAAATGTGTACGATAAGCAATGCGGCATATATTTAAATGTTTGTGATAAGCAATACGACGTATAATAAATGTATGTGATAAGCAATGGGTGCACACTTGGTGTTTCAGGTAGTAAAAACACTCCGTTTTGAGTTATTTTGAGGGCAATTAAGTATTTTGGAACTCCTTGCACACCCTTAAACTTAACCTTGCAAATTTAATAGAATCTAAACACATCATAACCCTATTATAAATCCATGTTCATCATCCAAGAGCACTAAAGGAGAAAAACAACTAGGGTTGCATAATCAACATTGAAGGTCTAATCTTTCAACGAATCCTTTACCATAAAGGTATGTGGGGTGTTGAACAAGAACATCCTTTCGTTCTTGTGCCCAAAAATTTGTATTATTTTACGTAGATACATGATTTTACATGTTTAATTATGAATTTGAGATGGAAACAATTATCCTATATTCTTGTTCAAGAAACTATGATATTTTTGTGATGTCATAAAGATAAATTCCTTAAGTTTTGATGTTAATATCATGATTCAAGTTGAATTTCCAGATTTTGAGTTATACTTGTTTTCTATACAAAGTATGAATCTTGAAATGTTTTGCTCAAGTGTTGATATACGGGATTTAAACCCTCTATGAGATTATGATCTTTCGCGAAGTAATGTGTTATACACACCATGATATTTGAATGATTTGACCTTTTGGTTTTGAAAGAGTTCTTTGTGAACTCGAATGATAAAAGAAATCCACATGTTGATTTATTATGAAAAAAGAGTAGCATGATGGCTCCCGATATGAATTGTTGAATTGTGTTGTTGTGGATTTTCTTTGGAAATGATCTGAGCTAAGTCCAGGAGTAGTCTTTAGCACCGAGTGGGAGGTATAGGTGTGATTGGTAATTCCCTAGAACTACTTGCCCCCGTAGGATGTGAGCCTAAGGCTGATTGATATAGTGATCACTAGTGAACAAAAGATTAAGGTCCTACTCCAATGGAAAGGATAGGACAGCTCCCCCCAACGTGGGTTGGGCATAGGATTCTAAGTAGCTCACATGGTTTATGTCAGTTGTAAGAGACTCCCAGTGTATGTGTGTTCTTCTGATTGAGATGAAAAATGTAATAGTTTGAAAGAGTGATTTGAGAAAGTTATTTTTTCTGAAGAATTTGACGGATATTTCTATAACTTAAAGAGAATTATTATGAAAGCAACTCATTTTGATGACTTGAAAATGATTATGAAAGTGATTGAGATTTACTATGATGACTCAGATGTTTTCACCCAATGTGTTTTACTTTATGGTGATTATGATCATTTTATTTTGAGCTATGTGAGTCGCTCATTACAACATGCATATTTTTCTATGAATATTTGTGATATAGAACTTTTATGAAAGCTTGCATATACCCCCATATACTAAGTCCATATTCCGTGGGACTGACCCATGTATTTGTACGTGAGCTACATTTTCCCTATAATGTAGGTTCAGGTGCTCATTCCCAGGCTTGACATTATTCCTCTGAGCACATTGGTCTACATTTTCTGTAGTGGTGAGTCCTCATGGTTCGAGGACTGGTTATTTCAGATTTCACTCTTTTATTTTGGGTTATCATTGTATTCCCTGATGTTAGGGTTAGTTGGGAACTATCCCAATCGCTCAGTGTTATATAGTTTAGTAGAGGCTTGTCAGAATGGATGATTAGATTGATCAGTCTTGTGGATAGGTCATATTTTATTACTTTCCGCATCTCTTTTGTTTTGAATTATGATATTATGAAGAATATATTGATGTTTGATTATAGTAATCCTGTCGATTAGTGTTCAATGGTATGAAAATGGCTCAAAGGGTTAGCTTGGGGCTACTTGTAGCCTTAAGTACCGTGTAGCGCTTGGGGACCCATTTTCGGGGCGTTACACAACTACTCCCATGTATTTCAATTTATCACATCAACACCTAAAACCCATCTTAAACCCAACACAATATCGTAAATATACTATGAATTAGCTCAATCCAACAAGGGGTAAAACCTAGCCTACCTAAGCATCGAATAAAGCTCATAAGATCTCCTAAATACTTGAGTTTCTCTTCTGAAAAACTTTTGCAAGAGGACAATCTATCAATATCATATTCTACTCATTAATACGAGAATAATGATAGTCATATTACACTATTATGCTTCGGGTCTAAAAATTACATCAAAACCTCATATGGGTCCCACTTATGGAAATTGCATTTTCGAAATAAACTCAAACTTCTCACATGCTCAAGGAATCATTATCCTCAAAAATGGAGAAAATCCGAGCTAAATTGGGTCTAAAATAATGCCCTCAAGGTTTTGGGAGTTTTGAACAAGAAAATCTACCAAGAAAAGGGGGAAATTCTTACTACAAATCGAAGGAAAATCATGAAAATAGATGTTAGGCAAGCTCTTAGATCACCCACAAGCCTCAATTTCAAGATATCTCCCTATTTAAGGTTTTAGATCTCAAGAATTTAGGGAAGAATGAGAAAAACCAGGCTAAAATGGTCTATTTATACCTATCCCGGGTACTCGGTCTTGTGAGCATAAAGGTTAAGTCGTGATCGCGATATCTAGGTTGGAACATTGATTTATGATTGAGACAAACCAACATGATCACAACACTTGAGGCCTGCAAAGGGTATCATCATCATGACCCTCGGATTGCGATTATGATCTACTAAATAATAGATATAGACTTGGAATTTTCTAAATCTCCGCCAAGCCCACGAGATTCATTCAAAATCCCATGTGTAAGTAGACTACGTAACCAAACCAAATTAAATGTTTAGGTCTCAATGGAATAGTCAAAATTTTCATCCGAGGTTATTCTGACAAAATTTGGGTCCCACAACCATATTCCATTTTCTTAACCTTCTAACCAATAGGTCTAAATGAGTCTGAGTGCCTCGAGACACATACCAAGAGTCCTCCTATCCTAAAATCAACATTTTGGATCTGCTGGAACAGTCAGAATTTGCATTTAAGGTTGGTTAACTGAAGTTCTTGCCCGATCATCATTTGGATCCAACAAAGACTACAGGGGAATGACACTAAAAATCAAATGAATAATCCAGTAACCGAACTGTCAGTTCCAACAAGTGATAAATTAGTTAGGATAGAGATAGAGAAGCTTTAATGGTGGAAATATGAAGAAATATGGAAAATTACCTAAAGGGTCATTACAAATCCACTACTAAAGGAACTTTCGTTCAAAAAGTTAAGGATTAGAATTTACCTGAAGTATCGAATAGGTGAGGATATCGGGTCCGCATCCCACTCTCGATCTCTCGAGTAGCCTTCTTTACTGGGCAGTGCCTCCATAGAACCTTAACTATATGAATCTCCCTAGTGCGCAGCCACCTAACATTACTAGCCAAAATAAGTACGGACTCTTTCACGAATGTCAACCGCTCTAATTGGGTTGAGTCCTATCTAAGCACATGAAATGGGATAGGAATGTATTGTCGTAGTATGGAAACATGGAAAACTAGATGGAAAGCATCAAACTCTGGAGGTAAAGCCAACTCATAAGACACCTTACCAACTATGCAAAGAATTTAAAGGGCCCAATATACCTAGGGTTGAGCTTGACATTCCCCCAACCTTATCAGACCCTTCACGGTGATATTCAGAGGAATACTCGGTTACTAACTCCAAATATCAAGGCAGGGAGTCTACAGTCTGCATAGGTCTTCTTCCTACTCTAAGGTACTCTCAACCTGCCCTGACTTACCATGACACAATCTAATCACTCCGAAAGTAAATCAGTACCACAGGGCCTAATCTCAAAAGTCTTAAGCCATCCAATAAGCGAATAAGATCTCCTACCATACAAAGCCTCAAAATGTGCCATCTCAATACTCGAATTGTAACTGTTGTTATAAGAAAACTCTATCAAGGCTATGTGCTCCTCCTACTGGCCTCAAAAATTCATAACACAGGTTCGGAGCATATCCTCAAGAACTTGAATAATACACTCGAAATGGACATCGATCTGTAGATGGAATGATGTACTAAGATCTACCTGAGTGCCTAACTCCTCCTAAAAAGCTATCCAAAATCTAGAAGTGAAAACGGAACCTTGGTCCAAAAATAATAAATATAGGCACAACACTCATTCGAACTATCTCACACACATAGATATGGGCTAACCTCTCAGTACTGAAGGACATTTGAATAGGAAAGAAATTGGATGACTTAGTTAATCGATCCATAATGACCCAAATACCATTGGAACCATAGGAGGTATGAGGTAAACCACATCCAAAATCCAAGGATGCTTAACATTTACCTGTTGACAACAAAGGCAACGAGCTACAAATATGCCACATCACTCTTTATACCACTCCACCAATAATGTTGTCTCAAATCTCTATATATCGTAGTTGTGCCTGGATGAATAAAATATCTAAAGTTGTGAATCTCATCCAGATTCAATAGGATCAAGTCATCAATCCTTGAAACACATATGTGGCCATAAAGTCACAAAACACCCTCGAAATCTATGTTCTTCTCAGAATCACCACCCAAAACCTAATCACGAAGGATGCAAAGCTTACTATCCTCAAACTAGCGATCCTAAATTTGCTCAAAGAGTAAAGACTTTTTCTCAACACTAGCAAGAATCTTCCTAGATTCTAAAATATAAAGGAAAAACGTCAACTTGGCTAAGGACTGAATGTCCTGTGTCAACATCCTCTGTCAAATAGAAATACAAGCCAAGCCATTCATACTCACTGCCTTTCGACTCAAGGCATCTGCTACCACATTAGCCTTGCCCGAATGATACAAGATAGAAATATCATATTTCTTAAGCAACTATATCCATCTACACTGCCTAGCATTAAGCTCTCTCTGGGTTATAAAATGTTGAATGCTATGATGATCGGAGAAAATCTCACAATGCACACCATAGAAATAATGCCTACAAATCTTAAGTGCAAAAACTACCACCACTAGATAAAAAAAATGAGTTAGGTAGTTGATCTTGTGAACTTAATAACACAACCCTATTGTATCATAAAACAATCTAGACTAACACTAGAAGCATCACAATACACTAGGAATCCCTCACCTTAAATAGGAAGATCTAGAATAATGGCTGAAGTTAGAAAATCCTTGAGCTTTCCAAAGCTTAACTCACACTCCTTGGACCATCGGAAAGAAACATCCTTCCGAGTTAATCTGTTCATTGGCACTGAAATAGTAGCAAAACCCTTGACGAATCAACTTTAATAACTGTCCAAACTAATGAAGCTAGAACCTCAGTAGGAGATGTAGGTATAGCCCAATCATGAATTGCCTAAATCTTAGATGGGTACCATAATACCTTTCTTAGACACAACATGCCCAAGGAATATTACAGACTCAAGCCAAAACTTGTACTGGGAGAATTTGGCAAAAAGCACAAGATCTCTTAAAGGCTAGAGTACAACCCTAAAATATTGCTCATGCTCCTCCCAACTCCTTGAATACATAAGGATATCATCAATGAACACAATCACAAAACAATCAAAAAGGTTTGAATACTAGATTCCTTAAATTCATATATGCGGATAGGGCATTATTGAAGCCAAATAACAACACTAAGAAATCAAAATGACCATAATTGGTCCTAAAAGCTATCTTTCGGATATCCTCACCCCAAATCCTTAACTGATGATAACCAGATCTCAAATTAATCTTAGAAAGTACTATCACACCCTGAAGGTTGTCAAATAAATCATCAATGCTAGGCATAGGATAACTGTTCTTCATTGTTACCTTATCAAGCATCTTAAAATCAATGGACATATACATGGAGCTAGCTTTTTTCTTTGCAAACAACGCAGGATCTCCCCAAGGAGGCACACTCAGTCTAATAAAACCCTTACCAAAAAGATCCTAAAAATGAGAATTCAACTCCTTAAGGTCATCAGGAGACATACGGTATGGTGCCATCGAAATACGCCTCTTCTAGTCTTGAGATAAATTATAAACTCAATCTCACGGACAGGGGGAAACCAGGAAGGTTTCTAACACCCTGAATCTGATACTCGAAATGCCATAAGGTTCCCATGACCCCAGAGGACCACAAGTTAACCCATGACTGATATATATACCTAAACACTACATAATATACTGTATAAATATGGAAATATGTACTGAAAGGCCATAAGGTTCAAAATGGATAAACATTTGATAAAACAATGTCTGAAAATGGTATAACAATACCAAAGCAAATCTAAAATAACTGTCTGACATGTTATAGTCTGAAAGCCTCTAAACTGAACTGAATAAGGAGTTGATGGGATATGTCCCCAACTAACTCCATCTACTGAAATTAACTGAAAACTATAATAGTAATGTAATTATCATGTCCTCAAAGGATGAGGACTCATACAGAATCTGACTGCTAAACCAAGATGTTACTATTTGTCTAGAGATCATGCTTCTAAACCTATGGTATAATACACCATAGCGCAAATGCCTCAGTACTTTGAATATACTGGTATGCAAGTGAGGTAGGCTGAATGTAATAGGTTCATATGTATGAACAATACTAACTAACTAACTAACATGAATGTGAAAATACATACATACATACGTAACTGTAACTAACATGGTGATAGGACTGAATGCTAAGTTCTGACTACTGAGTTTACTAATAACATGGAATTACTGATATCTGAGGGACTGAAACTATGTTACTGATACATGACTAACTATTTTTGATAGTTTCGATTATGAAGAACTGGTCTAGTTGACTTTGTCTAACAGTCTAGAAGCTGAATATAGATAACATGAGTTCTGATAACTGATATAACTGATAACATGAGTGACTGTATCTGACAGTCCTGAATCTAATGGAACTAGTTGAGTTCCGTATTGTATCTGAGTAACTAAATCTGAGATCAGTCCTATCTACTGGGTGATCTCTAAATTTGATGATACTGTTACTGATTGACCATAGTTGAGATTAGTCTTATCTAATGGGTGATCCCAGAGTCTATTTATAATGATAAGGACTGACTGTATCTGACAATAGCTAAATTGAATTTACTGAGTTCCATTGACTGATAAAATGTACTGAGTTCTGAGGACTGACTGAGAATACTGAAGTTAGTGAGATTGACTGGGAATACTGAGGTTACTGAACCACTCAGATTATTGAGATTTCTGAGATTTCATAAGTCACATTACTGACTGAGTTCTATGGATCATAGCTTGACTGAGGAGATAATAAAAACATGACATGGCCTAGGCACACAGCTAAATGTTCGGGTACAAGTACCCCTAGGACACGATGAGAAGAAATTGACATAGCATGGCTTACTTGAATACATGACCAACAACACAATTCATAATTTAGATATTGAAGCACTTCATCAAACATGTGATAAGCATAAGCTTGTACATACATGGGGATTTCATGATATCATACTAGTTGGGCATTGTTCCTTCATCTAGGCATTTAATAATACACATGGCAGGCATAGCACATGTAGACAACATTATACAACAATTAATCATCATGATTCATCTCTACTTTCATCATTCTTGGGTTTATTTATAGGTGCACATGAATATACATCTATACAAATCAATTCCATATAAAATTGACCACCCAAAATGGATTTCAATTCAATTGATCATTCTCAACATAAACAAAACAAACCCAACTTGAAATGCATAAAGAAATCCATAAACTTAAACTTAGAAAAGAGATTCTTGGGCTTCATGGATGAAAGGAGTCCATGAATAAACACTATGCATACCTTAGCTTATGATTCTACGAAGATTGACGGACAGATTCTTGAAAGTTGATGGTGAATTCCCTTAGAATTGAACCTTCTATGAAAACCCTAGGGATTGTTCTTGAGATTTTTTAGAGTAATTGAGTATAAGTTGCTGAATTATGGTCAAATCTCGTGTTATAAGGCTTATATAGGGTGGGGAAATAAACTCTTTTAACCCTAGGACAAATATTTAATTTCTTAGAAAATTTCTCAATTTTTATGCTTGGCGCAACGCGCCACTATCGCACCAAGTCACTGGAAAGTGAAAAATAGGAAATTGCATGGTGGCGCGACGTGGAGGTATAGCGACACGCCACTTCATCTGCGACCTGGAGGTTTGGTGCGACACGTCAATATTATGAAGCAACACTGGAAATTGACACGCCACTTCATCTGCGACCTGGAGGTTTGGTGCGACACATCAATATTATGAAGCAACACTGGAAATTGACAGTTGCCATTTGAGCTATCTCCGCGATGCGCTGAAGTCTCAGGTGATACACTGTATTACTAAAAATGCTTTAACTCTTCTCCTGGGTGTTGAATTTGGGCGAATTCGGTAACGATGGAAAGCTTATTTAATTTCTCACATGACAAAAAGTAAAAATCTTAAAAATACCACGTGTAAAAATGTGGATTCAACTTTCAAAGAAAACTTCTAACATTCTTAGAAAACTTTTCAATCTAGGAAAAGTGTGGGGTAATACAAGGTTGGTAGGGAACACATAAGAGAACTCACAAACTATAGGAACAATGTTAAGAGAGGGACTCTCCACACTAGTATCACAATTATAAGATAGATAAGACTTGCAACTCCCAAAATAAGCCTTCCAGAATGAATATAAGAAATATCCCCTTCATCTCATGGCTAACCGCTCCCTTCCACATGACTGGGGTTACACCAAGCATTGCTAAGTTAATAATCTAGGCAAAACAATCCATGAACACATGATAGTGGGATAACCAGTCCATGCCCAGAATCACATCAAAATCCATCATAACCAAATATTAAGATCAGCATGAATATCAATATCTTTACCAGTAACAACACATGATCTGAAAACCCAGTCCACTACTAAAGGATTACCCATAGGAGTAGATACACGTAATGACATAGATAAAAAATCCCAAGATAACTCTAACCATAGAGCATAAATAGAAGACATATACGAATAAGTAGATCGTGAATAAAATAAACCAAGGACCAACTAATGGCACACAAAAATTATATCTGTAATAAAAACATTTGAAGACACAACCTCGAGTTTAGCAAGTACTATAAAACTGACCATGCCTGCCACTTGTCTTGGCTCTTTACAAGCCTCTTATCCTGCCTGCTTGAGAACCTCCTTGAATACCCTCAAAACCACCCCTATGACCCTAAGAACCATCTCTATCTGAGGAATAAACTATTCTAATAGGGAAAACACTTTGAGATGAAGCAACAATTGCCTTATGACTAAAGCAATCTCTTGAATATTGACTAAGATCTTCATATCTTCATAACTATAACCTGACACCTTAGCTGAACCAGAACAAATAGATTTGACTGGCCTAGAATAACCACAATGTCTTGAATCACTAAATGGTGGACCTATCAAAGACTGGCCACAGTCCTTACCTGGGAAATCACTAGCATTAGACTGACCTCTATCAGTAATCTGAATCGCTGCTTAAAAAGGTCGACAAGACTGACTTTATGACTAATATGATGGATGCAGAGGATAGCTACCATGAAAATTACAACCTTTGAATTGGGAAATAATATGGCCCCCACTAAAACTTCACATATGTCTAGGCCTCTTATCACTACCTCCACAGACCTCATAATGTATCTCCTTCATAAGTTGAGCATGCTTAGAAACCTCAGAAAAATACCTACCCGAAATAACCAAACTATAGGCAGACATATAAAAGAGAAGTCTGATCCCTCTGACAAAGAGAAAAACTCTCTAATACTCAGTATATAGAATAGAAGTCCCATGCCTAGCCAACCCACAATAATGAGCCTCATACTCTACAACTGTCATGGATCCCTACTCCAATCTTGAAAATTGATCTCTCAAATGATCCCTAAGGCAGCAAGTCATATACTTCTCGAAGAACGTCTCACAGAACTAGGTCCATATCAAAGGAAAAGATCCAGCTGGTCTAATATCCATATAACCTCTCCACCAATGTTGAGAAACCAAGTCCAACTTAAATGTGGTGTAATCCACACCATGAGTCTCAATTGGGACCAATCTATGCAGTTTATCCTCACAAGGAATCAAAAACACATATGCATCCTCACCTGGAGCACCAGAAAAACTAGGCAGAGCTAATCTTAAGAATCTACCTAATATCTTCTCCTCCTCAGTAGACATAGTAGGCTGGGAAACCACTGGATAAGCAACTACCAGTCGAGCAACCACCGATATAGAAGGAACCTCAACTTTGTGAGCCACAACTACTGGTTATGCCCCTTACCTCTGTGCACTCTAATGGTAGACTGTACAACATCAGACAGTGCACCACCAACTAAATCCAAAAGATGAATCAAGGCATCTTTGAGCAGTGATGAAGAAATAAACTCAGGTAGAGCTTTGAATAGTCCATGGAACACTGCTAGCTAGGGCAAAAGAATCTCTTGCTCAAGAGTGGGAATAG
Organism: Capsicum baccatum var. pendulum; assembly: GCA_030864225.1. Taxonomy (NCBI): domain Eukaryota; kingdom Viridiplantae; phylum Streptophyta; class Magnoliopsida; order Solanales; family Solanaceae; genus Capsicum; species Capsicum baccatum. The sequence continues at coordinate 148,221,453 of CM061560.1, forward strand.
GGTATTTGAAAGGACCCTATCCCGACCCCTAGCTGGGGACACATATGTAGGTTGTCCAGAACCTCTGGGTTATCTACGAATAAGAGTAGATCCCTAGGCTCAATCTCGAGACCCACGCCTCACATAGCAATAACATATGTCCTGGCTATCCACAAAAGATTGAAATCAAAGAAATGTTCTATAAACAAACTTAAACTCTTAGCACGATATGAGTGAAAGAAGTGAAAAACTCTTTACAATGTCAATATCCTCTCGAAGATAAAAAATGAATGCTAGCATTTCAATTTGCGGACTCTACTAGACACTTCCTCTTGTTCCAATAATACCTGTGTAACCTAGGATCTAATACCAATTTTTCATGACCCAATTTATGCGTCATAATGGAACCTACACTATCTTGGTAGTAGGTCAACCAAACCATAACCCAAAGATAAACACAATGGGTTAACTTAGTGGAAATGCTCCGAGAAGGGCCTAATAGGCATTCCAACATAATAAATAAACAAGACAATAGAAATAGTTTAAAGGTAGTCACTACATAAATACCATCCCATGACCTGGTAGAGCCGGTACAAGAGCACATAGAAATAGAAATACAAATGAAGTATCTAAATAGTTAATACATCCATCTCAAAACATAAGACTGAATATAGAAAGATAGAAGTAAATAGGTGACTCGAACTCTAAGAGCTCACCATATCTTTGGATATCAATACTGCACGAACATGAATCAACGACGGTAACTAGTATTTGGATCTATACCAAAAAGGTACAGATGTGTAGTATGAGTACAAAAATAAAGGGGTACTCAATAGGCATCATCTGCTAACTAAGCTAAATCATGATATAAGAATAACAGAATTCAAGATAACATAACTAAGTCAAAGTAAGGAAATAAACCTAAAATATCTCCAACATTGCTATACATGAATAAATAGATAATCGAAATATAGTCATAACATACCATAAAGCATAAACATATGCAATCATAACTAAAAACTTGGCTCCTAAAGGCCAATTGGTGCAGAAAAATAAATAATCCATTGCAAGACCCCAAAGGCCTAGAAGGTACAAACAAGATAGAATAACCCACCACCGTTATTTATCAACTCTCATAATATAATTTAGATTTCATCCAAGTCATGACCCACTATAACAATCGATTGACCATATTCATCATTTGCAAATAAGTCAACACTTATCAACTACCCATCATGTAGCAACTAATCCCCATGTACCAATAAATCATCCTTTATCAACTAAAGATCACTTATCCACTAAATATTAATTATCAACTAACTAATATTTATAAACTAGCAAATATTTATCAACTAACCAATATTTAGCCGACTAGCCAATATTTATCAACTAACCAATATTTAACAACTAGCCAATATTTATCAACTAATGAATATTTAGAAACTAACCAATATATCACTACAGTCTATTAGCATCATACTACATTATAACCATTTCTTTATTTTTGACTTAGCTAGTTCATCAATCTCACACCCCAATGTCATCATATCATAATAAGTATATTATCATTGTATAATATGTATAGTCGAACTCGAATCAGTATGGACATTCCACAATATCCTCATAATATTATCATAATGATCTTTCTATCTTGCCAGACATGCATAAATCATAATAATCATCCTCCGAACTTGCTGGGTATAGATCATCATAATCATTCTCTAGCCTTGCTGGGTATATATCATTGTAAATCCATCATCAATATAATCAATATCAAAGCCATTCTCTGAATTTCTACTAGATATAAATAATTAATATCATCATCAATATGGCAAATATCATAATCAGGAGAATATTCAACAATATAACGATGAACCAAATATATTAACATGATTAATAATCATAATTGAAATTGTGAGTTATAGCATAACCAATAGCATGATTGCTAACATAGTAAATGTAAGTAAATTTTTTCGTACACTTATCGCGATTATATAGAGTCCTAAAGTTTTGCGTATGGGTTAAATTAAGTTTATGGTGTTCGGAAGTATCCCGTCAATAGTTGTATGTGTAGGTATTGGAATAAGCTTTCCAACGATATAAAGTTTTCCCAAAACAGAGGAGTATTTCATATAAGCGAGCACATTCGAAATTTCAAAACGGTGGCTGGGGAGCCTGTGAACAGTAAATCTGCAGGAAAATTACTGCAGCTAGGCAATTATTTTTTTGGATCAAATTTAAACGATCATAACTCCTTGTACAAAAAGAACTGTGTGAGCTGCTATATATCGACGAAAATCTCCAAGAGTCTTATTTCCGATGAAATTGGTTTCATCCAAATCCAATGTCTGAGTAAGGAGCTATACCCGATTTACTACAGCCTATAAAAAAAACAGAATTGTGGGACAGATTTTTGGGTCAACTTTAAATGACCATAACTCCTTGTACAAGAAGAACTGGGTAGTATACTTTTGATGAAAAAGAAATCCCTTTGAAGTATATTTCCAATGCAATTGGTTTCACCCGAATCCAATACCGGAGCGAAGAGGTATGATCGATTTACTTCAGCCTGTCAAAACTGTCCACTGGGGACAGATTCAGATTAATTAAATTTTTAGGGCAAAATGGTCATTTTCTATTACCTCTTGGACGAAAATGGGTCTTTATAAACCTACACTTAGCCTAATTTATATCATATATCATCCAATTATTAAGATAAGGTGAAACCCTAGCCTAATTTCAACTTCAAATATTTTGTGATTCAACCGTAGAAAATTCGAATTGGTTCCGTAGTTGTGTTCACCATATCGAAAGCTTAGAGAAGCACCCCATGGTTATGTAAGGAGTATTCTAAATACAAGAGTTCATGGTTAAGGTATGAATATTGTTTATTCTTGATTCTTATCCATGAATAATTATTGATAAAGGATTATGAGTATTGTCTTGATGTTGGAAGATAACTAGAAACATAGTTATGAATTGTTTTGTACAAATTGTTAGTAGTAAATTATGGAAGTTGTTGTATTGGATTATGGAGGATGAATTGTGGTGATATATCATTATATTGGTGGTTATGTATTCCTAGTGATCATGTTGGTATTGGATGGTGATTAAGAAGGGAAATAAAGGCTAAGAGTGATGTTGAGGGATATTTCATGAAAATGCATGATATGTGAATGTAATAAGAGTATAAGAGGATGTATGTAGCACTCTTATTGATGAGTTAAAGGATTACTTCCTAGATATTATTTGGTGAAGTTAATACCTAAATGGTAAGGTTTGGTTGCTAATACAAGTTTGCCACAAATGACATATTGTAGATAAGTGTTCGAAGAGTACGGGAAGTCAAGTTGGACTTGTATTGAAGTGGTTATATCAAGGTATGTAAGACATACTCTATCTAATCTTTGGCATGAATAATGACCCATGGCACTCTCAATTAAGCTTTCAACATTGTCCTACGACATATGACACATAATAACATCATATGATCTTCGACACTACTAATTGAACTTGTTTTCACTTTTAAGATGTCCGGCTAGTCAAAAAAATATCCATATACTATTGTTGACTCCGAAATGGTTTAATGAGGTATCCATGATTCTCTACTTAATTTTCATGATATTGATTACCTATTTACATGTTTTCCTATTGAGGTATCATGGTTTCAAGTTCCATAAGGTGTGACCACAAAGTAACCAATCTCAAAGATTAATTGAATTAAGAAATGGAATGTCTGTACTTTAAATTGATGATATGATATATTGTATTAGTACCACTGATCAGTTGGCCATTGTATTATAAAGTTTATGTATGTATGCTATTCCAGGGGTGGTCCTTGATGTATTGTATTAGTACCACTGATTAGTTGGTCATTGTATGACATATGATATGTATTGATAAGGATTACGGGAAGTAATGATATGAAAGTAATGTGCAAGTATCCCATCAGCTCTTTTAAGTGTGGTCTACTCATACTGTTTATTCACTGGTATCTGGGTTCTGTTGATCTTTTGTATCTCATCTTGACACTCACTGCCTTACATACTCAGTACATATTTCCGTACTGACGTCCCTCACGGGGGACCCGTATTCATGCCTGCAGGAACAGGTACTTTAGGTCGTACACCTCCACAGTAAGAGCCCGAACATTCTATTGTTAGTGGTGAGCTCCAGTTGTTTAGGGGCATCCCAAGTCGTTTCTATATATAGTTTTTGTATTTGTATAAAAGTCTTTTGTGGACGGGAGTTTGTCCCGACCCTAACTCAGTTGTGTATCTATGTAGAGGCTTTTGTAGACATATTGTACAGCCATAGGAGTGTTTGGTTGATAGACGTAATGGCTTTGACGGCCAATTACTGTTTATGTATATATTTATGCGTGTCTGTTGGGCTAATACAGGTACTGTTTCTTCTATTTACAACGAAGTGCTGCCCAAATTTCTAATTTTCATAAGTAATGTAAATGTGAAAGTATAGGTTATGAATGGGTTCTCCCGGGCCTCCTCGGCTACGGGTGCCAGTCCGCTCCAATGGGATTTGGGGTATGACAGTGAAGAAGCACGATCTTTGGCATAGTCAAAAGTATATTTAATAATATAATCAATAAGCATGCTCTTTAGCATAATCCATAACGTATTCGACAGTATAGTAATTAAACATGGACTCTAATTTAATCAATATGTACTATCAATCTTAGGTAATAACTTGTCAGTAGACTAATTAATGACTTATCATTATTAAAAAGGATAGATTATCGTTAGCTTTGTCAATATGTAATCAATGGCGTAATCAATAACTTACTCATAGCATAATTACTTGCTTAATTTATGGCTTAGTCAATATTATACTCAAGGGCTCATGCAATAGTATATTTGGTAGCCTAATCAATAGCATACTCAATGGCTCATCAAGAACATAAGCTTAATCAATAAATCATTTATAGCCTAATCGCTAAGCATTACTTTTAACATTAATCATCATAACCAATAAGTGCCAAGGAGTCTAGATATCACCAAAATAACCATCATCCTAGATGTACACAAGCATATCAAGGGTCTTCAGTAACTATTACAAGTCTTGGCCTAAGGTGGGTCGAAGAGCCCCTTCTAAATTCTCAAAATTAGTTCCCAAAAAATGTTTATCATGGACTAATATAAGGTATCTAAATCCACTATTATATCTCTAACAAGCCACATCTAGACCTATGATAGCAATTCCTCCACATGTAGAGCCACTAAGTCGATTTAACCTAAAGTATGAAAATTTGGATAAGTTTTATCCGAAACTCAAGTGACCAAGGAAATTTTCTTATTAATTGAGTAAGAAAGTCATTTCCATCCTAACAAGAGACTACAAGATCAATTTCACCTAAAATAGGAATAACAAAGCTAATGATGCCCAAAATAATATTCAAGTAGCCTAAATTATCCAACTGCTCCAAATACGAGAATTATTTTATTAAAGGAATTGTTTTGCACCTATTGGGTTTCGAGAAAAAAATAGATAATAAATATAATTATTTTATTCATTTTTACTACGTTAAAGAAAAAATATAATGACACATAAAGATATATAGAAATTCTATGATGGTTTAAAAATAAAAGAACTTTTACCTAAAAATTTATGAAAGAAAAAAAAAACTTAATAATTGACGATAAAGACTACACAACTTTGTTAAGGGATGAACAAGATCAAAGGATTTATCATATATATTTTTCTTTATTAGCATAATTAGTTAATACTTATCTTACTTTTATTTCTAAATATTCTTATAAAATGATTGTATATGTATATGTTAAAATATAAAGTGTACATTCTTGTAGTCACAATATCCTTCTTTTTCCTTTCAAATTAATATTTCTTCAACCTGATTAACAATTTTTTTTAAAAAATAACGATATATACTAAAAAATATATGAAGCATGGACACATTCGCTAGTTAACCTTTAAATTAACTTATACTACAAATCTTGGTTGATTCGTGTAGGTTTCACCTTAATTAACATTTCAGGCTGAAACAATTGTTATCACCTTAATTAACCCATGGTGGTAGTGTAGTGACCTTCATTTTTAGGATGTAAATGTAATCTTTTGTTGGTGCATTCAATTTGGGAGGTGAAGCGTTAACGTAGGGAGTTGGATACGGATGGGGCCCACAGTATACATGGTGGGGCCCAGATGATATACCATCACATGCTTTTTCTTCACTAAAAGCTAAAGCTCTATTTGTAGTTGTGGTCCTTTGATGGATGAAAGATATACATCAACTATTTGCCATTGTGCAGCTTAATTTGTTCAGATGTAAAAATAAGATTTAACATGTACTTCCTTCATTTTGAAAAAAAATTAATCGATTTTTTTAGTTCATTTTAAGAAGAATGATCTCTTTTACTTTTAGAAATATTTTAATGTCAATTTTCTACAAAAAATATTCATGATCACAAGATTAAAGTACATTTTCCTACATTTAATATAGCGTTAATTTACGATCACAAAATGTAAAATCTTCTTTATTTTTTAAATGGAGGAGATAATATATTTTTTTTTGCATCTTTCTAATAACCTATTTATACATTATAATTATAATATGCTATAACTATATAAAAGAGGGTAAGAACATGTTATAGTCCTCACAAGTTTTTTTTTTAGATATTTCAAAAAGATTTTCATCAGATAGTAAGTGTGGGCCCAAAATTCTTATTCTGAATTAAAGTTTTTTTATATTGTAAGTCCTCTTATATTCTGATAAATTTCGAGAACTTTCACATGCTACTGAAAATGAATATATCATGAAAAAAGTGAGTGATTCCACAAAGCAAAGTCATACCTATTTGTATCTTTAATTTATGAAAAAATATAATTAAACTTGTTTAAAATTATGTCATTTTCAATATTAATATATGTTTAATTGTTAAATTAAAATATACTATTTTGATTATACTATTTATTATTTATTAGTTTCTATTTAAGATTTTTATTAACGTAAAAAATATTTAATTGTTCTCTTCAATAATTTTATGTCATAAATGGTGGGAAAACTAATAATTAACAAAATTCCACTTAAGGTAGTATTAAGTTTTTAAATGAAAAAAACTAAATAATTAGCTTATATCATTGTTAAATACATTTAAATGGTGTCAAAAATGTAAATTATAATTCTTCATCACAATGAAAAGATGAATCTCAGAATACAGTTAGTTCTACTGAGCCGGACCTCATTCACAAAAATTTCCTACTTAAACAAGGCGACCCTAATGATTTTTTCGAGGACGGGGACAAGAAATATATTTTCTTGTGTCAGTGCCACTGCTTAAAAACTCATTCCACTTGAGACCAACTGTAAATAGTGCACTAGCCAAATATGTAGCAGTGATGAACCCGACACTAAAATGTATCCAATTTACTGTGGGGAAGGGTTGGAGTTCTCAGTCTTCTTATTTTCACCTATGAGTCAGGCGACTTGCTTTGTTGTGTGGAACATTCGTGAAGTTTGTAATGATAATTTTAGGAGGAACTTCAGGTAATTAATTAACACTCACAACCCATGTCTAGTTGCTCTATTAGAGACTAAGGTTACTGATCATCTAGGCCTTGTGCATGAGTTTGGTTTTGATGAATATTGAAAAGTTCCATCCCTGCGTATGTCGGGGACATCGTCATTTTTCGAATTTCTAACTATGTTAGTGTTACTCGTCCGAGTCAATCAAGGTACTTTCTCAAAATTTTCATTGGTTATTTTCTGTTATATATGCTACTAAAGACTTTAATAAGCACAACTATCTTTGGAATAATATCGACAATATTGCTCACTCCCTTGGCTGCCCGCGGTTAATTGCCGGGGATTTTAATGAAATTCTATAACAAAGCAATAAGTGGGGTAGAAGATCTATTAATCATCGTAGAGGTTAGGAATTTTGGTCTTCGATTAATAACTGTCAAGTAATTGACCTTGGTTATAAAGGGAGTAAATATGCATGGTCAAATTTGAGGAACCACAAAAACAGTTTAATTTTGGGATGAATTTATCGTGTTTTTGATACTAATGATTGGATTGCTATGTGGCCCAGTACCCATATTACTCATCTCCCAAAAACTCATTCAGACCATAATTCTCTTCTCATTTCTCTCAATAATCGTTATTCTTGAGGTACTAATAAACCATTTAGACTACAAAAATTTGGAAAGAGCATCGAAACTTTAGTGATATAGTTTTTACTAGTTTAGAGAATAAAGATTACCTAGATGCCTGTCATAAACTTAACCAGGGCCTGACTGTGACGGGTATCTCAAGTCCACATTGGATCGGAGACCACCCTATTTGCCTAGTCAAACAGAACACAATATAACTAGCAGTGGCTGACTTCCGAACTTATAACAAGATTGAGCTAAGTATCGAACATATAACAAGATATTTAACAACTAGTTTAGAAAGGAATCTAAGAATTTCAAAAACCATCCCAATCAATAGTAATCCACAAAGCATCAAATATCTAAGAACAATCTAAGTCGTGGCATACACCCGACCACAGCCAAAATGAGTGCAAAAGGAATAGTCTAAAACATATATAAAACCAGACCATGAAATGAGGGTCTTTTGGAGAATGAAAGCTCGCCACTTAAAAGCTTACTCTCAAAAATTCTAGAAATCACCTATCACTATGCAAAAAAAAATAAACGTGTCCTCGAACCATACATCGCTTGGGGATACAACATCTCAGGATGATTAGTAGGGTGAGCGCTAACGTATAACTCAGGAAAAAGATAAAATAATGCCATGATCAAATCAAGCCAATGCACGCAATTATATACCTATTTATAATATGTGGGGATAGGGAACAAGGTTTTGCATGAGAGTAAAACATTAGGCTAGCCTATGTAGCTCAACCGTCCTAAAGGCACCCATGGTCTATATAGGTTCAACTTTCCTTGATGAAAGGGCCCAGTACGTGTTAGCCACATGAACCAAAGATACCTAATGAAGACCATGAAATGCCCCGACCTCACGTCAATCCAGGATACATATGCATAATATAGTGTGATATATGCACACGGTCATCAGGACCCACATATAGACACACGTGATTTCCAGTGTTCGTCCTCTTGGAACTTACAACTTCACGGTGAACTTCACAACCCCCTTTAAGACCAATTAAAACAAGTTTCACATAACCCATCCATTAACAAAGAAATTATTCGTTAGGGCACCAACCATAAGTATCATCATACCATTACGCATGCAAACTTATAATTATGCCATGACATTTCCATTAACTCGGGGGAATGAGATAACCCTCTTTAGTTTATTAAATAAAATTGGGAGTATGCCACGACCCCCTTTAGTTTATCAAGACAACTCGGGGGAAGTCCTCAACCCCCATTCTTCTAGTTTAAAATTAAATAACAAAGCCAACAAGACCTTCAAAACTCTTTTTATTCGGTTAATCACTTATACAATTCTATAGTTTTGGGAAGTGAGCCAAATTATGTGATTAACCATATTTCAAATTCGATTATGCGAGTGGGTTGAGGGGATGCAATTTTTGTAAGACGATACAAAGTGGGAACTACCTTAATGAATAACTAATGGGTTAATGGTTTGTTTATGTGTAAAGTCTTTTAATTTAGGCTTAAAAAAAATTGTCTAGCTCATCGTAAAGGTGTAGATCCCTAGGGGATCAACACTGGAAACCACATTTGCTGGTGTTTGGGGTCTATCATGTGATTGTGTGTTTATTGCACACCTTATATATATACAAATATATATATATATATATATATATATATATATAGATATAGATATATATATTGAAAAGGCTATGGCCTTGGTGTCCTTAGCATTTCCTTGGTTTTTCCCAGGTTTGTGCAGCTAGCATGCATTGGGGGCCTTCTATCAGGAGGAACAAGACCCATATAGCTTATGAGTGCCTTTAGGATAGATCGAGCTACATAGTTCAGTCTAATACTGTAAACTCTCATGTTCATAACACTTGTCCCTATCCTGACTTCTTATATATAGGTATATAAATGTTGTGCATGTTGTTTTTGACATTTTTTTAAATAGAATTATTATATAACTTTTCCTGAGTTGCATGCCAGTGCTTACCCCATCGACCTTCCATGGATACTATAAAATTTCATAATGTAGGGTTCGATTGGTTTTCTGTTACTCCTATGCGACTTAGGTTATTTGGTACATCTGTTGAGTTGCTGTAAAGTGGTGAGCGTCAATCCTTCGAAAAGTCTGGTTAGTTCATCTACTTCCTTTAGTTCTTAGTATTTTATTTTGGATTCTTTTTGGTCATGGTGGGCATGTCTCGACCTATTTGGCATTTCTGGTCTTAGAGGCTTTTGTGGACAAGTGTGGGAGGGATGTTTATTTTTTGTCATGGTGGGCATGTCTCGACCTATTTGTCATTTCTGGTCTTAGAGGCTTTTGTGGACAAGTGTGGGTGGAATGTTTATTTTTGACTCTTAGATTTTATTTGGTTTAACTATTTATCATATCATAATGTTTTGTTATCTTTTGTTTTATTTATTGCATTTCGGATGTTAGACTAAGGGGGTGTTCTCCGGCTAACGATGGTATAGAGATACCCATCACAATTTGACAATACCCCAAAACGGGAAATGTCGTATGGGTATCTCAAGCCCAACTTGGATCGGAGATCACCCCGATAACCTAACCTAACTATAAAATCAATCCACAAGGCGTTGAATGAACTCTAACCCTAAGTCAAGAAAGCGGAAACGATAAAAATAACCATAACATAGACGATGTCTAAACATTTTATTTACAACAAAATAATAATCCAATATACCAAGTCCACAGTCATCCACAAAGCCTCTACAAATCCAATGTCTAATACATGTCATGCCATGCCCCCAATAATAGCTGACACCAAGTCTAGAAACAAGTCTATAACATAAAATAAAGAATATGAAATGTATGCCTTCCGAAGATTGGAAGTTCACCACTTCAATGTTAGAACACGATCTAGCAGAACACTTGGTCATTGTTCAAGAATAGAAGAAGAGGCTTCAGCCCCTATCTCACATGGGGACATAGCGTTCCAAGACGGTTAGCGATTGGAGTGCTAGCATGTTACTCAAGGATAATCATAAAATAGTGCATTTGTTCAAAACCACACCAAACCATCATATGCAACCATATTTACTTAAGTATAGGCATATATGAAGATCCGTATACATATAGTTACATTATATGCCAAATTATGGAAAAGGTCATAACATTCATTCTTGAAACATTTATTCATTAGACATAGAGTGAAAGGACATCCATCCTCCGACCCATCGACTTTTAGAACCTTAAACTTCTCCATTATATTAGAAAAAAGGACACGAACCTCAAGCCGTCACATTTGATGAATAGTAAGTGGAACCAACACATGTTATATACTAAGTGGTCATGAACCACACACCAACTCACCTTATATGGAAAGTGGACACCACTAAAAGCCTTCGCACATTATATGCTAAGTAGACTAGAACCACAAATATTTACAACACCTTACATGGTAAGTGGACCTAAACCACAAAGCGATACACATTACATTGTAAGTGGACCTGAAACACAAACCTTCGCACATTACATGGTATGTGGACTCGAACAATAAATCTTTACACATTATATGGTAAGTGGACCCGAACCGCAAACAAACACACATTATATGGTAAGTGGACCCGAACCACAAACCTTCACACATTATATGTTAAGTGGACCTGAACCACAAACATTCACACATTATTTGGTAAGTGGACCCAAACCATAAACCTTCACACCTAACATGGTAAGCGGGCCAAAACCACAAACGGACACACATTACATGGCCAACAAGACCTTTTCCAGCCATTTACCAAACTTTCACATTCATTATAATGATATCTTATCTCATTCATATTCACTAGACCAATAACATAGTTCATTACACCATTAAAAATGGCTAGTCAATTCTCTTAGACATTTTCACACACACCTTGAGGGCACACTTTTATCAATACCAAAACTAAAGTCGAAATCATCAAACCTAGGTCTTCTCAAAACCCATTTGTTATTCCGCAATAAACATGCACCTATATATGCAAACCATCACTAAAAACATGCATAACCACAAGTTAAATCATGAGTAAAAAATACCCAACACTATGCTTCAAAACCTTCAACATTTGATTTCAAAACCACCAATTACAAGTCAAAATCATAGTTTCAAACACATGATGTTTTGAACTAACAATGAGGGAAGAGATACATGCCTTATACAAAATGATTCATTAAAGAACTTGACACTTCCTTGCCTATAGATGAGCCCTCTTCACTAGTCTTCAATCTTATGGAAGAAGTTTTTAGAGTGTATTTGGTATGTTTTATCCACCAAAAGAATGTTATGAAAGGCTAAGATGACTTATATAGTAAGGGGACTTAAGTTTTTTTGGGGTGCAAAATGTCTATAAATCCCTCAGCTTAAAAGCTGGAATTCACCCGCAGGAGGGTACGTCTCCCTCACTAAATTGTACTATTAGGTACGAATGGTACCCTAACTAGTACCCTAAGCCTTACAAAGAACCATCAAACTATTTAGGGTACGAATAACCATTATTCAATCATACCCAAGGGTATGAATGGTACTTTAAACTATACCCTGACCCATACCTAAGATAGCCTCATCAAGCCAATCCCTACGACTCCATACGACTTGCCATATTATGACTCATACCCGAAGCTATGACCATAGGGAGCCTAAGTCATATCTAAAAAACATTGTAACCCCCACCACACTACGCAGTGTACGAGAGGGGGTCACTAAGTTGTATGTTGTGGGTACGACTAGTTCCCGAAGTCATACCATAGAAAAAATAGCTAAATCATAAATTTTTCTTGCAAGGTCTTGGGTATTTCATTCTCTCTAACTTAGGTTTATTCATCCTCGAATGACGGGTAAGGTAAGCATAATCACAAGTCAACACATTACCACATATCAAATTTAGTCCTTTTTTATTAAATTAGAAAATAAGGGCACACAACAAGGTCAAGGTATAAGCCAATATCACCACCGACCAACCATTTATTCCATTTACTTTAGGACTTAACCCATTGTCCATCAAGGATACTAGTTCATTTAAAAATTTAGGGGATTAAACCCCCTTGCCTAACAAGGACATAACTAAAGTCAAGAACAACAAAACACATACCAAGCACAAGTTTCCAAGACGGAGGGAAAATATGGATACTTGAACTTCATGTCCTCTTCCACCTCCCAAGTAGCTTCCTTGGACATTTGGTTCCTTCATAGAATCTTTACCAAAGCCACTTCTTTCTTTCGCGACCGACGAACTTGCCAAGCCAGGATCCTTACCAAGACCTCCTCATAGGACAAAGAGTCCAAAATACCAACACCCTCTAAGAGAGACAACTAATGAGGGATCACACATATACTTTCTCAACATAGAAGTAAGCAAAATTAAGAGAACCTGACATATGATAGAGGGCTAGTCCAATTCAACTTATACTTTCCCAAGGAAAATCACCCCTCTTATGTATGCAAAAATAGAAACACTTCGCTGGAATCATTCTAGAAAGAAGAAATGGTAATTTGGGCAAGTATCCGAGCCAAGACCAACCCATAATACAATCTCGCTATTGATATACTAGGAAGGTCATCAACGAGGATCCTCCAAACATTCATCGACCAAGAAAATGGACTATAAGAGAAAAATCTCCTGTGTTAGAATCTTTAACTCAGACCAAATAATACAAACACCCTTTAGAGCTCATCTTTCAGGCTCTACGATAATAGATGAACCTTCTCTTGGTCACTAAGGAATTTTCTTCCCATACAATGACTGACTCCTTAGGAAAATTTAATCATGACTTTAAGGGTACAATAATAGAAGGAAACATAATACCAAGGCAACCAATCCATCCCCAAACTAACATAAAAAGAAATCTTATTAATTTCTATCAATTAACAAGAGATTTTTTACTACCACATCTACCACACACCCCTTATAGACTGCTCACAATCATCGAGTGTCTTACCAAGGTAGGAATAAAAAAATGAGTCCAAAATAACTCAAAACTAAATCAAAATACATAATCATAAATAGGATCACGCATAAGAGAGAGAGAGAGAAAGGTAGATCAAAATACATAATAAGAAATAGGGTCACGCATCCTCTTGAGGGTTATGAGAAAGGTAGGAATTTTAATTAGGGGTACAATGGAATCCCCAAAGTTTCTGGTTTGACTTATTTCTTGAAACTAATATATAGAATAAATGGTTAAATAGCGACGGAGGAAGAAGACTAGAAAAAAATAGTGGGACTCTTGAGCCATCAGGTACCAGACCCCTAGATCGAGTATGGACTCTATAAGTAGAGTGAGTCCCATCAATATCATACCCAGTCAGGAAAAAAGGGTTTTTAGGAACTTCAGATCTCCTTAGAGGCATGATCAGAAAGATAAGAAAATAAAAATCATTGTAATCCAAGACATTAGACTTTATAGAATGATATTGAAACACAAGAAAGGGATACATTCCTAAATGTCTCATAGCCCCTCTCTTATAAGTGTAGCACACTATACACCCATAAAAGAGACTCTACTTAACATAGATTTATGGATTCTTAACTGACTATGAACCTTGGCTCTGATTAAACTTGACATAACCTACAATCGGGCCATGTCATATGGACATCTGTAGCAAAAATTAGATCAGAGATTGCCTCGATAATCTAACATAGCCATCAAAAGTATCCACAAGGGGGCGGATGAACACCAAACCTAAGCCAAGGAAGTGGAAATGATAGTAATAACCATAACTTAGATGATGTCTAATATTTTTCTTACAACAACATACTAATCCAACATACCCAAGTCTACAGTCATCCTCAAAGCTTCGACAAATCTGATGTCTAATATATGTCGGGACCTGCCCCCAACAATAGCCAAAACCAAGTCTAAAAAAAAGCCTATAAAATAAAATATAGACTATGAAATATAGAACTTCAAAATAATGAAAGCTCACCACTTCAATGTCAACACATGTTCCACCCGACACACTTGGTCACTACGCAAGAAGAGAAGAAAAAGCTTCAGCCCCTATGTAGCATAGGGATGTAGCATCCGAAGATAGTTAGCAGTTGGAGATTTAGAATGTAACTCAAGGATAAGGATAAAATATTGCATTTTTTCAAACCCACACCAAACCATCATATGCAACCACATTTACAAAAGTATAGGCATATATGAAGATACATATACGTATAGTTACATAACATGCCAAATCTTGGAACAAGTCATAACATTCATTCTTGAAACCCTCATTTATCAGACATGGAGTAAAGGACCTATAACCTCCTACCCTTCAACTTTTGGAACCTTAAACTTCTCCATTATACTAGACAAAAGGACTCGAACCTTATGCTATCACATTTTATAAATAGTAAGTGGAACCAAAATATCTTATATGGTAAGTGGCCATGAACCACACACCAACTCACCTTATATGGTAAGTAGACACGAACCACAAGCCTTCACACATTATATAGTAGGTTGACCCAAACTTGAAACCTTCACATCACTTTACATGGTAAGTGGACCTAAACCATAAACTGACACATATTATACGGTATGTTGACCCAAACGACAAACCATCCAACATTATATGGTAAGTGGACCCGAACCATAAACTTTTGCACATTATATGGTAAGTGGACCTGAACCACAAACCTTTACACCTTACAAGGTAAGTTGACCCTAACCACAAACCATCGCATATTATATGGTAAGTGGACCCAAACCACAAACCTTAGCACATTATATGGTTAGTGGACCTAAACCAAAAACTTTTAAAACCTTACATGGTAAGTAGAACCGAACCATAAAATGACATATATTATATGGCCAATAAACCCTTTTCCAACCATTTACCAAAAAATCACATTCATTGTAACAACATCTTATCTCATTCATATTCCCTAGAACAATACCATAGTTAATTAAACCATTAACATATGACTAGTCAATTCTTTTAGAGATTTTCACAAACACCTTCAGGGCATACTTTGATCAATACCAAAACCAAAGTAGAAATCATCAAAATTAGAATTTAATATAACCCATTTGTTAAACCACAATCAACAAGCACCCACATGTGCAAACCATCACTAAAAATATGCATAAACATAAGTTAAAGTAGGAGTAAACAATACCCAACACTATACTTCAAAACCCTCAACATTTGATTTTAAAACAACCATTTACAAGTCAAAATCAATGTTTAAAACACATGATATTTTTAATAAACAATGAGGGAAGAGATATATGCCTTATACAAGAAAATTCACTGAAGAACATGACACTTCTCTTGCCTCTAGATGAGTCCACTTCAAACCCTAGCCTCCAATCTTATAGAAGAAGTTTAGAGAGTGAATTTGGTATGTTTGATCCACTAAAAAATGTTATGAGAGGCTAAGATGAATTATATAGTGAGGGGACTTAGTGGTTTTAGAGTGGGAAATGTCTATAAGGCCCTTAGCTTAAAAGATGGAATTCACTCCATAGGAGGGTACAACTCCCTCACTAAATCATACCCTAGTGTATGAGTGGCACCCTAACTTATATCTAAGGCCATACCAAGAACTACCATACTATATAGGGTATGACGGACCATCATTTAATTATATCCACAGGTATGAAAGGTACCCCAAAGTGTACCCTGACCCATACCCAAGACAACCTCATTAAGATAATACCTAAGACTATATATGACTTACCATGGTATGAATCATACCCGAAGGTACAATTATGGGGAGCCTAAGCCCTATCTAAGATAGTGTGTAATCCCTATCATACTTCTTAGCATATGAGAAGGGGTGACTAAGTCATATCCAGTGGGTACCACTATTACCTTGAGTTGTACCATGGACCAAATATCCAAAACGCGAAAAAAATTTGCAAGGCCAAGGTCTTAGGAGTTCCACAACTGGGCCTTGGTTAGGTTCATAACAATATTGGTATTAGGGCATGGTTAAGGGTCATTGAGTTTTCACAAAGACATATTTAGTAGAGTCCCTTTTATAGGTGTGTAGCGCGCCATACTTATAAAGGCGAGGCTATGAGGCATTTACGAATATTTTCCTTTCTTGTGCTCTATTTATGGCTATAGAGTCTAGTAATCTTGAAACTTCTCTACCCCTGGATTACTCACATTTTAGATTATGTCTCCCTAAAGATTTGACATTTGTAAAAGCTCTACTAGTAACTCTGTCCTACTTGAGGTAAATATGGTGGGAACACACTCAATTTATGGAGTACAAACTTGATATAAGGTCCCGGCTCCTAACTGTACTGCTCCTCGTGGGGTTCCACTGGTCCCTACTAGTCTTTCTTGGGCTTCCTAGGATGATGAAACTTATGCTCAGTTACCTAAGGGTGATACCTCTAATGCGTAGTTCTGTGATCTATTCATATGCTTGTTCAGTTTATGGCATTGTAGTCTCATTTGTCTGATTATGTTGGTTTTTGTTGCTCATTAATCTAAGGTCACTTAGGTTTGCAATTTATAAGGTGAATACCCTAATATTTTATAGGATCTAAGGATGCAAAGAATCCTTAAGGGCTTATTGATGAGATGGAGAAAATTTTTAGGGTTACATGCTACTAATCGTCAAGGTGTAGAGTTTACTGCATATCAATTGACAGATACAGCTAGTCAGTGGCATGGAGAGTAAAGCAATGAGTGGTGATGATGCTGAATAAGAAGTGTAGGATGAATTCTTAGGTGCCTCATGATAACTTCCATCCTCAGGAGTTGAGGAAAGCTCAGCTTAAAGAGTTTATGAATTTAAAGTAGGGTAAGATGAGTGTGAAAGAGTATGCTATGAAATTTCAACAGTTATCTCAATGTGCTCGGAGTTGGTGGCTAATATTAGTTCTTGAATAAATGTGTTTTCTTTTGGGTTATCCTATGATTTGGGGTTGAAGTGTAAGGTTGTAATGTTGAATAATGATATGGACATCTTCGAGATGGTGGCTTATATGTAATAGGTAATTTTTTTTTAAAAAAAGTAGGTAGAGATGGAAGAAAATAATAGTAGGAAGTTTAGATATTTAGAGCTGGGTGCAAATCAATAGAACAATGGGAGAGATAGTAGATAGTGGAATAAGAAGACGAATTGGGGAAATTCTTATTCGGAAGGTAGTGCTCCTTATCCTAAGACTTTGGGTGATTGTCATTTTTAGGATAGCAGTGGTTCCAAAGCAAAGGGTGCCCAATATCAGACTGTGTAGTTTATTCTACCCTACCTTATCCTTCTTGCACTTTTTGTAGACAAATTTTCCATGGATATTTTGATTAGGGGAGAAATCAGTGCTATATTGCGGTTATCTTAGTCATATGCAATGAGATTGTCCTTCAGCTAGAGCTTTCACTGGAGCTAAATAAGGTCCTAGTTTCCACTTCTTTATGTCCTGAACCTAAGCGCGCCTCATCAGGTACCAGCACTAGAAAAAATTATCTCTATGCTTTTGTGACTCGTCAGGATTTTAAGGCATCCCTCGATGTATTCACTAGTATATTACAAATTTTATCTCATGATGTTTATTATTGCTTGATTTGGGTTCACCGCATCTTACATGACCCCTTATGTGGTTGTACATATTTTCTTTGGTCCTAAAAATATTTCCAATACCTTTTTTGTGCCTACTCCAGTGGGTGATTCTATTATGTCTAGAAAAATCTATAGAGGTTGTGTGGTGTCTATCATTCATAGGGAGTCATTGGTGGACTTAATAGAACTTTATATGATGGATTTTATGAGATCTTTGGGATAGATTGGATTCATTCATGCTATGCTTCTCTAGATTGTTGGTACCGAAATATCAGTTTCTATTGTCGTAATGAACATCAATCGAATAGGAAAGGAGTTGTTTAGTACCCAAAGGGAGGTTTATTTGCTATCTCAGTGCCTGGAAATTGATTTCCAAAGGTTGTGTATATCATCTAGTTTGAGTTAAGGATTCTGACTATGAAATTCATTCTTTGGTATTTGTCCCTAAGGTTAATAAGTTTCCTAAAGTCTTTCCTAATGATCTTTGTCGAATTCCTGGTGATAGGGAAATATATTTTGAGATTGAACTTCTATCAAATACCCATCCTATTTCTATTCCTTATTATAAGATTAATCTAACTGAATGAAAAAAAACTTATAGAGCAATTGAATGGTCTTCTATAAGGGCTTTATTCGTCCTAGTGTTTCTAGGTAGGGTGCATCAATACTATTCATGCAAAAGAAAGATGGATCTCTTCAGATGTGTGTAGACTATCATTAGCTAAATAAGGTTTAGTGAAAACTAAGTTCCCTATTCCTAGGGAAATTGGTTTAAAAGAAAAGAAGGATACTCAATACTGGTCCCCAAGATTTGAAAGTAGTTCCACTCCACTATACCTTTGTCTTTGATTGAATTTTGGGCTCCTAAGGCAAGAAATCATCTCGAATTAGATTCCAACATGCTCAAATTTGTCACATTATATGATTTAGGAAGGAATTGGATGAATGAAATCTCAAACTCTAGAACCCTACGTTTTAAACAACTAGATTAAGTTGTCGATCACAGATGCTTTTTATTACAAGTTGATATTGCTAATATGTGATACAGTAAACTTTCTTTTAGTTCATTTTATGTATATGTTGAATTTTGGTCCCCTAGTTCAAAAGTTTTAAGTTAAAAAAGAAAATTGGGGGTAAACTTTGCTTTGGCTATTAATAGTATGTGTTGTTTTGACTGAAATTGTGTACTATTCCTGCAAAAAATAGTAGGTAGTTTGGGAATTTTGAATTGGAGTCAACATCAAAGTCGAACTTCTATGTTGCAGTGGATACGAGATTCCTTATGACTCATACCCACTGGTAATGAGGTCATAATAAGACTCGTATCCACTAAAAATAGATGTATAACTCAATTTAAAGTTTGGTATAGGTACAAATTCCCTAAAGGAGTCGTACCCAACCTATTCGACTCATACACTAAATCCATACTGACCTGGGAGGAATTATATATTAGAAGTTGTTTTTGATATTCTTATGACTATTGGTAATGAGTCATACCTTGCCGGGACGACTGGTTAGGAGGACTCATATGTAGACCAATAAACATAGTCCTACATTCCGTCTGGTATATGACTCGGTCATACGAGTCGTACCAAGTTGATACGACTAGTACTCCCTACTCGTACCCTGAACAACATATGTACACTAAAGTTTATTTTCTAATTTTTGCTTTTCTTTCATGATCTAATTACTAATTATTGTGTACTTTTGGGTACAATGCCTCCAAAAGGTGTATCTTCTTCCAAGCAAATGGATAAGAAAGACAATAAAAAGGAACTGTATACTAGTTCTGAGTCTACTGAATAATCCAACAGTAGCGGCGACTTTTAGGAATACCCAACGAAGGGCAAGAGTGATCCAAATGGATTAAAGGTTGCAAAGGAGAAGAAGATAGCTGCACCGGAGGACACACTTCCATGGGGAATAAGAAGAAAAAATCCGAGTACCTCTACTTCACAGTCACCTCCACCTTCATAGGCAAAACGTGATACTGAGTGCTATTCTGAAAAAGCAAGTTTTAAAAATGCTAATGCGATAAAAGATGTTAATGATGTTCCATCATTTGATGTGCAACACCCTTCATTGGCCACTACTACTACTATGGTGCCTATCGTTTAACGGTAGGGGTACCCCGATATTTAACAAATAGATAATGATGGCCTGAGCAGACTTATGACTGAAAAATAAAAAGAAACTTATACCTTAGGTGATGTTTTATTACCACTGGGATGGAGAAGTTGCCAAGGTTCGAGGAGCAGTTCGGGAAGTATGGTTTTGAGTGGATGACCCGAGCACCCGATAGGTATAGTCCCACACTGGTGCAGGAGTTTTATAAGGCATACTAGGGAGAGGTACAAAGGCAGTATCCACAAAGTAAGCTATGGAAGTATGGAGATCCTATTACCTCAATGCCCAGTCGGGATATGAGGGTCAACATATCTATAAGAACTATGGGTAGATTTATATACAGACCAAGTTATTAAACACTATGGAAATGGACTACCGTCTAGTGGAGATGAGGAAAATTCCCCAAAACCACTGGGTTTAAATGAGAAGTTGGGTTATTTTAGGTGGATTTCTACTCGAATAACATCAAATAGTCACAATGCTATTGTAACACCCCGAATATGGTACCCAAAATGCTACACGGTGCTCATGACCCCAAAGGACCACAACCTAACACATGACTGATATCTGTAATTGTATACTATATGACATCATGTAAAATACAAAAATAATAGGCTGGAAAATGCCATAAGGTTCAAAACAGATAAAATATACTATCTGAGAGTAAGGTATATCAAAACCAAAACATGATCTGAAATAAATTGTCTGAACATATATTAATATGAAAGCCTCTAAAACTGAACTATCTGAATAAGTAGTTGATGGGGTATGTCCCCAACTAACTCCAATTACTGAAACAAACTAAGTAATGACATAATAAGGTAATGATCATGTCCTCAAAATATGAGGACTCACTGCTAACTCTGACTGCTAAGACTGGAATGCTACTGATGCTCTGGAGCTCGTGCTTATGTACCTAGGGTATAAAACACCATAGGGAAAATGCGTCAGTATGATTGAATGTACTGGTATGCAAGTTAGGTAGGTTTAATGCAAGGGTTTATATATGCCTGAACAATACTAGCTGACCCAAACATGAACGTAAAAATACAAGCATGGATACGTAAACTGTATCTGAGATCAAGATATTAATGAATCTGAATACAGATAACATAGGTTTTGTATAAATATTTTATTATTATCTGATGACTGTGTCTGATAGTCCTATTTCTGATGGAACTAACTGAGTTTTGTACTGAACTGGCTGACTGTATCTGACAGTCCTAAATTCTGTAAAACTATCTGAGTTATATTACTGAGACTGACACTGCGACTAAAACAATGGGAAGTATTCATATAATCAATATGCCTCAAATAAAGTAATATAGCTTAGTTGGGGTCTAATTTGTAACCCAATTGGAAGGGTGTCAATACCTCACCACTGGTAAAGACAAGCTGTGAGTGATCCCTCATCTAACAGGTACTCTAAGGATAAAGGTGGGACCCTTATCTAATAGGTTAAGCCATCTCATCAACCCTCATCTAACAGGTTAGATGTCTCAACCTACTCTGGATACATAATTTTTGAGTGCAAGGATTGATTCTATGAATCACACCATCTACTCGCAGGTGAGTTCCCATTATTGGGTTCACTCGATGTTAAATCCTACTCTTATATGATTAGACACTGAATTAATTATACTAAACTAAATGAACTAAGTTTACTGACTTTCTTTGACTGATAAAATGTTACTGAGATCTGATAACTGACTGAGATTATTGAGATTACTGAGTTTTCCTAAGTCATAAGACTAACTGAATTCTACTGAACATGGCTTGACTAAGAGTATCCTTAAAACATGACACTGGCTCTAGGTACATAGGTAAATTGTCGGGTAGAAGTACCCGTTGGTCTCAATAGCATAAAACTGACAAAACATGACACTTCTTGACACATGCCCATAGTCAACAATTCATAGTACAATCATCGGGGATATTCATAAAGTATTTGCATGCCAGAAGATCACACATGAATAGAAGTACATGTAAACATGTCATAATTTCACAAGCCTAATCTTATGAGCATTACATGAATCCATCATAAAACATAACAATAATATGGGAGTCATTTTAAGTTAAGGTAAAACATCGGTTCATCATTTTGGTCACAATTAAGTCATAAGGCATGTTTTCTATTCTCTTAGGCATTTTATCAAACACCTTCATTGTAGAACTATAAGATTAGGCTTTGGGCATTAAATTAATTCATCATGGTTGCATAAATCAACACAATTTAGTAGATTTCAATACTCATGCTAGCATAAATTAATGAAAACACATTTAATAATTCCAACTTGGGTATCATACACAACATCAACATGATCATAATTAATCCACAACATAAATATCACAACTTATAATTTAAAATTTGATTCTTGGGTTTCATGGATGAAAGAAATCCATGAATGAACACTTGACATACCTAGGTGGATGATTTCTAAAAGATTTGTCGAGGAAAGCTTGATTTCTTAACTTGGAATTAAGCACCTAGGGTTTCTTGTTCTTGGGGATTGATCTTCGAGAGAAACCCTAATTGGATGTTGTGAATGAATAATGAAGTTATAAGCTATTATCTGGTATAATTAGGAGTTAAAATTGGTGGAAAAAGACCAAAATACCCTTTTAAAAATAGCTTTAAATTACTAAATGGGCTCTGCGATGGCTCGCATGATGGTCTGTCATTCTGACCATTGCACTTGGGCCTTAATAAGGACTCACTACCTTAGTAGCGACGGCTTGGGTGACGGTATATCGCTAGCTTGATGATCCATTAACCTATCCTTCGCACCTTAGCTAGAAGATTAACTTACTGTCTTAGCTGCGATAATTTAGGCAATGGTTCGTTGCTAGCTCGATGGTCAGTAAACTTTCCCAATGCAGCTGGGTGGTTTTGGTAGTTCTCTATAAAACATCCATACCTTTATACTTTGATACTGGATTTGTATGAAATTCGTATTATTGGAAAGCTAATTAAATATTCCACAATATAAAAAGTCAAATTTGGAAAATTCTATCTGGTTTAAACATTAATCATTTAGTAAGTCATCACTAACTCTTCTGGAGACTAGATTTGACTTAAATAATGTTTGGGGTTGGGGGCCGAGGTGTGACATCTTAAAAGATAGAGAATCATACTCTTAATTTCGAGGCTAAGTCATAGTGGATGCTGGCCTACCATAGGTTATGTCCCACTACTGTAGACAATAAGTTGATTCCAGTATTAGCCATGATGATGGCCAGCTTAATACCCAGTTATGACTTTACTGTATGTGAGTTTTTAACATGGGAGATGAGAGAACCAGATGTAGGGATAAGAAGTCATTTCTATCATATCTATGCATGATTTTGCAGTTGTGTTAGCTGCGAGGGTGCGGGAACTCCTTGGTATAGATAAGATGATAGAGGCCATAAACACCTAAGATTTAGTCTTGATTAGAGACACAGACAACCCAATGGCTATGTAGGAGAGGCAGGGAACAAATCTGCTTACTAAGATGTAGAAGAGCTAGACAAAGGCTATCATAACTACTAAGGTGGGTTGACAAAATAAGATCGAACAGACATCAGCTGTAGAGGGTATATCTAATGCCCCACCTCCGATGTAGTTTGTACCTCTTCTCCTGAGAGATATTCCTTCTAGATTTATAATGATTCCACAAGTAGCATGTAGTAAGGCAATGACTAGAATGGCATACTAGAAGCCAAATTCTAAAACATAGAAGGAAGTGTAAAGCCCTGGGTTGATACACAGTTTGCCAACTAGGATAGAAGGGTGCAGCTATAGTTGGATGATTTTAAGACAAGGATTAGTCAACAGTTGGGTAGCAACCAAACCCTGAACATTATAGAGGTGAAGGCAGAGGTATCTGTATATTAAGAGGATGGTCGATGAGTTTAACGCATAATTATCCTAAAGCCTTCGGTCACGACTATCATGTGTGAAGTTTATGTTTTTAATATTTAGGTTGTTTATGACCTGATTGAGGAGACTCAAGAAAATACCTGAGAGGAAAGAAGAAAGATAAAGAGGAAAAAGTGTGAAGAGAAACATACTACAAAGAAGTCTAAGGCAGATAGCCTATAGAACGAGCAGGACGAGAGACAAGGGTCTGTGAGATGGCTACTGGAGCTGGTGGATCAAGACCACCAACTGTTGATGTTAAGGGAGGTAGTGTGGAAGACCCACTCAGTGCCACCATTACTGATTCGGTCCTCATAGCTGATGGGATACATACTGATGATAGTGGGGCCCGATCTAATAGCCCAAACGATGATGTTGTTTGAGTTAGCAGCTTGAGCGCCCAGGTATGGTCCCATTCCATTGTACATCATTTTTTACATACACTGGGATAGTTTACATACTTTAAGATGGGGGTGGGGGAGTACCAAGTCACCTCGGGCTGTACTTGCCAGGTTTTGAAGACTGAGGTCACATTCTAAATATTTTTGTATATCTTTTTATGTTTTTGTGTTGTTAAGTGTTTTTATGTTTGTTGTATGCTGGGAAGAGCTGATATTGGAGGTGAATTTGTGCTTATGGCAGTAGACCGTTGTTTTGAATGAATATGTTAAAAAATGGTCTAATTTGAAAATCTAAAAATTTTTATTCTGAAGACACCCTCCTAAGTTTTTGTAGTAATTGTGTGACTTGTATATGTGTGAGATGACTGATAATATAATAATAGGATTAGGATTAGGGATTAAAAACTAGGTAAAAGTTTTGCATAAACTGATAAGTATTACCTAGAAGTATAACCCTGTGAGAGTGTGTGTGAGAGGTATTACTGTGTTCCCGATGTATCGAAATCAAGAACTTGCCCGGTTACTTTTACCTAGGACTAGGTTAGTCAAGTAGGAGATAGACATTAGCCATTTTTATTGTAAGTCCACTTTAGCCTAAATGCCCAAACAACTTAAATGAATACTTTTGATCGAAATATTTGAGCCTTAATCAACCTATTTCGTTGTTTACACCTATTTCACCTGCCCATTTCTACAAAGAACTTGTATTGGCCCTAGTACTCCTTGGACACTCTACATCTCAACTCAGGCAAAACGCCTAAGTTTAGGGAGGTTATTATAGGTGTGCATAGGAAAAATGAGTGTGAAGAAAGAAGTGTGCAAGAAAAATGAAAAAACATAGGAGAGGTAAAAATAGGAGAAAACAAAAGAAAAAGTTTCAAAGAAAAGAAAACTACACTTGGACTAAGAAATATCTGTTAAAATAAAAAGGGAGACATAAGGGCGAAAAAAACAATACGTAGTGTCAAAGAGGCTTTGTCACAAAATAAAATCCCAAAAATATTACCATACCAGACCCTAACATATGCTAAAATGCAAAGAAAGTCCTTTAGTGATCTTACCTTGACTATCCCAAACTTAGGAAAAGAGCATATTGGCAATCCTATGGTATCTTTTATCCATTAGTGAAACTTCTTTGTGAGTGAGAGAGTTGTTTGATTTATTCCAATACAAATTGCTCAATCTTAACTAAGAGTGAATGGGATTTCATTGATTGTGAGCGCACATGGGTTATGTTAGTAGGTTGCTAGACTGTCTGGTTAATGTTGTTAGTGTCTATGCCCAGTTTTCTATTGGTAATTTAATGTCATCATCGGATTTCTTTTTATCATGCCAAGTACCAAATCGTATGCATAGTTGATTTTTGAAAAATAGAAATTAGGACGGCGAGTAAAAGGGTTGAAATTGAATGGAAAGTTCACTGCTATAGGTTTATTAGGATCTTCCCGTTTAAACATTGTGTTGTTTTGTGATAGCATTGATTTTTGTTTTGCCTGAGGACACCCAAACTTCTAAGTTGAGGGTATTGATATGTCATGGAAACACGACACTTTAGATGCCTAAAATAGTTTAATTAAGCTTGAACTTAGGTTGTTTTAATAGATATAGTGTGTTTTTTTGGTTATTGCTGGTAAAACAGGTTTAGAGTAGTGTTGAAAAGAACTGGAAGGAAAAAACCAAAAAATAATCAACTTGCAGCAAGGTATGAGTCTCCTTACAAGTTATCAACGCCTTACACAATTCAGAGACTGACTCATAAGATCAAGAGAAACCAAGCACAATAAGAAAAACAAAGTATCGGGAAGAGATAACGGAGAATATGAGATGTATCATGAGAGTACGAGCTGTATCATGAAGTCGTACATAGAGTAGAAGCCAAGGAAGCATATCGGTGTTGAATTGTTAGAAAAATATGAGTTGGAAGTATGAGTAAGACTCGTATGACCCAATCCTAAGCAGATCAGTGTTCAAGTAAAGAAAGTAAGAAGTGCTAGGTGGACACGAGTGAAGGACACGAGTTGTATGATCATTGTACGACTCATGAGCTGTAGTCATAAGCAGAACAGAAAGTGAAAACCTTGAAGAGAATGCACTAGAGTGGATACAAGAGCCATGGTACAACTCGTATGATGTCTGTACTGGTTGAAAAGCATGTCAAACCTTGTGCCGACATAACTTTACCTTTGCTGTTTTATTACAATTTCTAAGTATTTTTGAGATACTATAAATACCTTAGGTTTTATGAGGTTACACATTTTAACAATAGTTACTCACTTTTACATACTTTTATAATTATTCTTGAGATTTTGGGGGTTTTATTCAATTAATGATTTAGGATTTTATTCATCTTATTATTGTACAATTAATTACATGTCCTTTTCATTGATAATAATGGATTATTTCATTGACACGAGCGTCTAATTTCACTTAATAGGATTGTGGGAACTCTGGTAGATTAGCTACGTAAAAGAAGTGGGAGATTCATCTATTCTAGGGTTTATGCATGTATCTTACTCTTCTTTACAATAATTGACCTCAGAGCTACTGTAGAATCTTGGGGATAGCCTGCATTTGTATACTTCTTCACAAGGGAGTTTGTGATTGGGAAAAGTTGATTAAGAGTAATTTTTGATTCACTTCTATCTTACCATTCCATCATCTCATATAATCACTTGAGACTCAAAAGGTGAAAGTGAAATGAAGTTATAAGCAATGAACAATAAGGCGACGCCCTGAGACTCATAACGTAAAGGGTGAGATTTATTAACATATTCACAAGATTGTTGATAATAAATATCTTGTTGACTTTACATGCAGAGCAGTAGACTAGGTGGATGGAACGCGAGAAATTTATGGAGTTGAGAAGCTAGGGGGAATAAAAACCTAGTGTTCATCTTCTATTATTTACAACTCAAAAGCATTCAAGATTGGGTTGCTAGTTACGGAGAATTCAAAATTCCCCTCATTTACTTTCTACACTTCTTTTGAATTCCATCAAGTTAAGCAACTGTTAAATATTTTCCCTCTGGGTTCGACCCCAACCAAGTTGGGTTACAATATTTGGCATCGACCGCATCATACTTCTTTTGGAGGTTAGTTTTGGGATATATTATGTTTTGGCGCCATTGCTGGGGAAGACAATTTGAGTAGTTAATTGAATTGGTGAAGCTCGTGGGTTTTATTTTATATTTTGATTTGGCATATGATGATGTATGTCAAACACTAGGAGAATAGGTAATCCACTCATATTTTTAAGACTATTGTATATTGATTTTATAGTACATGTACGCTTTTGGATTAGAGGCTGAAGTACCAACCCTACTAGGCCATGGGATTATATTATTCATCTAATTTATCTTTCATTTTATTATTATTCAATGATTTATTTCTTGTAAACCTTTTACTTATGAATTCCAGAATTCATGCCATTTTCCCTCCAAATTAGACCATTGTTTATATCTCTAGTCTACAGTTTCGCTTACTTACCAGTGGGATAAAGTAGGTGCAATCATGACTCAAATATTGTCTCATGACATTCTCTACATACATACGGATTATGCCTTTAAGGAGAAGCAGTGTAACAAAGAGTGGAAATGATAATGGGGTGGAGAATCAACAAGCCCCACCAGCTCTAGAAAATCCTCTTAATGCACAAGATTTCCATGCTGAATTTAGAGTTGCCTTCACGTCCTAAGATTAGTTTATTACTACCTAGAATAACTGGCCTATTGTGGCACCATCCAACCCGATGGTGAATGTGGCTGCAACCAAGGTTTGAGCCTTTACTTGGATGAATGTCCTAATGTTCTTTGGACCTAAAACTGTTGAGGATCCATAGAGTTCGTGGACCGTATCTAAAAGGTTATAGAGATTATGGATGTTACCCTTACTGAGAGCACTGACCTAGATACCTATCGACTGCAAGGGGTAACTCACACCTAGTAAAATTAGTGGAAGGAGGATAGGGGTTCAAACACAAAACCGTTAGAATAGAATAACTTTGTGATTAAATTTTGACATGTTATTCTCGCTTGAATTAAGGGCGGAAAAGGTGCAGGAGTTTCTAAATAGAAAGAAGGTTAGCATGAGTGTAATGGAGTATTCCCTTAAATTTACTAAGTTGGAGAGGTATGCTTCTACTATGGTCTCTAATTGTAGGGCCTGCATGACAAAGTTTGTGTATGATGTTTTTGAGTATGTAGTCAATGAGTGTAGCACTGCTTTATTTGTGACAAAGATGGTCATCTCTAAGATAATGTTTCATGCTCAATAGACAGAGATAGAGAAAGTTAAGGAGAGGGAAAGAGAGAATAAGAGGGCCAAAATAAATAGCTTTAATTTCTCTCAGCAAAGTTTAGATGGGAGAAGCCATTCTCAGTATTGATAAAAATCATCAGCTCCAATGCCAGCTTCTGCTAGTGTCCTAGTACTCGAGTTCAGGCACAATCATCAAGATAGTGCACCCGACTTTACGTATAAAGGTAATGTAAATAGTTTTTGTACCAACCTAGTATGGAAGAAATGTGGAAGGAACCATAAAGGTAAGTGTATGGTTTGTAGTGAGGGGTGTTTTGGTTGTAGCAAGCAAAGTAATAGGCTTAGGGAATTGCAATTGCCTTCCAGGAAAGGTGTGGATGCCCGTCATCAAAGCTAGTTAAATTTTATAATAGCTTTAATAGATCGCTCTACTCAATAGGGTGCCTTATCTATTGTTGTTGGTAGATAACATCAGAATTGGTTCTATGACCTTACGACTGATAATGCTCAACTTACATGTCAAATTCAGTGCAAGGTGGTCGTCATTAATATATTTAGCTAACTTTGGAGTCGAGGTTGATGTTGGGCGCATTTACACGCCTAAGCACCATAATTTACCCATGTTTTAGCCATGTTTTGAGGATATAATATATAATTCTTGTACTTTTAGTCCATTTTCCTTTAAGTGAGCTAACCTACGTGATTAGCATGTTTTTCAGGTATTAATGATGAAGATTTCAGCACTTTATGGACTTGTGAGCAGCAAAAAAAAACTTCACATTTGAGGGAAGGCAGCTTTTGGAAGCTTGTAGACCGAATGTGATGCATGGAGAATTTGTCCCGGGCAAAATCAATATTTCTAAATACTTAGGGATGCAACAGTAATTTAGTAGACAAGGACATTATAAAAACCCTATTGCTGAATTTTTCAGCATGTTGTTTTCATTATTCAGTTTTCAGATTCTGTAAGTTTTGGGAAAGAGAAAAAACGCTAGGGCTACACCAACGGAGAGAGAGAAAAACGTCAATCTCTTCATTGACGTTAAAATCATCCCATCGCGAAGATTATTCTAGTTGTGGTATGATGATCATGTCTATGGTGATTTTCGTTATATTCATGAGTAGCTAAACTTCTCTGTTAGGGTCATGGAAGCCTTGTAAGATACTATCTATTACTATTAGTTTGGGAATTCTTGATGTGTATGCTACTTATATCATTACTCTCTTCATTTTAGTTAAATTCTTATGGTTGCAAACATAGAGAATATGCCAGTATAGCATTAACTTGTTCGAGAGAAAAGTTACATGTTTGGAAAAGAGAGTGTGACAAGGAAATTGGGCTTCCACCCCTGTTTACACGTTAATGCCTTAACCGGATTAACGTTCTTGGAGAGTTTGTACCATTAGTTAAACACTTTAGGCTTGGGAAACACTTGGATTTACAATTAGAATACGAATTTCTATAACTGCATGCATGTCTAAATTCCGCATTAGTCATAGGTAATAGATACGTAGAACTTACAAGGTGGACATAACCATAACTTATTATTCTCTGTGATTAAATCTTACTATACTTAGCATTCCAACGTTCATTTGATATTATTAGTTCACGCATAAATCAAACCCCCCTTTTCCTTGGAATTTTTGACCAAAAGTCTACTGATAATTGCAATACTTAGTGACCAAGTATTCCCTGTGGGATTCGACACCAAACCCAGTTGGGTTCTATATTTGACAGCGACCGCTTACACTTTCTTACGAGAGCTGTAGTTTGGGCGTTATCAAATTTTGGCGCCGTTGCCGGGGAATACGGTTGTCTGCTAAGTTTGTGATAGTTAATAGACCCTTTGGTCAAAGATTCTAGAATTTTACTTTTTTTTGTTGCTTTTTTTTTTATTCAAGTTTGTTTGAGTGCATGCCAATTACTCAAAGTTCAGGTCAACCGTTATTACCTATCAATCCTGAACCACATCTTATTGGCAGAATCGATGCACAACGAGACCTTGAACGGATGGCTGCTCAACAGGAGCAGACTAGATTAGCAGCATTGGCAGCCGCTCAATTGCATCAATAGAATATTGATAACCCAGGTCGGGCAACAAATCCTGATGAAGAGGACCTGGGTGATGATGAGTTACTAAATCCTAGGCGTACAGATGAGGTGGCAGCACCTGTACCCAGGAGAGATCGTCAAGCTAGAATGAGACCTGAACGCCGAGCTGTGCAGGCTCTTTTTGGTGACGATGATGATGATCTTGATGGAGCTGGTGCCATAGGGGATATTATTCCTCCACCCTTGGCACCTGGAGCCAAGTTCAATATCACTAGCACCATGATCCAGCTATTGCAACTCAAAGGGTTATTTGGTGGACTTGCAGGCGATGATCCAAATATGCATCTGATTAATTTTATCTCAACATGCAAAGCGTTTGACAATCCAGGGGTTGGACAGGATACGATCCGACTGCGCTTATTTCCATTGTCTCTATCTGGTGAGGCAACTCTATGGTTAAACGGGCTAACTCCTGACTCTATTACTAATTGGAGGCAACTGAAAGACGCTTTCCTAGAAAGATTCTTTCCGCCATCTAGGAGAGCACAATTAAGAAGCTTATGCGGTGCCAAACCATCAGATGACCAATATCCACTTGATGGAAATATCATATAGGGCTTTGAACTCGGTGACAAAGCCAGTGGTTGATAATGCTACAGGTGGGTCATTCATGGACCTTACTTTTAATGAGGCAAGTGATATGCTAGATCGTATGACAAATCAGAGTAGAGCTTGGCATACCAGGGATTCTGAGGTAGCAAGCTCTATTGTATCTATTGGCATGACTGTAGAACAGAGACGAAGACAAGAGGAACGTGACCAGGATATGGCTCACATGAAAATGCAAATGGATCTTCTTACCAAGCATTTATTATCAGGGAAGACCGAAAAAGTCAAGGTCGTTATATCGCAGGGAAGAGATGAATCCAATTCTGAGGAGGAGGCGAACTACTTGAATAATCAGGAGGGTTTCCGAGGCAGTTCCCAAGGAAACCAAGGTCGGAACTATTATGATAAATCAGGATACAAGGACCATGATCAAGGTAGTTGGAAGAATAAGAGTGACAGGAGTGGTTTGTATGTTCCTCCTGGAAATCGTGAGGCTGTTGTGTCTGGCTCTGGGAAGATGTCCATGGAAGATATGATGGATAAGCTGTTGAAAGGAGTGGAGGCAACCAACATGGGCATAACTGAGGTAAAGAATGATTTGTCATCAATAAATCAGTTGGTTAACTCGCATTCTACTGCAATAAAATAGCTGGAGCAACAATTAAGTCAATTATCAGTGGCATTCAATCAAAGAAAAGCTGGCACCTTACCTAGCGACACTTTGCAAAACCCAAGGAACGACGGATCAGGTATCACTATTACTACCAGGAGTGGTAAGGTATTGGAAAATCCATCCAATGGCAAACAGGTGGTTGATGATATAGTAGAGAATGTTAGTGAAGCAGATTGTGATGATGCTGTTGAAGCTGAAGAGAACGTTCATGACACTACACCTAGACGTCACCGGCCTGAAAAGATTGATAATCAGAAGCAAGATAAAAAGGAAGTGGTAGAGAAAACTATTCCCCTTCCACCACCACTTTTTCCTCAGAGACTGAAGAAGAAAACTGATGACACCAGGTTCAGTAAATTCATGACTATGTTGAAGCAGCTGAATATTAATGTTCCTTTGGTGGAGGCGCTGGAACAGATGCCTGGGTACGCTAAATTCATGAAGGACCTTTTGACAAAGAAGCGGGTAGCAAGCTATGAACTGGCAGATGATTTTCATCATTGCAGTGCGATTGCCATGAGATCTTTAGTACATAAGAAGGTATATCCTTGTGCTTTCACTATTTCTTGCACGGTTGGATCTTTGGATTTTGCTAAGGCGTTGTGCGATTTGGGTGCTAGCATCAATTTGATGCCGCTATCTATTTACATAAAGTTGGGGTTAGGTGATCCTACACCAACCAATATACGGCTCGTGATGGCAGATAGGTCGGCAGAACGACCTTTTGGTATCTTATATGATGTACTGGTGAAGGTTTCTACATTCATTTTTCCTGCAGACTTTGTTATTTTGGATTGCGAGGTGGATTCTGAAGTTCCCATAATCTTGGGACGACCTTTCCTCGCAACTGGAAGTGTGCTTATTGATTTAAGAGCTAATGAGATTTTATTTCGGCTGAATGACGAAGTAGTCCGTTTTGATGTATGCAAATCAATGAAGCAGCCTAAGGATATGAATGTGTTTTCTATAGCTGATGTTTTTCATGAGGATGAGAAGGAACTATCGTTAGAGAAGCAACTTACTGTTGAGCCAATGGCTGCTGTGCTTATGAATTTTGAGCGTGAGGATGTTGAAGAGTATGAAGAAATTATTTGTGCTCTAACAGGAATGGGGTCCTATTCTCATGCCCCTAAGAAGCTGGACCTTGATCTTAAGAATCGACCTTCACCACCAGTGAAACCACCCATTGAAGATCCACCAGTGTTAGAATTTAAAGAGCTCCCCAGTCACCTAAAGTATGCGTTCTTGGGAAGTGGAAATACACTTCCGGTTATTGTTGCGGCTGATTTAGGTGAACAGCAAGTAGCGGCTCTCATATCTGTTCTGAAGAGGTACAAGAGAGCTATTGGTTGGACCATTGCTGATATAATTGGAATCCCTCCTGGGATATGCATGCACAAGATTCAATTCGAGGAAGGTTGTGTACCCACTATTAAGCATCAACATCGTCTGAATCCATTCAGAAAATGATGGTCAATCTATCTCGATGAAGTCTAAGTAATCGAGATAACTATGTCGTGCCGCGATAATAAAACAAGCGTTACATGGGAGGCAACCCATAGTTTTTAATCATTTTATTTTACTAGGAGTTTGTTTTGGTTAAATAAAAATTCAAAAATAAGAGTCGATCCACGACTAAAACTAAGGCGCTTAGTGGGAGGCAACCCATCCTTCTAATCATTTTTGTTGTTTTTGATTAAGTGTAGATGCAAGACGTATAAAGGAGGAGATTGATCCCAAATTTTGATTTGAAAGTAAGCCATGCGAAAGGTGGTAAGTTAGGAATGAAGGAGCAAAGGCTATAGGCTAGGCATTGGCTATGCTAATCTAGGCAACAGACAAGGCAATTCCTATGCCAATCTAGGCAATGGACAAGGCAATGCCTATGCCATTGCCTATGTTCACTGCCTCACATAGGCAATGGACAAGGCAAGGTCTATGCTAATCTAGGCAATGGACAAGGCAAGGCCTATCCTAATCTAAGCAATGGACAAGGCAAGGCCTATGCTAATCTACGCAATGGACAAGGCAAGGCCTATGCTAATATAGGCAACGAACAAGGCAAGGACTATGTCATTGCCTATGCTCACTGCCTCACATAGGCAATAGCATAGGCGCCGCCTGTGCCCAAGTAGGCATTGACAAAGGCGCCGCCTATGCCCAACTAGGCTTTGACAAAGGCGCCGCCTATGCTAAGCATAGGAAAAGCATTAGGCGCCGCCTACTTATGCCTTTTTATCTCCTAACCCGATTATATATGGACCAAACTCGACCCATGCCTTATTCTATTAATAGAACCTCAACCTTAAAACACAATCTCATTGTTGGCACAAGATAGGCGCCGCCCAAGCTCCCCAATTCTCTAAAAAATTTTCTTTTTGCTCATCTAATCTTTCAAGATCATCTTCCGAGTCCATCACCACATAAGTACTCTTTTATATTCCGTAGTTGTTTCAATCCTACGCTTATAATGGTATTTTAGATTTTGAAGTGGTGTTTGGTGATAAGAATATGATTGGTTTGTTATGATGCATCTAGTTGAGTGAAATGCTTCGTGTGGGTGTTCTTGACTTTATTCCGACTTGCATTTGATTGTTATACACTATCATATTTTTATGAAGTCGAAATTGTGAAGTTAATACATAATCTTGAATGTTGAAAGCTTGAATGACTCGTTCACCGAGATACCGATCATGATTGACCACAAGCATAAGATGGTGTGATTATTTCTATGTAATAACATAATAGGATCTCTATGTGGTAGTCTTGTTCAAAAAGTGCATTAATCCAAACATGAAAGTATAGTCAAGATTACATGAAATAGAGTTGGAAAGGATAGTCAAGATTACATGAAAATATAACTGTGCTAAACATGTTGTTGGAACATATCGCCTAAATATATGTCGATGAAGTCTAAGTAATCGACATAACTCACTTAATTAGTCTGTGCCAAAAAATTAAGTGTGGGGTGGTGCCACTCCTGTTTGTTTTTCGATTGAATCTTCCGAGATGAAGCTAACATGACTCTATTTTAATCTCAGGTAGAATGGCCCAAAAAGGACGACAAGGAAAAGAAAAAGTGTCCACCTCACAGAAAGGTCAGAAAAGGTTGAGAAAAGAGCAAGCTGAGTCCACCTCTCTACAAATACCTCGACACACTTTCGGGATAAAGTGGGTCCTAGAGGAGGAAGGAAAGGAGTGGTATAAAAACAACAAAGTGAAAAAATATGTTAACGTGGATTTGATGCAGAAGGAGAGTCTAGCAAAGGGAGAGCCCCACATTTTGGCTAAAATCATGGCACTAAACCTTGATTTCATTTTCCGAGATATGGGGGAATGCAATTTTGATCTAACACGTGAGTTTTATGCCAATTGGTCACCAAAGACTACCGGAAGTGAAGTGAAGATTCGGGGCCAAGTCTTGCAACTGAATGCGGAGTTCTTCAACTCTTTTCTGAGCCTTCTATCTGTGGATCCATCATCGCTCAAGGAGATGTATCACAGGCCTTCCTACAGGGAAATCAGACACACACTGTGTGGAACAAGGTCCATGGCCCGGTGGATTCACCACAAGGATAACGGTCGGAACAATACCTTCCCGTATGCTTCCTTAAATAGGGAAACTCGTATTTAGTTGAGGATAGTCAACTCTTGCCTGATTCCTGGGACACAGTACACAAATATCACACGTGATAGATTATGCTTGGTGTACGCTCTGATGACTAATATTCCCATCAACATTGGTGCGATTATACGGTCGTCAATGCGTAAGGCTAGGCTGCACAAAAGGTCCCATTTCAGCTTCAGTATTTGTTGACTGCGATATTAAGGAAGGAACACATTGAAGAGGAACCTGCAGATCATAAGCTTCCACACAACCCGAAGAAGGTTGATCTCACGAAAGTTAAAGATCATGAAACTGGTCATGGCATCAACCTTACCACTGCAGAAAGACATGCTCGGGATGAAGTTTCTTTCACCATCTATATGGCATGACTAGGTTTACAATGATGAGTGGAGGTCATATTTCGACTGATGCAGAGCTCCAGCAGTTGGATTATGACTACCCGATGAATAAACATGCACAGGCTATGTGTGGAGTAGGGGTATATTTTGAGGAACCTCTCGATGATGACGTGCCGACTGATGATGATCGCCGACTGCCAGACTCAGACGTGGAGGACAACTCTGATGACGACGAATCTGATGATGATTCCAATGAAGGAGGTATCACCCCAGACATAGAGGAGGAGTCCGACTAATCAGGTTTTCCTTATTTATTTTCCACTGAGGGCAGTGTGTCCCGTCTAAGTGTGGGGTGCTGGTATTTGTATTCTATATTGTACTTCCTTGCCTACATTTATTCTTGTTTGTTTGATAGTTAGTTAATTTTTTTTCTAGATTTTGCATGAAATTATTCTGATACACGGCATGGTATTATGATAAGAGTTTGTGCTAAATCATTACTATTGAGACATTTAGGCTCTAAGTGTGACTCACTGTGTGATAATTGTGTGGTTTAATTCATTCATCTGTTGGGTCAAGAGTCTATAGTGCTCCCAATTAAGTCGACCATGTGCCTTGTGTGGGTGAGGTTATAGTTTATTCTGTGTTGTGACTGATGCTAGAACTTGCATAGTGTGTGTGTAAAGCGAAATAAAGAGTGTGAGTTTAGGAGATGATTTAGGCATTTCTTTGGCAACCCTGAATTTGTTTACCTTCTTTTTACCTACCTTTGTACATTATCCTAGTTAACCCCCTTTGAGCCTTTAGCTATTTTCTTTGACAGCCTCATATGTGGCCTAATCCATTTTTTAAGACCATAATTTGATCCAAATTCCTAAGCACTTAAAATTATAGAGTCATGTGATAAAATAAGAGGAAAATGGTGAGAGTGATACCTTAGAGTATATTGGTACTTGAAATTGCTGTGGAAAAGAGTGGCTATCATAGAGGTGTTTTTTATAAAAAAATAAAAAATAAAAATATAAATAAATAAATAAATATAAAAATAAATTAAAAAAAAGAGAAAATAAATAAATAAGAGAGTTGTATATTCTCATCTTTGTGTTTATGATTGAATAACAAAATAGGTGAAAAGGGGTTGGTAGATAAAAGGAAAATAGAGGGGTTGTTTAAAAGAGAGTGTTAATGGCATAACGTAGTGTATTAAAGCGCTTAGGGAACATAGTCACTATTTCTGGCCAAAATAGTCCTACCTGTCCCTTAGCCTACATTACAACCTGTAAAGACCTAGTTGATCCTAAGCTTAGCATTCTGATATTAGTGGAGCATTACACTAAGGGAAAGCCTATGGTCATCAGTTGCAATATAAGAATTCTTTGTGAGTGAGAGCAAGGAGAGACTTATACCCATGTTTTGAAAAATGCAAAACTATGAGCGATTATGGGTGATATCTTGTGTGAGACACACATGGTTGATGATTTTTGGGTAGTGTTATATGATTCTTTGTGGATTAACTTGTGGATACGAATTAACCATCTTCACGAGTCTTTGTTGGAGGTTAAGTTGTTTCTAGTAGTGATCAAGAAACCTACTCTTTGTTAAAAATTGTCGTGCATGTCTTGAGGATAAATTTTGTGTTGCTATTGTGAAATTCTAGTTAGGTGTTGCTGTTGTGAAATTCTAGATTAGGTGTTTGCATGGATGCTATATTTTGTTCGAGGACGAACAAAGCTTTAAGTGTGGGGTGTTGATGTTGGGCGTATTTACACGCCTAAGCACCATAATTTACCCATGTTTTAGCCAAGTTTTGAGGATAAAATATATAATTCTTGCACTTTTAGTCCATTTTCCTTTAAGTGAGCTAACCTACGTGATTAGCATGTTTTTCAGGTATTAATGATGAATATTTCAGCACTTTATGGACTTGTGAGCAGTAATGGAAAACTTCACATTAGAGGGAAGGCAGCTTTTGGAAGCTTGTGGACGGAATGTGATGCATGGAAAATTTGTCCCGGGCAAAATAAGTATTTCTAAATACTTAGGGATGCAACAGTAATTTAGTAGACAAGGACATTATAAAAACCCTATTGCTGAATTTTTCAGCATGTTGTTTTCATTATTCAGTTTTCAGATTCTGTAAGTTTTGGGACAGAGAAAAAACGCTAGGGCTACACCAACGGAGAGAGAGAAAAACATCAATCTCTTCATTGACGTTAAAATCATCCCATCGCGAAGATTATTCTAGTTGTGGTATGATGATCATGTATATGGTGATTTTTGTTATATTCATGAGTAGCTAAACTTCTCTGTTAGGGTTATGGAAGCCTTGTAAGATACTATCTATTACTATGAGTTTGTGAATTCTTGATGTGTATGCTACTTATATCATTACTCTCTTCGTTTTAATTAAATTCTTATGGTTGCAAACATAGAGAATATGCTAGTATAGCATTAACTTGTTCGAGAGAAAAGTTACATGTTTGGAAAAGAGAGTGTGACAAGGAAATAGGGCTTCCACCCCTGTTTACGCGTTAATGCCTTAACCGGATTAACGTTCTTGGAGAGTTTGTACCATTAGTTAAACACATTAGGCTCGGGAGAGCTAAAGTGAAATAAATCCTTGATGGTTGGGAAACACTTGGATTTACAATTAGAATACGATCTCTATAACTGCATGCATGTCTAAATTCCGCATTACTCATATTTAATAGATACGTAGAACTTACAAGGTGGACATAACCCTAAATTATTATTCTCTGTGATTAAATCTTACTATACTTAGTATTCCAACATTACTTTGATATTATTAGTTCATGCATAAATCAAACCCCCCTTTTCCTTGGAATTTTCGACCAAAAGTCTACTGATAATTGCAACACTTAGTGACCAAGTATTCCCTGTGGGATTCGACACCCAATCCAGTTGGGTTCTATATTTGACAGCGACCGCTTACACTTTCTTACGAGAGCTGTAGTTTGGGCGTTATCAAGGTCGTATCCGCAAGGAACAATATGAGTGGCGATTCAATTAATTTGAAATGATAGATATATGTACAATTCAAACAAATGGTATAAAAAGATAAAATGGAGGAGATAGGTTCATAAACTAGTATTTTTTTTATTTTTCTAGTATAAATTTGGGGCTACAAATAATTAGAGTTTAACAATTAGGCAGGGATATTGGGATTTTTTATTAATAAGGGATTGAAATGTGGGAGTTCGTAATAAACATCAGTCTAGTAAGACAAATATTGGTAGGCTTGGTTATGTATTTTTATGCTAGTCTTTCAACAAAACACCAAACTTTCACCCATTGATTCTTTTGAATAGCCATTAGGTGTGTTAAACAATTTGTAACCACAACCTTAATCTAGGAATCCCTATTTCTAGGATGATACCCATGGTATAGCCAACCTCACATTCACTCTTATGTCTAAGATAGTAAAAATTTAGCAAACTACACACATAATTGTCTATCATTTCTTTGGTTTCCACATCCCTCTTTCAAGGATGATATGGATCCCTAAATATCACCAAAAACCCTTCTTTAGAAAATGGCATTGAGCTTTCTAGAGCTTTGAGCTTTCACTCATCAAACACATATGGGTATTTAGGGATTTCACTAATATAATCACAACCAAATTAGCATAGCAATGATAAAATCTATAAACATGAATTACCAAATAGATGCAAACAATAATAACCCATACATACCTTATCCCCTATTCAGACATAACCCCAAGAGGGAGATTTAGCTACACATAAGATAAATATGCATAAATATACCCATAATCTCCATTGAAATGAATTGTTAAATACTTAAGCGAATGTTACTACAAACTTGGCCCTCCCAAAATATCAATAATGGTAGTGAGTAAATCTTCCACTTCACACAAAATATAAACAATATTTTGTTCTCCGAAAATGGAGGCTATGGATTCAAGAGCTAAAACCTAAAAATTAGGAACAATGGAATTATGATCTATGACAGGGTTGGAGTCACTTTTTCAAAAATAGGGTCAGCCATGTGCATTTTGGTTTTGCCATTAGGTTGATCTCTTCCGCTAAGCTGCGATCACATGAATCTGGTTGTACTGTGGGTAACTTTCATAATCGCGGTATGATGACTTTTGCTATATTACTGCGATTGCGGTCAGCAGACCGCAGTACTTGAGGCCTTGCTACTCCAAGTCTTCATCTACACTTTTCTTACTCTATTTTGATTATTTTCAACTACCATCCACATCTTTTGATCTCTTCAACTCTATGCCTACAAAGAGTGGATATTAGTGCATTTTATTACTAATATGTCTCATTCATACATTCACAACAAGGAATTGTGCTCAAATGTTTAGTTAGAATGAGGGTAACATCACCACTAATCAATATCCCCAATATAAAGTATTTTCTTTTCCTCAAGCAACACTACCTCTTACCATTAGATAAAAATTCTCTATGACCAAACTTTTTACCTTAAGGATCTAAATGACTTCAACCATAATCACTACCACAAGTAGCTTATTGAATATAGGCTAAGCTAATTTCACTACACCCCTTATCATAAGATACAACATTCAAGGATACATGGACTTTACAGAGCAACTAAGCAACAAAAACAAACACTCTAGAAGTGGCTTCCTCTTGACTACAACTTAGCTATACTCCATTAGAATCATACTTCAGTAGGTGACAGAATCACCCACCACAATTTGTTTCTCATGCCAATCCTCACAAGAAAGAAAAATTCCACTCACCAAGCTACCAAAAATGCAACAAGGATTTTTAAATGCAAGAACTCTCTATCACACAAAAGAAATCTTTATCCATCAATTGTCATACGCTAAGCTTGCCCCTTGATAACGCTCAATCTACAGCTCTCGTAGGAGTGTAAAGCGGCCGTAGTCAAATATAGAACACAACTGGGTTGGTATCGATCCCACAGGGAATTGCTTGGTCAACAAGTAAGCAATGATTACTAGACTTTTAGTGCAAGTCTCGTAAAAAGGGGGGATTGTAATGTGTAACTAAAATATTAAAGTAAAAACTAAAAATAGCAACGTAAAAAGAAAGAATGTTTAGTTGGTTGTAAAACAATGAGAATTGAAGAGTTGGGGTTATGTCCACCTTCTGAGTTATACGTCTCTATTGGCTATGAGTGTGTTGAATTCCGACATGCATGTGCTTATAGAGAATTGTTTTCGATGGTAAATCCAGGCGTCTTTCGACCTATTCGAGGATGATTTCACTTTAACTCTTTCGAGCTTAAAGCGTGTCTAATGGTACGAATTCTCCAAGAGGTTAATCCAGTTACAGCACTAACTTTTTAATAGGGGATGGGACCCTACTACCTTGACATTATCTCTTTTCCAGACAGATAACCTTTCTTTCGAACAAGTTAAATGTTATACTGGCGTATTCTTGCGTTTGCAACCACAAAGAATTTAGGTTAAGACGAAGAGAATAATGATATAAGCAGTATACGTGTCATGAACTCACAAACTCACAGCAATAGATAGTATCTCATTCGGCTTTCATAACCCCAACAGAGAAGTTTAGTTACCCATGAGTGCGAAGGAAATCACAATTGACATTGTTATTATACCACAATAGGAACTTCGTGTAGCACAAGTGTGGTAGGCGTTAGGCGCGATTTCTTGCAAGTAACATTTCTCTTGTTGCGGAAATTAAGAATAGATGAATAGAAGAAGAAGTAGAAGGATGAATTAAAACTAGAATGAGAATTGTTGAGGAATAGTAGAAGAATTCATTGTAAGGTAAGATGAGAGTTGTTGTTAAGTAGAATGAATAAAAATCTCTAGCAAAATAGGGTATTTATAATACCCATATCCTATTCCTACTAAGCTAATGAAATACTTAACCCAATTGTACTAGGTTAATGTATCATTATCCTAATCCTACTAAGTTAATGAAATACTTAACCCAATTGTACTAGGTTAATGTATCATTATCCTAATCCTACTAAGTTACTGCTAGTCCCCAAAGTCTTCAGAATTGCTGTTTTTGCCCGGGACATATTTTCCATGCGTCACTTTTGGTCCTTAGGCGTCCAAGCTTCCTTTTCTCCTTTCGTGAAGCTTTCTTTGGCGTCAAGTAATCCATAAAATGCTGAATTCTGCATCATTTATACCTGAAACTTTGCTAATCATGTTTGTTATCTCACTTACAGGAAAAAGGACTAAAAGTGCATGAAATATATAATTTGTTCTCAAAACTAGGCTAAAATATGGGTAAAATATAGCACTATAGGCGTGTAAATTCGCCTATCATCACCCCTATATTAGAAGTTAAATGGTCGAAGATCTCAAAGAACCTTATAAGCTTGTAATGTAGGTTCGGGTTAGGGTAGGATATCATTTAGGATAACATGGTGATGCCTTTCCTTGAGCATCTACATCACACTTTTCAATTCCCCTTTTTGACTATGGGCCACTCGACTTTGTTTACTCTCTTTTATCATACCTATCTTTTATTTGCTTTGTTTACCCAACTTCTTTCATCTTTTTTTCTTGCACTTTCGTGCAATTCATTTCTTTGTTTGAATCTTTCTTGTTCTATTCAGTTCTTTCAAAGTCTAGGCATATTAGGCATATATCTATATTTTTGTGGCACCAAACTTGATTCCATCAATTTTTACCAACCCCAACTTAGGCTTTTATCCTCAAATTATATTTTCATGTTCAAGGAGGGTATGGTTCAAAAGAGAAATAAAAATAATGGTTTATGGCTTGTAACATATTTGCCAATGAAAGGTCCAAAGCCTCAAAGTGGATGACTAGGGATATTGTTAGTGCTTGGGTAGGATTTTTAGGCTAGAGTGGGCTTCCAAAATCCCAAGGGTTGCCTAAGATCATTTCTCTAGCCAAATACAATCAACATTAGCCTTGAAAGAATAATTGTGCAAGTTCTAGATAAAACCAGTATACAAGAGATGAATGCAAGTAGCTCACCATGCATGGCATGCAAAAACTCACCTAGGAAGTTCAATATTCCCTCCCATGAAACAAAATTGGAGTATCTATCATTACTTACAAGTCAACATGTTATGGAGCCACTAAATGAAAAAATCATTTGTTACAAAGTTGCTCATATCTATGCCCTCGATTTTTGAAAAATTTTGGACGGAGGGGATTGTTTATTTTTGCATCCGCACCATGCACAATTTGCTAATAATGGCAACAACTAAAGCCTTAGTCTCATATTTTGGCATAAAAATGGGCAAACCAACCATATGTCTACTCAGACTTTGCTAATGGTGTGAAATGTGATCCCAAACTTATAACTTATCATGCTACAGGTACTTAGACTTCCCTTGCATTATTGACAATTATGCTACAGATACTCAGAATTCCCCTACATCTATGCCTCAAAACTCAAATGCAGGACTAGTCATG
Organism: Capsicum baccatum var. pendulum; assembly: GCA_030864225.1. Taxonomy (NCBI): domain Eukaryota; kingdom Viridiplantae; phylum Streptophyta; class Magnoliopsida; order Solanales; family Solanaceae; genus Capsicum; species Capsicum baccatum. The sequence continues at coordinate 148,265,460 of CM061560.1, forward strand.
CATCACTAAAATCCATAATAAAATCTAAAGTACTAAGATAAAAACTAAAAACTAATAGAAAATCATGATAATCCATAAAACGTAGGCACCAATCAGTACCCCAAAAATGTAGCATCCCAAAACACAAAGATAAAAATATCATCCAAACATCATCCCAAAACAATCATAAAAATATCTAGCAACACAACACCAAAATAATACAAATAAATATGCGGCCACCCCTTACTAAAAGTAATGTAGCGTTCGCATTCCATGTGTAAGAAGACAAGACTAAAAGGGGCTCCCTATATCCGTATTATGACCTATCTTCTTCTATTGAATCAGAATCACCACTACCCGCATCATCAGCTGACCACTCTGCAGGTGCGTTATCTACACTATCTAATCTCTATAAAGGTAGTGGATGGTTGGGTTTAATCACCTTAAATATGTATTTCACCCTCTTCTATAACTTTATAAAAAAATTCTCTCTCTTGTTTTGTCTCTTCACGATCTTCCCATACGAGTTTTTGAGTTCTCTATGAGAAGCAACTAGTGCTAAATAGGCTCTCTCCAGACTAGCCACCATGGCACTCTGCATTATTTGCTCTGCCATGTACTTCTATAATCTAACTAGGCTACATAAGAATGATTAGTAGTGGAGGACTCTCCTGGTCCCTGAGGAAATCTAGATAATAATTCCTTCACCTCCTATATCTGAATAGATATATCATCAAAGGCAGTAGCTGATGAGGGTCTGTAAGAGTATGTTTTTTTTTGGACTAATTTACCTAAGTCTATTTTTCTCTTCTTACTCTAAGTTGTGGTGCCCTCAACTATGAATTTGAGTAGATAAATAATAGAGCCTGGGCATACCCAAGGGTCTATAACATATTCCTCTACTTTTGCTCTCCTACATAACTTAGTGATAAGGGAAGGAAGAAAAATATGAGTAACACCATGGTTCTTGAAGTACTACCTCTCAGAGAAGGAAATCTCATCCACATTCAAAGGAATACTAGATAGGATGCAAGCTACCATCCGAGCTCTCATGTCTGTGACAATGGTCAAGTGGGTGCATGGTGAGACTCTGCTATAGATGATGTTTATCCACAGCCTGGTTTCAGCCTTGAATTCCTTCATCAAAATATCTCGCTTGGTGGTAGCCTAGGGAATTGCTTTCCTAGGGCATACGATATCTGTCATCAAAGTCCCTAGCTTATATCTTTGGCACAAACTCCCCCATGTCAGTATTTGGGATCCCATGCACAGTATTAACCTTCTCCATTCTGAAGTTCACAAGCTTACCTTAAATTTTCATTACTGGGTTTGCGAGGAAACTATGCTGATGTTCGCATAGAACTCACACACCTATTTCTCATTCGTAAAACATGGTTCAAGGGAAAAAAACATTCACCGGGTTGTACTGAACCGGGCATGGAATTCTAGGAACTTTTCTTCCAACTTGTCTAGGCTGATACTCTTTTAAGGGAGTAGCTTTGTTTTGTAGAAGCTGTATAGTACTTGTGTTGGTATTCTGTGGCCATGAATTGGGTGTCTTCAAAATTTCCTATTTTTTACTGACTTAGACAGTGTAAACAATGTAACTTAGGCCTATATTAGAATTATCAAACCAAAAACCATGGTAGAATAAACAAATACATTCATGTGGTATTGTTATGGAATGTTCTAGGGGTAGCTAAGGATGTGCAAAAATTTTGATGTCTACCTGAATTTTCCCATAGGTATTGAGATCGTGGAGTGTTGACCACGATCACGGTGAACCGATCGAGGTCATCGCAACCGCGATTGTGGTACCTGAGATCAAAATTGATAGCTTTTGTGCAGTCCCCAAAATGAGATTATAGCCCTAATTCTTTATTTTAACTAGGCATGACAATAGTATAAATGCTTAACTAAAGCCTATAATATGTGATTGCATCCCCTAAACTTTAAAGAATTTAAACTAAAGTAATTGGGGCATTCAATCAAACACATCGAGAACATGATTATTTCAACCTTTTAAAGCTTAAATTTGGGCACTCAAGACTTCCCCATTAGCATGTACACTTACTAGAATAGCCAACCACAACAAAACTTTCAACTAGGCTTGTATTTAGCAATTAAAATACTAATTTGGGCTATTTTCTACACTATGAGTTCTAAGCATGTGATTATAGCAAAACCAAGGAAAATTAGACAATTTACCGAATAAGAGGATGCATGGGATGAGTTGGTTCTTAAAAAGGCAATTCAAAGACCGAATTTGAGAGTATTTCGAGAGAAATATTTGAAGAAATACAGAGGGGGGGGGGAATCGAATTTGAATGGTTTTTATAATTGATTAGACCGTGATCGTAGAGGTACGAACCACAGTTGTGGTAACTGGGACCAAAAAATTGTGGTTCCTGCCTTTTTTGCTCAGTTGAAATTTGCCAATTTCACACTTTTCTTTCTAAAATTTGATCAAAATGAATAATAGAACCATATTTTATGGATTAAGCATGTGAAAAAAAGCAAAGACAAAATCTACTTTTGCAAGCTAAATTATAAATGATACATGCCACTTTTCTTGGCGTGATGAGTTGCCTCCAATCAAGTGCTTTGTTTAACATCGTGGCATGACACCTCTACTCCTTAATTTTATGTTTCCTCTTAGAAAATCTGAATCTACAACCCAACTTATGTTCAATATGCAATAAGCGTCCGAGAGACAAAAAATTCCAATTTTCCCTGATGAAGCTCAAAAAATGTGAGGGCATAGTGAGCAAACTTCGATCTCTTCATTTTGAAGACTTGAAACTTTTACCCAACTTCACATAAAGGTTTTTATTTTTCTTCTTGGGTAAAAGTGAGTACATCAATAGGCCATTCCTTGTACATCAGATATTGAACTCCTTAGCTTTTGATGGATGGGGTTCTATGTGCTCCCTTCGAATTTCAAACTTCAAAATATAAGAGCCAGACTCCGTCATCCCAAAATCCTTCATTTGCTCAAAGGGATGGATCCTCATCACATCCTCTAAGCACAATGTTGAAAAGTTGGTTGAACGAGGTTGAACACCTAATTTCGGGTTAGCCTCCTCCGAAGCATCTTCACCCCAAAATGAACTAGAGTGATTATAAGAGATTTGCTTTGATTCTTCTCTTGACTAAATCATCATCAAATTGTGTAAAGTGTTAAATTCTCTTCAGACCGGAGTAAATGGTAGTGATAGAACTATGAACTAGAATCTATCTTGATCAAATTACTAAAACATCATTTTTTAGTTCTAAATATCATATAACATCCACTAAGGTTGTACGATTCCCATCATGAAAAATCCATTTTACAAGTGAAAAGTGGGAATTAATCCCATTTAAGAAAAACAGAGGTAAAACCATGTTTTAGTTGTAATCATACCATTAAGTATGCATGAATGTACGGAACCTATTCGTACCATTAACAGTATCTAAATAATAAAATTATAAGCATATAAATGTCCATAAATAACAGACATTTACTAGGATAAATCACTCAGTAGGATCTAATTAATATTGTATCATGGCCTTAGGCCCAATAATATATATATACATGTATATATGTATGTGTGTGTGTGAGAGTGTGTGTACACACAAGTTAAGAACAATACTATCATTTGTGAAACCAAGATAATCCACTGAGTCAACTAGTAAATCTAATACTAAAAGGGTTATTACACTCAACTACACCTAACACGCTAGTTACCGAGGTTAATAGGATCCTAAAATCAATATACTGTTCTTCTTAAAGGTCAATTCACCCTTCTATCCCCCGAACTCATAATTTAGACTATATCATGCTAATATACTAATAATCATATTGTAGTATTCTTACCTACCATGTAATATATATAATACCCTATCTCATGAGGAAGTGACAAAAACCAACATCGATGCCAAACCACAAATCCTTGAATCGCCCATAAATTATCTACCTTTGGTCCACAATCATGAAATGTCTCCATGCTATCAAAATATTAATCTACACATCATTAGAAGTAAAATAAGCCCCATATTTCTATACTATAGGTTGGGTAAAAATTTGGGTCCAGAACGAGCCCGCAGGATCAAAAATTAAATCTGACATAGGCTCCCTCGAAGGAAATGAAATAGGTGCTGAAAAGCTGAGCTTAAATGATTCAATAATCGGGGCGCAAATAAGATCCTAAAATTTAGTTACTTTAAGAACTAATTTCTTAGATTTTACCATGAAATAGGATGGAAATTGACGGAAAAACTAATAAGAAATGACCAACGAGTGTTAGGCTACTTACGTTAGCCTCAATGAATGATTTCCCACTTTCCCCCTTCTTTGAGAACTCAAAATAGTGTGAAAGTGGTGAATGAGATAATGAGAAATTGTGTGGGTAATTGGAATTTAAAAGCCCAGGTGCCGCTAAAGTGCATGCTGTTAAAGCGGTCTGGCTGTTTGTGGCGAGTGCAACTAAAGCGGCCATAATATATCTAAAACAAGGTACGTTTACCGTCCCCCTTGTCACTAAAGCGAGCGTAGCCAAAGACACAAGGACACTTATGTGTCTCATGGGGCGCTGACAATGCAAAACTTACACCATGATATTGATGTAAGGTATTCGTTGTCAATATATACCCAAAAAAAGTTGTGGTCGAATCCTCGAGGAGTGCAAGCTAACTTTTAACACCTACATGTGTTTAGAGTTAAATATGTGTTAACCAATAATGAGAAATTAAAGAAAAATATGAAAGTAAATTGGGGGGTTTGAATGCTGAAATTTTTTACCACAATCACCAAAGCACACTAATATAAGATAGAACAATTGTCAAGTTTATCAAATAAAGAGACATCTAAGGTTATGTTTTCCAAAGTAGTGTTCATGCACAGGTAATCAAGTCTTAGTCCAATATTTGCTAAGGGTTTTGGGTAGGCTAGATTTAGGGTCTATGTGTCAATCTTTAGATAAAACACTAAATTTCACTCATGGATTCTTTCGAACACCTCATGAATGTGATAAGCCTACCAATGCATAACCTCAACTTAGCAACCTGATTTCTTATATAATACTTATGAACATAGCTAATGCAACCGACACCCTTATTTCTAAGATAGTGTTAACAAAAATGCTTTTTCAAGGTGTTGTTTGTAATAACTCTTCACCCACGTCCCTCATTATAGAATTATAGGGGATCCAAGGCAATTGGGGTTTTCACCTCTAATTCTCACTTCAACAATAAAGTAAAAGCAAAACCCATAACAATTATCCAATTATATGGAGAAACAGTCAACAACCACACATAATCCACTACCTAATAAAGGATAACCCCAGATATAAGATTAGTTACTCATGAATTTAAAGAGAAAAAGTATAAATACATTTTCATGCAAATGATCTATCAGAATCCAAAATGAGACTAAACCAAAACTTCAATCTCAATATACAAATAAAATCTCTTGGGAAACAGTAATAAAAGTTCTTTTTGTCAATATAGAATGTTTTTTTCTTCCAAAATTGTAAAATTTGTTCAAAGATGCCCTAATTGTGAAAGGGTTTTGCCATTTTTAATTTGGCATTTAGCCCTATGAAATTCCTATTCTGCCCTTTGAGCTTTTCCGCGCTACTGGAATTGTCGTATCTTGATTGAATTTGGGACTATCACGATTATGGTAGTCATATTGCAATCATTGATATTAAACTTAATTGCTGATCGCGGAATCTTAGGGTCGCCTCTAAGTCCTGACCTTTAGTTTTTCTACTATTTTTTGCTCACTTCTCTTATCATTCAGATTTGTCCCAACTTATATTCATTAAGTTACCTGCAAGATCACACATATTAGAGATTAATTCATTCCAATCAAGAATTAGCCTCATATGAACAATTAATTCATCGTAGTGTGCAAGAATTTGGATGTAAATAAGTGACAAATTTGTCACTAATCAACACCCCTAGCTTAAAACTTTACTTGTTCTCAAGCAACTCTACTCTATAATTAATGAAAATAATCATCTTATTAGCCCATTCATACTACCAAATGATCACCATAATTTCAAACTCGATAAGCACTAACAATGAGCTGACAAGCATGGGAAGAACTATTCATGCAACTCCCCTCTAAATCAATCATATTTTCATGTATGCAAAAGACTTTTATGAATAATCAAGCAATAACTACAAACTCTTAAGAGCTGACTCTTTATTAATAGTTACTTTACTACATTCTTTTACCTAATTTTTGGAGTTTGAAAACTTCACAAACCTTTATTATTTTACATGCCTCTTCATGGAAGGAAATTCCCAACACACCATAATTTTTGCCATGTAATAAGGGACAAATATGCAAGAACTCACTCTTACAAAGAATTTATCAATACACCCAAGTATCATGCCATATACTTGCCCTTATTTTTAATCAGTACTAACTCAAAAACATTTGGTTGAAGATCTCAAAGGGTTTTTTCAAGCTTGTAATATGGGATAGGGGAAGGGTATGATAAGCATTTAGTATAAAAGTGACTACACCCTCCTTGAACTCCACATAAAACACTATAAAGTCAAACTTTGGGTGATGGGCCTGTTTATGCATTCTTAATTCACACATTTGCCTTCCTTTACCACATTGGCTCACCTATCCTTTGGAAGCCTTTTCTTCTTATTTATTTCCATGGTGTATTCTCATGCTTTTCCTTCTTTTGTTGGTCCCTTTCTTTTTATCATTTATTTTTCTTAAATACTTAGCTTTTAGGCACTTATTTAGGATGTTGTGGCCCAAGATCACCACTTTAAGATTTACCACCCCGAACTTAGGCTTTTAGCCTTAAGTTGTATTTGTTAGTTCAAGAAGGGTAGGGTTCGAAAGAGGGACAAAGTTCAAATGGTTGAAGGCTGTAAAAATAGTTGCTAAAGAAAGGTCCAAAGTCATAAAAGGGGAGACTAGGATTCTATTCTAGCATGGGTAGGATTTTTAGGCTAAAGTGGTTTTCATGATTAAGAAGAAGGCCTAAGATAATTTTTCCAATCATGTGTATTTAAGATTATCTTCAAAAGACCAATGGAGCAAGATCAAGATGACACAAGTGCACGTGAGAATCAATCAGCTAAGCTCACAACTATGGCATGCAAACTCTTCTAGAAGGATAAATTGCATCTCATATTTAAAGAAAAAGGAGTTAATTTTCACACACTATCTACTAAAGAATTTGAAATTCCAAAAATAAGTGGAGTTTGTTTTAAAATCATTCATGTCCATGAACTTTATTTTCACAAATACTTTTGACAGAGAAAGAAGCTACTTTCTTCGCATTTCACCATGCAATTTTAACTATTGTCGACACCAAATAAAACTTTCATTCTCATATTTGGGCTCTTACAAGGGAAAACCATATGGATATTCAGACTTCACCATAGGAATATTGGTAATCCCAAATTTATAATGCCACGGGTACTTAAACTTCCCCTGTATTTATAGCTTAAAACTCGAACACAATGATTTTCCATTAAGAATGTAGTCACTCAATCTAACATTGGGAAAAGCTCTTCCAACATCTCATTAAATGATAAATAGAAGCTAGAAATATTAAAACGAAGGTGATTAATCCACATGAGAATATAAAGCATCCAAATGAGAATCTAAATAATACAGGCCCAAAAATCAAATATAAATAAATAAGAAGGTGCGCACCCTTAATTAAAGAACCTACAGTGTTCTTACTACATAATAAGAAAGCCTAAAAAGAGTTTAAGGGGCCACCTAAAATTGCATCAACTATTGTTATCACCTTCTATCTCAATATCATCCTTAGCCTCATTATAATCATCTGACCATATGGATGGAACCTCATCATAATTTCTTCTAAGGAAAGGAAGTTTCTCTCTGGGTTTCAAGACTTTCCACAAGCCCTTCAACTCCTTCCATATATGGGTGAAAAATTTGTCTATTTTCTTCTCGCTTCTTCTAATTTAGTCATGAGAATCACGTAGCTCCCAATGCAACTGTTCGAAGGAATTATAGTGCAACTTAAATCTTGAGATGGTAACTCCCTGCCCCCTCTGATCATCAATAAATCTCTCATAGTTAGTTTGGGTGACATCGGAATAAAGAGTGGTGGAAGATTATCCTAGCCCCATGGAAACCTAAACACAAGCTCCCAAATTGAGCTCATCTAACTCAAGAGTTTCTCAAATGACCCTGTTGTAGATGTCCTACAGGAGTTGATATAATCATCTACCGACTTTCCCAAGTCAATCTTCCTCTTTTGTCTTTTTGAAGGAGCACCTTCACCATGAATGTTCAATGGGTAAATCGACATCATTGGGGATATCCAGTTCTCCCCAGGGTACTTCTCAACCTCGAATCTCTGACACAATTTAGTGATCAAGGAAGGAAACTACATCATGGGGACACCTTTATTCTTATAATGCCTGATCTTGTAAAGCACAAATAAACCAACATTCAAAGGAATGTTGTCTATTAGGAAAGATACCTTTTGATCTTGCATAACAGGGATATAAGTAATGTTGGTGCATGGACAAACACGGCTACAGATGAAAGTCCCTATATTTATCGAAGTCCATGTGACTTCCTTTACTGGGTATAGTTTCTTAGCTAACCAACTTTTGGGGGAAGATTTCTTGTCCTTAAACCTTGTCATATCAGTATTCAGCAACCCATAAACATCATTGATCTGTTCGTCCCTGAAACAAACTTCCTATCCCTTAATCCCCATAACTAGAACAGAGATAGACACCATATTGTCATTTATGTATAATTTCATAACTATATTCTCGTTAGCTCAGCACGGGTCCGAGAAAAATAACCTCCACCCAGTGCCTCCAGTCTCTCATGAAAGGGTGGGAGCTTCTCGGGTATGTTTTTTAAAGATATTCCCTGCTTAGGGAGCAACTTCCTCCTGGTGAGATCCTCATAATAAACTGTCTGACATTCAGGGGGCATGAATCTAATCTGATCATAATCATCCATACTTAGCTTTAAAACCCTAAACAAAACACAAAGCATTAACAATCAATATCATCATGCGAAAACAATGTTATGTGACTTATTTACGCTGAAGAAATTATTCCGATGTAAAATTTGGGCTTAAAATAAGAAATTCAGGATTTTGGACATATCTCCCAAATAATTCTTAGATGATACTGGACCGCGATCGTGCTACTATGATTGTTGTCTAGTGACTGTAATCGCGGTACTTGAACAATAAATTCATCATAGTATCACTCATTAGGAACTAAAGACCATATTGTTAAAATGTCTCCTTAGTCCTTAAGAATTTGCATATGTTTCCAAAAACCAAGGTTTTTGAAGTCAAAAAATGGACTTCAACCGATTGCTTGGGATTCGTTAAAAACCATGTTTGCGCAATTGAACTATGCTACTATACCAAATTCGACGTCTCAGACTCAATGTAACCATCAATATATTCAACCAAGACATATGGACTATGTGCGGGTAGTTCCATTTTTTATATAATCCATCCAATAGCCTAAAATGATTGCAGAAGCCTTGAGACTTGAACTAAGGGTCTCCCTAGCCCAAAATCAACATTCCAAAGTTGATGGCGCTGTAAAAATTCTTATCTGAGATACTCTACTGGGTGTTTTGGTCCGAGACCAACTCTAAAAAAGTAAAAGCTCCAAAATAGCAAAATAAGCCTAAACCCCAAAAAAACTATCATATAATCAAACCGACTTTTCAGACAAATTAAAATTGATCTATAGTTGTTATAGGATGGCTAAAAATACAAGAAATGTATTCAAATCAAGGAAAGATCTAGATTTTAATTACTATATCTACTTCTAAATTAACTTTCATCCATAAAATTCAATGGATAAGAAGATTATGAAAGTTTGAAGGGGCAAGATATTAGGACCGCATACTGCGAGCAAGACTCTCCAGATAATCACCAAGAAGAAATAGTGCTTCCAAGGGTTTTAGCTAAAAGGTATCCCTTTTTCAACAAAATTCCTTACACTAACACTCAGCTCAACCACCAACTAGCCTTTTACAGAATTGAGAAAGGATAATTCATGCAGATCTGAACATCAACCAATTGATAGCACACTGATACCAGTACAAACAAGAGAGAAACTATCCAAGCTAAAGGCAATCCATGCCTTAAATCACACAACCAACTCCAGTATCCAATTATAACTTTCTTATATCTTTTTAAACCTTCTATCTACTCTAAAGTAAGAACAAGGTAGTCTAAGTCATGTCCACGCAACCCTATCACACTAAACTTCGAGGACTGAAGCCGACTTACCATTAATATATTTAGACAAGCATATGAATAAGCCTGTAAGGTGCTACTTGGGCACATAATAGGAGATGACCAATGTCTGTAACTCACTGCCAATGCTACAACTGGTTCAGATGGCCTACAAAACTATTAGTCAGGAGTTTCAAGCTCAATACTCACCACTGAATAATCCTTTCTAGGTTATCTCATCAATCGAGGATGAAGCCATGTTAAATCAAACTCAAGTATACTACTCCTATTGAGTAGATCATTCAAAATTGTATAAATAGAAAGTAAAGGTTAGGAGTAGCAAAAATCATCATCAAGTGCCAACGTGCTACCACCCGATCATCTATCAACTAAATCCATCCAAACTAAAGAAGACCAAGATGGTAGTAAAAGAGTAAGCTTTATCAATATATAGATGAAATCCCAATTGAGATAAGTCTGAAAATAAAGGTTGCACCCAAACTCTACAAATCTCGATCAAAATGTCATCCTCAAGGCAAAACCGCTCGATCCCAGCTATTGAAAACTACCCTACAAATGGGTATGCATCATACTCCAAGTTAATCATAGTTATACAGACATTTTTCCTAGGTGTCAAATACAATATTAAGCCAATAAGTGTAATCCAAAAGTAGACACCTAGCTTTCCCTCACTATTCTAAAATAAAACATACCCTTACAGGATCCTACTGAAATCGAAATTAAAATATAGCTAAAGAACAAAATCATAATAGAGGATAAAACACATGCTAAAAGTAAAAACAACCAACTCGATGTGTTGCTGGAGGGCATGAACCACCCAAGCACACCCAAGAATCCACTAAGGCTACAAACTGCACTAGAGATAGCAGAAACTCTATCAACTCAGAGAACTACTACCTTCGGTGAGAATTGGTCAATATAATATTCCAAATATCAGAGTTGATACCCAAATCACCAATTTAAGAAGTTGTCATAGGTAAGATTACCTATCTCCACCTCCCTTATATCCATTATAAGAAAAACCACACAACAACAAGAATGAAGTATCAAACTCTACACCAATACCCGGATCAAACTACCACCAGGAGACAAACCAAAAAAACTTGAAAGACAAGTCCAAGACCTCTTGACATCAACACTAAGATAATTATTGAATGATGAACTAGCCAAATAAAAAAATAGGTCCCAAACTGGACAACCTCAAAAGTAGTATATTGATAACGCTCAATCTACAGCTCTCGTAGGAGTGTAAAGCGGTCGTTAGCAAATATAGAACCCAACTGGGTTGTGTATCGATCCCCCAGGGAATAGCTTGGTCAACAAGTAAGCAACGATTACTAGACTTTTAGTGCAAGTCTCGTAAAAAGGGGGGATTGTAATGTGTCACCAAAATATTAAAGTAAAAACTGAAATAGTAAAGTAAACAGAAAGAATGTTTAGTAGGTTGTAAAACAATGAGAATTGAAGCGTTGGGGTTATGTCCACCTTCTGAGTTTACATCTCTATTAGCTATGAGTTATGCGGAATTCAGACATGCATGTGCTTATAGAGAATTGTATTCGATGGTAAATCCAGGCGTCTTTCGACCTATTCGAGGATTATTTCACTTTAACTCTTTCAAGCTTAAAGCGTGTCTAACAGTACGAATTCTCCAAGAGGTTAATCCAGTTAAGGTACTAACTTTTTAATAGGGGATGGAACCCTACTACCTTGACACTATCTCTTTTCAAGGCAAATAACCTTTCTTTCGAACAAGCTAAATGTTATACTGGCGTATTCTTGCGTTTGCAACCACAAAGAATTTAGATTAAGATGAAGAGAATAATGATATAAGCAGCATATGTGTCACGAACTCACAAGCTCATAGTAATAGATAGTACCTCATTCGGCTTCCATAACCCCAACAGAGAAGTTTAGTTACCCATGAATGCAAAGGAGCTCACGGTTGACATTGTTATTATACCACAATACTGATTAATTTTGTGTAGCACAGGTGGTAGGCGTTTAGGCGTGAATTCCTAGGCAAAGTAATGATTCTCTTGTTGCAAAAATTAAGAATAGATGAATAGAAGAAGAAGTAGAAAGATGAATTAAAACTAGAATGAGAATTGTTGAGGAATAGTAGAAGAATGTATATGGCTCCCCCCTAAAATCTCTAGCATGATCGGGTATTTATAATACCCATATCCTAATCCTACTAAGCTAATGAAATACTTAACCAAATCCTACTAAGGTAATGAAATACTTAACCCAATTGTACTAGGTTAATGTAACATTATCCAAATCTAAATAGACTAATGAAATACTTAACCCAATTGTACTAGGTTAATGTATTATTATCCTAATCCAAATAAGTCACTGCAAGTCCCCAAAGTCTTCAGAAATGCTGTTTTAGCCCGGGATAGATTTTCCATGCATCACTTTTGGTCCTTAGGCGTCCAAGCTTCCTTTTGTCCTTCCGTGAAGCTTTCTTTAGCAACAAGTAATCCATAAAATGCTGTATTCTGCATCATTTACACCTGAAACTTTGCTAATTATGTTTGTTATCTCACTTACAGGAAAAAGGACTAAAAGTGCATGAAATATATAATTTGTTCTCGAAATATGGCACAAATATGGGCAGAATATATTGATATAGGCGCGTAATATCACCTATCATCAACACCCCACACTTGAAGCTTTGTTAGTCCTCGAACAAAATATCATGTCCTTCTAAACATCAACTTAGGGTTTCACAGCAACAACACAAAATATTCGTTAAGACAGGCACAACAATTATCAACAAAGAGTAGTTTTCCGATCATTAGTAGAAACAATTTAACCTCTAGCATAGACTCGTGATGGTGGCCATCTCATATTAAAAAGTTAAGGCACAAAGAATCATACACAACTACCCAAAACTCATCAACCTTGTGTGTCTCACAATAAATTACCCATAATCACTCATAAGTATAGCATATTTTTCAAACATTGGTATAAAAGTATCCTTGCTCTCGCTCTCACAAAGAATTCATATGCAGCAACTGATGACCATAAGCTTTCCCTTAGTGTAATGCTCCACTAAATGTCAGAATACTAAGCTTAGGATCAAATAGGTCTTTTACAGGTTGTAATGTAGGCTAAGGGACGGGTAGGACTATTTTGTCCAGAAATAGTGACTATGTTCCTTAGCACTTTAATACATCACATTGTATCATCAACATTTATCTTTCAACCTTTCTTCTTTATTTTATTCTACCACCCTTGTTCTCCTCTTTTGTTTTTCAATTTTAAGCATAACTCACTTTTCATCTTTCTTTTCATTTTTTTTCTTTTCATAACATACCTCTTATGATAGCACTTTCTTTTTCATAACGCATTCAAGCACCACTGCAATTTAAAGCATCATACTCACCCAATTTCCTCTTATTTTTTCACATGACTTTATACGTTAAAGAACTTAGGAATTTGGATCAAATTATGGTCTTGAAAAAAAATGGATTAGGCTTACATATGAGGTTGTCAAAGAAATAGGCTAAAGGCTCAAAAGGGTTTAACTAGGATGATGTCCACGGGTAGGTAAAACGGAGGTAAATATTTACAGGTTGCCAAAGAAATGCCTAAATCATCTCCTAAACTTACACTCCTTATTTTCACTTTACATACATACTAGGTAAGTTCTAGCATCAGCCACAAACATAGAATATGCAATATCCTCAAACACACAAGGCACATGGTCGACTTTATTGGAAGTAGTATAGACTCTCGACCCAACAAGTGAAGGAATTGAACCACATAATATCACATAATGAGTCACAATTAGAGCCTAAACGTCTCAATAGTCATGATGTTAGCACAAACTGTTGTTATAATCTCATGCTGCCTATTAGAATAATTTCGTGCGAAGCTAAGTAAAAAAAATTACTACTAAAAAAAACTTAACTTACTAAAAAATGAAACACACACAAAAAACAAATAAAACAAAGTAAACAAAGTGAACAATCATAGATGCGGTAGAGAAGTATAGCATGCAATACCGCCACCCACACTTAAACGGGACACTGCCCTCAGTGGAAAGTAAATACGAAGAAACTGGTCAGTCGGACTCTTCCTCAATGTCGGGGGTCATACCCCCTTCGTTGGAATCATCATAAGAGTTGTTGTCAGAGTTCTCCTCCACGTCGGAATCTGGCAAGCGTCGATCATCATCGGTCGACACATCATCGTCTAGAGGTTCCTCAAAGTATGTGCCTACTCCACACATCTCCCGTGTATGCATATTCATTGGATAGTCATGGTCCAGTTGTTGGAGCTCTACAGCAGTTGGAACACGACCTCCACTCATCATTGTGAACCATGTCATGCCATAAAGATGATGGTAGAAACTCTCATCTCGAGCATGTCTCTCAGCACTAGTAAGGTTGACACCATGTGTTGTTTCAGCATCTTTGACCTTTGTGAGGTCAACCTTCTTCGGGTTATGTGGGAGTTTGTGATCAGCTGGTTCCTCTTTGATATCCTCCTTCCGCAAGATTGCTGTCAACAGATTACCAAAAGTGAAGTGGGACCTCTTGTGTAGTCTGGCTTTCCACATTGTAGAGCGAATGATTGCCCCAATGTTGATAGGGACATTCGTCATCAAAGAATAGACCAAACACATCTATCTCTTGTTATTTTAGTGTACTGAGTCCCAGGAATAAGGCATGAGTTGACGATGCGCAACCAGATTCTTACTTCCCTATTCAAAGGAGCATAGGGGAAGGTGTTATGTCGTCCGGTGTCTTGGTGTCTGCTCCACCTTGCCATGGATCTACTTCCACAAAGTGTGTGTCGAATTGCTCTATAAGGAGGTCTGCTGTACAGCTCTTTGAATAGTGCTGGATCAACCGAAGGTAAGCCAAGAAAGGAGTTGATCAAATCCGCGTTGAGCTGTAAAACTTGGCCCCGAATCTTGACTTCGCTGCCCGTGGTTTTCGGCGACCAGTTGACGTAAAATTCTCTTGTCAAATCAAGATTACATTCTCCCATGTCGCGAAAGATGAAATCCAGATTCAATGCCATGATTTTTGCAAACATACGCGGTTCCTTCTTCGCTAGGCTGTCCTTGTTGATCAAGTCGACATGAACATAGTTGCTTTCCTTGTTGTTCTTATTCCATTCTTTGGATTCCTCCTCAAGAACCCATTTTATTCCGAATATTCGGCGGGGTAATTGCATTGAGGATGATTCTCCTTGGTCCTTGCGACCTCTCTTCTTGCCCTTTTGGGATTTGGTAGCCTTATCTTATGTCGCTTTAGGTGCCATTCTTCCTGAGATTTAAACGATATTTCATGTTAGCATCAACTCAATGGAAACAATCTATAAACAAGCCATTAGGGTACCACCCCACACTTAGGTTCGTTAATACAAATCAGTGAAGTAAAAGTGGTCGATTACTTAGACTTAGTCGACATATGTTTAAGCAGCTATATTCCGACAAGAAAATCAGTGATGTATCAATTCTTGCAACCTTTGCAATACGTTCATGTTAGGTAAAACAAGACTACTACATAGGGGTTTCATCATGGTATAGTTTCTATCAACAATTACAACCTCCTATGTCGGTAGGCAACTATAAGTCTTATCCCGATGAACGGGATAGCCTAACATGTAGGTATACAAGTGACAAGACTATGCAATGTTCATAACCATATCAATTCCGCAAAGAGTATGACAATGCAATTAAAACCAAATTCAAGTCGGAAACAAGTTAAGATTATCCTAACGTACATGTTCACTCACATGGTTTTGCATCAACAATTCAAACACTTTAACATCACCTATATTTCTTAAAGATATAGCAATTCATGATAGACATAGCAATGTAGTACTTACGAGAAATAGATGAAGAATAAAAGAGTACTTACGTGATTGAAGCCTTTGGAGATGTTCTTGTGAATTGAAAGAGCAAAAAGAAAAATTTTGAGATGATTTGGAGTGGATGTGCGGCGCTTTTAGGTCAAGTTTCAATGTGTTTATGTTTCAATACTAAGTCCCCATTATATAGGAAAAGAATGGGTCGGGTTTTGACCCATTTAAAATCGGTTTTGGAGACAAAAAGGGACCATAGGCGGCGCCTTTAGCTTTGCCTATGCATGGTATAGGCGGCGCCTAATGCAAAGCATAAGCTAGCATAGGAGGCGCCTAGTGTAATACATAAAGGGACCATAGGCGGCGCCTAGTGCATGACATATGAGATACTGAGACCAAATGCTTTAGCTTAGGCGGCGCCTATGCTATAGCATACCTGAGCATGGGCGGCGCCTATGTCTTTGCACACTAGATTCCGAGACCTTAGGCTATAGTATAGGTTTTGCATTGTTCGTGGCCTAGTTTTACCTAGGCCTAGCCTTTCTTGATGCCTATTTTGTCATGAGCAAGGCTCAATCCATAGCCTTATGCATCTTTATTCCTAACTTACCACCTTTACCATTGACTACGTCCAAATCGTTATTTGAAACCAATCCCCTCGTTGAATACCTCTTGCACCTATATATGCTCAAAAACAATGAAAACAATTAGTACGATGGGTTGCCTCCCACCAAGCGCCTTAGTTTTGGTCGTGGCACGACTCTTATTTTTGGATTTTCATTTATCAAAAGCAAAACAAGTACTAGAACGAAAGAAAGACAAAACTCTAAACGATAAACGAAAAATGATGGGTTGCCTCCCATCGAGCGCCTTATTTATTATCGTGGCTCAACATAGTTACCTCGAGTACTTAGACTTCATCAAGATAAGTGATGGCCAGATAATTCATCCAGTCAAGAGGACCGATATAAGGTTTAACACGTTGGCCATTCACCTTGAAGACAACACCATTATAGTCTTCCAATTCAACTACTCCAGAGGAGTAGACTTGGAGAACTTTGTATGGACCAGACCACTTAGACTTTAGCTTACCTGGGAAGAGCTTCAATCTTGAGTTGAAGAGAAGTACCATATCATCCTTTTGGAAGTTTCGTCGAACAATCCGCTGATCATGATACTTCTTCATCCGCTCCTTGTATAGGTCCGATCTCTCATATGCATGGAGACGGAACTCATCTAATTCGTTCAGCTGCTCCAACCTCAGATTCATCGCATCATCCAAATTCAAGTTCAATTGCTTTAATGCCCACAATGCCTTATGCTCGAGCTCGATGGGTAAATGACAAGCCTTCCCATAAACTAGTTGATAAGGGGACATGCCAATGGGTGTTTTGAATGCAGTCCTATACGCCCATAGTGCATCATCTAGCTTCTGAGACCAATCCTTCCTATTAGCATTGACCGTCTTCGCAAGGATTTGCTTGATCTCCCGATTGGAAACATCTACTTGTACACTAGTTTGTAGGTGATAAGGCGTGGCTACCTTATGTTGCTTGACACCATACTTGGCCAACACGGATTTTAATAGCTTATTGCAAAAGTGAGATACTCCATCACTTATGATAGTACGTGGTACTCCAAAGCGAGAGAAGATAGTCCTCTTTAATAACGCTACAACACGCTTTCCTTCGTTGTCGACCAACGCTACAGCTTCAACCCATTTCGAGACGTAATCTACAACAACTAAGATGTACTTCATTCCAAACGAATTCATGAATGGACCCATGAAATCAATACCCCATACATCAAAGAGTTCTACCTCAAGAATTTTGGACATGGGCATCTCATGGTGTTTCGAAATAGCACCTTGACACTGGCATTGGTAGCACCTTCTAACATAGTCATAGGCATCTCTAAATATCGAAGGCCAATAGTAACCACTTTGCAATACTTTTCTTGTCGTCCGATTGCCTGCATGATGTCCTCCAACTTGGGAAGTGTGGCATGCTTCCAAAATATTAGGCACCTCTACATGGGATATACATCATCGAATAATACCATCCGCACATCGTCGACACAAATATGGCTCATCCCAATAGTAGTGTTGTACGTCATGCATAAACTTCCTCCTTTGGTGGTAAGATAAATTGGCAGGTATCACATTACTCACCACGAAATTTGCAAAGTCGGCATACCATGGTAATTTTACCAATGTTGTCGATAATATCTCCTCGTCATGGAATGCATCATCAATCTGAATTTCAGGTTGCGCCACATGCTCATTCTCGAGTCTAGATAGGTGGTCGGCCACTTGGTTCTCGCAACCTCTTCTATCTTTGACCTCGAAATTGAACTCTTGCAGCAGCAATACCCATCGAATTAATCTTGGTTTTGCATCCTTCTTTGTCATTAGATACCTAAGAGCTGCATGGTCTGTATGAACGATCACCTTAGTACCCAATATATAGGCACGAAACTTCTCAAACGCATACACAACCGCTAGGAGCTCTTGTTCTGTCACAGTGTAGTTCCTTTGGGCTTCATTTAGGACCTTACTTGCATAGTATATAGGATGAAATAATTTCTCCTTTCTCTGAACAAGCACAACTCCAACGGCTACACCATTAGCATCACACATGACTTCGAACGGGAGAGACCAATCTGGTGCTACCATGATAGGGCTTCAATGAGTTTTCCTTTGAGGCATTCGAATGCCTTTCAGCAATCTTCATTAAAGTCAAACTTCACATCTTTTTCCAAGAGTTTGCACAATGGACTAGCAATTTTGGAGAAGTCTTTGATGAACCGGCGATAGAAACCTGCATGGCCGAGAAAACTATGAACTCCCTTCACCGAAATTGGAGGTGGTAGATTCTCAATAACTTCAATTTTTGCTCGATCAACCTCAATCCCTCTTTCAGAGATTTTGTGCTGAAGAACGATTCCTTCTTTTACCATAAAGTGGCACTTCTCCCAATTCAGCACTAGGTTGAATTCTACACATCTTGGAAATGCCATGCTTAGGTTTGCCAAGCACGCTTCAAAAAACTCACCAATAACTAAAAAATCATCTATGAATACCTCCAAAGTGTCTTCAACCATATCAGAAAAAATAGACATCATAAAACATTGAAAGGTGGCTGGTGCGTTACCTAACCCGAATGGCATACGTTTGAAGGCAAATGTACCATATGGGCATGTAAACGTTGTCTTCTCTTGGTCTTTGGGGGCAATACAAATCTGATTGTAGCCTGAATAACCGTCCAAGAAACAAAACCATCCTTTCCCCGCTAATCGATCTAGCATTTGGTCCATGAATGGCATTGGGAAGTGATCTTTGAGTGTCCAAGAATTCATCTTTCGGTAGTCCATGCATACTCTCCATCTAGTGATGGGTCTGAGTGGAATAAGCTCATTCTTCGCATTCGCGACCACCGTCATGCCTCCTTTCTTGGGAACACATTGTACCGGGCTTACCCATGTACTATCCGAGATTGGATACACAACCCCCGCGTCTAACCACTTGATAATTTCTTTCTTCACCACTTCTTGCATAGGTGGGTTTAGACGTCTTTGATGTTCAATGGTGGGTGTGCACTTCTCTTTAAGCTGAATTTTATGTGTGCAAATCCCAGGTGGGATACCAATAATATCCGCAATGGTCCATCCAATGGCTCTAATATACTTGCGTAGAATAGCAACAAGAGCTGCAACTTGTTGCTCACCCAAATCGGCTGCCACAATAACTGGAAGTGTGTTTCCGCATCCTAAGAATGCGTACTTTAAATGTCTTGGCAGCTCCTTCAATTCTAATGTGGGTGGCTCTTCAATAGATGGCTTAGCTGGTGGAGTGGGTCGATTCTTGAGATCAAGGTCCAGCTTCTTGGGAGCATAGCGATATGTCCCTAATCCCGATAGAGCACAAATAGCTTCTTCATAATTTTTAGCATCTTTTCTCTCACCATTCATAAGCAAAGTCGCTAATGGGTCATCAATCTGCTGCTCTTCTTCAAGTAATTCTTTCTTATCATCAAAGAAAACATCATCTACTGAAAATACACTCAGATTTTTTGGTTGCTTCATTGATTTGCAAACATCAAAGCGAACTACTTAGTCATTTATTCGGAATAAAAGCTCATTGGCTCTCAAATCAATGAGCACACTTCCTGTAGCAAGGAAAGGGCGCCCCAAGATTATGGGAACTTCTGAGTCTGCCTCACAATCCAAAATAACAAAGTCTGCCGGAAAGATAAATGAAGAAACCTTTACCAAGACATCACATAGAATACCAACAGGTCGTTTTGCCGACCTATCAGCCATTACGAGCCTCATATTGGTTGGAGTAGGATCACCCAACCCCAACTTCTTATAGATTGATAATGGCATCAAATTGATGCTGGATCCTAAATAACATAATGTTTTGGATAAATTTGAAGACCAAACGGTGCAAGGAATAGTGAAAGCTCCGGGGTCGGCCTTTTTCTGAACTATTGATTGGGTAGCGATTGCACTACAATGATGCACATCATCTTTCAACTCATAACTTGCTGCCCGCTTCTTTGTCAGAAGATACTTCATAAATTTCGCATACCCAGGTATTTGTTCAAGTGCCTCTACCAGTGGAACATTAATGGTCAGCTGCTTTAACATAGTCATGAATTTGTTGAACTTCGTGTCATCCGTCACCCTCTTCAATCTTTGGGGAAAAGGTGGTGGTGGGTATGGAATTGTTCTCTCCACGGCTTTCTTCTCCTCTTGCTTTCGTTTTTCCACTTTTTCAGGCTGCACGTTGTTGGGATTGACGTCATGGACGATAGGATTAGTTGCTGCGGCATCTTCTCCTTTCGTCTTATCATCAATGTCCACTACTTCATCATCCACTTGCTTGCTTTTTGCTGAAGTTTCCAGCACCTTACCACTTCGGGTAGTGATGGCCATGGACGACCTATCATTCCTTGGGTTTTGCACAGTATCACTTGATAAAGTGCCAGCCTTTCTTTGATTGAGTGCTGCTGAAAGTTGGCTCAGTTGCTGCTCTATTTGCTTGATTAAAGTGGAATGAGAATCAACTACTTGTTTCATAGAGGACAAATCATTAACTACCTCCGTTACTGCAGTGCTAGTTGCTTCCACTCCTTTCAATATTTTGGCCAGCATGTCTTTCATACTTCCAGAATTAGATGTGGTGGTGTCACGTCTACCAGGGGGAACATACAGACCACTCTTTTCATTCTTGTTCTTCCAACTACCTTGGTCCTTGTTTCCAGATTTATCATAGTAGTTCCGACCTTGGTTTCCTTGGGTATTCCCACGGAAACCCCCCTGATTGTTCAAGTAGTTGGCCTCTTATTCCGAATCAGATTTGTCTCTTTCTTTAGACGCAATAGCTTTCACTTTTTCGGTCTTCCCTGATAATAAATGCTTTGTAAAAAGATCCACTTGTGTTTTCATGTGCGCCATATCTTGATCACGTTCTTCTTCTCTTCTTCTTTGGTCTGCAGTCATGCCAATAAATACAGTGGGGCTTGCTACCTCAGAATCCCTGGTATGCCAAGCTCTACTTTGCTTCGTCATACGATCTAGCATATTGCTTGCTTGACCAAAGGTGAGGTCCATAAAAGATCCTGCAGCTACCTTATCCACCACTGGTTTAGTTATTGAATTCAAGTCTCTATATAATATTTCCATTAGGTGAACATTAGTCATATGATGGTTTGGGCATCTCGCTAGCTTTGTCTTGAAACTCTCCCATGTTTCATGAAGAGCTTCAGTGGGATGCTGATGAAAGTTGCTGATTTCATCTCGCAATTATGCTCTATTGGATGGCGGAAAGAATCTTTCTAGGAAAGCGTCTCTCAATTACCTCCAATTTGTAATAGAATCAGGAGTCAGCCCATTCAACCATAGAGTTGCCTCCCCAGATAGAGACAATGGAAATAGACGTAATCGATTTGCATTCTGACCAACACCAGGATTCTCAAACGACTTGTATGTAGAAATAAAGTTGATGAGACGAATATTAGGATCATCGCCTGCTAGTCCACCAAATAATCCTTTGAGTTGCAATAACTAAATCATGGTGCTTGTGATGTTGAACTTGGCTCGGGGCGCTAATGGTGGAGGAATAATGGCTCCAGTGGCTCCGGCTCCATCAAGATCATCATCATCATCGTCAAAAGCTAGTTGCATGGGTTGGCGATCATACCTAAACCGAGCTTGACGACCTTTTCTGTTGGCAGGTCTTGCGATTTCAGCATCATGCCTTAGGTTTAGTAACTCATCATCACCTAAATCCTCATCGTCAGGATTCGTTGCTCGCCCAGGGTTATCAATGTTTTGTTGGTGTATTTGGGCGGCAGCAAGAGCAGCTAATCTCGCTTGCTCCTGTTGAGCAGCCATCCTTTCGATTTCCGTTTGTGCCTCCATTCTGCCAATACGTTGTGGTTCGGGATTGATAGGTAATAACGGTTGACCAGAACTTCTAGTATGGGGCATGCACTGAATAAAAACCTGCAGTAAAGAAAAACAAAAACTAAAAGTAAAAGTACGAGAATCTTTGACCAAAGGGTCTGGTAATTATCACAAACTTAATTGACACTCGTATTCCCCGGCAATGGCACCAATTTTTGATAACGCTCAATCTACAGCTCTCGTAGGAGTGTAAAGCGATTGTTAGCAAATATAGAACCCAACTGGGTTGGGTATCGATCCCTCAGGGAATAGCTTGGTCAACAAGTAAGCAACGATTACTAGACTTTTAGTGCAAGTCTCGTAAAAAGGAGGGATTATAATGTGTCACCAAAATATTAAAGTAAAAACTGAAATAGTAAAGTAAACAGAAAGAATGTTTAGCAGGTTGTAAAACAATGAGAATTGAAGCGTTGGGGTTATGTCCACCTTCTGAGTTTACGTCTCTATTAGCTATGAGTTATGCGGAATTCAGACGTGCATGTGCTTATAGAGAATTGTATTCGATGGTAAATCCAGGCGTCTTTTGACCTATTCGAGGATTATTTCACTTTAACTCTTTCGAGCTTAAAGCGTGTCTAACGGTACGAATTCTCCAAGAGGTTAATCCAGTTACGACACTAACTTTTTAATTGGGGATGGGACCCTACTACCTTGACACTATCTCTTTTCAAGACAAATAACCTTTCTTTCGAACAAGTTAAATGTTATACTGGCGTATTCTTGCGTTTGCAACCACAAAGAATTTAAATTAAGATGAAGAGAATAATGATATAAGCAGCATATGTGTCACGAACTCACAAGCTCATAGTAATAGATAGTACCTCATTCGGCTTCCATAACCCCAACAGAGAAGTTTAGTTACCCATGAATGCAAAGGAGCTCACGGTTAACATTGTTATTATACCGCAATACTGATTAATTTCGTGTAGCACAGGTGGTAGGCGTTTAGGCGTGAATTCCTAGGAAAAGTAACGATTCTCTTATTGCGGAAATTAAAAATAGATGAATAAAAGAAGAAGTAGAAAGATGAATTAAAACTAGAATGAGAATTGCTGAGGAATAGTAGAAGAATGTATATGGCTCCCCCCTAAAATCTCTAGCATGATAGGGTATTTATAATAACCATATCCTAATCCTACTAAGCTAATGAAATACTTAACCAAATCCTACTAAGCTAATGAAATACTTAACCCAATTGTACTAGGTTAATGTAACATTATCCAAATCCAAATAGACTAATGAAATACTTAACCCAATTGTACTAGGTTAATGTATTATTATCCTAATCCAAATAAGTTACTGCAAGTCCCCAAAGTCTTCAGAAATGCTGTTTTAGCCCGGGATAGATTTTCCATGCATCACTTTTGGTCCTTAGGCGTCCAAGCTTCCTTTTCTCCTTCCGTGAAGCTTTCTTTGGCGTCAAGTAATCCATAAAATGATGAATTCTGCATCATTTACACCTGAAACTTTGCTAATCATGTTCGTTAGCTCACTTACAGGAAAAAGGACTAAAAGTGCATGAAATATATAATTTGTTCTCAAAATATGGCACAAATATGGGCAGAATATATTGATACAGGCGCGTAATATCGCCTATCATCAGCTATATAAACAATTCACTAACTCTAGATCTATAATGAAATGAAAGAGACTTGACCTACCTCCTTCTTCAAAGTCAAATCAAAAGCCGATCTATCCTCACAAATAAAAAAAAAAATTACCAACCTCCCCTAGCTATAATGGAGAAGTCATTAAACCAAACATGCCTCCCTAGACAATAAAAAAAACCACGAGGAAGGAACTTCTAACTAGATAATGCGAGCCTACTCATCTACCATGTAAGGATCGATTAACATCAAACAACTGCAATAATAATAACAATATTAGAAATACAATCATAAAGAGTAGGTGATACAAAAAATAAAAATCAATAACAAGTATAACACAAGGTCCACAATAAAGCCAATATGCTAAGGTAAATAGAACCCAACCCAAATGTTACACCTTAGGGAAATATCAACACTGTTCCACTCTATGCACTACTAAAATAAATTATCTAGTAGGGAAGTCATATAATTGTGAACTCAATGTCAAGGCACAAAATAATCAATGTAAATCTACCAAGGTATAAAATCATTGATGGGTACGAGAACCTCATTACATTCAAATGAAAAGGTAAAGGCAAGAAATAAAAGGCATACCAATCACAGTGAAAATCAACATCACGTGAATAACATGCTTGAGGGAGTACAAATATGAGCAGGTCCAAACTCAGACTGAGCACCACTAACTAAGCTATTAAGTGTACTATCTCTAATACAAGGTACCACAACACTATGAGAATGATTTTGATTAGATAAATAATTATTAATCCCATACCGAGGACACTGTCTAAACCAATGATTGACCACCTTATAGTCATAGCAAACCCTTAAATCCCTAAGCTAATGAGAAAAATAAGTTGACCCCAATTGGCTAACCAACTGATATTAAGGACACTACCTACTAAGGATACCATCCTTCCCACAAACATAACATACCTCAAGAACTCTAGATTGCTGAGTAAAATATTTTGATACAGTCTAAACAACCAACTCACATTCAAGGAACACTCTAGACTAATTACCAATCGCCCTATAACTGTAGAAAACTCCTAAAATACTTTAAGGTGTTGCCCTTACTAATCCAGAACAACTGCAAAAACCAAAAAACTACTGATCCTTTATGTCCATAGACAACAACCACGTTACATGGATAAATCACTCACTCAGAGTCCAGCTAATATTGTATCACGACCATGTGCTCAATATTTATATATATATAACATAACCATAATACCATAATCTAAGAAACCATGATAATCCATCGATTCAAGTAGTATATCTCATACCAAAAGATTTATTAGCCTCAACTATATTTAACATACTAGTAACCTGGGGTAATAAGATCTTATAAGAATAATAGGTATTTCATATTAAGGGTTAATTCACCCTTCTATCCCCCAAACTCATAATTTAGGCTAAGTTATGGTAATCTACCTATAATCATACCCTAAAATTTCTCACCTTATATTAAATATATTTAATACAATATTAATATACTATCTCATGAAGAAGAGTAGATAGAAGCTTACCTCAATGTTGAACTGTGAATCCTTAAATCTCCCATAAATCATCCGTCTTTGCTACATGATCCCAAAATTCTTCTGCACCATCAATATAGTAATCTAAACATCATTATGAGTAAAACAAGACTGATATTGTTATACAATATGTTGGGTCAAAATTCAGATTAAGAATAGGCTTACGGGGCCTGTAAATAGAATTCAAAATTGAATCCACCATCAGGTCCCTCGAAGAATAAAGAATGAGCACTCAAAAGTTGAGAAAAAAATGTTAAAGAATTGGGGCCAATATTATCCCCTAAGTTTTATGAATTTTAAGACCTTATTTCCAAGAATTCGTTAGGAAATAGGATGGAAATTGATAAGAAAATTTATGGGAAATGACCAAGGAATATTAGGCAACTTACTTTAGCCAAAATAGAAAATTTCACGCTTTTTCCTTTCTTTGAGCACTCAAGATAGTATGAAAATATTGAACGAGATGATGAGATATTGAGTGGGTAAAGAGGATTCAAAAGCCCCAAAGTACTATTACAACAGAAACCTTAGCAATAAAGCACTTATCGCTAAAGTGGCATCTCGACTGGTAAAGTGATCTATCATCTTATGGTGGTTACTGCTAAAGCTACCTCATTGGCTCTAAAGCGGGGTCTGCTTAAAGGGTCCCCTTGATGCTAAAGTGAGCCTTACTAAATGGCCAAGTCTGCTTAAGAGACTCATGGGGCACTAAAGATCATGCCTCTAAAGTGCCTGATACCGCTCATGTATACAATTTAAAGTGGCAGAGGGCGGTCGTTGTTAATATCCCAACTCACATTAAAGTCGAATCCATAAGGAGTTAAAAATAGAGTTCTAAGATTATGGGTAGTTAAGTCCTACTAATATAATACTTGAAATATTAGTAAAGTAAAAGAAATGATTGAAAATTAGGGATTTCTTAGTTAAGAGAGAGTCTATATCACTAGTAACTTGATTTCATAAACTAAGAAACAAACTTAAATTTAACTTCTATATTTGAAGGATCTTGGGATCATATCTACCTAAGGGCCACTTAGGTGTGGGTGTGTGAGATTAGATGCACATGCTAGAAACTTCTAATGAAGTAGGCTAGGTATAGGGACCTTGAGGCTAATTTCTCAATAAAACCTCGAGGATTTCAATTGTTGACCCTATCGAGTACCTAAAAAGTGTGACAATCATATTCACTCACTACCTTAATTAGGTCATCCCTATTTTTAGGATGATACCCTAGGTCAAATCAATAAAAATATCACCCTTATGTCTATGATAGTGAAAATGACAAGATTAAACCGCATAATTATATATTATCACCTTAGTTCCTGCATCCCTCTTTTAAGGATAATAAGGGTTCTTATTATTCACCTAAACCCCTCTTTCAAGAATGGTTTAGGATTTAAAGAGCATTGTGTTTTAACTCACAAAACCATGTGGGTATTTGGGCTTTTCACCCACAAATCCCAACCAATTTAATCAAGCAATAGTATAACCCATTATTATCTAACTATAAAGTACACAAATACATCACAACCCATAACTAATTTGCACCAGAGTTCAACATAATCCCAAGACTAAAAGACTTAGCTACTCATGAATAAATGAGAGAAACATATACAAAATAGGTTGTTCAAGGCATCGATTCTTCAAAAATATCAAAATCAAAATCTCCAAATCAACTTTACAATTTTTGCCCAATTTAGGGTTTCAATTTCAAATTCAAAGTATTGCTAGTCTCTAAATGGACAAAATGGAAAAGTGTTTTATGTTTTTAAAGGATTTGAGGTCAGATGCTGAAAATTATGAAACTATCCTTGAGCTAAATCCCATTTGACCTCTATCGCACCAGATTGACCGTGATCGCAGCTACCACGAACATATGTAAATCAATGCAATTCATTTTGCTGACCATCTTGACTGACTGCGATCGCGACACTCAGGCTACGACAGTGGTAACTGACGCCTATTTCTGCTCTAGGTCTTCTAGCTACACTTTCTTTCTCTTTCTTTCATCCCTTTTAGCTCAAGTCCACATCTTTCCATCTCATAACCTGTATGCCTGCAAAATAGAGACATTAGTGCATTTAATCATAAATAGGTCTCTTTTATCATTTGAAACATTATAATGTGCACGAATGTCGAGCATAAATGAGCGGTGAATTAACCCTCATCAACAACCCCAACTTCAAACTTTGCTTGTCCTCAAGTAATTCTACCCCTTACCATGGGACTACGCATATTTTTGCCCACATTAAATGACCCAAATGAACATAATTACTTCAAGCTTAGTTAATACAAATATTTAGATCTTCAAAGATGGGCAAAACTATTTGCACAACGCCCTTCAACATAAAATGTGATTTTTCAAAGATGCAAGAAACTTTAAAGAGCAACTATGCAACAATTTCTAATATTCTAAAATTAACTACTTTTTGACCCCAACTACATTAAACTCCTTTTTGCCCAATTTTTTGTGAGATGACAAATTTACTCACCTCAACTTATTTACATGCCTCCTCATAAGAAAAATAAATTCACACACCAAGTCATCAATTATGCAACAAGGAATTTAAGTGTAGAACACTCTCTCTCTCTCAAGAACTCTCAATTCTAACAAATACCATGCCATAGGCTTCCGTTATTTTTAATTGCCACTATAATAAAAATAACAGTTTTTGAATCATAAAGGGCTTTTTGTGCTTGTAATGTAGGTTTGGCATAGGATAGGATATCTTTTAGGAATAACATATCTAAACCCTCCTTGAACATCTACATCACACTACTTCATAAAACTTTTAGCTTCTTTTGTTTTTACTCTTGACACATGTGTCTACTTTTTATTTTCATGGTTCTCCTATTTCCCTTTTTATTTCTTTTTCTTACACCCTTAGTTCTTCTCTTTCCTTTATTAGATCCTTTTCATTTTTTAATTTTTCCTTAGTACTTAAACTCATAGGTACATACTTAAAACTTCGTGGCCCAAAGTTACCTCTTTCAATCATTGTCACCCCCAACTTTGGCTTTTGGCCTTAACTTATAATTTTAAGTTCAAGTAGGGTAGTGTTCAAATAAAGGATAAAGATTGAAAGGATCATGACTTGTAATGTTTCTATAAAAGAAAGGTCTAAAGGCTAAATGGGTAGTGTTCACCATGCATGATTTTTAAATTATGGAACCAACCCAAGCCTTATTCTCACATTATGGTATTCATAAGGGCCAACCAACCATATGTTGATATTCGCCATTGGTATAAATGCGATCCCTAAATCTAAAATGCTACAGTTACTCAAACTTCCCTTGTATTTGTGACTTTGATGACATAGGTACTAAGACTTCTCCTGCATCCATGGCTCCAAACCCAAACATGATGCATTCCCTTATGTCACTTAATCTATCATAGGGAAAAGCTTATCCAATATATCCATAAGGAAACTAGAGAAAAATTAGAGATCTAAGAACAAAATAAATATTCCATGCGAATATAGGAACCATCAGAGTTCCAAAATATTACAATCCAAATAAAAAATTAATGTCGTCTAAAAGAAACAACTACAAAATACCTAAAAATATCACCAATACAGGCCCATATCAAATGAATACAAAGATAGGCACGCCTAACTAATGAAGTGGTAGAGTCCTCACTACATAAATAATCAAACATAAAGACAGATAAAGGTGCTCCCTAAAATTGCATCAAGATTTCGGGCCTCATAATTTCTCTCCACTCTGGATGAAGAAAGTTGATCACGAGGTTTTAGAACTTTCTAAAGGCCTTTCACCCCCTTCCACATCTTGTTAAAGAAACTATCTCTCTTTTTTCCACTTATGACATTCTTTTTATGTGAAACCCAAATATCACGATATGATGCCACTAAGGATGAGTAGACATTATCAAGACTAGTAATGGTAGCTCTATGTTTCTTCTGGTCTTCTAGATATTTTTCATAATTGGCTTGTGATATATATAAATATTGAGTGGTGGAGGGTTCTCCCGATCCCTAGGGTAAACCTGACATGAGTTCCATAATGGCTGCAATATCAACTCCAATGTCCTTAAAAGTACCAATAGTGGGTGGCCTACAAGACTTAGGCTCCTTACATGTTGACTTTCCTAAGTCGATCTTTCTCTTCTGTCTCTTACCTGGTGTGCCCTTGGCTTGAATTCTCAAAGGATAAATAGGGGTACCAGGGCACACCCAAGTGTCTCTGAAGTATTCTTCAACACCGTTATCCTACAAAGCTCAGTAATCAAAGAGGGGAAAAAGAGATACATACCACCTTGGTTCTTGAAGAACTTCATATCAGTAACCACAAGCTAAAAAATATTCAAAAAAATGTTGTTTAGAATACAAGCAACCATTGATGAGTGGTCATTTTACCACTTATTTGCACTAAATATTCGTGTATATTACCATATTACAAATGAATAAAGAAGACATAATTATGATTAAATGCACTAATATCCACTCTTTACAGGCATAGAGTTGAGGTAGTAGAAAGATGTAGATGTAGATAAAAATGAATAAAATAGAGAAAGAAAGTCCAGTCGAAGACTTAGAGAAGAAACTGGCCTCAACTACCATAGTTGTGGTCCTGACAGTCAAGAAGAAGTCAATGAACCATGGTCATAGATGATAACCATGGTTACATAGACAAAGTTGTGGAAATACCCGCGCGATTGTTCCTTAGCGAAATAAAGCAGCCTAAGGAAAAATTAGAAATGTACGTGGCTGATCCCAATTTTGACAAAAAGACTTAAACCCTAGCATCAATGATCATATATCATCTTCCCATTTTTTTGGTTTTATCTCTTGAATTTATATCCTTCATTCTTGGATAAGAAAATATTGTGTAAATTTTGGGTGAAGAATACATTGGAGACATTCAAAGAGGAGGACTAACTCACTTTCATTGTTGATTTGTGGGAGTACAAAGTTTGATGTAACATTCACTTAATCTTCAAAAAAGTATATCAATGGAGATTATGGGTATATCTTTACTGATTTATCTTATGTGTTGCTAGATCTCCATCTTAGGGTTATTCGTGAATATGGGTTAAAGTATGTATAGGTTGTTATTGTTAGCCTCTTTTTGGTAGTTCATACTTATGGATTTTAGGATTGTTATGCTATCTTAGTTGGGATTTATGGTTGAAAGCCCTAAATAAACAAGTGGGCTTGATGAGTGAAAGCTCTAAATAATAGAAAGGTCAAAGCTATCTTTGAATTTAGGAAAACACATCATCTTTGAAAGAGAGATGTGAAGACAAAACAAATGATAGACAACAATAGGTGTAATTTGCTAAATTTTCACTATCTTTGACATAAGGGTGATTTTGAAGTTAACTATACCATGGGTATTATCCTAGAAATAGGGATGCCAAGATTGAGGTTGTTGTTACCAATTATTAAACACACCCATTAGGGATTCAAAAGAATCAATGGATAAAGTTTTGTGTTTTATTGAAAGACTAGCACCAAAATCTATAATCGAACCTACCCATATTTGATATATTAATTTGATGTTAAATAGTAACACCCATATGTCATTCCCTTTGTAATGCATAATCCAAGATCCATTCCTAATTGTCAAAACTCTAATTATTATAAGCTCCAAATTTATACTAGAAAAAACAAAAAAGAAATATATGTGTAGACTCTTATCTCCCCGATTTTTATCTTCTTGTACTGTTGGATTGAATTTAACTTGTATGTATTTTTTTGATTAATTTAATTGCTACTCGTATTGTTCCTCGTGGATTCGACCCCGACTCTAAAGCTAGGTAAATATATTGACAATGACCGCCTTGCACTTCAATTGACGTATAAGTTGAGCGTTATAAAAAATGGCACCATTGTTAGGGAACAATTTAGCATAGAAAGTTATTTTAGAATGGTAGTTTCTTTCTTGAATTCAAGCTTGTATATTTTCTTTATGATTTTCTTTCGTAGGTATATTTTTATTTTATTTTACTTTTCTCTATGGCATCTTCCAACGAGTATGATATTTGTAGATGGGAATTCTATCGTGATGACCTATGTCATGATTAGGATGGACCACACCTTAGGAAAGATTGTAACTTCGCTTCTCGAAGAGAGATTGACCCATCATCTCGATCTTATGGAGAGTATTGGTGTTCTTTATGTATTTGTTGAGAAGTACATTGGGATGACTGTTCAAGTGTCCCTCCCCCCTATTATGATAATCGAGTTAATTGTTCTTCTTATGAGCTTGGTAGGTCCTATGATGAAGACAAGGAGGATCATCAAACCGAGTCTAATAACATTGACCCATGGCTACAAGCTATTTTGGATCAATTAGATTCAATGGGGGAGAATCTAGAAGACATGCATCAACAGGCATTTGAATGGAAAAGTGTCTAGATAGGGGAAATAAGCAAATAAGAAAATCTTGAAACTATCACTACTTTGCCTATCTCTCAAAAAGAGGTTCATCATGAAGAAACACCAAGTTATGATGACGATCTTGGTAGCTAAGAATCCTCATGACTTCCCAATCTACTGAATCAAATAAGGAACAAAAAGCCCAAATAAAAGAAATCGTGATAGAGTCTTAAGAAGAAGCAAGGAAAATCTCTTATGATGACTCTAGCTCTTTTTGGGGTGAAGATGCTTTGGAGAAAGCTATTTTGAAATTAGGGTTTACACCTTATTCAACCCAATTTTCAATATTGTGCAACGAGGATGTGATGAAAATCCATCCACCAAGACAAATGATGGATTATGGGGAGATAAAGTATGATTCCTACATTTTAGAGTTTGATATTCAAAAGGAGAATATAAATCCCCATCCATTAATACCCAAGGAACTCAACTTCCAATGTACAAAGAACGGCCTATCGATATACTCACTTGTATATAAGGATCTAAACTGGAAATTCAATGCGAAGATGGGTAAAAGGTTTAAGTCTTAAAAATGGTGAGATAAAATCTTGCTTGCCATTTCCTCGCCTCTTCTAAGTTTCACTTTGTAAGATTTGAATCTTTTGTCCCCCTAACACTCACTGCATATTGAAAGAAATCTGGGATGGAGATTCAAATAATCTAAGTGGAAACATTAAAAGAAGCAATGGAGTCATCGTGTCATGATGTTAAACTAAGCATTAGATGGGAGGCAACCCATCACACCACGAAAAGTGGCACATATCCTTTTGATTTATGCATGTAGACTAGATGTCATTTTTGTTATTTTTCATGCACAGTCCATGAAATATTGGTGCTAAGAGTAATTTTGATTGAATTTGTAAAAGTAATGTGTGAAACTAGCATATTTAGACTGAGCAAGAAATGGGAAAAATAGTCCAAGAGGACACAGACTCTTGCAGACCCTCATTAGCCACTGCTTTTAATGACATCTCTATTTAGATATAGAGGGTAAGGGAACTATTGTCCAAACTACCTCAGGGACCGAGAGGGCCCTCCACTACCTGTCATTCATATGTAGGACAGTTATATTATGAGAAGTACATAGCAGAGTAGAAAAAGTAGGGTTCCATAGTATCCAGTCTGGAGAGAGACTATTCACCCTTAGCTACTTCTCATAGGGAACTCAAGGATTCATATGAGAAGATAGTGAGAGAAAAAGAGATATTTTTTTCAGAAAGCTAATCTTTAAGGTGCTAAAATCCAACCATCGACTGCCTTTACCAAGGTTGAACAATGAGGATGAGGCCCCTACAAATTTATCAGCTGATAGTGCTAGTGGTGGTAAAACTGAGTCAGCAGAAGAAAATATAAGACCCTTTTACTCTTGCTTTTTTGCACATGCAGTGAGGACACTATATTTTTTTTAGTTGGGGTGCCCCTAGATTTGTATTATTTTGGTGATATGTTACTGGATATTTCTTTTTATGTTGTTTTGGGATGACAACTTAGGTATTATTCTATTTTGTTTTTTGGGATGCCACATTTATGGGCACTCTGATATTGCCCATATTTTATGGATTATGATGTGGTTGTAGTTTTAGTTTTTCTTCGTACTATAGTTCTATGTTTATTTTATTGATACATGACTGTCTTTGCCCTATAATAGATTGAGTGATGACATTCTTAAGGGTAAAGCTTTGTGATTTGGTTTTGAGACATAGGTGCAGGGGAACTTTGAGTACCCGTACATTAATGACATGAGTGCAAGAGAAGTCTGAGTACCTGTGGCATTGTAAATTGTAAATTTGGGATCTTGTTATACACCATTGGCAAAGTTTGAGCAGCCAAAATATGAGGCTAAGGCTTTGGTTATTACCTTACTTAAGCAAATTATGTGTGGTGCTAATGTAAAATAAATATTCCTCTCCATCCAATTTTTTTTAAAAAAAATCAAGGGCATGGACATGAGGAATTTTGTAACAAAATTTTTTCTCTTATTATGGTTTCATAATTTTTCAACTGTCGAATAGAAATAGATAGCAGGAGGGATATTTGAGCCCCCTTGGCGAGTTTTTGCATGCTATATATGGTGAGCTTTTTGCATTTAGCTCTTGTATACTTATTTTATCTAGAACTTTCCATGTTAGTGTTTGAAAGATAATTGTTTTTGCATTTGGTTGGAGAAATGATCTTAGGCCATCTTTGTGACATTAGAAACCACTCTAGCCTAAAAAGCTGACCCATGCATCATTGAAATCCCTAGGTACCCACTTTGACCTTTGGACCCTTTTATTGGCAAATTCCTTACAAACCATGAACCATTCTTTTTATCCCTCTTTTGAACCATACTCTCCTTGAACTTCAAATTGCAATTTGAGT
This sequence comes from Capsicum baccatum var. pendulum, assembly GCA_030864225.1. NCBI lineage: Eukaryota > Viridiplantae > Streptophyta > Magnoliopsida > Solanales > Solanaceae > Capsicum > Capsicum baccatum. The sequence goes on from CM061560.1 coordinate 148,299,884, forward strand.
CTAAGATCTTAAGTTGGGGATGGTAAAGATAGACGATAATAAGTTTGGGGCCATGAAGTTGTAAGTGAAATACCTAGTTGCCTTAGCATATAAACCAAATTAATAAAAAAAAGAGGATCCAACAAAGGAATGAGTGGCAACAAAAATGAATTTAAGAAATGTGGTGAACAAAGGAAGAAAAATTTAGGCATATGAAAATAGAGAAAGCAAAGAAGAGTGTCCCATAGTCCAAAAAGAAGGATTGAAAAGTGTGATGTAGATGGTCCATAAAAGGTGTATCCATGTTGTTTCCAAATGAAATCTTAACCTAACCCAAACCTATGTTACAAGCTTTTAAATTTCTTTAAGATGTTGAACCATTTACTTTTTTTGTAGAGGAGATTGAAAAATAGGGGCAAGTGTATGGTATGACACTTGTTGCATAGATATTTCATTTGTGTGAGAGAGAGTTTTTGCACTTAAAATTCTTGGTTACATATTTTGTAGATTGGTGTGTAGAATTCTCTTTCTTGTACGGTTGGTATGTGAAAAAGTTGCGGTAGGTGATTGTGTTATCTCTCGAACAATGAGACAAATAGAGTATAGCTTAGTTTTGGTCAAAAAGTGAGTAAGTTCTAGAGCATTAGTTGGTGTTGCTTGATTGCTTATTAAATTCTTCTGTATCCTTTGATAATACATCTTATCATGAGGGAAGTATTAAAAATTAGCTTAGACAATATGCAATGATTTACTTATGGTAGTGACTAAGGTTGATGTCATTGTGATCTTTAAGCCATGATGTTTAGGCATACATAATTTTGTCTCATGGTAAGAGGTAGTGTTGCTTGAGGACAAATAAAATCTTTAAGCTAGGGGTATTAATGAGTGGTGATTTTACCACTCATTTACAATAATATTCATGAACATTACCTTGGTCTGAATGAATAATCAAGACATAATTACGAATAAATCACTAATATCCACTCTTTGCTGGCATAAAGTTGAGGGAGTAGATTGATGTGGATTGGAGCTGAAAATGATCAAGAGGGAGCAAGAAAGTACAGTCAAAGACTTGGAGCAAAAACTGGCCTCAGTTATGGTGGTGGCGGTCTGGTGACTGCGGTCATGGCATTCAAGTAGTAGTCAATCAACAGCGGTCATAAAACGTAACAGCGGTCGCATAGATACGATCGCAGCCATACGTAAGGGATCGAGGATTATCAAAAGAAAGTAGCCTAAGTTCATAATTGAAAAAATGCACATGACTGATACCAATCTTAAAAAAAAGACTCAAACGCTTGTATCAATGATCATAGATCATCTTTCCCATTTTTAGGTTTTATCTTTTGAAAGCCTCTATTTTGGAGAAGAATATATTGTATAAATTTTGGGTGATGAATACATTGGAGACTTTCTATGAGGAGGAATATCTCACTTCTATTGTTGATTTTTGGGAGTGTAAAGTTTGAAGTAATATTTAGTTAAGCCTCAATAAATTATTTCAATGGAGATTATAGGTAGATTCGTTTTTATTTATCTTATGTGTTGCTAGGTCTCTCTCTTAGGGTTATGTCTGAATAAAGGTTAAAGTATGTATGGGTTGTTATTGTTAGCCTCTATTTTGTAGTTCATATTTATGGGTTTTATCATTGTTATGCTAACTTGGTTAGTATTTGAAGGTCAAAACACAAAATACTGACATGGGTTTGATGAGTGAAAGCACCAGACTATAGAAGGTGAAGGTCATCTTCGAAAGAAGGATTTTGGGTGAACTTTAGGAATCCACATTATCCTTGAAAGAGGGATGTGGAGACCAAAGCAATGATATATAATATTTTATGTAGTTTGCTAAATTTTTAGTATCTTACACATAAGGGAGATTGTGAAGTTAACTATACTATGGGTATCATCCTAGAAATATGGATTTCAAGATTGAGGTTGTGGTTACCTATTGTTGAACAAACCTATTAGGCATTTGAAAGTATCAATAGGTGAAAGTTTGGTGTTTTGTTGAAAGGCTAGCACCAAATATATAACAGAACCTACCCATATTTGAGTTACTAAGTTGATGTTGATTAGTAACACCCATATGTCATTCCCTTAGTAATGCATAATCCCAAGATCTGTGCCTAATTGTTAAAACTCTAATTATTCTTAGCCCCAAATTTATACTAGAAACACGCAAAAGGAAACATTAGTGTAGATTCGTATCTCCCCCATTTTTATCTTTTTATACTCTTGGTTTGAATTTAACTTGTATCTATTATTTTGAATTAATTAAAAATACACTCATATTATTTCTCGTAGATTCAACCCTGACTCTAAAGTTGGGTAAATATATTGACTACGATTATTTTTCACTTCAATGGATGGTAAGTTGGGTGTTATCAGCTATCCTATCCTGCCAGTCGGGGATTGATTTCATATGGGTATAAGGGGAGACTCGGATATATATTATGTACAATTGAAAATAGAAAATTCACACATACCTAGAGATTAATTATATTGAGTTTGTCTTTGGTGATTTTATCTATTTGAAATATTCACCTATGATAGGGGTAAAAGGTTCGAGAAGTAAGAAAGGCTCAATACCTATATTATTGACCACTTTAAGATTACTAACTTTTTTGGTAAGGTGGCCTATAAGCTATTATACCGATGGACTTAGTAGCAGTGCATCTAGTATGCCATGTCTCCTAGCTAAAAAAGTGCATTAGTGATCCAACATCGATTGTGTCCTTGGAAAGTATGGGCATAAAATCTAGTCTCTCATACGAAGAGGTTTCTGTAGAAATTAGCCATCATATTTGTAGGTTATGGAATAAAGTGGTATACTAACAAATGTTGGTTGGTGGGATGGATATTGGTTATTGGAATAGATATGACTTAATGATCACAAATTTTTTGGTTCCTTAACTGAATCTTAGGTTGGATCTATGTACGAGTGGATAACCATGAGTCGTAAGCGAGGTTACAAGTCGTACCCAGGACTCATATGGTAGATAGTGTCTAAATCTTCCTTAGGTATTGATATACCAGGGGTACAGATGAAGGGTATGGGTTGTATGCTATAAATACAACTAGGTTGTATTATTCATATGTAGGACAGTGATCGATCCAAGGTTTTAGTCCAGGATACGATTGAAAGATACCAATCTTATCGAAAGGTACGACTCATGCGAGTCAGTCTTATCTCTATGATGGAATTTTGGTGCAACTTAATTGGCGGTATTCTAGACATTTCCCCACTTATCCTAATAGGGTCCCAAGACTTCTAACCTACTTGGGAGGCTATTTACCTAATTATTCCATTCATTAACACTTTTAAACTCATCTAAAACACTCCATAATTCTATCAAGTGCTTTTAGGCAAGAGGAGCTAGGGTTTCAACTAAAGGATCAGTTTGGGGCTTGTCTTGGTAATTTATTTCCATCATAACCTTAGTTTAAGGCATGTTCTCTTCACTCATTGTTAATTCTAAATAAAGGCATGGTTTTTATGAGTGTTTTCATGATTTCATTGATTTTATGATTTTGGTTTTCAAATAGGAATTAGGGGTTTTGATATTAAATGGTTGGTTATGGTTTCCCATGATTTAAATTTTGCTTTTATGAGGATTAATGGTGGTTTTAGATAATTGGATTGCATGGGAATGGTATAATGGAAATTGGAATTGGTTTTGATCATATTATACCCCCAATGGTTTTGACTAAATACTTATAAATATATGTTCGTTGCATTCACTACATTATTGGAACTCTTGCATGTTTTAAAACCTGTTAAAGGAATTAAGCATGTTTTAAATCACTTGGAATGCTAATGGTTAATGGTTATGCTGGTGGGGAACATGAAAATATCCCAAGTTGTTTAATGTTAAATGGAAGGGCACTTAAAAGTCCCCTTAAACCTATAAATGGTAAGCTATGGATGATACTTTCAAGTAAAGGTTGGTATGATGATACCAATATCAATGGCCATAGTTAATAAATATAATGGTTTTCTTATTTAGAAATTTGTTTTAATTGGGCAATAATGGTGGGAGGTGTAGCTAAGTCTTGAAAGGTGGAGGTTCCGGAGGGACCAGAACAGGAAACTTATATTTTCCAATATGAGCTTAGTCTTGGTGATCGTGTGCATGATGTCACACTATATTTGAGGGATGTACTAGTCATCCCAAGGGATACTTTGCTGGTCGTGAGGATACACACATTTGTCCCTTTTAATAAAGGGAGCTGAACCCATATATCTCGTGGGCGGTTTAGGAAGAAAAAGCTATAAAACCTAGGTAAAGGTTTTAAAGGCATGCTAAACCCGGTCCCTTCTCTTGGCATAGTTATATATGAATATATATATATACATATAGTTGTGTTCCTATGGATAATTTTACTTGGTTTTATTAATGAAATTATTTTATCCTTACCTAGAGATCATACTAGCATCACTTGCAAACACCTTCTACTGGCGATTGTATACCTACGCTATTCAGGAACAAGCCGTTCTACTCCTCCTAAATAGTGATTGACTCGAGAAAAATATTTGAACTGAAGTGGTGAACTTCTATCCTTTCAAAAGTCTTTATTGCATATTATGGATATTTCTAGACATTTTGGTTTTATTTTAGGTATTGGTTTTGGCTATGATTGGGGGCATGTCCCAACCATACCTCATTACTCCTTCCGTTAGAGGCTTTGTGGTACTTCTATGGTTTGGAATTGGTGGGATCATTATTGGTGTCGGCCTTGGCATTTTAATAATTTGGGAGGCTGGCATTATCAGACATAATTTCTTACTGTTCCATCATATTTCATTTAGGAATTAATTATATTATGTTAAACGTCTTTGGTTATGGCCTGGTTTATGGCCCTTGTTTGGTATGGTTTGATATGGTTGGATGATTTGTGTGGGATGGTTGGACTCGGATGTGTTGGTATAGTTATGATATTATCCCATAGTATTTGGGTGAGCTTTTATATAATCTTGTTATATGCTCGGAATATAGCCAACTCAGGGCCGGTGGCTGGAGGTTGGGTTGGCTAATGGGGGTGGTCTCTGGTCTTGAACGGACTTGGGATGCCCATTATTACAAAGCCATAGGGCAGGTCGTGTCAAACTTGTTTCCAAAATAAAATTACGATTTTATTCCTTTTATTTTTGAATCTATGTTTGACACATTTTGAACCCAACTTAAATATTCTCAATACAAATATCATTATCTTTCTTTTAATGTGTAGTAGTTGTATTTATATGTTTGAGTTGATGTCAAGACCATTCTAAAGGAAAAGGCTTTGTGTTGAATGACTTTAGGCTTGGATTGTAAACCTTCAAGGTAGGTTATGGCTTAACATTTTTCAAAAAAAATTGAGTTTTTAATAAATAATGTATGCTATGAGTTAGAGAAAATAACTATAAGATTTATTTCTAAATCAGTTATATATTGTCTGATTCTCATGTGGTAGCTTATGTTCTTGTTGTTTTTTACTTTTGATATTATATATTGCGTGCTGTCTGTGTGGGGGCTTTATTTGACATCACTAGCCTTATCTTTTCATTTAAACTCCTTTATTCTTAAGTCGATTCATATTTGGTGGCTTCAATTGATAATATAGGCTTATTGAGTATTGATTTCCTTTATCATGATAGATATGCCCGAGTTATGGGTTGATATGATATTAATGATGTCTTAATGCATATATATTCCAACGATTCTAAACTAGAACTGAAAACATTAAATGTTGACTTATTAGTTGATTTCATGGCTCTCTGATACATGTATTGAATGAATTTTCTAGATTCATAATGTGTATGGTGTTGACCCAATTTCTCTCTTGAAGTCTCAGTTTATCTTTCTTTATTTATTATTTGAATAATCCTCTCTTCTTGGGTTATTGATGATCTCCTAGGGTTGGGTCTCAGTAGTTGCCATCATGACCTCAAGTTTTAGATCATATAATGACCTTCAAGGTTATGTTTTGCTTTTTCTCACCTTTTGGCCATTTAGAGTATCACTATAGTAGCCTCAAGTCATTTTTGTCTTATTAGAGCTAAGAATTTTTTTACCGGGTATTTAAATTTGGTTCGTAGAGCCAATTCTCTATGTTGAGGTCTACATTTGTAAAGATTGGCAATCATGAAAAAACATCAGGTTAATGACCTTGTATGTTAATTCTGACAGTTCCAACACCTCCAAATCATTGATTTTACGTTGGGTGGATCTTTGGTTTGGATCCCAATTCTTCCGGACTCATTTTAAGTTATTGGGTGGGTTTTGGTAAAAGTAGCCCTTAGGTGTGGGGCCCACATTCAACAAAGAAACTCTGGATAGAACCTTTGATAAAGATAGAGAGTTTGAACTGTTGAATTTTATAACTGGATAGTTTGGCTATGTCACGACCTGAACCATGGCCTAGCCGTGATGGGTATCTCATGTCCCACGTGGACTAGAGATCACCCTCAGCACCTAACATAATCAAACACAACATCCCCCAATATTGGATGAATTCTGAACATATAACAAGATACCAAGCAACAAACTTAAGGAAAGTTAAAACATGTCTATAACTGATGACCGATGATCGGCCAAGAAACCGGCCAACATTACCCAATATCCACATCAATCCAAACAAAGCATTCTAAATAAGGAACAACAACCAGTCCTTGTCGAGACACATCCCCCACTCTGGCAGATGACAGTGAGAATGAAAATGATAATGTTAATCATAATGAAAGTATCTAACAACTCAAGTCTAAGAATGAAATATGGTGAAATGTCTAAGCCTTCCGGGGGATGGAAGATCAACACTTAACCACAATGTAATGAACCAAGACAACCGACCTAACTCTATGTAGAAAAAAGTAGAAGTAGCTTTGGTTCCTCCATCGCGTAGGGATACAACGTCCGGAGATGGTTAGTGGGGTGAACACTAGCATGTTACTCAGGGATAAGGATAACATAATGTGATGATCAATGGTTTAAAGCATTCAAAACCTATGCACATAATCAATTACATACATACCTATATATATATCATATACCGGGAAAGGGAACATAGCTTAACATGCTTATTAATCTTTATACTGGGAAGGGTAGCTCAATCTTCATAACATACAAAGGCACCCATGGGCTATATGGGCCCAGGTATCCCCAAGCTTGTAGGGCCCCAATGCGTGTGACTGCACGAACTAGAAGGTATACATATGCACTATAGGAGAGTCGAACCTCCGGGAATATCAAAGTGACACAAGCACCAAATCATGCATGAAGATGTGGGGGACTTGAACCTCCGAGTCATATGATAATAATATTAACGAGCACTCCAATCTCTTGGTAATATAGACCCCCGTGTTTGCTACTGTGCTTTCAAGTGTTGCTCACTCGTACCTATACTTTCATGACTCAGCTACACAACCCTCATTACAGCCCAATTAAAATATTTATAGCACAATCACAAAACTGCAATAAACATTCAGGCATAATTCTTGGTATCAGCATACTAACTATACTTCCAAGGTGACATCAACATTCCACACCAAATATCTTCTCATGGACGAATTACCAACCACGTTGGTTAAATTTTACATATTAAAAAATTTCTCTTAGTTAAAAACCAATTTCACAACATGGGGTTGGGGTCATAACTACTTCAAAATTTACAAGTTTGGGAAATCATAATCCCCAGTTCATTCACCATTCCTATGCATCAAAATTGATTTCAAACCACCATTTAAACTTAACTCATTCAGATACCGAAATGAAATATCACACAAACATTAGTTTAGCAAAAAATGTAAACCCATGTTTTAAAAATCATTATCAATATCTTATTAACAACACTTTAAATTAGATACTTTTGCAAATTAACTATGAGGGAAGAGTAACATGCCTGAAATACCCAAGACTACGGAGAGAATTCAACCCTTAAAAATCAACTTGACGTACTTGGAAACCCTAAGTATGGCTGCTTGTGAGAGTTTAAAAGAGCTTTTAAAAGTGTTTTGGTGAGCTAACAATTCTAATGAGGTCCCTAATAGGGTTGTAGATCATGTGTTACAGTTGGAGTAGAGGGGAAATGTCTAAAGTGCCTTTAATGAAAAGACTTATTATCGCAAGAGACAACGTGTCACTATACGACTCGTATATATATATTATGACTCAGCACAAGGAGTTGTAGTCAAGAAAGAACCAGCAGGACCCTATACTAGTCTGCTATCATTCGTACCACCAACTCAAAACCCTACTTGATGACTCGTAACCACTTCTTGTACTCAAGACAACAACAAATTTGGGATGACATACTAGTTACCCTATAACTGGAACATAATGACTCTTCATGAATCTTTACGACTTGTGGCCTCAAGTTTTAATAAAGACAATGCCTTAGGTCAAACTTTCTTGACACATTACGACTTGGTCCTTATGACCCATAAGATGTCTTAAAGACTAATTGAGAGCCAGTCGTACTCACAGCTGAATACTAAGCCACTTGTTCTGATTAAGTTATGACCCAGTCCTTACGACCTATCATAACTTCCTATGACTCATCAGTAGAGTCGTAGCTAGGAAAGTGAGGATAAAATGTCATAAGTTTTTCAAGGACCAAAAACCTAGTGTGCTACATATTCCCCTCTTAGGATCATTCATTCATATATCATAGGACAAGATATTTATTAGAACAGTTTAAGTCTATATATCACTACTATTATCTTTAAAAAGAAAAAAACAAAGATTCCAAAGAAATCACCATTTTCTTTACCAAAGTCAGAAAACAAAGATGTTAAGGAATACACATACCTCACGTACAATTGTACAAAATGGGGAACGAGAACAAATATTTGTAATTCTTGTCCTCCTTGACTTCCCAAGTAGCTTTCTCAATCTTTTGGTTACTCCAAAGAACCTTTACTGAAGACACATCCTTTGTCTGAGACTGATAGACTTGCCATTCCAACTTCTTAATCGAGACCTCCTAATCGGACAAGGAATCCGAAATACCCATTTACTCTAAGGAAAAAACCATCGATGGATCACCCACACACTTCTACAGTATCAAAACATGAAACACTAGATGAGTAGAGATCAAGCTAGAAGGAAAATCCAATTCATAAGTGGCATTACGAACCTTCTTCATCAATAAATACGGACAAACATAACGGGGACTGAGCTTCTTCTTCTTGCAAAATTGCATCACTCCCTTTATGGGAGAAACATTTAAAAACACTCAATCAGTAACACTAAACTCCAACTCCCACTCCTCATATTTACATAGGACTTTTGGTGACTTTGGGTAGCCTTAAGTCTATCCTAAATCACCTTCACCTTTGCCATGGCCTATTGAAACAAATCAGGGCCAAACAAATTATTATCACATACCTAAACCACCCAATACAAAATATACACCTCTTACCATATAAGTCCTCGAACGGAGCCATGCCAATTCTAAAGTAATAACTGTTGTTGTAACAAAATTCTATGAGAGGTAAGTGGCCAACCCAACTACCACCAAAATATAAAACATAATCCCACAACATATCTTCCATGACCTGCATTATCCTTTTTTCTTTCACATTTGTTTGCAGGTGGAAAACGGTACTTAGGGTTACCTTAGTCCCTAAACCTCATTGGAATGACCTCTAAACAAGATGAGAACTAGGTACCCTAATAAGATATGATGGAGATGGGAGTACCATGCAACTACACGACCTTTTCAATGAACAACTTGGCGTAATGCTCAGAAGAGAAATTAATCCTCACTAGTTAAAAATGAGCAAGCTTAGTCATCCTATCCACGATGACCAAAATCAAATCAAATTATTGGGGAGACCGCAAAAGTCTAGTAATAAAATCAATTTTAATTACCTTCTATTTCCACACTGGTAATTCAATCTCTTAAGTCAACCCATCGGGCCTCAAGTTCTCTACCTTTACTTGATGATACACCATGCACTTAGCCACAAAATTGGCCATATCCCACTTCATGTTATTCAAATAATAAATTTCCCTAAGACTCTGGTACATTTTCGTCGAACCAGGATGAATAATATAATGCAACTCAATTACTTCAGCCAAAATTCTTCCTCGCAACACATCATTATTAAGAACACATAATCTTCCGTAGTACCTCAAGATACCATCTCCACCAATTTAGAAAACCATCATTTTCTACAAATCTACTACATTCTTTATTTGCATCTAAATAGGATCCAACACTTGCTTCTCCATTACTTCAGCACCAAGAGATGACCTTGCCACCTCTTGAACAATCACACCACCATACTCTAAATTTAAGAGACGAGCATTGAGATTAGCTAAACGGTGAATATCCTTCTACAAATCCCAGTTTTTCTCATCCACATGAGACAAGTTTCCTATGGAAAAGCTGCTAAGACCATCAGCAACCACATTAGCTTTACCTTGATAATAATGGAGACTAATATCATAGTATTTTAGAAACTTTATTACGCCCACATATGCAATTATTTTTATGTAGGATGATCATTGTTAATAATGCTTAATTTATGTTGAGGTCAAATCCTCAAACAATGAATCAAGTCTTTAAACTATATAGTTATAGTAACTTCTAGTATATGCCCATAGTGTAAATAAAGGAAAATACAAGAACTAAATTGGGGAGAAATGGTTTGGAAAGTTCTTTAATCAAAATAAACTAAAACTACCAACTCAAAGTGACAATTGTGGTTAAGATTTAAATATAGGACAAATCTTTGTATTATGTCTTCCTAGGGGAAAATAATGCATGGGTTCTTTATAATTGAGTGTATATTCTAGTCATCAACTGCGTGGGTAGGCTAGGTTACGAGTTCTTGAAGCTAATCTTTCAACCAAACTTCAAGACTATCAGCTATGGATCCTTTTAGATACCTCATGGATGTGGCTAGCAAAATCACCTAATACCTCAATTAGGCATTCATATTTCTTTGAAGATTCCAAATATCTAGCTAATTATCAACTCATCCTTATTTCTAATATGATGAAAAGAGCATAAGCTAAATCAAACTATTGTGCACTAATGCATTGTCACCCATGTCACTCTTTCAAGGATGAAACAGGTTCCAAAAGTTCACTCACATCACTCTTTTAAGAATGATGTGAGCTTTTGAGAATTTGAGGTTTTCACCCACAAAGCCATTTTGGGAATTTGGGGTTTTCATCTACAAATACCAACTAAATCTAGCAAGCATTAGTGAGACTGACAAGAAATAACTTAGAATCTACACCAATAAATCACAACCCACACGTCTTTGCATCCCAATTCAACCAAATTCAAAGATAAATTATTTGTTACTCATGAAGTTAGGAAGAAGAAATACACCAAAGAGATTGTTCAATGCTTCCACTGACATTGACATCAAGAGTAATCAAATATCCAACTTCAATTACAACAAAAATTAATTGATAAATTAACCACACTAAGCTTCCCTAATTTGGTAGGTCTTCAAGGTCTCCCAATTTAATTTACAAAGTTGATGAATACCAAATGAGAAAAGGTTTTATCCTTTAAAGGGATTTGGGGTTGGCTACATGAAACTATAGAATTACCCCTGGTCATAAACCTATCATGTTGCGATCGTTACAGCTTGCCCACAATCACGGCCACCGCGATCGCCATAAGATCAATGCGATCGCTGTCATTTGACCTAGGTTGACTAGGTGTGATCAGAGACCTCAAACCAAGATTGTTGTAACTGAGACCATTTCCTACTCAAGGTCTTCCATCTCTTGTACTTCTATTCTATTTTTGTTCCCTTTTTAACCTCAAGTCCACTTCTTTCTTTCTCATCACCTGTATACCTACAAAATGTGAAAATTAGTGTATTCAACTAACAAAGTTGTCTTAATCATACCTTTATATCATGATTGTTTGCATGCATTTAGTTGTAAATGAGTGGTGAATTTACCATTCATCACAACTCAAGACATCTCCTTTGCCTGAGATTCAATTCTTTCTAAGTAAACACGTATTAAAGGTTTTCATGATCAGAATAAATATCAACATGGACCCATACAAATAATGTCTCCAGATATGTAATGCAAATACTATGGACAATAATTCCAAATCATGGGTTGGATAGTATTTCTAATAAACTATTAACTGTCTAGAATCATAAGCAACCACCTTGCCATGCTGCATCAACACACAACCCAATCCCACCCGGGATGATCACAATAGACAAAAAATCCATCAGTGCCTTCAGGTAGAGCCAAGATTGGAGCCAAAGTCAAATTATTCTTCAGCTTCTTAAAACTATCTCAACAAGCATCAAACCATAAGAATTTCACCTTCTTCTGAGTGAACTTAGTTAATGGGGAAGAAATAGAAGAGAAACTCTCCACAAACCTTCAACAATAACTAGCTAAACCCAAGAAGCTCCAAATATTTGTTAAAGTCATAGGTCTAGGAAAATTTTTAACCATCGCAACGTTTTGAGGATCCACCATGATCCTTTCAATAAAAACAACATGACCCAAATAAGTAACAACATTAAAATAGAATTAACACTTAAAAAACTTTGCATTCAAATGTTTATCCTTTAATGCCTGTGATACAAGGTGGAGGCAATCAACATGATCCCCTTGCTATTTGATTAAACCAAAATATCATTGATAAAGACTATGACAAACGAATCCTAGAACTGATAGAAAATTGATTTAATAAGGTCCATAAATGCTATCTAGCATTGGTCAAACCAAAGGATACCACACACTCAAAGTTACAATATCGTATTAGAAAGGCAGTCTTAGGGATATCGAATCCCTAATCATCAACTGATGATAACTCGACTGAAGATTTGTCTTTGAGAATAACTTAGTGCCCTGAAGCTGAACGAAAAGATTATCTATCCTCAAAGCAGGGTACTTATTCTTCAAGGCCACCTTAATTAATTGGAGGTAATCAATACATATTATAAGTTAACCATTCTTATTTTATATGAAAGAATAATAGCACCCCACGTAGACACACTAGGGTAGATAAAACCCTTATCTAGAAGATCTTTCAACTACTCCTTGAGCTCTCTCAACTCAGCCAGAGCCATTGTGTAGGGTGGTATAGAAATAGGATGAGATTTTGGAATAAGATCAACCCTAAGTTCAATTTCCCTATTAGGAGGAACACCAAGAATATCATCAGGAAACACCTCAGGAAATTTTCCAGACTACAGGGATAGTCTACGAGGAAGGTCTTTCGGATCTAGAATCCTAAATATATACTAAGTGATAGAGGCACTCCTTAGAAACTAATTTCTAGGTTCTAAGATACAAGATGAACCTAACCTTAGGCATTAGAGGAATACCTTTTTTACTCGATCACCGGATCATTTAGGCAATGGAAACTAATACTACAGGTCTGCCAATGAAAAGACACAAAGCACGAATATAACTAATCCATTTCCAAAATTATATAAATATCTAATATATCCAACTATAGCAGATCTAGCAACATCTCCCTAACATGGACCGACATCAAAAAACCTCTATAGACTCTTCTAGCTATAGTAGGAGTTACCCACAGTGGTGGATATAGAAAAGGGGTTTAAAATACATTTTAGATCAAAACCAAAATGGTTTGCGACATAAAAGGTCACATAAGAGAGATTAGATACATGATCAAGTAGGCAATGTATATCAGGATAAAAAAGTTTGAGCATACCATTAATTGTACCTAGGGATGAATCAGAATCTAGGCGAGTAGTAAGAACATACAGATAATTCCGACCAGTGCCGGAGCCAGAAGTAGAAGTAGCACTCTTTTATGCAGGAGATGATAAAGTAGAAACATGAATCTTATTTGCATCAGAAGCAACCTTATAAGGTCATTCCTTCTGTATATGAGAACATTTAAATTATTTGTTCCTCTATTTTTTATAAACATCATGGTGCACCTAACTACAAAATCTGCAAGGATGATACGATGGAGCTGACTGAGCCCCACTAGATAGAGGTTGGGCTCTTAGTGCACTAAACCCACTATCATGCTAAGAACGATGATCACGTAATACTTCGAATATGATTCACTTTCCATAGAGTAGGAATTAAAATTGCACCAATTTATGTTAGACCATTTTTCTTTATCCCTACTATTTTTCTGCTGACCTCTACCCTAATCCAAATAACAAAACATCTTATTTTGCCTTTCGCTTATTTTTGTTTGCTTCTACTTTTCTTGTTCCACTTTTTGTGTATACACCCTAAGTCTATAGATATCCATATCATTGTTCAACAAGGAAACCATGTTTTCCAAGATCAACTTATGGGACAAACCACAGTTAAACTTCCTTATTCTATTCCTTATGCTAGACACCAATTTAGAAGCATAACAAGACAACTCATGAACCTTTAAGGCATACTCATTTACTGATATCTTCCCTTATTTTATGTTTAAAAACTCCTCAACCTCTCCTCCCCCAAATCCAATGAAAAAAAACGACCAAGGAAAAAACTAGTGAAATCATACCACAAGGAGAACTCAACATCATCACCCTTAGACTATTCCCATTCCTCATACAATTGGTATGCTACATCCTTCAACTGATGTGTTCCAAACTATATCATTCCATATCAAAAATATGCATCGCATAGAAGATCTTTTCTATCTTATGAATGAAATTTGAGGATCTTCCTCAACCTTAGAATAAGTGAAACCAAGAGGACTCAGCCTCATGGATTGGCCAACTCTAGTGGCCTCAGATGATGGATCAGTAGATACAATATGCTCGTTCTGTGTGGCCATCAACCGGGTAAGCAAATAAATTAACTAGTGAAATGCAACATTAGGAATACCAGCTTGGGGTGTCTTTGGAGGGATAGGGCAACCGGTGGAGCTCCCTTAGGGTATTAGAAGTAGCGACCCTAGACTATGTCTAAACTCTTGGAATTGAATAAGCTCCATACATATTGTCCTTAAGAGGGATAAAAAAGATCCCTCGGTTATCAGATCTTCATGGAGGCATGATTTGAAAGGCAAAAAAATATGGATTAGAGAGATTCAAGACCTTATATTCTATAGTTTGAAAATAAAACAAGAAAGGGAAACATTACTAAATACCTTATGTCCTTTTCCTTATAAGTGTGGCACACTAAAAACTCATACATGAGACTCTACTTTGCACAACTTTGTTGGAAACCCAATGACACCAAACCTAGGCTCTGATACCATCTTTCATGAACCAAACCAGGGCCTGCAAGTGATGGATATCTCAAGTCCCATGACCCTTTGCACCTAACCAAACCAAACACAACATCCCCTAATATCAGATGAATTTCAAACATATAATAAGATAGCATGCAACAAACTTAAGGAAATTTAAAACATATCTATAACCGATTATTGATGACCAAACAATCAGATGACAAACATCATCCAATATCAAAAGTAATAAAAAAAAAAGCCTTTTAAATAAAGAACCAAAACCAATCTAGGTTGGGACATGTCCCCGACTCTGACTGATGACAATGAGAATGAAAATGATATTGTAGACAATGAAAGTACCTAAAAGCTCAAGTCTAAGAATTAAATTTAAAAAAATGCCTAAGCTTCTGGGGGATAGAATCTCACCACTTTACTGCAATGCAACAAATCGAGCTGACTGACCTAACTCTATGCAAAAAAAGTAGAAGTAGCTCTGCCGCTTGCATTGGATAGGGATGCAAAATTGAAAGATGATTAGTTAGGTGAACATTAACATGTAACTCAGGGATAAGGATAACATAATTCCATGACCAATAGTTTGATACATTTGAAATCTATGCACTTAATCTTACGCATATATATCACATGTTGGGATAGGGTACAAGGATTAACATTCACATTAAATCATTAGCATGGGAAGTGTAGCTCAATTATCATAACATACAAAAGCACCCATGGGATATATAGGTCCATCTCTTCCTAACTGGTATGGCCCAGTGCATATGGCCGCATGAACCAGAGGCTATACATATTCATTATGAGGGACTCAAACCTCCCTGCATATCAAGGTGACACGAGTACCAAATCTTGTAATAAGATGTGGGGGACTCAAACATCCCAGTTATATGATAATAATATTAAGTGAGACTCAAACGTCCCTTTCATATAGACCTCTATGTTGGCAACTACGATTTCTAATATTGGTCTCTCAAACCTCCACTTTTGTGAATTAGCTACATAATCCTCATTATTGCCTAATTAAATTGATTAGCACACAATCACATTTATTGAACCACAATAGACATTTAGGCATACATTGTTGGTATTGTCATACCAACTACACTTGTAAGGTAACATCAACATGCCTTACCAATTATCTTGACTTAATGAAATTCATGATCCCCTTGAATTAATTCTACAAATTCCAACATTTCTCATATCTAAAAACCAATTTCACAATATATGGTTGGGGTCAAAATTGCTTAATAAGTCACAAGTTTGGGAAATCACAATACCTACTTTATTCACCATTCCCATGCATCAAATTTACTTTAAAACTACTATTTAAACTTAACCTAAGCAGCGACAAACATGAAATATTAGTTATACAAAAACCCTTAACCTATGTTTTCAAAATCATCATCAATATCTTATAAACACCAATTTAAATCACTTTCTTTTGTATATTAATAATGAGGGAAGAGTAACATGCCTGAAATACTCAAGATTATAGGGAGAATTTAACCTTTGAAGCTCCACTTGACCCATTTCTTGGAAACCCTAAGTATTTTTATTTGGGAGAATTTAAGAGAGCTTTATGAAGTGTTTTAGTGAGTGAACAATGCTAATAGATCCCTAATAGGAGTTTTAGTCATGGATTATAATTGGGGTAGAGGGGAAATAAATGACTGAAAATTGTTGCAAGTGACTATGCTATATGACTCATATAAATATATTAAGACTCATCATAAGGAGTAAAAGTCAAGATAGAACTACAAGGACCCTATACTAGTCTGGCTATAATTCATAGCACTAACTTGTAACCATAGTTCAATACTCATAACCACTTCTCGTACTCAACACATTAATACATTTTGAATGACAAACTGGATACCCTACAATTAGGATATAACGACTCGTCATGAGTCTTTAAGAATCTTGGCCTCAAGTCGTAATAATGATAATGTCTAGGGCCAAACTTTGTGGACACTTTACAACTTGGTCCTTACAGCCCATAAGAATTCTTGACAACTTATTAAGAGCCACGCATACTCAAAGAAGTATACTAAACCACTTGTTCTGATGATGTTAAGGCCAAGTCCTTAGACAATTCATGACTCCCTATGACTCATAAGGGGTGTCGTAGTAAGGACGGTGACGATAGAATTTTAGAAGTGTTTCAAGGTACAAAAACCCAAGGCATTACAAGTTGTGGCAATTAACTTAGAATGGACTTTTTGGGTTAAAGGTGTTCCCTTTCAACCGACTTTAAGTCAAGACTTATTTTACCTCCTTTTAGATTTAATAAGCCTTCATTCATAATTCTATTTATATTCTTGAGCTTTAGGATGATTTAGACATATTCTGACTTGTTCAAGATTGCACTTAGGAGATACTAAGATCGATTCAGGTTCTATATTCATGATATTATTCTTGGTTCAAGTAGGACGTGTGAAACACTATTTTCTATTTTAGTTTGGCATTAAATGGTTTCTTATTAATATTAGAGAATTAGTTTGAGTTTGGTGCTTATGGTATAAGAAGATAAACCATTATGGTTTATATGTTTGTATGTTTTGTGAGTATATAATCATTACTTCTTTTTATTGCATCCACCAAGCTTATAGGAGCTTTCTTTTGATTGTTTACTCTTGTTTGTATCTTTTTGGCTTATGGTAGCCCAGTTACACTATAGATGGTTTTGTTCTCTATGATATTGATTTTTAGTTTTTGGAGCACTATTCTAGGTTTTCCCTTTTTCCCTAACTTAGCATTTTAGATCGCATAGTATTGTATTTATATTAACAGGGTGAGCTCTTAGAGCTTGAATTTACTTTTTCTCCTTATATTTTATAGTCTTTATATTTGAGACTATTTCATGTTTGATACTTATAGTAGTCTTATTTTTTGCTAGAGCTCTTGTACTGACCATACAAGGTAGCGGGATATTTCTACTCTTTCCATATTTATCTTTAGTTATGTATTTATCCTTATATTTCAAGGCTTTTGGCCTAATTAATGATATAACTTTGTCATTTATTCATTTTACACCAACAAGACCATTTCTTATTATTCCATGCTATGGTTTGGCATACCAACTAGTGACATAAATTAGGAGACATTAGACTCGTGAAAATCGTCCTTGATAAATTGGTATCAGAGACTAGGTTAACAATATTTTATTACAAAACAACTTATCTAGTAGAGTTTTGTGGATTGGAACAATGATGTTAATTTCTTATCTTCAGGATGCTATAGTTTATTCTGAGGATATACTCACTTCCTTCACACATTTTGAGCTAAGATTTTGTGTTGTTTTCTAAGAATAATTTTGTTTCACTCTTTCATAAATGGCTAGGATTCAAGCTACTACTATGGTAGACGAGAACCCCGTGTCCATGACTAAGGATCCTACCAAAGGACATGACAATATAGAGGTTGGGGGAAGATAAGCAGTTCCCCATCAAGAGTTTCAAAGATGGAGCCTTCACTAAACCACATTCCTCTATCACATAAGAGATTCCTCCACCCCAATAATTATTGGGTTGGGCTAGCCCATGCTTCATTAAGGATTAATTTTCTATCATCGCTCAAATATGCTTTAGTCCAACCATTATGTTTGGTTGATGGTGCACCATTTGATGGTGCATATTTTAAAGATCAGAGTGGTACTGAGATAGTTGCACAACCAGTAGATGTGGCACCAAGATTTTAGATGCTTTTAGAGCCGATATTTCCTCAATCATTAGTCGCCCAATCTACTATTTCTATTAATGAGCAAAAAATGTTGGGTAGATTATTGAGATTGAATCTATTTAAGTTTACTAGGGCACCGAGAGAGGATGCCTTTTAGTTCTTGATGGCTTAGGAGGATAGGCTCTATAATTTGGGCTAAGTGCTCCTGATATTTACTATACTACCTTTCAGTTAGTCCTATGATCTAGACATTGCTGGATAGGTTATATTGATTCAAGGGCACCTAGATGTAATACCCCAATCATTCCTTAAGCCTAAATTCACCTTTTAAGTAAATATGGTTGACTTACAAATCGATTGATATTTATATCATGTTTATATGTTTATACCATGTTCACCTTAAGCCTAAAGCCTAATACACCTTTTTTAATGTACAACATTGAATAAGCTTTTCATCGATACCAAATTTGGCCAAATCTAACACTCGGGTGAAGAATTAGAGCCATTTTAGTGAGACAGTGTCCCACCTGGCACTTTAGCGCGTCACAAAGCCAGCCAAAATGGAAATTTTCATTTTCTAGTGAGTCTCCAAGATATTCACCGCATCGCGCCAAGGATTAATATTTGGATTGTAAAATTCCAGTGCACAAACACAATTCTACCGCATCATGGTGCCCTTCCAGGTCACGAACTAGATGGAAAATATGACTTCACTGCATCACGCCACTAAGCAGTTTTCCAATTGTCAAAAACCAGTGAAGGTCCATGATCATAGCACGTCGCGCCAGGACCAAAAATTGGGCTCCAGTTCTATAAATTGCTCAAGGGTATTTTGGTATTTCCACCCATCCTTACCCACTATATATGTACAAATAGAGGATAAAATCCTTATTTTCCTCTTCCATTCCATCCAAAATCAAGGGTTTCTCTCCAAAATCCAATCCAATTCTAGTCTAAACATCTCAAAATTGAGCCGTAGTTTTTGTAAATTAGTTCAAGATTGAAAACTTCCAAGTTAAGAACATCAAGGACCCTATCTGTTCCTTTATGCGTATCTAATCCTAATGGTGATTCATTAGAAGTGGATCAGGGTTAGAGATTATGTGTTTTGGTTGATTGAGAGTTTGATACTCAAGTTGATCTTATTATATTGGATATGTTGGACTTGGATGTGATTTTGGGCATGGACCGGTTATCCCCCATATTATGCGTTCTTGGATAGCTTTTCGATGACATTGAACTTAGCCATCCATGGTATACCCTCGGTGGTGTAGTAGGGAACTATTAGTTGTGTGCCGATGAGGATTATTTCTTATGTTTTGGCTAGGAGACTTATATCTAGGGATTTCGAGTCTTATCTTATAATGTTAGTGCGGAGAGTACTTTTCTTTAACCTGTTCCTATAAATTGTGATTTCCGTATTGTTTTTCCTATAGTTGTACTTGGTCTTTCTCTTGATCGTGATCTTAAGTTTATTGTTGATATGGAGTAGGAAATCCAACCTATTTCTTTGGCACCCTACCCTATGTCTTCTATCGAGCTTAAGGAGCTAAATTCTTATCTTTATGATCATCTAGGTAAGGGTTTTATTAGTCAAAATGAGTTGCTTTAGGGTGGTCCTGTCTTGTTCATGAAGAAAAAAGATGGTATCTTGAATATATGTGTTGATTATAGGAAGCTAAATAAGTTGACAGTGAATAATACATATCTTATGCCTCGTATTGATGAATTGTTTGATCAACTTCAAGGAGTAACAATCTTATTTATCTTTAACTTAGGATTCAGTTACCATCAGTTGAGAATTCAGGTAGAGGACATCCCAAAGATAGCCTTCTAGACTCGTTATGGACATTATGAGTTCCTAGTGTGTCTTTTGGGTTAACCTATGATCTAGATGCATTCATGGATTTGAGGACTAATGTTTTCAAACATTATTTAGAATCATTTGGGATAGTGCTCATCGATGACATTTTTGTGTATTTGAGGAGTACAAAGGAGCATATGCAACATTTGACGACTCTGCTCCAAACTTTTAGATATCATAGGCTTTTTGCCAAATTCTCAATGTGCAAGTTCTAGCTCAAGTCAGTTACATTATTATGCCATATGGTGTCTAATGATGGGATTATGATGGACCGAATGATGATTGAGGCTTTTTGAGATAGGGCCGACCTACATTTCCATCTGAGGTTCGTAGCTTTATTGGTTTTGTCGGTTTCTACAGTTAGTTGATTGAGGTTTTTGCTACTATTATAGTGCAAATGACCAGATTGACCTAGAAGGATGTTCCTTTCCAATGGTCTAAGGAGTGTGAGTTGTCACAACCCAATTTTCGAGTAATGATGGCAACTACCACATTCCACTGGTAGGTAAGCCGATACTATGACCTAGAGCTAATGCAATGGGCTACCTTTCTAGAAATCTCTGACATGGACCCTATATAAGAACACAATATAAACAATAGCATTCCACTATCTAAGATAACCGAAATCCAAATACCAATCCCATGACCTGGTAGTATTAGTATATAAAGCACAAGAACTTACCATAACATACCGCGGGAAGTACACGCAAAGAACACAACCAAGAACTCATCACGGTGTCCCATACCACCGGAGAGTACACCAAAATAATACAATACAAAGATCCCATCACGGTATGCCATACCTTTTGAGAGTACAACAAAAGATCAATCAACAATACATCAAGACAATACTACACCATAATTAACCAAAACCGCGGGTAACACAACCCTGCCATGGCTTATTTTCGAGGTCCACAATGATCATCAATTTCACAATTTAATCACAATGAAACCAATATTGACATAACATAGTTATATAGTTACTTATTCTCTAACTCATTAATAAATTACAAGATTAGTCTATACTATTTAACCTTCATTTCCATAATCCACTAGATTACAAGTCGAATAGTTACTAGCCATCACTTAAAGCAAAAGTTACAAGTTACCAACGCTATTATTTATTCACCCACTACAAGGCCATTCTCGAGTAAGCATTCTCATTATCTAAATCCTCAATTAAACCACCATGACATCACATAATAGATGTCAACTTAACTATCAATCGTATAATACCAAGTCTATTATTATTGAGCATATTAAAACCTTAAGGACTAGTTTCCATATTTTAACCAAGTAAGGTCCACCAAGGAGTTCACTAGGCTTCTAGCCTAAAAGTCATAATCATTTATTAGAAATAACTAATTATCACCTAGGCCGTTTTACTAGGCGAAATTCCATAACATAACCATTAATTCAAGTCAAGTAGATTTACTAGGTAAGCCTTTGGTTCTACACGAGATTACATATACCAATTAGCCTTAACCCTATGATAGGCATAAATTACCTCTAGTTACTAATTAGACTCAACAAGGGCTACACCTCTTATTTAGTGAAAAAGAACAAGGAATAAACAATAATTTACCAAGGAAGACATCATGTCCCACGTATATAAGTGGTTTGTCCGCACATGATCTATCCTCACTATCTATTCAAGCATTTATATAAATTTGCACCACATGGAAACATAATGTCTTTACCTCTTCCGGACTTACCAAGAGTTATTATACCATCAACATATCCTCCGAATTTATAGGGCATCATCATAACATCAACATATCGTTCGAATTCATCGAGAATCAGCATAACATCAATATATCTTCCGAATTCACCGGGCATCATCATAACATCAACATATCCTCTGGATTCACCAGGCATCATCATAACATCAACATATCCTCCGGATTCACTGGACATCATCATATCATCATAACATTCACATATATAGTCAAATCAATAAACATATACAAGCAATAATAATAGAGTAATAGGGATGTAAGGTAACATATGCGACCATTCTTTACTATTAACCATCACCACATAATATGAGTAGACGCATGAGGATGAGTGTCTAAATGATATATATTATCACCACTTTTCAACGGCTATCTATATCATGACCACAAGATAATCAATCAAGTATACATATTATCAAACCATTAATCACATGCATAAACCAACAATCGGGTTTTACCATAATACTCTCAATAAGGTGGGACAACATCCACTCCTAAATACGAAGAATGCCAAAGTTCACTATCACAAGACTAACATCTACTCGGATTTAGGATAAGTTATCTAAATAGCATCATATGGGCTTATCATTCCTTACTAAGCCCACAAGGGAAATGTTCTTCAAGTTTTATTTCTAAGTCAATCTAAACACCAAGGCAATTTCCTAACTAAGCAATATCTAGGTCAACATAACCTTAAGGTTAGGGAGAAACTTCATTCTCATCTATTAGAGAAACTAAAGAGTTCTCCTACTATTTATGCTTCTAGTAGAACAATCCAAGGTTCTAGGATAAGGGTTAAGCATCACACTTTGCAAGTTCAATATTTTATAAGAATCAATTAATCCCAACTATCACCATTCAACCATTTATCATCAAAAACCCGCCCAATCTCACAACATATCAACAATTATAATACAATCAAGCTCAATCTAACTACAAGTAAGCCTAACCTACCTTGAGTCCAAGCAACTCACGAGCCAATAAGCTTTTTCTTTTCTCTTCCTGAAGCCTCTTTTCCACGAGCCAAGCCATCATTAATACAATCTAAGAATTATAACAAGATTAACAATACCCATTATAGAACTATCATGACATGGGTTCAAAATAACACCAAACCGACAAGTGGGTTACACCTTCAAAAAATGAGTTTTTGAGACCAACCAATTGTTCAACTATTATTAGGGAGTTATAAACCTCAAGAAATTTGACTAAATCAATCACATATGGAGTTCAATTTAAGTCTCAATGACTTACGGGTTTTGGGTTAAGAAATCAATAATTTGACATCAACTGAAAGGAATCATACCTTTGATTTGTAGCAAGATTTGATTAAACAAGTTGTTTAAGCTTCTAATCAACCCACAAGACTCACTTGGAAGATTTTACACTCCATTAGGGTTTATAGATTAAGGGGGAGGCATAAAATCGCCAAAATTTTGGGCAAGACAACCTATAAATAGGCATGCCCAGCCCTCAGGTCACACGGTCGTTCCCTTCACCTAGCCACGATTGCGGCATCGTAGTTGCTCCTACATCACCACAATTTTTGTATCTCTTCCTATGCCAGGCAAAACTAAAACTTGAGACTTTGTTCTGGCTTCCACTAATGCCTCGCGATGTATTTGGAGTCCGATTTGAGCAAATAAGATACGTAAGCACATAGATTTCGACGTCCCAAAGGCATAAGCAAAGTCGGATTTCGCATTTAAGTTCGTATTAGTAGTGTTTTTGCTTAGTGGTCACTTAGACCAATGAACACTTCAAATTGGAAAAATGGCTCTAACAACCAAATGAACCACCAGGTAACCAATTTATTAGTTTCGTCAAGTAACTAATGACTTGGGGCAACTATGGAGAGGTCTATCAGTGAAATAAGCTAGAATACGGACAATGACATGAAGGGTCATTACAATATCTACTACTAAGGAACTTTTGTCCCCGAAAGTTAAATACAAGAAAATACCTGAAGTCTCAAACAAATGAGGATACTGGGCTCACATCTCACTCTTACTCTCCTAAGTAGCCTCCTCTTCTGGGCGAAGCCTAAACTGAACCTTGACTACCAGGATATCCTTAGTCAGCATCGCCTCATATCACTAGCCGAAATCAATACGGGCTCCTCCATAAAGGTCAACTTATTAACCAACTGGACCGAGTACCATCAAGCGCATGAGTAGTATCAGGAATATACTTCCGCAACATAGAGACATGAAAAACTGGATGAACAGCGGCAAAGCCTTGAGAAAAATACAACTCATAAGCTACCTCACCAACTCCATAGAGAATCTCAAAAGGACTAATATAGTGAGCGTTAAGCTTACCCTTCCTCCTAAATCTTATCACAACTCTTATAGATGAATCACAAAGGAACACCGGATCACCAATTCCAAATCTCAAGCCATGTAGTCTACGATCGGCATAGGCATTCAGCCCCACTCTGGGCTGCTCTCAGCCTATCCTGAATCATCCTATCCCAATACAATGAGTCCTGAAGCAAATCTATACCATAGGGTCTAACCTCGAAAGTCTCAAACCAACCTATTGGAGAACGACATATCCTAATATACAAAAACTCATAAGGTACCATCTCAATAATGGAATGATAACTATTGTTTTAAGTTAATTTTTTCAATGCTAAGTGTTGATCCCAATAACCACCAAAATCCATAACGGAGCTCAGAGAATATCCTCAAGCAACTAGATAGTTTGCTCCCACGAACTATCTATCTGTGGATGAAAAACTATATTCAAGTCCACTCAAGTACCCAACTCCTCTTCAAATGCCCTTCAAAACCTTAAAGTAAACACATAACCACAATCAAATATGATAGACACAGAGACCCTATGCAAACGAACTATCTCCCGAACATAAATTTAGGGTAATCTCTTAGCACTGAAGGTCATCTAAATATGAATGAAATGGTCCAACTTGGTCAAACGATCCATAATAATCCAAATACCATCATGACAACGGAAAGTATGAGGAAAACCACTAATGAAGTCCATAGTGATCCGTTCCTATTTCCACTCGAGAATGGGCAATCTCTTAGTCAATCTGCCTGGACATTGACGCTTAGCCTTAACCTGCTGGCAACATAAGCAACGTTCTACGAAGTTTACCATATCCCTCTTCATACCATCCTACTAGTATAGCTGCCTCAAATCTCCATACATCTTGGCTATACCAGGATGAATTGAATATTAAGAATAATGACCTTTGTGCAGAATTGACAGGATCAAGTTATCAGGTCAAGGAACACAAATATGACCCCAAAATCTCAAGATACCCACTAAATATATGGTGTCTCTCCCAGACTCACCACTCACTACCCAATCTCTGAGAATTCATAACTACTATCATCAAGCTGACGATCACGAATCTGCTCAAATAGGGAGGACCTCGCCTCCTTATTAGCAAAAATCCTTATAGGATCCAAAATAATAATATGAAACATCAAATTGGCTATGGACTGGATGTCCCATGCCAAGAGCTTCTAAGAAAATGATATACACACCAAACTACCCATACCACCGCCTTGCGACACAAGGCATCCACAATAATATTTTTCGAACCCGAATAATACAATATATAAATATCATAGTTCTTTAGCAATTCCATCCACCTACACTGGTGAGCATTAAGCTCTCTAGGTCAAAAATGTTGAAGACTATGATGATAAAAAAAATCTCACAATGCACACCATACAAGTAATGCCTCAAAATCTTAAGCAAAAAAAACTACAACTACTAACTCCATATCATGAGTGGGGTAGTTGCGCTTATGCACCTTAAGTTGTCTAGAAGCATATGAAATGACATGACCCTTTGCATCAAAACACAACAGCGACTAACACCAAAAGCATCAATAAACACTATGAATCCCTTGCCCTCAACTGGAAGAGCTAACACCGGGGATAAAGTGAGACAATCCATGAGATTTCTAAACCTCAACTTATACTTCTCGAACCATTATAAGGGAACTTACTTATGGTCCAATCTAGTCATAGGGGCTGATAAGGTTGCAAATCTCTCAACAAAGCGCCTATAATAACCAGCAGAACCAATAAAACTGCAAACCTCAATCATAGACATAGGCCTAGTCCAATGATGAATCGCCAAAATCATAGCTGGGCCTACCATAAAACCCACGTTAGATACCACATGACCAATAAAAGACATTGAATCAAACCAAAACTCACACTTGGAGAACTTGGCAAAAAGCACATGCTCTTACAAAACTTGGAGTGCAATCCTCAAATACTGCGCATGCTCCTTACTAGTCCTCGATTATACAAGAATACCATCAATTAACACAATAACAAAAGAGTCTATAATGTCTAAACACACGGTTTATCGAGTCCATAAAAATAGTTGGGGAATTCTTCTGCCCAAAAGACATCACCAAAAACATATATTGACCATAACGGGTCCTAAAGGTTGTCTTCAAAATATCCTCAGCCTAAATCCTGAACTAATAATAATTGGACATCAAATATATCTTGAAAATATAGCTACACCCTGAAGCTGGTTGAACAAATCATCAATGTGAGGCATAGGATAATGGTTCTTCATTGTCACCTTGCAAAGTTTCCTATAGTCAACACACATTTGCATCAAATTATCTTTCTTATTTACAAACAAAATAGGGGCTCCCCATGGGGACACACTCGGTCTAATGAACCCATCGCCAAGAAGATCCTAGAGCTCAGAGTTCAGCTCTACAGGTGCCATACTAAGGCCCCATAAAAATAGGTCGGGTACTATGCTTAAGGTAACTAGCAAAGTCAATCTCACGGTCAGTAGGGATGCCAAGCAGATAATCAAAAAATACATTAGGACACTGACACACAATAGAAAAAGAGTCAAGCGTTGAACTCTCAATATGGGTATTATATACTTAGATGAGATAAGACTCACAACCCCTCGAAATAAGCCATCTGGCAAAAATATAAGATATAATCCCCATTGGCTTGTGGCTAATCACTACTTTCCATACACTAGGGGTATGCCAGGCATGGTAAGGGTAATGGTCTAGGTAAAACAATCCATGACCACATGACAGTGGGATAACCAAACCATAGCCAGAATCACATTAAAACCCAACATATCCAGAATAATAAGATCAGCATAAATAGCAACATTACTCACTGTCACAGCACATGATCTTAATACCCAATCCACTACTAAAGAATCGCGTAAGGTAGTGGATACGCGTAATGGCACAAATAATAAATCACTAGACAAGTCCAACTATGGTTCATAATAAAAAGATATTTAAGAATAAGTGGATCCAGGATCAAATAAAGCAAGATCTGACTTAAGGCATACAAAAAATGCACTAATTAATACAACATCTGAAGTCTTAGCCTCGGGTCTAACAGGTACTATACATATAACTGACCACGCCTACAACCTGGATGGGCACCTGACCAACCTTCTACCCTGCCTGCTTAAGTACCACTTCGAGCACCCCGATAACCACCTCTATGACCTCAAAAACCACCTCTACCTAAGGGATGAATTGCCGTAATGGGAGTATCTCCCTAGGATGAAATAACAATCGCCATGCTACTAGGGAACTCTTTAGAGAAATAAAGAGGAAGACCTTAAGTAAAACAACACTTTTGAGAAGAACCAAAACTCATAAATTTGGCTGATCCAGCATAGATACCACGCCTAGCATGGTCCACAGATGAACCCCCCAAAGACTGATGACCACCCTTACTATGGCGACCACTAGCAATAAACTGATACCCATTGGTGGTCTGAAGAGCTGCCTAAATTGGTCAACTAGTTTGAACCTGAGGTTTAATAGATGGACGAGGAGGATGTCAAGCATAATGAATACCATCTCTGAATCGAGAATGACTACGGCTCCTACCAAAACTCTCCTGATACTTGGTCCTCTAATCGCGACCCTCACACTAAATGTCTTTCATCACTCTAGCATGATCAAAAACTTTAGCAAAGGCCCTATTTATAGCAACCAAACTCTAAGTAGCTATCCAAATAGAAAGTCTCTATCTTCTTATAAAGCAGCAAATTCACTCATACTTAGTATTCAAGATAAAAGTAGCATGCCCAAACAACTCATTGAAATAATCCTCATACTTAGAGACTATAATAGAACCCTCCTATAATCTAGAGAACTAATCTCTTAAATGTTCTCTAAGGCTACACGACATAACCTTCTCCATAAATATCTTAGAGAACTTATCCCAAGAGAGAGAGTAAGATCCAACTGGTTTCGAACTCACAAATGTCATCCTCCAGTGTCTAGAAAACAAGTCCTATTTAAATATAGTGTAGACCACACCGCGAGTGTCAACAAGGCCTAACTTGCGAAGCCTATACTTATAAGTAGCTAGAAACTCATATGCATCCTCTCCAAGAGCACGAAAAAATATTAGTGGAGCTAACCTCAAAAACCTACCCAACATCTTCTACTTCTCTGCAAACATAGTAAGCTGGGTCACAACTGTATAAATATCTATCGCTGAACAACTTCCAGAATAGGAGGAACCTCAACTCCAGGAGCTACAGCTATAGGCTGTACTCCTGCTCTAGTAGTTTGTGAACTATTAATGATACCCAACATATGAACCAAAGCATCCCTAAGAAAAGAAGAGGGGATGAATTCTTATGGAGACTGGGTTGGTCCCTGGCCCACAGATGGCTGAGGTAAAGGAGTATCTGGCTTTAGTGTAGGAATAGGACCTTCGGGAGGTATAACTTGATCCCTAATTGGGGACATATCACATCTTGGTCTCGAGCCCCTCCTCACATCTCACTAAAGCACATGTCCTAGGCTGCAAAGAGTAAAGTTAATAGAATATCCAACAAACCAACTCGGATTCTTAGCATGACATGAGTGAATAAGTGAAGGACTCCTAAGAATATCTTATAGCCTCCCAAAGTTAGGAAACGGATGACAAAGTTTTGATCCGCAGGACTCTATTAGACACTTTCTCATGTACCAGTCATATCGGTGAAACCTAGGCTCTGATACCAATTTGTCATGACCCAATTTTTGAGTCATGATGGCACATACCACATCCACAGATAGGTAAGCCAAATTTGTAAACGGAAGCTAATGCAATGGGTTACCTTGGTAGAAATGTCCAACATGGACCCTCTATAAAAACACAACATAAATAATAATATTCCATAATCTAAGACAACTAATATTCAAATACTAATCCCATAACCTGATAGTATTAGTATATAAAGAACAAGAACATACTATGAGGTTCCATACCACCTAGAAGTACACGCAAAGAACACAATTCAGAACTAATCACGGCATTCCAAACCATCGATGAGTACATCAAAAGACTACAATAAAAAGAACCTATCACGGCGTCCCATACCACTGAATAGTACACCAAAAGATCAACCAACAATACATTAATGCAAATTCCAGCTAGTATATTCCAACAACCAGTTGACTATGATTAGAAGCAACAATTCTATAGTTAATATCTGAGATTTGGGAATCATCCTGAAGCTTGTGAGCAAAAGGAAGTGGCGCCAGATAAAGACCAGGTAGAGGGGTTCCAAGAGGTCCAAAAATAGAAGAAGGAACAGAAGAAGAAAAAGAAGAATGATAGAACCCAAGTGCACATGCAAATGTACGTGGACTATCAAGTAGTAAAGTGGCCTTTAAGTAAGCCAAGTATCGATCCCACAATGACTTGATTTAATAATTATTCTATTCTAGTTCACAATTTAGGTTAACTTAGTGCAAAAGTCACCAAAAAGAGAGTTTGGGATATTGTAAATTGCAAATAAAGTCAACTATGCATAAAGTAAAGATCTTTAAACAATCAATAGGAGAAAAGCCTAGGGTGAAAGAACTTCAAACAATCATATTATATTATTGAATTTCCTTCACTAACTTGCTTATCGTGGTTGTTGATTCGTATGGTTAATTGCATGATTATGGTTTCCCAACCTCTAACCTTTTACCTAATTTGGATATTACAACTACATCATTAAACGGATATGCAATAATCCAATTAAGTGTTGTTAAAGCTATCATCCTACGTGTGAATCAAGTAACGCATCTAAGTACATCCCTGTTCTAGATAGTAAGTCAAATTGTTTATTGCATAAAAGAATAAAATCCATACTTTGTTCATTTCCATGTTCTATCTCCCTATTTCCTCTCTCATGATCACAAGGTCAATAATGAATATTTTCAAAGGGTAGCTAATCCTAAAAATAGGTAAAACAAAAATTAACAAACAACCAACAATGATAATGAAATTAAACAAACTTAATTCAAAATAATAGTACTCATGTTCTTAGCTTTAACCTCGGAAAG
Source organism: Capsicum baccatum var. pendulum (assembly GCA_030864225.1). NCBI lineage: Eukaryota > Viridiplantae > Streptophyta > Magnoliopsida > Solanales > Solanaceae > Capsicum > Capsicum baccatum. The sequence goes on from CM061560.1 coordinate 148,330,629, forward strand.
AGGGTTCTTAGCCACTAATAGTCATAAGCATGATCCAAAAGGTTGAATACATGATATAATCTAAAAGAAAGCTAAAGAAATAAAGTAAAACCTAAAAGATAAAGTTGTAGCGGCCTCTCAATGCTCTAAGATGTCCATGAATGAATAAAAATGTGTACAAAGAAGTAATTATAGACATATGGTAAGCCCAAGCCATGTTGGACATGGATTCAACATGCTAGTCAAGCATGGAATAGAGCACGCATAGCTGGCTCCATTGCACTGTTCTAGAGGGGGCATTGCGGGCTCCATTGCACCAAAATAGAGCCCGTGTCGCTAAAACATCATGGGCAAACACTGGAATTCGCTCTAAAATTATTTTCTAAGGCAAGGAAGCACTGGAATGGAGGGTGAAATGCACCCAAATCACGGGCACATGCTAAAACTTGCTTCCCAAATTTTTGTTAAATATTGATCCTCCAATCGTTCATCCCTTGACTTGTGGTGTATTTTCTATAGATTTCCAGCCTATTCATCATTAAAATATAATCATATTCATCTCAAAAAGCATTCTACATAATCACACATCATGAATTAAAGATCATAGCAACCCAATATCTATGATGATGAATCAAAACAAGAGCTAAGGCTAAGCTAATTCACATTGATATTTAACTTTATGTTCCGACTCTTACCTTAATCAAATTGAACCTTGCACACTAATAACAAGTTACTCCACTCATAATTACACATTAAACCCAATTAGAACACTATAGAATCCAAGGGGATCAACTAGACAAGCACCTAATTTAAGATAGTAACGCTAGTTTCCTCGATTGAACTCTTAATGACTCATTGAAGTACAAACTTTGTTGGAATTCAGTTTAAACATTATAAACTCATGATTTAACACTTATATGCACATTAATATCACTAAAAATCCATATAGAACACGAATCATCCTAAAAAAAGACTAAAAAGACTAGAATAGTTACACTAGAATGCATAAATACACCCAACATCACCACCCCAAACTTAAAACCATGTTCATCCTCGAACAACTCTTAACTATAATCTTCATCAAATAAGGAGACTCTACACTTCTACTACACACAAGAGACTCAATCTAGTACTACTATGACTACACAAAATGCAAGTTTCTACGCTAAGCATGTTACATACACAACTAAAAGCTTATGAACACTATTTCAAAACATCCTAGCCTCAAGAATTGACTCACCTAGTTGGAAAACTCATGCCTATCATTCAATCAAGGACGTCATACAAATCACCAACATTCATCAAACATGTTCCCCTTACAACAATAGGGTTACCCATAATCACTCATAATTAAGCAATTCATAACATGATATGTACAAGAATCAAATTATACTCACTCTCACAAGGAATTTATAAGTTACACACAATGAACCATAGGCTTTCTTTTATGTAGTGCTCCGCTAATATCAGAATGTCAAGTGTGGGATCAATTTGATTTTTTCTGGAAATATTATTTATTACAACAAGAATTAATATTTTTCTTTTTCTTATTCACAACCATGGTAATACTTTTAGCACAATGTCTAGCGCACCCATCCACCACATATCAATTATTAACACCAAAAACTATTACCTTGGGGCATCAAATTCACCTTTTGTTCTTATTTCTCAAACTCCCTAATCAATTAGTTTTTCATTAAAGCACCTAGGAGCTTTTGGAGAAAATTAAGGCATATCAATAAAGGGGATTTGGCTATATATAAAGTACCAAAAAAAATAAGCTAAAGGATCAATGGGGTTTAACTAGGATTATGCACTAGGGTAGGTCAAAAAGAAGGTATAAAACAACGCTATCAAAGAAATGCCTAAATTATCTCCTAAACTCATATTCTTTATATCACTTTGCACGCACACCGGAAAAGTTTTAGACATCACATGCAACATGGAATATACAAAAACCTTATACGCACATAGAAAATGCTCAACTCAATTGGATCATCAAAGACTTTCAACAAAAAATAACATGAATTTAATTTTGAAAGAAACAAGTACAAGAGTCACACTATGAGCCTAAGAGTCTCAAAAGTATCAATTCTCTTATTCAACATGATTTTACCAAACAAAACACTTAAATTATGCAATCAAAAATAGCACCCACAAGAATATCTTACACAATATAATTTTAAATTGAGCCAAAAATTGGGAATTTACCCACCCTACACTTAATAATCTACTTTGCCCCCAAAGTGAACTTAAAAGTAAGAGCTAGAAATACTCCTTGAGGCCTCTAGGCCTAGCTAGTAGCATCTTTTGCATTAATGGGATATGCAGGGCCTCACACTCAATTTTTTTCATGATCCTTAGCTAGGGTTTTTGATACTCAAACTTCCGATAGACCTGTGACTCAACTAAAATAAAAAACTACGTGAAGTAAAAACTACAAAAACGGCAAAGAAAACATACCTACTTAACTTGGGTTTGCCTTCCAAGTGGCACCTAATTTAGTGTCATGGCATAACCTAACTACGACTTAGCCATTCTCTTTCCTTCTCATCTCATGCCTGGTCTCTATCTTCTTATTCTTTTCACCCCTCTTGCATATGAATTCTAAAGAGTTATAGGGTTTTTCAACTTCATCCTTTTCAGGCTCATCAACTAGCATCATATCATGCTATAGTATTTGGAGGATTTGGCTACTCAATAAGGTTGTCAGAAGAGGTCTTTGGTAGACAAGCCACCCCACACTTATCCCATTCAGTAACATTGACCATACACAATTCATTATATTGGGATGTTATTTTGAGTACTTTGTAAACTTTAAATACTGCCTCTTCATCCTCCAAACTCATTGTGAGTGTGGCTTCTCTAACATCAATCAATGCTCCGCCTATTGCTAAAAATGAATGCCTTAAGATGATTATTGTTTGTTCGTCTACTCAAACGTCTTGAACAATAAAGTTAGTAGGAATAACAAATTTACCAACCTTTATAAGGACATCCTCAATGATTCTTTCTGGATAGGCAATGGACCTGTCTGCCAGTTGTAGATGCATAGTGCATGGTCTGGGCTCACGTAAACCTAATATATTAAATAGAGATAGGGGTATCAAGTTGATACTCACCCCTAAATCACTAAGTGCTTGAACCACCTCACTGTTGCCAATCTGTATAGAGAGAGTAAACCTCTGATGGTCCTTAAGCTTTTTTGTCATCTTTTGTGTCATCACCTTTCTAGACTCTTCAGTGAGTGTTATAGCCTCCACATGCTACAATCTCACCTCATTAGTAACCACATCCTTTAAGAACTTAGCGCACTTGGGAATAACCTAAAAAACAACTAACAAAGGTAGGTTAATGTAAAGCTCTCTAAATATGTCAAAGAATATCTTAAACATTACATCTTCATTTGATTTAATTTACCTCTAAGGGAAGGGTAGTGGCGCCATCTTCTTCTTCTCTGGTTAATAAACTTTCATTTTTAAGTTCTCAGACTTCCTTGAATTATCAACAACTTCTTTTGGATACCTATTGTGTCACTACTTCAGTATCTACCTCTTTTGTTGGATTGGGAAGTTCTCTTTAAAGCTCTTTACAACTTCTCAACGTGATTTTCATGACTTGTTTTGGATTTTCTATCTCTGCTTGTATCCCACCATGAGGCCTCATATTTAGTGCCTATTATAACTACCTTAACTGCAACTCTAAGCTTCTATGCGGAGCTTGCTGATTTTTTCATCCATATCCAATTGTGTATGATTAGCTTGAACCTGCTTCATCATCTCTTCCAAATTACTAATAGACTGATTTGGTTATGCCTGTGGTTGCTATATTTGTTGTTGTTATGCATTCCATGGATGATTTTGCCACTTCATGTTGTAGGCATTACCATAATTTAAACTTTGAGCATTGCCCACATACATAACAGATTTCGGATTTGATGCACACTACAATACCCCGTAATTCTACATATCTTAAATTCATCTCAAAGATGTCCAATACATGATTTAAATATGAATACACATTTACACATTTGGAATTTTCAATATTTTGATTTCTTTTGTATGGAAAATTGAATAAGCTTTCCATAAATAAAAAATTCGCCTAAATTCATAACTGGGTAAGAAGTTAAGGAGATTTAAAGTTTTAGTCATAAAACACCATCATTTCTGCCAGTGGAGTGTCGCACCATAAGCCAAAATAAAGTTTGTCAGTATCCAGCAAGACTCTACAATAACACCGCATCGCGCAAAACTCCTAAATCCCAATTGTCCTTTTTCCAGTGAACCTCTATGATGTCTCTGCATCGCTCCAAACTTTCAGGTCGTAAATAAAGTGCCAACGTGATAGCTCTACATCACACCATCTCCCAATTTCCCAATTGTGAAATTCCAGAGACACGATGCGATAGTGCTGCATCGCACTAGCCTGTCAAATAGGGAAATTTTGATGAAAAACAAATATTTCATCCATGAATAATTTGGTCTGTTACCAAGGTTTTAAAACATCCTGGTGCGGGATTTAAACCCTAAAAATATTTCAAATCATTATTTACTCATTTTTTCCAAAATTATGAACATTCTCTCGCAAGACACGAAACCCTAGCTTTCAAGAATTAAAGGCAATTCCAAAAATCTCTCCAAGAACTTCAAGAAACTTATAATCAAGATATGTTAAGTGTTGATTCATGGGTCCCTTTCATCCATAAAGATCAAGAATCTATTTTTTAAAGTTCAACTATATGTATTTTTATGACTCCTAGGTTGGGTTTTTATTTTATTCATGTTGATAATGACCAATTGAATTCTAAGCCATGATTGGTAATAAATTTCTTTGGAATTAGTTATTATTTAAGTAGATTCATGTGAACCCATGATTAAACCCTTGAACTGGGAAATTAGAATTGAATCATGATGTTTACTTGTTATGCAATGTTGTCTTCATACACTATGTTCATTATGTATTTGATGAATTGCCTATATGAACTGCCTATGTGAACTAATAAGAGAAGAAACCATGCCATGATTAGTTTATGTGCAAATGTTTGATAAATTGTCAATGAGAATGGATTAATGCCACCATATAGCACGCAATTATGTATTCCCCATTAATGTTTAAGTGATGCACCCCAAGTGTTCATTGAAATGTATTAATGAATGAATTATGAGTATATATCCATTGTAGGGTTTTTAGGCTTGTTTCATTATTTAAATATTATGCTATCGAGTCCTGGGGGTGTCTAATACCCGACAATTTAGCTGTATGCCTAGTGACAGTGTCATGTTTTCATGATATCCTAAATCAAGCCATGTTTAATAGAATTCAATTAGTCATGTGACTTAGGAAAACTCAGTAAACTCAGTAATCCCAATAATCTCTGAAAGCTCAGTGCTCAGTAATCTCAGTAGTATTTAGTCAGTCAACGACACTCAATGAACTCAGTCTAGTCCTATTTAGTTAATCATTTTTAGTGTCTATTTGGATAGGAGTATGATTTAGTACCGAGTGAACCCAAGGATAAAGACACACATTAACAGTTGAGGGTGTGTTCCTTATAAGTAATCCTTGCATTCCAGAACTATGTAGCCAGCATAGGTTGAGACATCATCACTAGATGATGAGGGTTGATGATGTGGATAAACACTTTAGATTAGGGTCCCACCATTTTTGTATGGGGACACTGCTAGATGAGGGTCACTCACAGTTGTCCTTACCAGTGGCACAGTATTGACACCCTTCTAATTGGGATTACATATTGGACTCCTAGATATATTGCTTTAATTGGGGCATGTCGATTAAAGGAATACATCCCATAGCTACAGTTTTAGACTCAGTATTAGTAATAGACCTCAAGTAGTTCTTCAAAATTTTAGGACTGATAGACACAGTCCACTCATAATAGTACAGAACTCAGTTAGGTCCATCAGAACCTAGACTGTCAGATATAGTCACTCAGTATTAGTTATTTCAGTTATTAGTGACTTATGCTATCAGTAATCAGACTCAGTAGTCAGTACCATCAGGAATTCAATCACAGTCACTTATTCATGCATGTATTCTCACATTTAAGTTATTTAGTTAGTTAGCATTATTTATGCATTTGAAACCTTTGCATTCAGCCCACCTCACTTGCATACTAGTATATTCAAACGTACTGACACATTTGTGCTATGGTGTTTTACACCATAGGTTCTGAAGCACGAGCATCAATGGCATTCCAGTTTCAGCAATCAGAGTTAGCAGCAAGTCCTCATCATTCGAGCACATGATCACTACTTTATTTATGCATTACTTAGTTTATTTTAATAGTTGGAGTTAGTTGGGAATATGTCCCATCAACTCCTTAGTTGGGAATATGTCCCATCAACTCCTTGTTCAAATAATTTAGAGGCTTTCATAATACAATGTTTTCAGACTAAATGCTTTTAGACATTGTTTCAATTTCTGTATTATCGTACCACATTATTTGAATATGGTTTTATTAGATATTTATCAGTATTGAACCTTATGGCATATTTCAGCCTACTATTTCTGTATTTATATAGTATATTATGCAGTGCTTAGGTACAAATATTAGTCATGGGTTAGCTTCTGGTTCTTTGAGGTCATGAGGATAGTGTAGCATTCCGAGTACTAGATACGGGACGTTACAAACTTGGTATCAGAACCTAAGGTTCAACAGAGTCCTAGGAAGTCTAAAATCCATATCTAGTAGAGTCTTGTACATGGGTGTGTTGCGCGCCATATTTATTTGTAGGAGGCTATGAGATGTTTTAGGAATAGTTTCCCTTCTTTCAGTATTAATGTCATGATAGTGAGTGTGAGCTCAAATTTAACTCTAAGTCTAAACCGTTTCTCCCTATTATTCTACTGAACATACCCCTCAAAAGGAGAAATAGAAATTAGTCTTGCCCGTCCAAGAAAATCCCTTGGACGAACTCGTCTCTCTTGTAGAGTTCAGAGCTGCATTCACCACTCTTGCTAATTTAGTTGTTGATCAAAATAAATGACCAGCTATCATTCTAGCCTACCCAATGGCCAATTCAGCTGTTGCCAGGAGTCATGACTTCAACCGAATGAATTCTCTATCCTTTTTTCGAGTCTAAGTCAGAAGAGTATCCTCAGGAGTTCCTATAAAAGGTTTAGAAAGTTACGGATATCAAGGGGGTTAATTCTAGTGAGAGTACTGAGATAGCCATATATCAGTTGTAGGAAGTTGCTCACACTTAGTTCAAACAGTGAAATTCAGAGAGTTTAGTTGAAGTAGGTCCTATTGAGTGGAAGGAATTTGTCACTGCATTATTAGATAGATTCTTTTCCCAAGAGCTGAGAAAAGCTAAGGTGTTAGAATTTATAAACCTCAGGTAGGGCAATATGAGGGTGAAATAGTATTCTCTTAAGTTTACTCAATTTGTCAAATATGCTCCTCATATGGTTGCAGATAGCAAGGCCAAGATGAGTAAGTTTGTTTCTAGGGTGAATGATAGTGTTGTCAATGAGTGTAGGTCTGTGATGTTGAATAGTGATACGAACATAGCTAGGATTATGATCCATGCTCAACAGATAGAAGAGGAAAAGATTAAAATGTGAGAGGGGTAGAATAAGAGAGCAAGGACAGGTAGTTTCAATTTTCTCAGCCTAAGTCAGAGGCAGGGAACTATTCTTTGCTCATCCCAAATTCATCCATTCTAGTTCCTTCCTCAGCCAGTACTCCAGTTCCTAAGTTCAGGGAGGGTAACAAAGATAGGGCTCCAAGCTGTAAATCTAAGGGTAGTATTAGCAGTGCTCGAACTAATCCACTTTGTCAGACTTATGGTAAGAACAACTAGGGTACTTGCAGAGCTGGCAGTGATGTCTATTTTTGATGTGGCAAGCCAGGCCACAAAGTCAGAGATTGTCCACAGTCAGGTTATCAGGGTCAGTATAACCGTTCCCCAGACCAGTCTGGTATCCCAAATTAGTAGGGTGCCACTTCCAGTGCTACTAGTGGGAAACACCTAAAAAGACTTCATGCTCTCCAGTCTCAGCAAGAACAGGAAAATTCTCCTGATGTAGTTACTGGTACATTACAGATCTTTTGCTTTCATATTTATGGTTAGCTAGATCCAGGAGATTTCTTGTCTTTTGTTACTCTTTATATAGCAGTTGATTTCGGATTCATCCCTAAAATACTAGTCGAGCCCTTGTCAGCATCTACCCCAGCGGGTAAAACCATCATAGCCCAGTGGGTATACAGTAACTGCCCTATTTTAATATTTTAGAAAGTCAACTCAGCAGACTTTGTCAAATTAGAGATGATTGATTTTGATGTCATTCTCAACATGTATTGGCTTCATTCCTACTATACCACAGTTGATGGTAGAAATATAATAGTTCATTTCTAGTTTCCAAATGAACCTATCCCAGATTAGAAGGGTAGCACTTCAGCTTTCAAAGGACAGATTTTTTCATACCTTTGAGAAAGGAAAATGATATGTAAAGGATATGTCTATCATCTTATTCGAGTTAAGCACACTAGTTCTGAAACTACCAATCTTAAATCAATCCTAGTCATGAGTGAATATTCAGATGTCTTTCCCAAAGATTTTCCAGGAATTCCTCCCAAAAGGGAAACAGACTTCAACATTGATTTTTTTCCAGATACTCAGCCTATATCTATTCCGCCATATAGAATGGCACCAACAGAACTCAAAGAATAGAAAGAGCAGTTGAAGAATTTCTTACATAAGGGATTTATCAGATCTAGTGTATCCCCATGGGGTGCACCAGCCTTATTCATGCTCAAAGAGATGGTTCTTTCAAAATGTGCATTGATTACCGTTTGCTTAATAAAGTCACAACCAAGAATAAGTATCCACTTCCCAGAATCGATGACTTATTTGACCAACTTTTGGGTGCCAGCTATTTCTCTATGATATACCACAGATTAGGCTGTCATCAGCTTAGAGTCAAAGAATGTGACATTCTGAAAACAAATTTTGGAACTCCATATGGTAACATATAATTCCTAGTCATTTCTTTTGTCATACCAATGCCCGTGCAGCTTTTATGGACTTGATGAACTGTGCGTTCAAGTAGTACATGGACATGTTCATCATAGTCTTTATAGATGATATTTTTGTATATTTCGGCAACGAGCGTGATAATGCAGAACATCTTAGAATTATACTTTAGACTCTCAGAGATTATCATCTATCCGTCAAATTCAATAAGTGTGAATTTTGGCTAAGGTCAGTAACATTCTTTGGTCATATCATTTCTGGTGATGGAATTTGAGTAGATACTCAAAAGACCAAAGTAGTAAAAAATTGGCCTAGACATGTCTCTCCATTAGATATCAGAGTTTCTTGGGTTTGGATGGCTATTAAAGATGGTTTGTTGAGGGATTTTCTTCTATTGCATCCCCAATGTCCAGATTGACTAAGTAGAAATTCAACTTTCAGTGGTCAAATCCTTACGAGAAGAGTTTTCAGGAGTTGATGACTTAACCCACCTCAACCCTAATTTTGACTCTCCCAGATGGTCTAGATGGGTTCGTGGTGTTCTGTGATGCATCCAAAGAAGGTTAGGGTTTTGTCCTAATAGAACATTGTATGTCCATAGTTTACTACTCTAGATAGCTTAAACCCCGTGAGAAGAATTATCCTACTCATGATCTTAAGTTAGTAGCCGTAGTATTTTCCTTAAAGATTTGGAGGCATTACCTATACGAAGTTCATGTAGATGTGTTCACAGCTCATAAGAGCCTTCAGTATGTCTTTTCTCAAAAAGATCTCAATCTTCATCAGAGAAAATGGTTAGAGCTCTTCAAAGATTATGACATGAGTGTCCTTTCTCATCCAGGCAAGGCCAATATAGTGGTTAACGCTCTCAGTACACTGTCTATGTGTAGTGTTACTTATATTGAAGACAGCAAGAAAATGTTAGTTTAAGAAGTCCATCAACTTGCCAGGCTAAGTGTTCGCTTAGTCGATATAGAGGAGAGTGATATATGGGTTCAGATTAGTTTAGAATCATCTCTAGTTTCTGAGGTGAAAGAAAAGTAAGACAGAGATTCTACTCTTGTAAAGTTAAAAGAGTCAGTAAAGAATCAAAAGGTTGAGGTTTTCTCCTAAGAGGAGATGGTGTATTGCGTTTTCAGGGTCGTCTATGTGTTCCAGGTATAGATGTCTTGAGGCAGCAAATTCTTGCAGAAGCACATGGTGCGCACTAATCTATTCATCCAGAAGCCATAAAGAAGTACCGCGACTTGTGGGAGATCTATTAGTGGAGTGGGATGAAGAGAGATGTGACAGAGTTTGTCGGTAAGTGCTCTACGTGTCAGTAGGTTATGATAGAGTATTAGAAGCCTAGTCGGTCCATGCAAGAGTTCAATATTCCTACTTAGAAGTAGGAAGAAGTGAACATGGACTTTGTGACGGGTTTTACATGTACTCGTCATCAACATGATTCAGTTTTGGTCATTGTAGACAGAATGACCAAATCAGCTCATTTCCTTCTAGTCCATACCTCTTATTCAACTGAGGATTACACTAAACTCTACATCAAAAAGTTGGTCTTATTGCATAGTGTTCCATTATCTATTATCTCAGACAGAGGTACCCAGTTAACCTTTTATTTCTAGAAAGCATTCCAAAAGGGTCTTAGTACCCAAGTTCATCTTAGTACAACCTTCAAACCTCAGACAGATAGTCAAGCAGAAAGGACCATCTAGACTTTAGAAGATATGCTGCGAACGTGTGCAATTGATTTCAAGGGTAGTCCTAAAATCATGTTTAAATTTTTCATGTTCAGCACATTCTTCGGCCTATCTTTTCTCCCATCTCAGTCAGTTTCATAAGAGGAAGAGTGTTCCCAAGTGGAGTATTGTAATACCATGTAATTCTACCTAGCTTAAATTTATCTTGAAAATGTCAAAGACATTCTTTAAATATGAATACACTTTTACATGTGTGGAATTTACAATATTTTGGCTTTCTGCTGTTTGGTAAATTGAATAAGTTTTCCATCGATACCAAATTTGCCTAAATCCAATAATCGGGTAAAACGTTATGAGGATTTAAAGTTTCAGTCATAAAACACCATCATTTCATCTAGTGGCGCATAGCACCATAAGCCAAAATGACCTTTGTCATTTTCTAGTGAGACTCTGTGATTACACCGCATCGCGGAGGGCTCCTAAATCCCAATTGTCCTTTTTCTAGTGAACCTCCGCAATGTCTCTGCATCGCGCCAAAGTTTCAGGTCGCAAACAAAGTGGAAACACGATAGCTCCACATTGTACCATCTCCTAATTTCCTAGTTTTCAAATTTTAGAGACACGACGCAATAGCGCCACATCGCGCCAGTTGTCGAATCGGGAAATTTTGTCAAAAAATAAATATGTCATCCAGGGATAAATTTGTCTTTTCCCAAGATTTTAACAAGTTTAGGTGCTGGATTTAATCACTAAAACTGTTTCAAATCATTATCTACTCACTTTTTCCCCAAAACAGGAATATTGTCTCCCAAGAAACAAAATCCTAGCTTTCATGAAATCAAAGAAAATTTCGAGAATCTCTCCAAGTACTTCAAGAAACTTACAATAAAGATATAACAAGTGTTGATTCATGTGTCCCTTTCACCCATGAAGCTCAAAGATATCTTTTTCTAAGTTCAAGTATATGGATTTTTATGAATCCCATGTTGGGTTCTCTTTTGTTCATGTTGATAATAACAAATTGAATTCTAATCCATGTTTTGTGATAATTTTTTTTGTGGAATTAGTTATTATATGATTAGATTCATGTGAACCCATGATTAAACTGTTGAATTATGAAATTAGAATTGAATCATGATGTTTACTTGTTGTGCAATGTTGTCTACATATACTATGTTCATTATGTGATTGATGAATTGTCTATGTTTACAAATAAGAGAAGAAACCATGCCATGATTATTTTATGTGCAAGTGTTTGATAAATTATCCATGAGAATTGATTAATGCAACGATATAGTATGTAATTATGTAATCCCCATTCATGCTCAAGTAATACACCCCAAGTGTTCGTTGAAATGTTATAATGAAAGAATCATGAGTATATAGTCATTGTTGGGCTTTTAGGCTTGTGTGATTAATTACATATTATGCTATTAAGTCCTAGGGTATCTAATACCCAACAATTTAGCTATGTGCCTAGCGCTGGTGTCATGTTTTCATGATATCCATAGTCAAGCCATGTTCAGTAGAATTTAGTTAGTAATGTGACTTAGGAAAACTCAGTAAACTCAGTAATCCCAATAATCTCAGAAAGCTTTGTGCGTCAATAATCTCTGTAGTATTTCTTCAGTCAACAAAACTCAATGAACTCAATCTAGTTCACTTTATTTAATCATATTTAGTATCTATTCAGAAAGGAGTAGGATTTAGAACCGACTGAACCCAAGGATGAGAACACATACTGACCGTTAAGGGTGTGATCCTTAGAATCAATCCTTGCATTCCAGAACTATGTAGCCATCATAGGTTGAGACATCACACTGACAGATGAGGCTTGATGAGGTGGATAAACACTGTCAGATAAGGGTCCCACCATTTTTATGTTGGGACACTTCTAGATGAGACTCACAGATTTTCCTTATCGGTAGCGCGATATTCACATTTTTAGATGAGGGTCACTTCTAGTCTTTTTAGACATTGTTTCGGTTTTGGTATTGTCGTACCACATTATTTAGATATGGTTTTATCAGATGTTTATCAGTTTTGAACCTCATGGTATGTTTCAACATACTATTCTTCATTTATACAGTATATCATATAATGTTCAGATACAGATATCAGTCGTGGGTTAGGTTGTGGTTCTTTTGAGTCATGAGCACCGTGTAGCATTCAGGGTACCAAATGCGGGGCATTAGACACAGATACTGGTTAAGACGTCACTATTTCCATGGAATTCACACCAACCCAAAGCTTATTGGATTGCATTGACAGTTGTGGGGTTGCTTCATAGTTCTAACTTTCAAGCTGCTAAATTGAGTATTGATTAACTGAGATTATAATGCTATGAATTTGTCCACCTCCAATACACCTACAATTTTTTTCATGGCACTCCTCGAGATTGAATGCTATTCTGGATTCCCTTGAGCAATGTGGTTCAATAAATTATACAACTCATCATATATCATCTCAAGAGCTTGACCACCAGCATCTGAGACTAGAAAAATATTTGTATTATGGACAAGAGCCTCTATAAAAGTATGAGAAAGTACCTCATTGGAGTATTGATGGTGTGGACAGTCCCGAAGAGGAGCCTTGAACCACTCCTAAGAATGATAAAGATTCTTATCTAGCTTTTATTTGAGTCACACTATCTCACTGTGAAGTCTCGCAGTCTTACGATATGAGACGAACCAAATAAGGAATTTTATGGCCATGTCATCCCATGAGGTGATTGTATTTGATAGTTCCACATTTAACTACTTTCTTGCTTCCCTAATCAGTGAAAAGGGGAATAACGTCATCCTCACATGATTTTCAAAAAATTCCATAAGTGGACTTTTGGATCTTCATGTAAAAGACTTGTGAACTGCCTATTGCTAATCAAAAGTTGTATGATTTTTTGTTTAAGCTCCAAATTGCCTCCAGGTGTCGGTTTCTGAAATGGTGAGGTTAAATTGGTTGGAAGTGGGATTGACACTTCTCTGACTGTCCTGTGGGCTGCTTGTTCATCAGCCATGATGAAATGATTCTCTTTGTTTTCTTGGATTTGCAGAACTTGGGGGAAAAGTTTTACTTCTCTCTTGTGTTTATGGAAAAGTTACTCAGTTTCGGAAGTTTGTTCAACCAAGTCCCGATCCCTTGCCAACTTTTGTAAACCTGATTCCTACAAAAACACAACCAATACAAAGCATAAAAACATCAAAGAAATCTAAAAATAAAAATAAAATAAACAATTGCCAAATTAAAAGTCCTCGAAAATAGCACAAAAATCTTGATAGCGCCCAAGCACACACGCAAGTGTACATGGTCTATCAAGTAGTAAAGTGGCCTTTAAGGAAGCCAAGTATTTATCCCACAGGGACTTCATTCAACAATGATTCTCTTCTAGTTCACAATTTAGATTAACTTAGTTTAAGAGTCACCAAAAAGAGTGTTTGGGATACTATAAATTGCAAATAAAGTAAACAATGTGAAAAGTAAACATCCTGAAACAATACACAAGAGTAAAGCCTAGGGTTAAACAACTTCAAACAATCATACTATGTTATTGAATTTCCTTTGTTAACTTGCTTATTGTTGTTGTTGAATCATAGTGTTAATTGCATGATTATTGTCTCCCGACCTCTAACCTTTTACCTTATTTGGATATTAGAACTACATTGTTGAGCAGGAATACAATAATCCAATTAAGTGCTTTTAAAGCTATTATCCCATGAATCTAGTAAGTAATCTAAGTACATCCATCTCCTAGATACTAAGTTCAATCTTTATTTCATAAAAGAATAAAAACCCATACTTGGTTCATTTCCATATTCTATCTCCCTATTCTCACTCCCGAGATCATAAGGTCTATAATGAATATATTCTAAGGGTAGCTAATCCTTAAAATACTTACAACAAAGATAAACAAATAACCAACAATGATAAGCAAATTAAAAGAACTTAATTCAAAACAATAGTACTAATGTTCTTATCTTTAACCCCAGAAAGAGGGTTCTCATTCACTCATAGTCATAATTATGATCCAAATGAATGAATACATGTTATAATCTAAAAGAATGCTAAAGAAATAATGTAAAACTAAAAAGATAAAGTTGTAGCAGCCTCTCAATAGTCCAAGATGTCCAAGAGTAAATACAAATGTGTAAAATGTTTTATTTATAGCAATAGGGTAATCCCAAGTCGTGTTGGACAAGGATTCAACATGCATGTCAGGCATGGAATAGAGCACGCATCCGGGCTCCATTGCACTATTCTGGAGGGGGCATTACATGCCCTATTACCCAGAAATAGATCCCACAGCATGCGAAAATTGCTGTCACACATTGGAATTTGATCTAAAAACACTTTTCTAAGGCATGAGAGCACTGGAATGGAGGGGCTGATGTGCCCAAATCGTGGGCACATGCTTGAATTTGCTTCCCGAATTTTGGTTAAGTGTTGATCCTCCAATCATTCATCGCTTGACTTATGGTGTATTTCCCATGGATTTTTAACCATTTCAACATCAAAATATCATCACATTCAGCTCACAAATAATCGTACATAATAACACACCACAAATTAGAGATCATAACAAAACAATATCCATGCCAATGAATCAAAACAAGAGCTAAGACTAGGCTAATTTGTATTGATCTTTAACATTATGTTCAGACTATGAAACTAATATAATTGAACCATGCACAATACAAAAAAGTTATTCCACTCATAATTACACATTAAAACCATTTGGTACATAATAGAATCCAGTGGGATCAACTAGACAAGCACCTAGTTCAAGCTAGTAATGCTAGTTTCCTTGATTGAACTCTAAATGACTTACTGAAGTACAAACTTGTTTGGAATTCACTTTAAACATTATAAACATATGCTTTAACACTCATATGTACATTACTCTCATTATAAACCCATATAGCACACGAATCATCCTCAAAACAAAGCTAAAAAGACTAGAATAGTGACACTACAATGCATAAATACACCCAACATCAAAGAAAAAGGCCAGTTAAACAAGATTGGAAGGGTACAGGGATTATATTACCTTCAACAAAAGAAATTTATATAACGAATACCTAGCCAAGAAAATCAAACTAGTGTTAAGAAAAGGAAACAGGAAAAGGAGAGGACTAGTGCTACAGATACAACAAACTAGTTTAATTTACTGGCAAGTCTTGAAAAAGAAGGGGATAAGCCTGAGGATTCGGTACCTGAACCTAATATAAAATGATTCTAACTAATTAGAATGTGAGGGGGTTAAATCAACATGTCAATTAGAAAGATCTTAAGCTCTTTCTCTAAAAGTAGAAGATAGATCTGATAGGTTGTCTAGAGATAAAAGTAAAGCAACATAAAAGTGATGACATACTAGCAAAGGTAGCACAGGGATGGGGTTCATACTGAAATTATAATGAGGCTTCAAATGGGAGAATCTAGTTGCTTTGGAGGATCTTTGTACAAGTACATATTGTAGTTCCATGAACAGTTCATAAAATACAATATTAAATGCCCTATGAAAGCTTTTAAAACATGTTATACTGTAATTTATGCAATAATTTTGGGCAATGCTATCCAGGAGCCTTTGATTTTAAGTGGTGATTTTAACTCTGTGTTGAGTACTATGAACAAACTGGGCTGCCCAGTTGCACCCGATGAAACTCAGGAGTTTAGAGACTTCGTTAAAACTATGCATTTAACCCCCATAAGATCCAAAGGTTTCTAGTTCTTCATTCTATAATAAGCAGGAACAAGCTCATAGAGTGTACTCTAGAATAGACTGGAATTTGGGCAATTATCAATGGTTGCCGATGTATGGAACACTGGAGGTAAACTATTTGGCCCCTGGCATCTCAAATTATTTACCAGTGATGATACTGTGCACCACTATAGTTAGAAGTAGGCCAAAACTATTAAAACTATTACATACATTGATCAACCACCAATAGGTCCTTGTAATTGTGGCAAATACTTGGATGCAGAGATATAGAGGGATAAAAATGTAGCAATTAGCTCAACAAATCAAGGCTTTTAAAGGAAATATTAAATATCTCAACTCCTACATTGTATCTTATTATCAGCACCTCCAAACTGCTAGGCAGAGGATTGGTCTTATACAGGATCAACTTGCTTTGGTCACTTAAACCAACATCTGATAGAGGAAGAAAAAGAGAAGATTCAAGAATTGAACAAGTGGATCTTTCTGGAAGAACAAGCATTAGGATAGAAGTCCAAAGCTACCTAGATAACATATGGTGATTCCAACTCTAAATTTTTCCATGCTGAAGGCAAAATTAGAGCAAATAGAAATGCAATCACCTCCATTTATTATACAAATAGAACAAATATTACTGACTCTGAGCTAGTGGAAAGAATTTTATCTCTTTTTTTAATAATCTACTAGGAACTGCAGCTACTGAGGTTCTTTACCCCAACTTAGAAGTTATAAAGAGAGGACCCTTCTTGACTGCTACATGAAAATTCACTCTCATCTAGGAGGTCACAAAAGATGAAATTCACAATGCAATAAAAGAGATACCTACAGATAAGACACCTGGTATTGATAGAATGCTTGCAGAATTCTTAAAAAGTCAATGGACTAGTTTAAAAAATTATGTCATTAAAGCATTCCATGAATTCTTTAGCTCATGCAAGATACTTAAGTCTTTCAGTTGTACTGCTATAACACTGGTGCCAAAGGTCCTTGCTACTGCCATTGTTAAAGATTATAGACCAATAGCCTTCTGCACAACTGTTTACTAGATTATTACAAAGGTGTTAACAAATAGAATGAAAACAGTCATGAACACTATTATAATTCTTGCACAGCCAGCTTTCATTGAAGGAAGGTCCCCAATTAATAATGTTCTATTCAGTCATGAGCTTCTGAAATAGTATAGTATAAAAGCTTTATCTCCTAGATATGTCCTAAAAGTTGACATAAGGAACACATATAGTTTTGTAAAATGGTTTTTTCTAAGGATATTGTTGTAGAAATGGGATTCCCTTAAAAGTTTATTGGCTGGATTATGGCGTGTGTCACATCTGTGTCTCCCTTGTAGTGAATGGTAGACTGACAAGGCATTTCCAAGTTACTAGAGGTATTCGACAAGGTGACTTTATGCCTCCTTATCTATTTGTAATTTCTATGGAATACCTCCACAGGGAATTTTTTATGATAACAATAAATCCAAGTTTCTATTTCTACCCAGATGAAAACTTCTCGGATTAGTGCATATCTATCTTTCAGATGGCCTGATACTATTCTACAAAGCTAAGAGTTCTTATATTGAATTAATACAACAATCTTTTTCAAAATTCTATAAAGATTTAGAATTGTAGGCCAATCAAGGAACAATTCAATCTATCAAACATGAGTGAAAGAAGAGGTGAAGCAACAACTTAACAATGACTTAGATATAGTTAAGGTAACGTACCCTTCAAATATCTGGGTGTCTTTCTCTCTTCAAAGAAGTTAACATTTGACCACTGTATTCCATTGGGAGATAAAATCCTAGAAAAAGTGAAGTATTGGTCAATAAAACTGTTGGCTTATTCAGGTAGGCTCCAACTGATTAAGCTATTACATTTGGCATGCAACCTGCTGTGCTCAAACATTTATCCTACCTAAGAATATCATAAAACTAAGTAATACACAATGTAGAATCTTTTTAAGGATAGGAAACATAGGTCCATCAAAGATAAGTTTTGTCTCTTGGAATAAGTTATGTATGCCAATAGAAGTGGGGGACTAAATGTGTTAAACCTATGTATTTGGATCAAATTAGTAGTAGCTATACATCTATGTGCACTAGCGTAAAAAGTTGATAGTATGTAGATCCAGTGGGTGCACATCTACTATATGAAAGGAACTGCAATTAAGGACTGTGACAATACAAAAAATTCTACCTAGATGATCACGAAGATCTTGGATTCCATGAAATTTATCATGAAGGCACCTAGATTGCAAGGAACCTTCATAGCAAGCTGAATACTTTACTAGTAAGGGGGAAGTTCTCCATCAAAAAACTCTATATTACCATGCTCCCACAATTTACAAAGGTTCAATGGAAGAGTATACTTCTGTAAGCTAGAATAGATCCAAGGCATAACTTAATCTTATAGTTAGAACTATTGAAAAGGCTGACAATTGTGGACAGACTTGCAAAGTTTGGGATCACTATTGATTATACTTGTGTATTTTATAGCAATGCATAGAAAACACAAGACCACATATTCATTTAATGTCATAGGACCAAGGAGTTGTGGTGTAGAATGTTCAACAGGATTAGAGTCCAAAGGAGTATAGGAAGCTGACAACAAGAGGTAGAATGGGTCAATAGATAGGCAAAAGGGAAAACAAGAAAAGGAGCACATTATATCTTGTACCTTTACCATGATAATCACACTTATATTGATGGTAAGAAACCAGATTAGGTTCCAGCAGAGGTGTACAGTGGTGACAAAATATGCAAGGAAATAGTTGTACCTATTCACATTAGAGGGAGACAACAACAAAAATGGGAAAATCAACTATAGCGCCTAGCAACCATGCCTTGAAGCAGTAATTTATAGCAGATTATGTAGTTCTAGTAATCAACAGTTGAAGTTGTAACTCCTAATATGTTAGTATGTAGTCCTAATTAAATTTCCATTGCGTTTTTCTTTCTTGAATTCTAATTGCATTGAGAGACAGTTGGTCAACTCTGTCTAGTGCTGTAATAGTTTATTGGCGAAATAAAATTTCTTTATTTACCAAAAAAAATACATTAAGGCAGTACTACACCAGAACTAACAAAAGTTGTCGCTAACACAACCTTATCATGGATCATTTTACCAATGCTATTATTTATTCACCCATTACAATGCCCTTCTCGAGTTAGCATTCTTATTATCTAAATCCACAATTAAGCCACCACGACATCATATACTAGATGTGAACTTAAATATCCATTGTACAATACCAAGCCTATTATTATTGATCATGTTAAAACCTTAAGGACTAGTTTTTATATATTAATGAAGTAAGGTCCACCAATATGTTCACTAGGCCTCTAGCCTAAAAGTCATAATAATTTATTAGAAATAACTAGTTATCACATTAGCCACTTTACTAGGCAAAATTCCATAACATAACCATTAATTCAAGTTAAGTAGATTTACTAGGTGAGCCTTTGTTTCTACACAAGATTACCCATTCCAATTAGCCTTAACCCAATGATAGGCATAAATTACCTCTAGTTACCAATTAGATTCAACAAGGGACACACCACGTATTTAGAGAAAAAAGACAAGAAATAAACAATAATTTACCTAGGAAGACATCATGTCCCACGTACATAAGAGGTTTGTCTCCACAAGGCCTAACCTCACTATGTATTCAAGCATTTATATAAATTTTCCACACACGGCATCATAAAATCTTTACCTCTACCAGAATTATCGGTCATTATCATAACATCAACATATCCTACGGATTTACCGAGTATCATCATAACATCAACATATCCTCCAAATTCACCGGGCATTATCATAAGATCAATATATCCTCCGAGTTCACCGAGCATCATGTTAGCATAAACATATCCTCCAAATTTACCAGGCATCATCATAATATCAACATATCCTTTGGAATCATCGGAAATCATCATAAGATAAACATATTCTCTAGATTTACCAGGCATCATCATAACATCAACATATCCTCCGAATTCACCGGGCATTATCATAAAATCAACATATCCTCTGGATTCACCAGGTATCATCATATAGTCATAACATTTACATATATAGTCGAAGCAATAAAAATATACAAGAAAGAATAACAGAGTAATAGGGATGTAGGGTAACATATACCATCATACTTCATTATTAACTATCACCATATAATATGAGTAGAAGCATAAGCAAGAGTATCTAAATGATATACATAATCACTACTTTTCCAAGGTTATCTATATCATGAACACAAGATAATTAATAAAGTATGCACATTATCCAACCGATAATTGAGTTTTACCATAGTAATCTCAATAACTTAATTTAGACGTCATCAAGTATCTTGGTCTCTAAAGAATTTAATAGTTCAAGCCTAAGGCGGGTCTAGTCCCACTCCTACATCACAAGAAGGCCAAAGTTCAGTATCATAAGACTAACATCTACCCGGATTTAAGCAAAGTTATCTAAATCACTCTATAAGGTCTTATCATTCCTTACTAAGCCTATAGGGGAAATCTTCTTCAACTATTTCTTCTAAGTAAACCCCAAAAACAAGGCCATTTACTAACTAAGGAATATCTTGGTAAACATACCCTAAAGGTTAGGGAGAAACATAATTCTCATCTATTAGAGTAACTAAAGTGTTCTCCTATTATTCATGAAATTACTAGTAGAACTATCCAAGATTCTAGTCTATGGGTCAAGAATCACACTTTGTAAGTTCAATAACCTATAAGAATCAATTAATCCCAAATATCACCATTCAACCTTTTATCTTTTAAACCCTAACCAATCTCATAAGATATCAACAATTATACTAAAATCAAGTTTAATTTAACTATTAGTATGCCTAACCTACCTTGAGTCCAAGCAATTCACAAACCAACAATCTTTACATTTCCTCTTCTTGAAGCCTTTTCTTACACAAGATAAGCTATAATCAATACAATCAAATCATTATAACAAGAATAATAATACCAATTATGGCATCATTGTGCCACGGGTTAAAAATAACACCAAACCCCCAAGTGGGTTCTAGCTTCAAAAAATTAGTTTCTGAGACCAACCTATTGTTCATCTATCATTAGGGAGTTATAAACCTCAATAAATTTGAGTAAATAGATCACATATGGAGTTCAATTTAAGTTTCAAGGACATACGGGTTTTGGGTCTAGAAATCAACAATTTAGCATCAACTAAAAGGAATCATTCCTTAGATTTGTAGAAAGATTTGATTACATCAGTTTTTTAATCTCCTATTAAACCCACAAGACTCACATGGAAGATTTTACACTCCATTAAGGATTATAGCTTAAGGGGGAGGCCCAAAATAGCAAAATTTTAGGCAAGACAATCCTTAAATAGGCATTCCAAGCCCTCAAGTCTCATGGTCGTGCCCGTGCCTAGTTTCGGGCATGGTAATGTGGTCACACCCACATCAACGTGGTCATGGTATCTCCTAATATGCAAGGCATGGCTAAATCTTAGAACTTGGTTTTAGGCTTCAGTCAATGCCTCGAGATGCATCAAGAGTTTCATTCAAGCAAATAAGATATGTAACCATATATATTCTAACGTCCTGAACACGTTGGTGAAGTTGGATTCTTCATTTAAATAAGTTTACTAGATTTTTTGGTTAGTGGTCAATTAGGACCAATGAAGACTTCAAATGTATAAAGTGGTGCTACAACAAAAAGAACTGCCAGGTAACCAATCTATCAACTTCGGCAAGTTACTAATGACTTGGGGAGGCTATGGAGAAGCTCTATCAGTGAAATAAGCTAGAATACAGATAATGGCCTTAAGGGTCATTACATGAGTTCAA
The DNA here is from genome assembly GCA_030864225.1 of Capsicum baccatum var. pendulum. Classification (NCBI taxonomy): domain Eukaryota; kingdom Viridiplantae; phylum Streptophyta; class Magnoliopsida; order Solanales; family Solanaceae; genus Capsicum; species Capsicum baccatum. The sequence goes on from CM061560.1 coordinate 148,352,843, forward strand.
CTTTTTAAAGCTTGAGTATTATCTTACTTTATATCCTATCTTGGTTACTACTATTGAGGGCGAGTCATTTACCATATATTGTGATTCATTTAGTATTGGTTAAGTTGTGACTTGATGTAGCAGTGTTGAGTTATAGCATATGGGTTGAGGTAGCTGAAGGTTCTATGAATAACTACCCTCCTCATGATTTGGAGTTGGCTGCGGTAGATTTTATGCTTAATATTTAGAGGCATTATATGGCATTAATTTTGAGATATACACTGATCATCATAGTCTTCATCATATTATGAATTAAAGAGAGCTTAATTAGGGGAATCAAAGGTGTATGCAGTTATTGAAGGGCTATGACATCTTTATTCTAAACCATTCAGTCATGATGAATGTAATACCAAACAACTTAAGCTAAAAGGCGGCGGGTATGTATAAAATGGATTCAATTACAGTCTTTGCGAGGCTGTTGGCATGGGACATCCTTCCTTTAGCAAAATTTATAGTGTGACTTGATGTTTAATATTCTAGAAAGATCCTTACTAATTTTGAAAAAAGGTCTACCATATTTGAGTAGATTCATAGTTATTAGTTTAAGGATAAGGGATGTTATGTCATCCATGATCTAGTGTTGAAGTGTGATTCTAAAGGCCTACCATGCATTCTGAAGGTATTCTGAGATAGATGGTTGTACATATGTTTCGAGTGTTAGTGACTTGATTTATTTGATATTGTGTAAGGCTCATAACTCTAGAAACTCTATTAACCATAGAAAAACTAAGATGTTTAGAGATTTGATGCAATACTACTGGTGGAGTGGCATAAAAGGAGATATAGTAGATATTTTGGCTTATTTCCTATGTTATCAATATGTGAAGGACGAGCGTAGAGTCATGGAACACTGATTTAGAGATTGACCATTTCCAAGTGGAAATGAGAATGGACCTCTATAGACTTGGTTATTGTATTGCCTCGCACCTCCTGTGGTTCTGACATTATTTGGTTTATTGTAGATTAGTTAACTAAATTCGTCAATTTCCTTCCTATTTAGATGTCTTGCAGATCCTAGAGGTTTGCATGTATCTTTATTTGTCAGATAGTTCACCTACTAGAGTAGCTATATCAATTATTTTAGACAAGGGCTCGATATCTACTTCAAGCTTATGAAGGGAATTTTAGGAATAATTAGGTACCTAGGAGGATGATAAAACTATTATTCACCCTTAAACTGGTGAAAAATCAGAGCAGACTATTCAAATCCTTGAGGACATGCTCCAAGATTGTGTTATCTAATTTAGAGGTTAGTGGGGGAAGAACTTAGCATTAGTGGAGTTCGCATATAAAAATTGATACATTTTTAGTATTATGATGGAACTATTCAAGGCACTACAAGGTAAGTGTTATTGATCTCCAATAGGGTAGTTAAAGACCTCTGGTTCAAGCTCTATGGTATGGACTTACATTGAAAGTTATTGGATCGAGTCACGGTGATTTAGGATACATTAGTGGAAACTTAGAGTAGGAAGAAGGCGTATGTAGATTATAGACTTTGTGCCTTGAGGTTTAGAATTATAGATCAGGTATTTCTTTTAGTATCATCCATGAAGGGAGTGAAGCGGTTTGGGAGGAAGGCAAGATAAATATGAGATATATTAGGATTTTTGATACACTTCACACAGATAGAGAGATGGATTATGAGATGGCATTGCCCCCAAATTTTGCTATTGTTCATCCTATTTCTTGTGTTTCTATGTTATGGTGTTACATCCTGAATGAGTCACATACACTTCAGTGGGACTCGACTCTGTTGAATGAGAGACTAACCATCATGAAAGAGCAGGTTCTCACATTAGCCAAGGATGTTAGGAAGATATTTTAGAGGGATATTCCTGAAGCTAAGGTTCATTAAAGAAACCAACTAGCAGACAAGGCTACTTTGGAGATCGAGAGCGAGATGCAAGCATTGTATCCCTACTAGTTTGAGCCTTCAAGTACATCTTAACCCTTTAGTATCACGGATGAAAGTCCTTTTGGTAGTGGATATTGTAATGAATAATTTCATTTTTTTCCATACTTTTTTTCCATTTAGAGATTTCCTAAAGTTGTCGTATGTTATTCATGACTTTCTAGAGCTGATAGTTGAGTTATCGGGCAGTTAATTTAAATTTAAAGTCAATTAACTATTTTAAAGTCTTCATTGGTAAAGATTGGTTATCGAGCATAAACTTTAAGTTTATGACTCCTATGTCAATTCTTATAGTTCCATCAGCTCCGAAATGTCGACTTTAGGCTCTAGGGACCTTTGTTTCAGGTCCTAAGGCTTCTAGGCTCATTTTGGACTATTGGGCAGATTTTGGTAAAAGTGGGCCTTGGATGTGTCGCCCTAATTTTATTAAAAAACTCAAGATAAAAGTTTTGATAACTCACATTGAGTTCAAAATGTTTAATTTGATAGGGTAGAATAGTTCATTTGTGTTCACAAAATTCTAAATGAATTTCGAGGGGTCGGTGCAAACATGGCAAACTCCAAGTTTAGCAGGTGCATGAATTCAGCTGGTTCAACCACTAAAGCAAAACTTTGCCCACTTAAGCAATGGCTACTTTAGCGGCCAATTGGTTGGTTTAGATACTAAGGCCGGTCCCTAAATGTCACTTTAGCGGAGGATTGATCTCTAACGTTGATATCGCTTACACAATATCCTATCCGCTTTAACGGGGGTCATCCATGTGCTAGGGATCTCCTAAGAGAACCTAGGCCGATTTAGGCAAAACCTTCCCTATGTATTTTTAATGATTAACAAATAAATTCAAGGGACTAGGTCCCTGGATATGCAGGGTAAAGTACAGCTGGTACATATTGTCTAAAGTTGATGTCGCTTACACAATATCGTATCCGCTTTAACGGGGGTCATCCATGTGCCAGGGATCTCTTAAGTGATCCTAGGACAATTTTGGGGTAACCTTGTATATGTAGTTTTAATGATTAGCTACTAAATTCAAGGGACTAGGTCCCTGGATATGCATGGTACAGTACAGCTAGCACGTATTGTCTATATTGTCTTGTCTTCTTGCATAACAAATTTGCGGGTGCAATTTTTTATTGCTTAGGAAAGTTGGTTCAATGATCATTCAAAACTAATCTTTGGACAATTATAAAAGAAAAAGAGATGCCTCTTCATCAAATGTTTTTTGGCAAATACAAAGTGTGAATAAAGGCAGCAAAAACCCAATTTCAACACTACTAAGTTCTTAGCTATTTATGTGACCTTAAATTTAAATTGTTCTTCAGTTAGTACTGATTTGTAACTGAACTAATAATGATATAAGAGTAATTTAGGCTGTAATTAGGCGGTTTCCTATAGTTGATTTCTTAAGGTTTTTTTGAGAGCAAGCTATATTTTTTCCCTTCATGGGTTCCCACGTTAATATCTTATGTTTTTACTCTTCCCACGTTATCTTTTAATTATTGGGAACTTTACTGTATTTTGCCTGGGATTTACTTTGAGGAACCTGGTCCCTCACTGAGTCGTGAATCCCTATGGGTTCCTTCAATTGTCTTAGAGTGAGGTTACTCTAAAATTTTTACACCTAGAGTGTCCTTGTTAGCATGGCTTCTCCACATAAATCTAGAAAAAGGGAAATCTATCACTAGACCACCATGATTCAATGAGCAGTATTATAGGTGGTAGTAAATCAGGATGTTTGACTGCATTATGGCTGAAGGTAGTGAACTTATGGACATAAACATTGATGGTCCTCATGTTCCAATTGAAGAAATCAAAAAATGAAAAATAACAAGAATGGTAGTAAAAAATAGGAGAGAATACGATAATGAAAACTGAATGAAGGTTTAGAAAAACTACAAGGCCTAGAAATTTCTAGTCTGTGGTATAGGGCCAGATGAATATAACAGAATCTCAGCATTTGAAAATTCCAAAAATATTTAGGACTGCTTGACGATTACATATGAAGGTACTACTGATATGAAATATTCTAAAATACATATTGACTTCTCAGTATGAAACCTTCACCATAAAAGAATGAGAAACAATCCAACAAATGCATAAAAGATTTACTTCTATCACTAATGAGCTTTACTTCCTGGGAGAAGTGATTCCATTGTATAAAAAAGTGAGAAAAAATGCTGGTGTTCTTCTTGAATCTTGGAAAAGCACAGTAGATTCCACAACTGAAGCCAGAAACTGGAAGACACTCACCATGGATTAACTGATGTGAAATTTAAAAACTTAAGAAGAAGCAACAGATAGAGAAATATGATGCAAAAAGGGAAAGATCCCTAGTATTAAAATCTTCCAAACATGATCCAAATATAAATGACACTAAGATTTCCTATTTGGCATAAAGAATTGTTAGTGCTTTGAAGAAGAGTGGTCAATTCCAAATGAGAGAAAGCAGTAATAAAATAGACAACAATGTTGACGTTTGCCAGAAATATAAAAGTCCTAAGCATTTTATTAAGCAATGTCCCATGCTGAAAGCAAATTATCAAGATTACCTCAAGCATGCTGGTGAAAAAGTAAAGAACAGAGACCAGGTCCCTAATAATTCAAGAAGGAAGGCAACAACTAAATATGCTATAAAGCAAGCTCTAGAAGCATAGGGAGACTCTTCCAGTGATTCAAGTGAAGATGAAATGATTGGATTTGTTTCAATGCTTGAAGTGGAAGACAGTCCAGTTATCAATGATTCTATGTTTGCATTCATGGAAAACACAAAGGATGAGAAATAAAAGGAGGTAACTATTTTAGATATTAAAGAGAATCTAGATAATTATACTACTAGAAATATAAAAAGGCTTGCTAGTGTCTTTACTGACTCTGTATATAAACTAACTACTAAGAAGAATCCCTTGGAAGAAAAAATAGATAACAAAGAGCATAAGTTGATTTCTTTAGTTTTACAAAATTTGGAAACTGAAGAGTTGTTCACAAAAATAAAACCTAAAAATCTAAGTTTAATGAGTCGTATGATGAAGGTACATCAGGTAGATGAAAAAGTGAAGAAAGAAGTTTCAAGGTTTCAAATATATCTTGAGGAAACACTGAGGGATTCTCAAAAACATCTTATGTCTACACTTTACATGAATGAAGAGTTAGACAAGGACCTAGTTCGCTTAAAAGAAGAATTGAATAAATCTCTTAAATGGACTACTTCTTCAGAGATTCTTTATAATCTTATTAGTCAGGGTGTTAATAAAGGAAAAGGACTGGGATACCAAGAAGAATACCAACCTACTAGGAGTCAAAGAAAGACTTTCAATGATTCCAGAAAAAAGGCTCCCAAAACTATGTGCAATCATTGTGGGACACTTAGGCATACTAAAGGAAATTTTCAAAGTTAGATAAGTGATGAAATATACAAATTCAGATATGGTCAATCGGAGAATACACATGTAATACTCCCAACTTTCCCTAAGCCTAAATTCTTCTTTAACTTTTAATAGTGTGGAAAATTTAATTAGCTTTCCAATGATATAATATTTGCCCAAATTCGATAACCAGGTAAGAAGTTATGGCTAATCTAAGTTCTAGTCATAAAAGACCGTCATTTTAGTGGTTCGCGCATTGCAGAGAGGGTCTATTAACAATTGTCCAAATTCCTATGGCCTAGCCGAATCGTGATGCGTGACGCTAAAGTTTGAGGTTCCAACCAGTGGGACAGCGCAATGGCTCCACATAGTAGTGTCTCCCAGATTCCCATTTGTCAATTTCTAGTGAGCCACCATGAAGTAGCGTGTCGCGGTGGCCCATAAAATTGGGTTTCCATTTTAATTTTTCCAGCTTCGCACAGAAGTTAAAAAGGGCACTTTGGACTTTTTTCAAGGCTCAGAAGCTGTGATGCCACAAAAAGATTTTCGTTATGATCTCGGACGAAAATGTGTTGAATTCTGTTCTTTATCATGATTAATAATTTTTCTGAGTGGAATTTCTAGATATACGACTAGTCATCGCATAGAGCATCGAATAATATTTTCAACGATATATGGATCATCCAAAAGGGACACTCGTGCGATGAGTTATGATCAGTTCGATCTACCCATGAATTGTGGTGAACAGTAAATATGCAAGAAAAAAATACTGAGGCAAGGCAAATTTTAGGGTAAACTTCAAATAATTATAACTCCTTATACATAATGATCTGGGTGAGGTACTATATATCAATAGAAAGCTCTGAAAGTCCTACTTCCAATGAATTTGGTTTCATCCAATTTGGCCATCGGATAAAAACGTTATGGTCAATCTACTTCAACCTAACTAAATAGTCCACCAAAGGACAGATTTGACATTATTTGATTTTTAAGGGTATTTTGGTCATTCCCACTTCAATCCATCTGGGTAAACCATGGATTTAAGTCTATTAAGAGCATTCAAAAGCTTATTTTTCTCCAAAATTTCCTAAGGCTCAAACCCCAACCCTACTACTCCAAATTTCATCCTTCTATGTCTCTTGATTGAACTGTAGAAATTTAAAATTGATTTGCGATTCGAGTTGATCATGTTAAGGGCTTCAAGAAGCACCCTTTATTTTTGTGAATAAAGATCCAGAGTCGGAAGTTCATATTTATCTACCATTTTTAGGTATGTGGGTCTTTGAACAAGATTATCCTTTCGATCTTGTGCCTGGTATTTTTGTTGAATTACATTGACATGAGATTTTACATGTTTTACCATAAATTGGAAATATGGTTTTATATCTTATATTATTATCCATGAGCTATGGTATTATGTCATCCAATATGTGTATGATGTCGAGATGGAATTATGTCAAAAAAGTATTTGACTATGAGAGTATGATGATTTAATTTCTTAACCTTTGATTTATAATATCATTCCACTATTTCCATATTATGAATTTATAACTGATATTGGAGAATCTATATTCCTACTATGGGTTGATGTCTCAAGTACCGTTAAATGAGAGTTGGATGGCAAATTGAGAAATGTTAATATTGAAGTTGCAATGAGTCTTGGTATTTTCCGAATGGTTTTGATGAGTAAAATTGTTGAAAATATTATGTATTGAGTCTTTATATCCTTGTCCAAATGTTGAGTCAGTTATGGTTTAATGCATTGATACCTTGTTGATGTTGAGGAAGATTAAAATGTTTTGAGCTAAAATGTATTGAGTTAGGAATCCACAAATTGATATGATTTGAGAAATGAGAAAGAGATTTTATTTGGTCTTTATGATAGACCCTTGTGATGTTGTGGTGGATTTCCTAATGCATTCTGCGCTTGTCGGGGAGTAGTACTTAGCACCGAGAGGGAAATTTGGTATTTCTCCAAACCTATGTGCCACCATAGGGTTGTTTGATGATGATATTATTGGCTAGAGAGCTCGGTTGTGATTATTGAAATTTTAAGGTAGTACTCCCTGGCAAAGAGTATGACACTCCCTCCTATGGGGGTTTCAAACGTTGGTATTCCACGTAGCTCACGTGGGGTTGTCGGTTATAGGAAACTCCCCTATCCATAAGATTCATGTTTATTGAAATACCGAGTTACTCTGAGTTTTGATGTGGTAAGTTAAGTTTCCTATGATGATATGTAATGATTTATGAGGTTTTTCTCCAATATTTCCTATCTAAGATATTATGAGTTGCGTGATTCAATGTCACTCAATCCAGGTGTGTCATTATGGTTTGTATATACGTTTTTATGAAATTTATGATATTATTTATATTTTGCATGTGTCCCCACATACTCAGTATGTATTTTTAGCTGACCCACATATTTCTCTATGGGCTACATTTTTACCATGATGTAGGTTCAGGTACTCAGTCGCAGGCTCGACAGTGATATCTGAGTGTCGTATCTACGTTCCTTTAGTAGTGAGTCATCATGGTTCGAGGATAAAGTTTCTAGTTTTGGTGTTGTTGTTTTGTGATCCCTTTGGTCTGTTGAGTCAGTTGGGGGTTTGTCCCAATGGCTCGTTGATTTTGCTGCATAGAGGCTATGTCAGACTAGTGTATTATTGGATTGGTTTATGTAAAGACATTCCATATATGTACATTCAAATGATATTTCGTGCCATGTGAGATGTGATATGATATGTACTTATATATATATACTTAGCGTAGTGTGTATGTTGTTGTGCTGGAACCCAAGGGTAGTATTTTGGCTTATAGGATTAGGTTGAGGCTACGTGTAGCCTTGGGCACCGTGTGGCATCTCGGGATGATATTTCAGGATGTTACAAATTTGGTATCAGAGACTAAGTTTGTGGTGAGTCCTAGGGAGTCTGACAAGCCATGTTACGTAGAGTCTTGAGCATCGGTGTGTAGCACACTACACCTATGATTAAGAAGATGCGGGAAGTTCTAGGAAAAGTCTTTTATTTCTTTCTACAAGAGTCTATCATGCTTACAACTATTTCCTTTTACTATTAATTCGAGCATTTTTATGACAGAAAATGCCTCCACATCGAGCTGGCGGAAACAACAACCAACCTCAACCCATTGATCCGTTACATGAGATGGTAACCCATGCTGAACTTCAGGCAGCTTTTTAGATGCTAGACTAGGCAGTTACCACCAATACTCCGGCCAATGCTCTACCTTTGCAGGAAAATAATTTGGCAGCAGCATGAATTTATGACTTTATGTAGATGAATCCGCCAGAGTTTCATGGGTCAAGAGTAGGTTAGGACCCGTAGATGTATGCTGATCAAATGAAGAAAATTACACAGATTATGCACGTGATCGAGGAAAAAAGTGTGGAGCTGGCTTCTTATCGGTTGAAGGATGTTGACTATGACTGCGTACGGATGTGGAATAAGGGTAGAGATGAAAATATGCTCCAGTGACTTAGCAATTGTTCCAAGATACTTTCTTGGATAGATTTTTTCCTCTTGAGTTATGGGAAGCTAAGTTAAAGGAGTTTATGAATTTGAGACAAGGCTCCATGTCGATTAAGGAGTATTGTCTTAAGTTTAATCAGCTATCGAACTACGCTCCCAATATGATGGCGGATTCGAGGACTAGTATGAGCAAGTATCTAACTAGGGTGTCGAGTTATATGGAAAAATAATATAGATCTGCTATGATCAACAGGGAGATTGATCTTCTTAGGTTAATGATTCACACCCAACAGATTGATTCAGACAAGATAAAGGAAAGAGAAAGAGTAAGAGGGATTAAGAGAGTCAGATCGGAGCAACAGGGGTCTAGTCAGACTAGATTCTCTGGAGGGAGTCACCCTTAGTTTTAGAGATGCCCATTTATACTGCGCCTTTCTTATCTAGTGCTCCCGTATATCGGGGTAGGTAGGAGTTTGGGAATAGATCGGTACCTTCTAGGTCTCAGGATAGTGTAATCAACCGACCTCATCCTCGTTCGTGTATTAAGAGATTACCCGTATGCCAGTCAGCAAATTTGTGATTCCTGTTCCCAAAGTCAGGCTACCAGTGCTCCACCTTCCGCAGCCCATCATTTTACTCCTCAGGGTGCTACATCTAGTACTACTGGCTATCAATGCCAGAATTATTTCTATGCTATACCACCTCTTCAGGAGTAGGATGACTCTCCCGATGTTGTCACTGGTATGCTCAGTCTTATCTATTTTGATGTCTATGTGTTCATGGACCCCAGTTTAAGTTTTTCTTATGTGACACCTCTGGTTGCTGTAAATTTTAAAATGGATCCTGAACTAATTTCTGAACCTATTTTGATTTCTACTCTGGTAGGAGAGTTTGTCATTGTTAAGCGGGTGTATAAGAAATGTCCCATTATTGTCTTTCATCGGGTTATGTATGCTGATTTGATTGAGCTAGATATGGTTGACTCTGATATCATTCTGGGTATGGATTGGCTTCACTCATGCTATGCTTCTATTGATTATCTTGCCCGTGTGGTCAAGTTTCAAAACCTGATAAACCTATCCTTGAATGGTCTGGGAGTCTTGTGATTCCTAAGGTTCATTTCATATCCTATCTCAAAGCTAGAAAGTTAATTTCCAAGGGCTGCATCTACCATTTGGTTTGGGTTAAAGAAACTAAGTCTGAAACCGCAACCATTCAGTTAATTAATGTTGTTAATGAGTTTCTTGATATCTTTCCGGAAGATCTCCCTAGAGTACCTCTTGATAGAGAGATAGAGTTTGGGATTGACCTTCTTCCTGATACTCAGCCTATTTCTATTCCTCTGTATTGGATGGCTCCTGCAAAAATTAAATATTTGAAGTAGCAATTGAAAGATCTTTTAGACAAAAGCTTTATTAGACCTAGTGTGTCCCCGTGGGGTGCACCTATCCTATTTATGTGTAAGAAAGATGGTTCTTTGTGGATTTGTATTGATTACCAATAGCTTAATAGTGTTACTATCAAGAATAAATATCTGCTTCCTCGAATTGATGATTTATTTGATCAAATGCAAGGTGCGAGCTACTTTTCGAAGATTGACCTCAAATCCAATTATCACCAACTTAAGGTTAGGGAATGTGATATCCCCAAGACAACCTTCCAAACCCATTACGGTCATTTTGAATTTCTAGTGATGTCTTTTGGGTTAACTAATGCTCCAGCGGCTTTCATGGATCTGATGAACCGTGTATTCTGGACATATCTGGATTTATTTGTAATAGTGTTCCTTGATGATATTTTTATTTACTCCCGAAGTGAGGGTGATCATGCGGATCATCTCCGAATCATGTTGGAAACTCTTCAAACTCATCGGTTGTATGCTAAGTTCAGTAAGTGTGAGTTCTGGCTGAACTCTGTAGCCTTCTTGGGTCATGTTGTTTCTTATGAAGGTATTAGAGTTGATCCTCAAAAGATAGAGGCTATAAAGAGTTGGTCTAGACCTATTTCTCCTTCTGATATTCGAAGTTTCGTGGGTCTAGCTAGATATTATCATTATTTTGTTGAAGGGTTTTCATCAATTACGTCTCTTATGACCCATTTAACCCCAAAAAAGTGAAGTTCCTATGGTTCGAATCTTGCGAGAAGAGTTTTCAGGAGTTGAAGAATCGACTCACTTCAGCCCCTGTGTTGACTTTGCCTGATGGTGTTGATGGCTTTGTGGTGTATTACGATGCTTCCAGAGTTGGTTTGGGTTTTATATTAATGCAAAAGGGCAAGGTTATAGCTTATGCTTGCAGGAAGTTAAAGCCTCACAAGAAGAATTATCCTACCCATGACCTTGAATTAGCTTCCGTGGTTTTTGCTATGAAAATCTGGAGACATTATTTGTATGGTGTCCATGTCGATGTCTTCATGGACCATAAGAGCTTATAGTATATATTCACCCAAAAGGAGTTGAATCTTAGTCAGAGACGATGGTTAGAACTGTTGAAAGATTATGATATGAGCATGCTATATCATCCGGGTAATGCCAATGTAGTAACAGATGCCCTTAGTCGGAAGTCCATGGGTAGCGTAGCACATGTGGAGATTGGTAAGAAAGAGTTGGCCCATGAGGTAAATTGTTTGGCTAGATTGGGGGTTAGGTTGTTTGGTGATGCTGAGGGTAGTATAGGAGTGCAAAGCGGTTCCGAATCATCTTTAATTTCGGAAGTGAAGGAGAAGCAAGATAGGGATCCTACCTTGGTCAGGTTAAAAGAGTCAGTTAAAAACCAAAAGGTAGAAGTTTTCTCCTAAGGAGGAGATGGTGTTTTGAGACTCCAAGAAAGATTATGTGTTCCTAATGTTGATAACTTAAAGTAGAGGATTACGGCAGAAGCGCATGGTAAATGATACTTCATCCATCCTGGTGCTACCAAGATGTACCATGATTTTTCAGAAATCTATTGGTGGAACAGTATGAAGAGGAACATAGAAAACTTTGTGGCAAAGTGTTCCACGTGTCAACAGGTTAAAATAGAGCATCAAAGGCTCAGTGGCGTGATGCAAGAGTTTAGCATTCCTACTTGGTAGTGGGAAGAAGTGAATATGGACTTCATAGTTGTTTTGCCTCCTTCTCGTCACTATCATGATTCGAATTGGGTTGTCGTAGATCGGCTAGCAAAATCAGCTCATTTATTGCCTGTGCATTCGTCGTATACAAGTGAAGATTATGCTAAAATATATATTCGGGAACTCGTCAGACTTCATGGAATCCCTTTGGCTATTATTTTTGACAGAAGTACTCAGTTTACCTCTCTTTTCTGGAAATCTTTCCAATAGGGTCTCGGTACCTAAATTCATTTAAATTCTGCTTTCGATCCACAAACAGATGCTCCGGCCGAGCGAACCATTAAAAATTTAGAAGATATGTTGAGGGCTTGTGTGTTTGATTTTAAAGGTATTGGGATGAGCACTTAGCATTAATCGAGTTTTCTTACAATAACAGTTTTCATGCTACTATTGGAAAGGTCCCATTTGAAATGTTATATGGTAGAAGGTGTAGATCACCCATTGGTTGAATTTATGTTGGTGAGGCTGCTGCGACTGGACCTGATGCGGTGTTCGAGGCCATGGAGAAGGTTAAGTTAATTCGGGAAAGGTGGAAAACCGCCCAAAGTCATCTAAAATCATACGCAGATGTAAGGAGGAAAGACCTTGATTTTGATGTTGGTGATTTAGTGTAGTTGAAAGTTTCACCCATGAAAGGGGTTAAGATATTTGGGAAGAAAGGGAAACTAAGTCCCCATTACATTGGTCCCTATAAGATTTTGTATCGCATTGGGAAGGTAGCGAATAAGGTTGAATTACCCGCGGAGTTATCTAACGTCCATCTAGTTTTCCATGTTTCTATGCTTAAGAAGTCTATTGGTGATTCTATTGTAATTGATCCTTCTGAAAGCTCGGTTATTCAAGATAGTCTTTCATATGAAGAGATTCCAGTTGAGGTTTTTGACTTTCAAGTTCGTAGGCTAAGAAACAAGGAAGTTCCTTTGGTTAAAGTGCTTTGGCGAAATCAATCCGTGGAGAGTGCTACTTGGGAAGACAAAGCAGATATGTGCGCCAAATATCCCCACCTATTTCCAACGAATCTTGAGCATATCAAAGGTATCGTTCTCTTTTGATTTAATCCTTATTGCTATGTTTATCTTGGCTTGTGTGTTTTCTATGATATCCAAAAAAATCTTGAATGGAGCATACACTTGGGCAAGATGATTTTTCTCTATATACTTATTTTCATAGTATTCTTGACCTACCCATCAATATTTGAGGAAGAAATTTTCCAAGGGGGAGATGATGTGACGCCCCACAAAAAATTTTCATTAAGATCTCACACAAAAATATGTTGAATTCTGTTATTTATTGTGTTTAATAATTTTTTGCGTGGATTTCTAGATATGCAACACGTCATTTCGTAGAGCATTGAATAAGCTTTCCAACTTTATGTGGATCATCCAAAACGGACACTTGAGCGATGAGTTATGATCATTCCTATCTAACCATGAATATTGGTGAACAGTAAATGTGCAGGAAAAAAATTCTGAGGCCAGGTGAATTTTATGGTCAAATTCAAACGATCATAAATCTTTGTACATAATGATCTGGGTGATCTACTATATATAAACAGAAAGCTCTGAAAGTCCTCTATCTAATGAAATTAGTTTCATCCAATTTGGCCATCAGAGCAAAAATTTATAGTTGATCTACTTCAGCCTATCAAAATAGTCCACCAAAGGACTGATTTGACATTATTTGATTTTTAAGGGTATTATGGTCATTCCCACTCCAATCCATTCGGGTAAACCATGGATTTAAGTCCATTAAGAGCATTCAATAGCTCATTTTTCTCTAAAATTTCCTAAGGCTCAAACCCCAACCCTACTACTCCAAATTTTATCCTTCTATGTCTCTTGATTGAACTATAGAAATTTCAAATTGATTTGGGATTCGAGTTGATCATGTTAAGGGATTCGAGAAGCACCCTTTATTTTCATGAATAAAGTTCCGGACTTGGAAGTTCATATTCATCTTCCATTTTTAGGTTTGTGGGGAATTGAACAAGATTATCCTTTCGATCTTGTGCCCGGTATTTTTGTTGAATTATATTGACATGAGATTTTCATGTTTTACCATGAATTGAAAATATGGTTTTATATCTTATATTATTGTCCATGAGCTATGAGATTATGTCATCCGATATGTGTATGATGTTGAGATGTAATTATGTCCAAAAAGTATTTGATTATAAGAGTATGATGATTTAATCTGTTAAGCCTTGAATTATACTATCATTCCACTATTTCCATATTATGAATTTATAATTGATATTGGAAATTCAATATCCCTACTATGGGTTGATGTCTCAAGTACCTTTAAATGAGAGTTGGATGGCAAATTGAGAAATATTGATATTGAAGTTGCAATGAGTGTTGGTATTTTCCGGTGGTTTTGATGAGATAAATTGTTGAAAATATTATGTATGGAGTCTTCATATGATGAATTTATAATTGATATTGGAAATTCTATATCCCTACTAGGGGTTGATGTCTCAAGTACCTTTAAATGAGAGTTGGATGGCAAATTGAGAAATATTGATATTGAAGTTGCAATGAGTGTTGGTATTTTCCGATGGTTTTGACGAGATAAATTGTTGAAAATATTATGTATGGAGTCTTCATATCATTGTCCAAATGTATAGTCGGTTATGGTTCAACGCATTGATTCCTTGTTGATGTTGAGGAAGATTAAAATATTTTGAGCTAAAATGTGTTGAGTTAGGAATCCACAAATTGATATGATTTGAGAAATGAGAAAGATATTTGATTTGGTCTTTATGATAGACCCTTGTGATGTTGTGTTGGATTTCCCAATGCGTTCTGAGCTTGTCGGGGAGTAGTACTAAGCACCGAGAGGGAAATTTGGTATTTCTCCAAAACCTATGTGCCACCGTAGGGTTGTTTGATGATGATATTATTGTCCAGAGAGCTCGATTGTGATTGTTGCAGTTTTAAGATCGTACTTCCTAAAAAAGAGTATGATGCTCCCGCCAATGAGGGTTTCAAACGTTGGTATTCCACGTAGCTCACGTGGGGTTGTCGGTTATAGGAAACTCCCCTGCCCATAAGAGTCATGTTTATTGAAATACCGAGTCACTCTGAGTTTTGATGTGGTAAATCAGGTTTCCTATGATGATCTATAATGATTTATGAGGTTTTTCTCCTACATTTCCTATCTAAGATGTTATGAGTTGCATGATTCAATTTTACTCAATCCAGGTGTGTCATTATGGTCTGTATGTACGTTTTTATGAAATTTATAATATTATTTATATTTTGCATGCTCCCCCACATACTCAGTACCTATCTTCTGCTGACCCACATATTTTTCTATGGACTACATTCCTACCATGATGTACGTTCAGGTACTCAGTCGCAGCTGCGACAGTGATATCCGTGTGCCGCATCTACGTTTCTTCAGTGGTGAGTTGATAACGCTCAATCTACAGCTCTCGTAGGAGTGTAAAGCGGTCGTTAGCAAATATAGAACCCAACCTGGGTTGGGTGTCGATCCCACAGGGAATAGCTTGGCCAACAAGTAAGCAAAATTACTAAACTTTTGGTGCAAGTCTCGTAAGAAGGGGGGATTGTAATATGTAACCAAAACAATAAAGTAAAAGCTGAAAATAGCAAAGTAAAAAGAGGAAGATTGTCACGTTGGTTGTAGACAATGAGAATTGAAGCGTTGGGATTATGTCCACCTTCAGAGGTATACGTCTCTATTGGCTATGAGTGTGTAGAGTCTTGACATGCAATTGCTTATAGAGAATTGTAGTCGATGGTAAATCCAAGCGTCTCTCGACCTAAACAAGGACTATTTCACTTTAACTCTCTCGAGCTTAAAGCGTGTCTAACGGTACGAATTCTCCAAGAGGTTAGTCCAGGTACGGCACTAGCTTTTTAATAGGAAAGGGTGTCCTACTACCTTGACATTATCTCTTTTCCAGACAAATAACCTTTCTCTCGAACAAGTTAAATGTTAGACTGGCGTTGGTCTTTGCGTCTTCTTTTCTAGACAAATAACCTTTCTCTCGAACAGGTTAGATGTTAGAATGGCGTGTTCTTGTGTTTGAACCGCAAAGAATGTAGATTTAAGATGAAGAGAATAATGATATAAGCAATATACTTGTCTTGAACTCACAAACTCATAGCTATAGATAGTAACTCATTCGGCTTCCATAACCCCAACTAAGAGGTTTAGTTACCCATGAATGCGAAGGGTATCACGTTTTGCATGGTGGATGGCGTGAATAGTAGGTGTTTGGCGTGTGGTTTTGGTGATTCCGTAGCAAGTAACGATTCTCTTGTTGTCGAATTTAAGAGTAGAAGAATGAAGAATTAAGAATGTATTGTAGGAAGATGTCTTAAGTGAAGAGTTAATTGAATTGTAAGAATGTGATAAAAAATCTCTAACATGATAGGGTATTTATAATACTCCTATCCTACTCCTACTAAGCTAATGAAATAAATAACCAAATCCTAATATACTAATGAAATCCTTGACCCAAATGTACTAGGGTAAGGTTACAAAATTATAATCCAAATAGAATAATGAAACACATAACCTAATTGCACTAGGTTAATGTATTATGGCAAAAATCCAGCTTTGTGTCTGTAAGTCCCCAAAGTCTTCAGAAATGCTGTTTTAGCCCGGGACAGATTTTCCATGCAGCAGATTTAGTCCTTTATGCGTCCAGCTCCTTTCCATCTCGTTTGTGAGCTTTCTTTTGCGTCAAGTAAGCCATAAATTGCTGTATTTTGCATCATTTATACCTGAAACTTTCCTAATCACATTTGTTAGCTCATTTACAGGAAAAAGGACTAAAAGTGCATGAAATATATAATTTGTTCTCAAAACTAGGCTAAAATATGGGCAAAATATATTGATATAGGCGCGTAATTTCGCCTATCATCAACACCCCACACTTGCAGCTTTGTTCGTCCTCGAACAAAATATCATGTCCTTCTAAACATCAACTTAGGGTTTTACAACAACAACATAAAATATTCTTCAAGACAAGCACAACAATTATCAACGAAGAGTAGCTTTCCGATTATAAGTAGAAACAATTTAACCTCAAGCATAGACTCGTGATGGTGATCAACTCGCATGCAAACGTTAAGGTACATAGAATCATATACAACTATCCAAAACTCATCAACCATGTGTGTCTCACAATATAGCACCCATAATCACTCACAAATATAGCATATTTTTCAAACATGGGTAGCAAAGTATCCTTGCACTCACTCTCACAAAGAATTCACATGTAGCAACTAATGACCATAAGCTTGCCTTTAATGTAGTACTCTACTAAATGTCGGAATGTTAAGATTAGGATCAAGTAGGTCTTTAGATGGTTGTAATGTAGGCTAAGGGATGGGTAGGACTATTTTGGCCAGAAATAGTGACTAAGTTCCTAAGCACTTTAATACATCACATTGTATCATTGACACTTTTTTCTTTCAACCTTTCTTTATTTTATTTTTCCACCCTTGTTATCATCTTTTGTTTTTCAATTTTAAGCACAACTCACTTTTCAGCTTTCTTGTCCTTTTTCTTTTCACAACATACCTCTTATGATAGCATTTTTCATAACACATTCAAGAACCTTTGCAATTTACAGCCTCATACTTACCCAATTGCCTCTTATGTTGTCACATGACTTTTTCACTTTTAAAGCACTTAGGAATTTGGATCAAATTACGGTCTTGAAATAAAATGGATTAGGCTTACATACAAGGTTGTCAAAGAAATAGGCTAAAGGCTCAAAAGGGTTTGACTAGGATGATGTCCATGGGTAGGTAAAACTGAAGGTAAACATGTATAGGTTGCCAAAGAAATGCCTAAATCATATCCTAAACTTACATTCCTTATTTTCGCTTTGCATACATACTAGGCAAGTTCTAGCATCAGCCACATACATAGAATATACTATTAATCTCACACACTCAAGGCACATGGTCGACTTGATTGGTAGTAATATAGACTCTCGACCCAATCAATTGAAGGAATTGAATCACACAATAGCACATAATGAGTCACAACTAGAGCCTAAATGTCTCAATAGTCACAATTGTAGCACATACTCTTGTTCTAATTTCATGCTGCCTATCCAAATAATTTCATGCGTAGCTAGAAAAATTTGACTCCTAAAAAAACAAAAAAAACGTCACACGAAAAAAATCACAAAAAAAAATTTGGACTCAAAACAAAATAAACAAGCAAACATATAAACATAGCATGCAGATTCTGCCACCCCACACTTAGACTAGACACTGCCCTCAGTGGAAAATAAAGTCGAAGAACCTGATTAGTCGGACTCTTCCTCAATGTCGGGGGTCATGCCCCCTTCGTCCGAATCATCGTAAGAGTCATCGTCAGAGTTCTCCTCAGCATCAGAATCAGGCAAGCGTCTATCATCATCAGTTGGCACGTCATCATCAAGAGGTTCCTCGAAATATACTCCCACTCCACACATCTCCCGGGCATGTCTGTTCATTGGGTAGTCGTGGTCCAGCTGTTGGAGCTCTTCAGCAGTTGGAATACGTCCACCACTCATCATAGTGAATCGTGTCATGCCATAGAGATGACGGAAGAAACTCTCGTCACGAGCGTGTCTCTCCGCAGTGGTAAGGTTGACTCCATGCGTTGTTTCAGCATCTTTGACCTTGGTGAGGTCAACCTTCTTTGGGGTATGTGGGAGTTTGTGGTCAGCTGGTTCCTCTTCTATATCCTCATTCCGCAACATTGCTGTCAACAAATTGCCGAATGTGAAATGGGACCTGCTGTGGAGTCTGGCTTTCCTCATGGTAGATCGAATGATTGCCCCAAAGTTGATAGGGACATTTGTCATCAATGCATAAACCAGACACACTCTATCTCTCGATATCTTTGTGTATTGCGTCCCAGGAATAAGGCATGAGTTGACAATGCGCATCCAGATTCTTGCTTCCCTATTTAGTGGAGCATAGGGGAATGTGTTGTGACGGCCTGTTTCCTTATGTCTGCCCCATCTTGCCACTGATCTGCTTCCACAAAGCGTGTGTCTTATTGCTCTGTAAGGAGGCCTGATGTACAGCTCTTTGTATGGTGCAGTGTCGACCGAAGGTAGGCCTAGAAACGAGTTGATCCAATCCGCTGTAAGCTGTAACACTTGGCCCCGAATTTTGACTTCGTTGCCTGTTGTGTTTGGCGACCAGTTTGCATAAAACTCTCTTGTCAAGTCAAGATTGCACTCTCCCATGTCACGGAAGATGAAATCCAGCTTCAGAGCCATTATCTTAGCCAACATTTGCGGCTCCTTCTTTGCTAAGGTCTCCTTGTTGATTAAGTCGACGTGCACATATTTCTTTTCTTTGTTGCTGCTGTACCATGCCTTGGCTTCTTCCTCAAGAACCCATTTGATTCCGAACATTCTGCGTGGTAGGTGTGCTGAAGATGATTCTCCTTGGTCTTTTCGGCTTCTCTTTTTGTCCTTTCGGGTTGTGGTAGCCTTCTCCTTGCCTTGCCTTGCTTTTGGTGCCATTGTACCTGAGACTAGAAATAATGTTAGTTGCAGCACAATCTCACTTTATACAATCTACATGCAAGGACTAGGGGTACCACCCCACACTTAATCTTGTTAGCACAAATCAGTGAAGTGAAAGTGGTCAAGTACTCAGACTTCGTCGACATACGTTTTAGGATTGTATTCCGACAAGAAAATCAGCATTACATCACTTATGAGCAGCCACTTGGACGTCTTTCATGGTGCATATAGCGACACTACAACATAGGAGTTACCGCATGGAATTGCTATTCGTACAACAAACACTACCTCCTACGTCGATAGTCACTATAACCTTATCCCGATGGCCGGGATGGTTAATCATGCAAGCATCCAAACAACACTCTCAAGCAATATTCATAGCCACATATGTTCAGCAAGTATCATAACAATGCCATTAAAACAAAATTCAAGTCGGAAACAAGTCAAGAATTCCATACGTATATATACAATCACACGATTTTGCAACAATTATCCACACACATGAACATCACCACCAATTTCTTATGATTTAGCATTTTGTAATAAGCATAGCAACGTAGTACTTACGATAAATAGATGAAGAATAAGAGAGCACTTACTTGCTTGAAGAGTGTGGAGAAGTTTGATGTGGATTGGAAGAACAAAGGAAGAAAAATTTGAGAGGATTTGGAGTGATATGCGGTGCCCTTAGGGTTGTTTCTAATGTGGTTGTGTAAAAAAAAACAAGTCCCCTTTATATAGGAAGAGTATGGGTCGGGTTATGACCCATTTACAATCGGATTTGGGGCCAAAATCACAGCATATGCGGCGCATATCCCTCGGCATATCACTTACATATGCGGCGCATTGTCTATGGCATAATGGGACATATGCGCCGCATATCCTATGGCATATCTAGACATATGCGGCGCATATCCTATGGCATTTGGTCTCAGTATCTCAAATGCCATAGAATAGGCGGCGCATAGTCAAAAGCACACCTAGGAATAGGCGGCGCATAGTGTATTGCACACTAGATTCCGAGTCCTTAGGCTATAGAATAGGTTGTGCGTCGTTCGTGGCCTATTTTTACCAAAGCCTAGCCTTTCTCGAAGCCTATTATGACGTGAGAAAGGCTCAATCCATAGCCTTATGCACCACCATTCCTATCTTACCGACTTTACCATACAATGCGACCAAATCGTCAATTGAAATCAATCTCCTCGTTGCATACTTCTTGCACCTATATTTGCTCAAAACACAATAAAAACGATTAGTACGATGGGTTGCCTCCCACCAAGCGCCTTATTTTTGGTCGTGGCATGACTCTTATTTTTGGATTTTCATTTATCAAAAGCAAAAACAAGTACTAAAATGAAAGAAAGATAAAACGATAAAACGATAAAATGATAAAACGATGGGTTGCCTCCCATCTAGCGCCTTATTTATTGTCGTGGCACGACGTAGTTACCTCGAGTACTTAGACTTCGTCGAGGTAAATGGTGGATCGTTTTCTGAAAGGATTTAGACGACAATGAGGCTTACCTGTGGGCATGCGATCTTCTTCAAGGTGGCTCCTACGTTTCTCCGGAGAGTCACCAATTATATCATCAATAGTCCAACCCATAGCTCTCTTGTATCTCTTCAGAGAAGAGATAAGAGCTTCTACGTGCTGTTCACTTAAATCATCTGCGCTCTCCGGAAGTATATTTCTAGTTTCCAAGAACACATACCTTAGATAATCGGGGAGCTCTTGCGATTCTAGCACTGGTGGCTCATCAATGGGAGTCTTTGCTGTTGGTTGATTCTTGAGATCACATCCCGGGTGCTTAGGAGTATAAGACTCTATTTCTGTTAGATCACCCATAAGTTCTTCATAATCTTCATTATTCTCATGCTCAACATTCAGTGGCACAGTAGATAATGGCTCAACAGTAGGTTGTTTCTCTATAGATAATGCTTTCGTATCCTCATAATGAACATCAGCTATGGATGACTCATTCATATCGCTGGGCTGCTTCATTGTTTTGCGTATATCAAACCGTACCACTTCGTCATTAATTCGAAACAAAAGCTCATTATCTTTCATGTCAATAAGCACACTTCCAGTTGCAAGGAAGGGACGTCCCAAGATGATGGGAACTTCAGAATCCTCCTTACAATCCAGAATAACGAAGTCGGCAGGAAATATGAATGAAGAAACCTTCACCAACACATCATTCAAGATACCCACAGGTCGTTTTACCGACCTATCAGCCATCACGAGCCTCATATTGGTTGGTGTAGGGTCTCCCAACCCCAACTTTCTGTAGATAGATAGTGGCATCAAATTGATGCTAGCTCCCAAATCGCACAATGCCTTAGCAAAATCCAACGATCCAATTGTGCAAGGAATAGTGAAAGCTCCAGGATCTGCCTTCTTTTGAACTAGCGACCTTGTAGCGATTGCACTACAATGATGAACATTATCCGCCAAGTCATAACTTGCTGCCCGCTTCTTTGTCAAGAGATCCTTCATAAATTTTGCATACCCAGGCATTTGTTCAAGTGCCTCCACCAATGGAACATTAATGGTGAGCTGCTTCAACATGGTCATAAATTTGCTGAACTTAGTGTCATCGGCCACCTTCTTCAATCTTTGTGGAAAAGGTGGTGGTGGGTATGGAAGTGTTCTCTCCATGGCTTTCTTCTCCTCTTGCTTTCGTTTATTTTTTTCAGGCTGCACGTCACTAGGCAACACGTCCTTGGCGTTGGAAGTGGATATTGCGGCGTCTTCCCTAGTGGCGTCACTAGGTGTGGCGTCCATGTCTGCTGTTCCGTCAACTAATTGCTTGCCTTCTGCTGAAGTTTCCAGCACCTTACCACTCCTCGTAGTGATGGCCATGAATGACCCATCATTCCTTGGGTTTTGCACAGTATCGCTAGGCAAGGTGCCGGCTTTTCTTTGGTTGAGTGCTGCTGAAAGTTGACTGAATTGCTGCTCTAGTTGCTTGATATAAGTGGAATAAGAATCAACTAATTGCTTCATGGAGGCCAAATCGTCAATCACCTCCTTAACTCCCGCGCTCGTCGCTTCCACTCCTTTCAATAACTTAGCCATCATGTCTTCCATAGAATTAGATGTGGTGGTATCACGTCTACCAGGGGGAACGTACAAACCACTATTTTCATTATTTTTCTTCCAACTACCTTGGTCTTTACCTCCAGATTTATCATAATAGTTCCGACCTTGGTTTCCTTGGGCATTCCCACGGAAACCCCCCTGATTGTTCAAGTAGTTGGCCTCCTCTTCCGAATCAGATTCGTCTCTTCCTTTTGACGCAATAGCTTTCACTTTTTCAGTCTTCCCTAATAGATGCTTTGTAAGAAGATCCATTTGGGTTTTCATGTGCGCCATATCTTGATCACGTTCTTCTTCTCTTCTTCTTTGGTCTGCAGACATGCCAATAGATAAAGTGGGGCTTGCTACCTCAGAGTCCCTGGTATGCCAAGCTCTACTTTGTTTCTTCATACGATCTAGCATGTTGCTTGCTTGACCAAAGGTGAGGTCCATAAAAGAACCTCCAGCTGCGTTGTCCACCACTGGTTTAGTTACTGAATTCAAGGCTCTATATAAGATCTCCATGAGGTGAACATTAGTCATGTGATGGTTTGGGCATCTCGCTAGCTTTGTCTTGAACCTCTCCCATGTTTCGTGAAGAGCTTCAGAGGGAAGCTGACGAAAGTTGCTGATTTCATCTCTCAATTGAGCCCTCTTGGATGGCGGAAAGAATCTTTCTAGGAAAGCGTCTCTCAATTGCCTCCAATTTGTAATAGAATCAGGAGTCAGCCCATTCAACCATAATGTTGCCTCCCCAGACAGAGACAATGGAAATAGACGTAATCGAATAGCATTCTGACCAACTCCAGGATTGTCAAAAGACTTGCATGTAGAAATAAAGTTGATGAGATGCATATTCGGATCATCGCCTGCTAGTCCACCAAATAATCCCTTGAGTTGCAATAACTGAATCATGGTGCTAGTGATGTTGAACTTGGCTCCGGGCGCTAATGGTGGTGGAATTATAGCTCCAGTGGCTCCGGCACCATCAAGATCATCATCATCATCGTCGAAAGCTGGTTGCAAAGGTTGGCGGTCATATCTGTACCGAGCTTGTCGACCTCGTCTGTTGGAAGGTGTTGCCATTTCAGCGCCATGCCTTGGGTTGATCAACTCGTCATCTCCTAAATCTTCATCGTCAGGATTTGTTGCTCGTCCAGGATTATCAATGTTTTGTTGTTGGACTTGAGCAGCGGCAAGAGCAGCTAATCTTGCTTGCTCGTGTTGAGCAGCCATCCTGTCGATTTCCACTTGTGCTTCCATTCTTCTAATTCGTTGCGGTTCCGGATTGATTGGTAATAACGGTTGACCAGAACTTCTAGTATGGGGCATGCACTAAAAGAAAAACCTGCAATAAACAAAAACAAAAACTAAACGTAAAAGTACGAGAATCTTTGACCAAAGGGTCTAGTAATTTTCACGAACATGATTGACACTTGTATTCCCCGGCAACGGCGCCAATTTTTGATAACGCTCAATCTACAGCTCTCGTAGGAGTGTAAAGCGGTCGTTAGCAAATATAGAACCCAACCTGGGTTGGGTGTCGATCCCACAGGGAATAGCTTGGCCAACAAGTAAGCAAAATTACTAAACCTTTGGTGCAAGTCTCGTAAGAAGGGGGGATTGTAATATGTAACCAAAACAATAAAGTAAAAGCTGAAAATAGCAAAGTAAAAAGAGGAAGATTGTCACGTTGGTTGTAGACAATGAGAATTGAAGCGTTGGGATTATGTCCACCTTCAGAGGTATACGTCTCTATTGGCTATGAGTGTGTAGAGTCTTGACATGCAATTGCTTATAGAGAATTGTAGTCGATGGTAAATCCAAGCGTCTCTCGACCTAAACAAGGACTATTTCACTTTAACTCTCTCGAGCTTAAAGCGTGTCTAACGGTACGAATTCTCCAAGAGGTTAGTCCAGGTACGGCACTAGCTTTTTAATAGGAAAGGGTGTCCTACTACCTTGACATTATCTCTTTTCCAGACAAATAACCTTTCTCTCGAACAAGTTAAATGTTAGACTGGCGTTGGTCTTTGCGTCTTCTTTTCTAGACAAATAACCTTTCTCTCGAACAGGTTAGATGTTAGAATGGCGTGTTCTTGTGTTTGAACCGCAAAGAATGTAGATTTAAGATGAAGAGAATAATGATATAAGCAATATACTTGTCTTGAACTCACAAACTCATAGCTATAGATAGTAACTCATTCGGCTTCCATAACCCCAACTAAGAGGTTTAGTTACCCATGAATGCGAAGGGTATCACGTTTTGCATGGTGGATGGCGTGAATAGTAGGTGTTTGGCGTGTGGTTTTGGTGATTCCGTAGCAAGTAACGATTCTCTTGTTGTCGAATTTAAGAGTAGAAGAATGAAGAATTAAGAATGTATTGTAGGAAGATGTCTTAAGTGAAGAGTTAATTGAATTGTAAGAATGTGATAAAAAATCTCTAACATGATAGGGTATTTATAATACTCCTATCCTACTCCTACTAAGCTAATGAAATAAATAACCAAATCCTAATATACTAATGAAATCCTTGACCCAAATGTACTAGGGTAAGGTTACAAAATTATAATCCAAATAGAATAATGAAACACATAACCTAATTGCACTAGGTTAATGTATTATGGCAAAAATCCAGCTTTGTGTCTGTAAGTCCCCAAAGTCTTCAGAAATGTTGTTTTAGCCCGGGACAGATTTTCCATGCAGCAGATTTAGTCCTTTATGCGTCCAGCTCCTTTCCATCTCGTTTGTGAGCTTTCTTTTGCGTCAAGTAAGCCATAAATTGCTGTATTTTGCATCATTTATACCTGAAACTTTCCTAATCACATTTGTTAGCTCATTTACAGGAAAAAGGACTAAAAGTGCATGAAATATATAATTTGTTCTCAAAACTAGGCTAAAATATGGGAAAAATATATTGATATAGGCGCGTAATTTCGCCTATCATCATGAGTCCTCATGGTTCGAGGACCAAGTTGCTAGTTTTGGTTTTGTTGTTTTTTGATCCCTTTGGTCTGTTGAGTCAGTTGGGGGTTTGTCCCAATGGCTCATGGATTTTGCAGTATAGAGGTTATGTCAGACTAGTGTATTATTGGGTTGGTTTGTGTATAGACATTCCATATATGTACAGTCTAATGATATTCCGTGCCATGTGCGATGTGATATGATATATACTTATATATATATATATATCCGTAGCGTAGCGTGTATGTTGTTGTTTTGGAACCCAAGGATAGTGTTTTGGCTTAAAGGGTTAGCTTGAGGCTATGTGTAGCCTTAGGCACCGTGTGGTGTCTCGGGATGATATTTCAGGGCGTTACATAAACCTTACAAACATCCGAATTTAGAGCCACTACAAGCATCATATGATATTTTCTCAACATTTCCCTCAACCAAAAACCCCAAGTATCCAAATCCTCTTCTAAGAATCTCAAGGGTTCACTATGGATTTTACAAATTGAGTCAAGATTTAAGGTTCTTAAGTCAAAGGCTTCGAGAACCCTCATTAAAGAGTACGAATAGATTCCAAAAAGCTAGAGTTCATCCAAAGCTTCTAATTCAAGGTATGTGGGGTTTGAACGAGGATACATCTTTTGTCCTTGTTCTCAAAACCTATTTTAATTAGAAAAGTTATATGATTTGAGATGATTTCTCATGAAATTGAAGTTAGGGTTTATATGTAATTTTTATTGTTTGAAGATTATGAGATTTCAAGTGATTAAATGTTGATGACATGACTATTTTCATATATTTATGCATGTAATGCGATTTTTTTGATTTTTCCAATTAAGTTTAAGCTTGATATTGAGATTCTTGATTTCATTATTTTGATATTGTTGAAGTATTTTAAAGAAGCATATTGATTATGATGTTTTTCTATGATATTACATGAGTATATTTATATTTTCATGCTTATTGCTGAAATTTCCAGATTTTGAGTTTATTTATCAACAATTACATTATCAAGTATGAACTTTTTGGTGTTTTAACATAAGTTTGAAGCATGAGCTTTAAGACCTAGGATTTAGTCTTGATATTTCAAGAATATTATTTTTTAACTCTTTAATGATTGTTTACCAAGTTTTAAGAAAGAAATCGATCTTTTGATCATAAGCTAAGACAAGGAATCCACATTATTCACATAGTTTGAGATTTAAAGAAGAGAAACATAATTTGTATTGATTATAAACTCTTATTCTATTTTAAGGTGGATTTCCTAAAAGTTATGAGCAATAAGTATGGGAGTAGCATTTAGCACCGAGTTGGGTATGATTTCAAGGTCTCATACCCTAGAACTACGTGCCACCATAGGTTTCTGAATTTGCCCTTAGTGGGTTAATCTAGTTATCACTTAAGGTTTTATTCCAATGGCAAGGGTAGAACAACTCTCCCCAATGTGGGAAAGACATTGGACTCCATGTCATCTCACATAGTTTATGTCGGTTAGAACAACCTTCCAAAGATGTCCCCCACTCTTGAAACAGTTTTATGGATTTAAAGTATTAAGCTAAAGATCTTACTATACAAAATGAGTTTCGGATTTTATCTAGCTTACAAGTTGTGAGAATAAGAGGAGAATACAGATTTTAGAAGCAAGTGAAATAACTCACGAGATTTATAGTACATGTTTCATTATTCATGATTTATGAGATTTATATTTCAGATTTTTATTCAAGCTATGTGAGTCATTTATGCTAGTATGCATGATTTTATAAAGAGTAATGATATTTTTTATGTAAATGCATAGACCCCCATATACTCATTACATCCTCAAAGTACTGATCCACATATATGTCTATGTGCTAAATTGTCTCATAATGTAGGTACAAGTTGTAGCGTATATACCATATTCGGTTAGTTCGTAGCTTCCAGTCAGCAGTTGATGAGTCCTTTTGGTTTAAGGGCTTGAGTAAGTCAACAGTTCGAGAAGTATTGTATTTTCTTTATTCAGTCATATTGAGTTGGGATAGTTGGGAGTCATGACCTGGCTACCTGTAGTAAATACTAGTAGAGGCTTCATAGACAGTCAGTAGTGTTAATATATTTTATTTTAGTTTTGTTGTCAAAAGCAGAGTTGTAATCTTGTAAATTCAAATTTGTATTGATCGAGTTCAGAGAAGTTTTATGTTTTCGATGATTATGCTTAGATTTATGTATTTTGATTTAGTTGCTTGTAAGTATGTCATAGAAGGGTTAGCTTAGGATCACTTGTGACCCTAAGCATCGTATGACGTCTTGGGATCCATTTTTGGGGCATTGCAACACAATCAAATGCATTCAAGTATTTGAATAAGATGAAGAAGAATTCTCTACCTAGATGGACTAAGAATGTTTTGATCACACTATTGTCTTCTTACTGGTAACTCAAACTCAAGTAGGTTCCCAAATCAAACATGTGATCATGATTTCATGTTAAGAAAGAGGATTATAGTTAGGAGTTGTTCAGTGATAATATAGGAGAAAGGCTCCATTCTTAAAAGTCTGACTGTGTTCTCTCTCAAGGAACTTTAGGTGAAGGTGTCTTACTATGATAAATTGCTCTTAGGGACATAATCCCTCGTTTATTTTAGTGAAAAAGATCTATAAAAAAGAAGGAAGAAAAAGAAGAATCCTATAAATTGAAGAAAAAGGGGTGATGTTGCTAAATATAAAGTGGTAAAAGCTTTAACAATTCAAATGAAAATGATAATGATTCAAAGTGCCAATCATTAATCTTAGCTTAAGTTAAAGATCAACAAGAAGGGGTTAGGTTAAAATCCAGAGGGACCTGGTCCCTAGGAAACTCATCTCAAAAAATGAAGCTTCATCAGTATGAACAAAGTCATGTGTGGACTTTCTCCTCAGACATACATTAAGAATAGACTATGGAATAAGATAGGTATGCAGAGGCAAAAGGCTAAAGAAGGATTTATCTAATCAACCTGACATATTTTGTGATTCAGTGTTTTCACTCAAAACTGGCTATGCTTCGAAGACAGGTATCCTTGATAAAATAAGTGCATGTGAGTCTAAATCCGTACTATACCCTTATAGGTATGCACCCATGGGAACAACATAGGAAGTGGACAAATGTGACATGCACAACCTTGGCGATTCACTCAAAGGAGAGGGACCTAGTCCAATCTCTCAAGTTAGTACCTATACAGGATGCTCTAATAATAATCATAAAATATTGTTAAAATAGGACATATGTATTTCCTCCATTGTAAAAGCAGTTAGTTCCTTTTTAAAAAATTAAGGGTCATACTTAGTAAGTTCATACATGTTATTTCAAAAGGGACCTCTTTTATTTACAATTGACACTTTACTAAACCACTATATTATATCTTCACTCATCGTTCTTCAACAAATTTGTCTATTGTCCAAAATCAAATTTCCTCTCCAAACCCAACTATTTCCATTTAATCTCTCTCGCCCTTAAAATTAAATGGCTAATAATTCTACTTTCTTTAACCAAGCTAAAAGTTCTGAGGTAGGTAACATTCACAATAATCAGGATCAACATTCCCAACACTCTGATCCTTCAATAATAAAAGTCATAAAAAGCATAATCATGAGTCTCTAACCAAAAACTAAGACAACTTTACCCACCAAGTCATCTTTACAAAATTTGAGACCTCTAAATGAGTCAATTCTCATTGATATTTCCATAAATGAGAATAGGGTAGCTGAAAGCTTACTCTTTCTCACATATGAAACCAAAGAAAGCTCAGTTGATGTAGTGGAATAGAAAGTAGGTGTTTATGATGAAGTAAATGGATGAGAAGATATATTGTTACCAACAAATAAGGAGATTGAAGAGGATGATGATGAAGTGCCTCTAAGAAAGACTGTGAAGATACTAACAGGAAGTAGAGGAAAGGAAAAAATGATTAACTCTGAGGTAAAAGTGACTAAAACTTATTCTATAAGAGGTTATGAAAAGAAAATAATGGAATTCGGTATGAAGTATAACAATAATTAAACCATAAAATGAAAATGGCTCTTGAGAACTATTGCAGTAAAGGAGAAAGAAGAATTTGAAGTTGTGGAGATTGAAGAAGAAGAGGACATAAATTAAGAAGTTGTCATAGTTGCAGAGGAAAGAAGAAATGAAGTTCATGTTCTTTACATAACTAGGTCATCTAACTAAAAGTATGGTATCAATGGTCGAATTAGGCCAAAACACATAGTTGTCAAGAAAAAGAAAGACGCTGAGGAACCTGATCCTAAGAATAGAGCAGTTGTGGTTAAAAATGAGTAGTAGTCCTAAGAGAAGAAAAAATTGTAGAGCTCAAAATGAAACTGGTAGATATGACTGGTGAAATCCAAGGACTTAATGCTAAAGTACAGGTCCTTACCAAATAGTTGTTGGATCCCATGCTGGTAAAAGTGTAATAATGGAGATGCTAATTAAATCCCATTTCCCTAAGTCTCCCTCTACCTGAACCTCATTATCCCTTTTCCCTCATCAACCTCATGTTAGTTTCATGTCTTGATTCTTTTGATGGCCTTTAAAGACAATTGCTTTATGATGGGTTATTTTTATTTATTGCACTGGTACTGACTTTTATGAATGAATTTATCTTTTTTTTTTACCTCATTTGTATCCTTTATTTTAAAATTGTTCTTTATGCTAGTGTTGTCCCAATGGCTATATGTTAAAAAATCTGTTCCTATTTTACTCTTGGTTTACTGTTAATCCTTTTCAACGATGCCAAAATAGGAAATATTGACTTTATGTGTAAGGACCAGTTGTGTGTGTGTGTTGTCTGCTCATGTGGTGCATAATTTCAAGGTGAAGAAGTATGAAAATACACTAAATAAAGGTACATGATGATAAGGAGGATAAATTATAGGTTTTTACAGTAATTAAAAGTAAGGGACCAGGTCGCTGTGTTTCATGATAAAGGAGGTATGATGAATGAGGGAACATTCATCTTTAGGTTGTAATAAAACTGATTAAATGTGATAGATGTGCATTGATGACAAAAATTGTATGGTTAATTCATCATTATTAAAACAGGGAAAATTTCCATATGTAGTTTTGATGATGAGAAACTAACTTCAATAGACTAGGTCCCTAGATGTGTAAGGTACAATACAGCTCGTATGTGTTGTCTGCACAGTTTTGTCCTCTTATGTAACTAACTTTTTGGTGCTATTTTGTACTGGTTAGGATAGCTGGTCTAATGATCTTTCAGACCAATCATCAATCAACTATAAAAGGAAAGAGAAGCATCTTCATCACTGTGTGGTGCATCCCCAAGGGTTCCTTCACAACAACTTATTTAATCAAGTGACTGCTTAAGCGATACCAAAAGGAATATATTTTATCCCCCACCCAATTTTCTCTTATTTTCTCAAATTCCAACGAGCATTAAATCCTTATAGAGCTAAGAGAATTAGGAGACTTTCTCTTGGGTTATCATGGGGTGTTGGTGATCTTAGAAAGTCGTCCCTCATTGCAATCCTTGTTAGTTTTCGTATGATTCTTGTTTTAATTCTTAGATTTAGTCATAAATCGCTAGTTCCTTGATGGGTTAAATTAAGTTTCCTTTGAGCTCAAAATTTACTCATTATTGAAGGTAAGAAATCCTTGAGCAAAGTGGTATTTGTTGATAATTTTGAAAGTGTAATTCCACAAGCTGAGCCGATATGAGATTTTGATTCGATTATGGACCCAGAGAATAAAAATATAATATGGGTATCATTATTCCCGTATTAATGTGTTGATCACTATTTTAATAGTAACGCATTACGCAGAGGCCTCTCAAAAGAGAAAATATCTATATTGGTGGACTTTATTGAGCATTTTCTAGCTTCCAGGTATTCTAGC
Source organism: Capsicum baccatum var. pendulum (assembly GCA_030864225.1). NCBI lineage: Eukaryota > Viridiplantae > Streptophyta > Magnoliopsida > Solanales > Solanaceae > Capsicum > Capsicum baccatum. The sequence continues at coordinate 148,384,177 of CM061560.1, forward strand.
CCTTCTCTTCCCTTTAATTAAGCATAATTATAGTATTAGCATGATAGCATTCTAGTTCAATGGTTGGAAATGATTATTTAATTGTATATTTAGTAAATGTAGATTATTTAGCCAATTAATTAATCGTAATTATGCTTATTTGAGTTAACTACTTATTCCTTCGGTGAATTGCTATCTTAGGACTCTATGAGGCTTATTTAGCTCTGTTTAATGGGATTTTAGAACCTTTTCCTAGTTTGGGGTAGAAATTACCTTAGAACACACTTTTGGGGTTAGAAGTGGGACCTTTCAATTCATTTTAAGTCAAGACTTCTATTAGGTTTTTGTAGACTCATGACAGCTCCCAATCGCACATGCAAATGTACGTGGTTTACCAAGTAGTAAAGTAGCCTTCAAGAAGCCAATTATCGATCCCATAGGGACATGTGTTAACCAACTATCCAATTCTAGTTTAACAATTGAGTGAAAGTAACCCAAATTATTTAGAAAGTTCATAAACTAAAAGTAAACATAACTAATGTAGAAAAGTAATGACTTAGGACAATCAATGGATACAAGCCCAGGGTTAAGGCTTACAACCAATCATACTACGTTACTGAACTTCATTTGTCAGATTGCTTATCGTGGTTGTTGATTCATAGGGTTAATCAAATGATTATGGTTTTCCAACCTCTAATCCTTTACCTAAGAGGGGTTGTAATAATCAAATGACCTTACAACTAGACATTGAGAGAGGTTGTAATAATCAATTTAATTTATGTAAGCTATCATCCTACGTGTGAATCAAGTAAGGTATCTAAGTACAACCCTATCCTAGATGCTAATTCAAGTCTCTTATTTTATAAAGAAATAAGAACCATACTTTGCTTATTCCCTTGTTCTATCTCCCAATTCCCTCTCCTGAGATTAAATGGTTGACAATTGATGTATTCTAAGGGTATCTAATCCTTAAAATAGTTAAAAAAAAGGATAAAAAAGAAACCCATAATGATAAGAAAATCAACAAACTTAATTCAAAATGTAAGTAGTCATGATCTTGGCCTTAACCCCGTAAAGGGAGTTTTATCCTTCAATGGAAATATTTATCATCCAAGCCCTTTGATTGATGATACAAATCATGAAAGAAACTAAATTTAAGATAAAAAAACCCTAAATCATATGTAGATAAGCCTCTCTTTTTTCAAAGACATCCAAAAGTATGTAAAAACATGATACAACATGTATTTATAACATAGGGGTAAGCCATGTCCATGTTGGAGTTGAATTAGGTGAAAAGATCGGGGTTGGAGTAGACCATGTATCACACCCTCTATTTCTATGGAATGGAGCATGCGACAAACCCTCTATTCAAAAGGAATAGAGCAAGCGATGCATGCTTATCGCACACCTTCACTGGAATTTGCTTCTCGAATTTTGGTTAAGTGTTGGTCCTTCCTCCTTTCATCCATTGTATTATGGTATCTTTCCATTGATCTTCCAGCATCTACATCAAAATATTAAGTTCAGAAGGTATCCTAAAATAAAACACTGCATGAATTAGAGGTACAAACACATAATATCCATCATGATGAATCAAAAACAAGAGCTTAGACTAGGTTGATTTCTATGATCTTTCACTTCAAGTTTCAACTCTTCCCTTGACTAACTTGAACATTTTAAACTCCTTAAAACTTTTTCCACATATAATAACACATTTAAAACCATTTGTAACACAATAGAATCCAACAACATGGACTAGATAAGCAACTAACTCAAGCTAGAAAGACTAGTTTTCCCTATTGAACTCTAATTGACTCTTTGAAGTACCAAATTACTTTGAATTCTCTTTGAAACTTATAAACACATGATTTAAAACTTTGATACACATTTATATCAATATAAACCTATATATCATATAATCATCCTCAAAACAACGCTAAAAAGACTCAAATAGCGATACTAGAATGCATAAATACACCCAACATCACCACCCCACACTTAAAGCCTTGTTCGTCCTTGAACAACTCTTAACTATAATCATCATAAACTAAGGAGACTTTAGATTTCTACTAAATTCAAGACACTCAAGCTAGCACTATAATCACTACAAAGAATGCAAGTTACAATACTAAGCATGTTATTTGCACAATTGAAAACTCATGAATACTACTCCAAATCATCCAAGCATCATTATACACTTAGAACCAATCTCCAACAACGAAATTATACTTTTTCATCTACCTATGTCTTTTTTTTTGCCCCATCTCTTGTAATAATTTTCACAAACACTTGGTGGACGCATAGTTTACTACTATAAGAATCAATTTTTCTTTTTTTCATAATCATGACAATATCTCTAGCATGATCTAAAACCTCACATTTTGGGCTAGAATAAAAAACCATGACTGTAATGCGTTGATAATCCCAGAGCCTTAAATCCTATGCTAATTTGGTATTTTTATGTAGTATGTGAATCCATTTGAGCATGAATTTAGACCATAGAGGTCCTTCAACTCAAAGACGAGTTGAAACTATTTTGATCGATTAAGTTTTAGTGGATGTTGTAATTATGTCAGCTTCCATCGACCATAACTTTCTATATATGTTGAATTAGAGAGCCTACTATGTGTCAAATGATAGGTATTATTGATAACTTTCTAACGATACCAATTTTGCTAAAATCTAACACTCGAGCAAGAATTTATGGCCACTGGAAAGCATATGCAATATGTGGTGCCTACGTAAATATAGGAGATATCATATGTAGCGCCTATGTAAATATAGGAGATATCATATGCGGCACCTATGTAAATATATGCGATATCATATCCGACTCATATCTTATGGTTTCAAGTGAGTTATATACTCCGTTTTTGGGGCAAAATGGTCCTTTTCCCACCCTTATTCAGCAATAAACATGAAATTCAGTCCCCAATTCTCCAAGATACATCCACATTCATCTAAAAAATCTCAAGAACACTCCCAAGGGTTTCAAACTAAAAACCCAAATAAATTAAGATTTAACGGTGGGTTTTAAAAATTGATTAGAGATTCGAAATCCCCAATGCACAGGCTTCTAGAAACACCTATTATTTTTTGAAATAGAGGTATGCGGGATTTTCCTAAATTCTCATGAGAATATAAAAATCATATTTTAGAATGGGTTTTTTGAATCTATGTATATAATCATGTATTAAATGTTTTAACATCATTATTTTGGTCTTTTGGCCTTTCCCAAAGTGATTTGAGAATATGAATGTATGAAACCATGTATTTCAGAATAAATTCTTGTTGAGAGAAAGATTTTTGGTGATTTCCCTCTTTCATGAATTTTTTTAGATTTCTCATAGCATATGAATTTTGCAATGCATCCCTAAAAAACACTATATGAAATGATTGAACTCTTGTTATGATTTTAAGGTGGTTTTAAATCACTAAAGAGGGAATCTAGCATGAATGTTTAATGTTCATAATGCATGTAATGAAAGAGTGCATGGATTTGCTAAAGGCACTAGACCACCATATGTTGATGAAGTTTTTGCATGATTTTGACTTGAGTTTTGAAACACAAAATCTTCTATATCAGTTGCAGGTTTTTGGTGGTGTAAATTATGCTTTAAATAAAATATTTAGCTTAATGTATTATGTCTCAGAAATCATGACTTGCAAGTCTTGGTATGACACCAATTCATATAGAGATGTTAGGTGGTTCCCTGAAGAGGGCTTATGTTCAAGAAACACATTGCCTAAAACCGTGGTTTGCCAACTCGAGTATATTATTATACACTGACTTAAGTGTCATATGGCATATCAGATTCAAGAACTCCAACTCTTGCGTCATACTCTGGTTGGAGGTTTCCCCGCAGAGTCAATGGTGGATTCCATATCGCTCGTGGAATATCAGACTTGTGGGAAATACCACCTAACTCAAAAGTAATACACAGATCAGAGTTTGAGATTTATAGATAGGTTACATGTTTTCAGAAGGTGCCCATGTGTTTTTCAGAAACTGTTTTATGCATAATGTTTAATGAAAATTCGATCTCACGTATTATATGTATATATACATATATATTCAATCACTCTATTTTAGATTGCTTCGCATGCCAGTATAATTTTGCTGACCACCCCTTTCTCCCAGGTACTGAGGTGCAGTCTAGGGGTCCAGATCCATAGTAGAGTCTACAGATAAGGTTGTCTCAGAGTTTAGTTGGTGGGCCTTCTTTTCTTCAGAAGGCCTAGTCATTTAGGTATTTATTTCAGTATGGTTTTTGGTCTGTTGTGGGCCTTGTCCCAGTTATTTAGATAGTATGTTACAAGAGATTTCACAGACTATTGCAGATGTTTATTAAATATTGTTTGGCATGTTTCCAGGACTTTAACTATTTGAAATTATTGATCATGTTTCCGTATTATTGTGTCTATTCCATATTAGTTTGATTATATGCATTATGTGCATGATTACTAGATAGACAGAAGGCATTTTGGGCCTTCCGGTTTGGTAATTATCATCACGGCTAGGGCCCAGATTTGGGCCGTTACAAACTTGGCATCAAAGCATGGTTCATGGTCCCAGGGTATCAGCGAAATCATGTCGGGTAGAGTCTTGTTTATGGGTGTGTAGTGCGCCACACTTATTAGCAGGAGGCTATAAGGCATTTACGAATATCTCTCTTTCTTCATGTTCTAGTTCGTGCTATAGATTCAGAATGTTCCTCCTTAATACTCTAATTCATGCTATGGTGTCACCCATATGAAAATAAATGTTATCCTAATTTCTTCCTCACTCTGGTGTTTCCAGATATTCTTCGATTATCTAGCAAAAATTTTAGAAGTCCCACAAAGGATGGGAGAGGAGTTCCCTAGTGTAAAATTATGTCCTCATTCTGATGAGGTGTTTAGTTAAGAAAAGAGTAAGATGTGCATTCTTGAGTCATTGAATATTGTGTATCAAGCTTCTATCTCTTGTAATCTTGATATTATTGTATTGTTGTAAACAAAAGTCTAGTGAAGCCGTGTGAGGTCTATTTCGATTCAATAGCATAGTTTCCTTGTCATTTATCTCATTCTTATTCAAAACACAAAAATCAAAGTCTAGTGAAGTCGTATGAGGCCTATTTTGATTCACTAGCAACTTGTTGTTCATCTTGTTGTTCTTATGTTTGTTGGAACTATATTTCCACCTGAGTAGTAGTAAAAGTTAGAGTGTAAGTGTCATGACATATTGGTAGTGAAATTAGACCAAGAAGTTTGAGATGTGAAGTCACAAGGTTAGAGGTCAAAGTGAGGGTGACTTTTGCGATTAAATATTTATAGTTGAATAAACGTTGATTGAGAATGATTTACTCTTTCGTGGTTGTAGACTAATGTGGTGGTACTATTTATGGATTGTATGGTAGTCCATGGAGGAAGTGTTGACTCAGAATTTTATTTGTTTTTTCCCTTTGAAAATAGAGAAAGAGCCCAGAGTGGATATTTAAGGTTGTTATAGAAACCCCTTATAGGCTATGAATGAAAATGGCTCGATTAGCCAGTAGGTTGTAAATATAGACTCATTGTCCTATGGGGTATCTGAAGGTAGTCTAAATTCCCATTGGGGTAAGTAAGTGTGATATGAGGAAGTCGTATAAGTATTTAATATTGTATGGTTATAATATAAGCTTAAGGTTGATCATGTCTATTATGTGACCTTACCCCTTAACCTTCTTCTCATTGGTAGTTGTAAACTAATACTACTTGTGAGAAAGTATGTAGTATACTTTTGAAGTATTTGGGTAGAATATCCTAATTTTAAGGATTAGTATATTTATATTATGTTGCACTCTTCACTGGTTGTAAAAGATTGATGCTAGACTATAGGCTTGAATTTAAATGGTGTGGTGGTGAATAGTGGCAAGAGATTGATGATACACGTTTCATGGGATTAGATTTGTACGCTTGATATGTTGAAATAGTACGTTCTAATGGATTATGATAAGGAAACCCGTAAGGTCATGATCGATTATTATGGTTATGAAGTTTTAGTGTACTAGTGTTTCTTGATGTTTATTCCATAGTTTCTAAGGGAGGATTGTGTGTAAGGTTGGTTGTAAATCATGTTTAGCACTAGACATTATGTTTGACGCAATTGATGGCCATGGAGATGGAACTGATAATTCCTTGGTTAATGATACTAGCTGTATGGAAATGATCTATAGGCTTGAACAGAGTATGTAAGTGCCTAAGTTTATTTGATTCGTAATGAACTATAACGTTATATATGTGATGTAGAAGTATGCCCAAGGTGGTATGAAGCTGTAATATCTTTATAAGGCTATTACATGTTGTGTGTGGCTACTATTACCGTTGAGTTGCTAGGTGGAAAAAGACTAGCTATATGGTATATGGTGTTCTAAATAGCCAAGCGAAGGACCTCTGATTGATAGCGTTGAGACTTTTGATATGAGCTTGATTCTCATGGTAGAGGAAACTAAGTTTAAAGTTGCTATGTTGGTAGACTATTCTAGAAATAGAGTGGCTCATTAAAGACTAGGTGATACCCACATTAGGTGTTATAATCTAAGATCGATCCATTAAAAGTTATGCTAATAGAAATAAGGGTAGAGGCACTAGAGGGTGTGCACTTCAACTTTGGGGATACTCATGAAGATTCGAATTTAGTAAGTGTTCGAGTAATAGCTGATGACTATTGGGGTTACAGAATGATAGAGTATGCCTCAGGAGGTATTATTAGCAGTGGGCATTCCACTCTCATGTGTGGTCTTTCGGGTTAAGTTTTATTAATTTTGTGTATTCTCATATTTCAGAACCTAGAGTGCAGTGAGTACAGTTAAGTTTAAAGTCTAGTAAGGTACCTCCCAAAACTTAAGATGATGGCTTAATGCTAAGGGGGAGATGACTAAGAGAATAACCAAGTAAGACTCTCAAATTCTTGTAGTGATGTCATGATGATGTAGAGCATCAAAAAGTAAGGGTGAATATCAACCTATTCCTATCTCAGTATTTCTCAGTGATCCTAATACCTACTCATGCTTTACGATTTAGTTCCATGATCAGTTCACGTTCATACATATGATAGAGAGTCATGTACTCACGCTTTATAATGTGCTTTGTTTCTATAACTCATGTTTTATGCCAAATGATTTGTGAGATTCAACTTATAGCCATGGATACCGTAAATTCAAAGCGCTTTGGTGAGTCCCTATTGTTGGTTTGCTATTCCTCAGGCCTCAGATAAGTGTCAAGCTACATATTGTATCATTCCATTCCTCTAAATCTTATGTTCTAACCTTTTAGTGACTCCTCTTTATGCAATGATAGTGGTGGTGAGTAATTATTCCTTGTTGATGAAAGATCATAGTACGCTTGTTTAGATAAGGCCATAAGTATAAACTAAGATTTGGGGCCAAGTTTTTATTTATGTGATGGTTAGTGGAATTTTGTATGTGTATGTTCTTGGGGTAGCTCATGGGAGTGATATTGATAGTGGTTTAGAGAATATGTGAAGTATGTCTTTATGAGTGTTTGCTCTGAAGTTCATATGTGGTTATAAAGATAGGCTTGAATGACATGTTGAGGTTGTTGTAAAGGAATGCTATATACGCTAGCGACTTCATAGTAAGAGTTCATAGTAGTCATTGAAGTGGTAAGGCATGTTATACTTAGTATGTGATCTTTAAAGAAGATATAGAAGATTGAATCATATGGTTTAGAATAATATCGTTGTCTAGAATGTTGTATTTTTTTGACTTAGAGTTAGGCTTGATCACGGCGAAGGTATTAAGTTTTTTCAGACATTAGTAGAAAGATTTGTCAATGCTCATATGAGAATTTTAGGTTGAGTTGAATGAATATGATATTTAAGGAGAATAGTATTGTTAAGTGATATTCGAGAAGTGTGCTAAGCTTGAAAGTAAGAAGTTATAATGCCAAAGGCCTGGTAATTCTATCCTAATTCAGGAGTTATATGCCTATGTTCTAGACTGCAGAGTAGTGTCAATGTGGTGATTCCTTAGTTGGATGTCTTGTGTAATCCATACCCAAGATTCATGGCTCCCTATAACTGCTAGAATTTCTGTAGAGAATTGTAATGAAGAGATATTCCAGTTAAGTATGAGGGTGTAGTATAATTCAGTCTATATGGCCAATAAGTCAGTTTAGCAGTTAGATTCACATGACTTGTTTTCTCGATTTTGCACTTATTCATGCTACTGGAAATCTCAGACATACTACTATTCAAAGATTTAGTATACCAGTAGTTACGAGTATATCCTAGTTCATGCATCATGCATTAAATTCAGATTCCAGATGATTCTGGAATTTATTATCAATGATAAGAAAATGATCATGTCCAAATCTGACAATAAAAATACTCAACAGAATTTGAGACTGAGATCAAGACTATCTATCGGGAGATCTCTGGATCTGATAACAAATAATTGTATATGATACCAAGCCTATCAAATAGATTGTCATGAATCAATGGAACTATCTAAGTTCCTCACAAAGATAGACGATTGTACCTCACAGTCCTGATATCTAAAGATTAATACTGAAACTACAATTGTGGGAAGTAGTTAGTTAACCGATATGCCACGATCTCCCAAAGATAGGGTCCAACCTGTAACCCCAGCTGAAAAGGTGTCATACCGTGCCATGGGTAAAGACCTCTCTGGTCAAACCACTCTGGTGGTTGACCCTCACAGGAAGTAAGCCTAAGGCAATATAATAGTCAAACCTCTCTCTACAGCTGATAGCCTCTACTGACAGTAACTCCTGCATCCTGCATTGGCTACGCAGTTCTGGAGTTCAGGGATTGCTCCTAACGACTTGGCGTCTCTCTCTGATGGGGAGCCGCCATCCTTTACCTCACTTGGTGCTAGCTCTTACTCCCAACTGAAAGACTCTAGACAAAATTCTCAATTGAACACAAACTGAACTAAATCTGATATTGTTCACATTTCTCAATTGATCTGACTAAGTTAAGATGAATTCACATAGTTTCATATCAGATGGAATACTACTAAATCACGGTAACTGACAATACAGAGTTTGAATAGATTACTTGGTCACTACCGAGGTCAGAACTAAACACTTGAATACAACTAGATCTAAGTTGAGTATAGCGCTAAGGCTTGATTACTAATGATACGGTGATTACGAAGATTACTGAGATTTTTTAGATTTTTTAAGTTTTGTATCTGTCTGAGGATACAGAGTTCTATAATTCACTGAGTTTTGAGAATCATTGCCCAACTGGGATTATCGTGAAAACTGACAGAGGCTCTAGATAGCAACTAAATTGTCGGGTATAAATACCCCAAGGACTCGATAACATAAAAGTAAGACATAATCATTCTTGACTAGTCAAAACCATGGTCATTAATTCATCATCACAATCACCAAAGCATCTCTTCAAGCATTTAGGAATCATAACCATATATTCACATCACAATCACTAAGGCATCACTTCAAGCATTTAGGAATCACAACCTTATATTCACCATCACAATCACTAAGGCATCACCATCACAATCACTGAGGACTCACTTCAATAATTTAGGAATCACAACCATAATTCACCATCACAACCACTAAGGCATCACTTCTAGCAGTTAGGAATCATAGACATATAATAGCGTATGGGAAATATTCTACTAGATCATACTCCATTCAACAAGGTCTTGCATTAAGTACTTCACATGTATATCAGTCTTGGCATGTATTGCATAGCACCTAATTGAGGAAAATTCATACTATCATGTCACAATTTACTCGTCAAGCACTTGGCATGTATTAAAGGCTTAGCATATATCAAAAAGCACGTAATTGGGGAATTTCCTACTATCATGTCTCAACTTGTTCACTAAGTCCTTTCAACAAACACTAGGCATGCATGGGTGTATACCTAATTGGGGATTTCATGCTATCATACCATAATTCATTCATTAAGGCATTTCAACAAACACTTGGCATGCATGAACTTGCACACAATTGGGGTTTCCTAATCAACATGCTATAATGGCCCTAATTCTTAACATAAGCATTTTATAAAACATATGGGGAGAATGCTTTTCTTATTAAACCATTTCTACACATAATTGACATGAACACATCACATAGAAAGCAACTTGAAGAGGATTTATCATAACCATTACATGACTTCCACATACTAGGGTCAAAGATTAAAAGCCTCTTAAACAAACATGAATCATAACTCAATCATAGAAGGAACATCAATTTCAACTCACATGAATTATAAAAACCCATTAACACAATATCTTTGAATTTTAGAAAAGGGTTGTTGAGCTTCTTGGATAAAAGGGACCCAAGAATCAACATCTATATACCTTGGGGAAACTCTTTTATTGAAAGGTCTTGGAGAGATTATTGACTCCTCTTGATTTCTATTGATCTCTATTGATTTTGCTTAAAGAAAAAATAAGGGTTTTGATTTTGTAAAACTCTAGTTTTGATGTTGAAGATGGAAAATGAGGCTGAGAGCCTTTTATCGAGTCTATATAGGGGCTGAAAAACATTGGGAAAGACCAAAAATCCCTTGGAATTAAACTGAAAAATTCCAATTTTACATGCTGGCACGACGCGTCATAATCGCACCAATTCACTGGAAATTGGATAATTGGGAAACAGGAAATTGATAATTCTGAAATTAAGCCTTGGCGCGATGCGCCAAAATAATGGAGGATCAATAGTTTTTGATAATTATCATTTTAGTTGGATTAGCGACACGCTAAAGTGCCAGGTGGCATACTATCTCACTAAAATGGCTCCAACTCTTTGACTGAGTGTCAGATTTGGACGAATTGGTATTGACAAAAAGCTTATTCAACTCTTTACATGAAAAAAAGTTGATATTGGATAAATTACACATGTTTCAAAGTATTTCACAATTGGGAAGACACCTCTCAACTTTTTAGGGACAAATTAACACTTCGCTGAATACGCTCTAAGGCTCAGACTAGGAGAGAATTTTGTGGGGTGTTATTGTTAAAGTATGACTACTTTGACCATAAACCAAATACCAAGTTGTAGTCTGCTCCACAGATAGAATATTATCCGCATCATATTGTAAAGGTCCTATCTATAGACTTCCATCAAAATCTAGGCAATAAGCCGCATGATGTTGTCCCCCATAAAAACAACAAAAATCATCATCACTTGAAAACCATCTATCCCAAGCTATCGTGTCAAGAAGATTGATAAAAAGATAAATAAAAGAAACTAAAAAAAAACTAAAAAAAATAAACTATTTACAACTCAATGTATCTAAACAAAAAATATGATAGTTGCAAATCTACAAGTCCCCGACAATGGTGTAAAAAACTTGACAGTACCCAAGTGCACACGCAAGTGTATGTGGTCCACCAAGTACTAAAGTGGCCTTGAAGAAGCCAAGTATCGATCCCACAGAGACTTGTGTTAACCAACTATCCAATTCTAGTTTAACAATTGAGTGAAAGTTACCAAAAGTACTTAGAATGTTTATAAACTAAAAGTAAACTAAAGTAATGACTTAGGAAAATCAATGGATAGAAGCCCAGGGTTAAGGCTTACAACCAATCATACTAAGTTATTGAACTGCATTCGTTAGATTGTTTATCATAGTCGTTGAGTCGTAGGGTTAATCGCATGATTATGGTTTTCCAACATCTAATTCTTTACCTAAGTTGGACCTTACACCTACATCATTGAGCGGGGATATATTAATCTAATTAAGTTATCTAAGATGGCATCGTATTTGTGAATCAAGTAAGGAATCTAAGTATATCTCTGTCCTAGATGCTAATTCAAGTCTCTTATTTTATAAAGAAACAAGAACCATACTTTGCTTTTTCCCTTGTTCTATCTCCATATTTCCTCTCTTGAAATCACAAGGTTGACAATTGATGTATTCTAAGGGTACCTAATCCTTGCAATAGTTAAAACTAGAATAAACAAGAAACTAATAATGATAATAAAATAAAGAAACTTAATTCAAAATGAAAGTAGTCATGATCTTGGCCTTTAACTCGAAAATGGAGTTTTAGCTTTTAATGGAAATATTCATCATCCAATCCCTTGGATTGATCACACAAACCAAGAAATAAAATAAATTTATGATAATAAAACCCTAAAGAATCTGTAGAGAAGCCTCCTTTTGTCCAAAGACATTCCAAAGTACGTAAAAACATGATACAACTTTTATTTATAACATAGGGGTAAACCAAGTCCGTGTCAAAGTTGAATTAGGTGAAAATCCCAAGGGTGGAGTAGATAATTCATCTCACCCTTTATTCCTATGGACTTTAATATGCAATGCACCATCTATTCCATAGGAATATGGCATGCGACGCACGCTTTTTGCACGCTTTCATTGGAATTTGCTTCCCAAATTTAGCTAAGTGTTTGTCCTTCCTTATTTTATCCTTTGTCTTGTGGTGTCTTTCCAATGATTTTCCAGACACTATATCATCATATTAATCTCACAAATGATCCTACAAGAAAATACAATATGAATTAGAGTTACAAACACACAATATCCATCACGATGAATCAAAAATAAGAGTTTAGACTAGGTTGATTTCTATGATCTTTCACTTTAAGTTTCAACTCTTCCTTTGAATTGATTGAACAATATAACCTCCTAAAAAATTATTCCACATATAATAACACATTTGAAACAATTTGTAACACAATAGAATCTAACAATATATACTAGACAAGCAACTAGCTCAAATAGAAAGACTAGTTTTCTCTATTGAACTCTAATTGACTCTTTAAAGTACCAACTTATGTGGAATTTACTTTGAACCTTATAAACACATGCTTTAACAACTTTATAAATATTAATCTCTTTATCAACCCATATATCATAGAATCATCCTCAAAACAAGTCTAAAAGCACGGGAATAGCGATGCTAGAATGCATAAATACACCCAACATCAACTCGACATGCCTTTGTATGTCATCCTATTTATATTTTTTAGTCCTAGGAGGATTTAGACATTTTTTTAATTATTCTAGACTTTTGGGAGATATTAAAACTCTTGAAATAATTTAAGACCAGTTTAAGTTTAGTAAATTATGATATTAACACTTGTTCAAGTTTAACACAAATGATGATATTATTCCTAGTTCGATTACTTCATGATCTTATTCCTAATTCAAGTCCGTCATGTGCAAAACTATTTTCAATTGGAGTCCGGTATTAAGGGGTTACTTATGATGGTTATTAACCAGTTTGAGTCTGATGCTTATGCTATGAGAAGACCCACAGTTAAGATTTGGAGGTTCCAATGTTTTAGGATTTTATGGTTAATAATTCTTCTTGATTGCATCCACCAGTCTTATGGGGGCTCATATTGGATTATATTTTTTTGTTTGTGTCTTCTAGGCATATGGGATCCAGTTATGCTATAGTTAGTAATGTTCCCTTTGTTATTGTTTACTTGGTTGTTTCCTTTTAATATTTTGAGTACTATTCTAGGTTTGCCCATTTTTCCTGGATTAGCTTATTATCATGTATCTTAATGCATTTCGATTATTATTTAGATTAGTTGGTGATGATAGGCGAATTTACATGCCTATAGCACTAGATTTTGCCCATATTTTAGCCAAGTTTTGAGAACAAATTATATATTTCATGCACTTTTAGTCCTTTTCCTGTAAGTGAGCTAACGAACATGATTAGCAAGTTTTCAGGCATAAATGTTGCAAAATTCAGCATTTTATGGATAACTAGACGCCAAAGAAAGCTTCATGAAAGAAAGAAGGGAAAGCTTACACGCCAAGGACCAAAAGTGGCGCATGGAAAATCTATCCCAGGCAAAAACAACAATTCTGAAATCTTTGGGGACTAACAGTAACTTAGTAGGATTAGGATAATGATACATTAACCTAGTATGATTGGGTTAAGTAATGCAGTAGCTTAGTAGGAATAGGATATGGGCGTTATAAATACCCTATTTTGCTAAAGATTTTAAGACATTCCTCACAATTCCCCCATTCCATCAATTCCCATCTATCCACCATCCATCCATCCATCAAAACAATTCTCTTTATTAATTCATTGTTGACATTATTTTTCATCTATTCGACTTTTAATTTTACAATAAGAGAATCGCTATTTTGCAAGGAATTCATGCCTAACACCACACCATACTACACGTGAGATCTTTTATTGTGGTATAATGATAATGTCTATTGTGATTTCCATCGCACTCATGAATAGCTAAACTTCTTTATTGGGGTTATGGAAGCCTTATGAGATACTATCTAAGGTCATGAGTTTGTGAATTTGTGACACGTGTGTTGCTTATATCATTATTCTCTTCATCTTAATGCAAATTCTTGTGGCTGCAGATGCATAGAATACACCAGTATAGCATTAACTTGTTCGAAAGAAAAGTTATATGTCTGGAAAAGAGATAATGTCAAGGTAATAGGGTCCCATCCCCTATTAAAAAGTTAGTGTCGTAACTGGATTAACCTCTTGGAGAATTAGTACCATTAGATACTCTTTAAGCTCGAAAGAGTTAAAGTGAAATAGTCCTTGTTTAGGTCGAAAGACGCTTGGATTTACCATAGAATACAATTCTCTATAATCACATGCATGTCTGAATTCCGCATAACTCATAGCCAATAGAGACGTATAACTCATAAGGTGGACATACCCCCAACTTCTCAATTCTCATTGATTTACATCTTACTAAACATTCTTTCTATTTACTTTACTATTTTCAGTTTTTACTTTAATAATTTGGTTACACTTTACAATCCCCCCCTTTTACGATACTTGCACTAAAGGTCTAGTAATCTTTTCTTACTTGTTGACCAAGCTATTCCCTGTGGGATCGATACACAACCTAGTTGGGTTCTATATTTGACTACGACCGCTTTACACTCCTACGAGAGCTGTAGATTGAGCGTTATCAAAAATTGGCGCCGTTGCCGGGGAATACGAGTGTCAATTAAGTTCGTGATATTTACTAAACCCTTTGGTCAAAGATTCTCGTACTTTTACTTTTAGTTGTTGTTTTTGTTTTATTCAGGTTTGTTCAGTGCATAAATGGATGCACAACGTGAAATTGAAAGGATGGCTGCTCAAGTGCATCAACAGAATATTGATAATCCAGGGCGGGCAACAAATCCTGATGATGAGGACCTGGGTGATGAGGAGCTACTAAACTCATGACATACTGCTGAGATGGAGGAACCCATGCAGAGAAGAGATCGTCAAGCTAGGTTTAGGCCTGAACGCCGAGCTATGCAAATACCATTCGATGATGATGATGATGATCTTGATGGAGCTGGTGCCACAGGAGCCATTATTCTTCCACCATTGGCACCCGGAGCCAAGTTCAATATCACAAGCACCATGATTCAGTTATTGTAACTCAAGGGATTATTTGGTGGACAAGCAGGCGATTATCTGAATATGCATCTCATTAACTTTATTTCTATATCCAAGTCGTTTAACAATCCTTGTGTTGGTCAGAATGCAATTCGATTACGTCTATTTCTATTGTCCTTATCTGGAGAGGCAACTCTATGGTTGAATGGGCTGACTCCTGATTCTATTACAAATTGGAGGCAATTGAAAGACGCTTTCCTAGAAAGATTCTTTCTACCATCCAAAAGAGCACAATTAAGAGATGAAATCAGCAACTTTCGGCAGCTTCCAACCGAAGCTCTTCATGAAACATGGGAGAGGTTCAAGACGAAGCTTATGAGGTGCCCGAATGCTAGAGCTCCCCAATTACCTAAGGTATACATTCTTGGGATATAGAAATACACTTCCGGAGAGTGTTGCGGATGATTTAAGTGAACAGCATAAAGAGGCTCTCATCTCTGCTCTGATGAGGTACAAGAGAGCTGTGGGTTGGACTATTGATGATATAATTGGTATCTCTCCTGAGGTATGTATGCACAAGAGTCATAACGAAGAAGATTGCATGCCTACAAGTAAGTATCAGTGTCGTCTAAATCCATTCAGAAAACGATGCCCCATCTATCTCGATGAAGACTAAGTAATCGAGATAGCTATGTCGTGCCGCGACAATAAATCAAGTGCTTGGTGGGAGGCAACCCATCATTTTTAAATTTTCTTGTTGTTTTTTTATTCTTAGGATTTTGTCTAGCCACGACCAAAACTAAGGCACTTGATGGTAGGTAACCCATCGTTCTAATCATTTTTGTTGTTTTTAAGTGAATGTAGGTACAAGAGGTGTAAAACGAGGAGGTCAGTTTCACATTTAGATTTGGACGTATTGCATGTTAAAGGTGGTAAGTTATGAATGAAGAAGCAAAATGCCATGGATTGGGAATTGCTTATGAAAATATAGGCATCGAAAAAGGCTAGGCATAGGTAAAACTAGGCCACGAACAAGGCAAGGCCTATACTATGGCCTAAGGTCTCGGAATCTAGTGTGCCATAGCATAGGCGCCGCCCATGCCCAAGTATGCCATAGCATAGGCGCCGCCTATGCTAATGCCTTTTGTCTCTGAATCTCATATGCCATGCTAAAAGCGCCGCCTATGGTCACCAAATGCTTTGCAAAAGGCGCAGCCTATGCTCACACAATGTCATAGCATAGGCGCCGCCTATGCAAAAGCCTTCTGCTCAACTAGGCATGGCCTATGCTATGGTATTCTGCTCAACTAGGCAAAGTCTTAGGCGTCGCCTATGGTCACTTTTGGTCTCCAAATCCGATTTTAAATGGGTCAAAACCCGACCCAAGCTTGTTCTATAAGTAAGAGACTTAGTCTTAGACCAAAAACACATTTCAAACCTAGCATAAGCGTCGCCTACCTCTCCAAATCCTCTCAAAAAAAATTTTTCTTTTTCTCTTTTACTTTGCAAGAACATCATCCGAGCTTATCAACCAAGTAAGTACTACTTTATTCTTCATTTATATTCCGTAAGTACTACACTACTACGCCTATTATGAATTGTTAAATCTTGAAGTAGTATTGGTGATTTGAATGTGATTGAATTGTTGTGATACAACTAAGTGAGTAAATGAATATGTAAGGATGATCTTAACTTGTTTCCAACTTGTATTTGATTATGATGAACTGTCATACTTTTGCGGAATTGACATGGTCACGAAAATTGCATACTCTTGTCAATAGAAAGCTTACATGTTTGAATGACTTGTTCATCGAGATGAGAATTAAGGTTGACTACCAACATATGAGGTTGCAATTATTTCTAGATGCTATACCTTTATTCAATCTCTATGTAGTAGTCTTGATATATCAAACATGAAAGTATTGCCAAGATTACAAGAAGTATGACTGCACTGATTATATTGTTGGAACATATCACCTAAATGTATGTCGATGAAGTCTGAGTAATCGATATCATTCACTTAATTAGTTTGTGTCAACAAATAAAGTGTAGGGTGGTGCCACTATTGTCTGTTTGTTGATTGAATCTTCCGAGATGAAGCTAACATGACTCTATTGAGATCTCAGGTACAATGGCACCAAAAGACAAGAAAAGCAACCACTTCACAAAAAGGCCAGAAAAGGGAAAGAAAAGAGCAAGGTGAATCCTCCGTGCTGCAAATACCTCTATGCACTCTTGGAATCAAGTGGGGTACTTCTGAGGAACTTCTGAGGATGACGACTCTGATGATGATTCCGACGAAGGGGGTATGACCCCAGACATAGAGGAGGAGTCCAACTAATCCAGGTTCTTCTTATTTATTTTCCACTGAGGACAGTGTGTCCCGTCTAAGTGTAGGGTGCTGGTATTTGTATGCTATACTTCTCTATCTGCATTTGCATTTATGTTTGTTTTGTTTTTCTTTTTAGTAGTTAATTTTTTTTTTTCAGTTACTTAACTTTGCATGAAATTATTCTAATAGGCAGCATGAGATTATGACAAGAGTTTGTGCTAAAATCATGACTATTGAGACGTTTAGGCTCTAATTGTGACTCACTCTGTGATATTGTGTGGTTCAATTCCTTCATCTGTTGGGACAAGAGTCTATGCTACTCCCAATAAAGTCGACCATGTGCCTTGTGTGTGTGAGGATATAGTATATTCTGTGTTTGTGGCTGATGCTAGAACTTGCCTGGTATGTATGTAAAACAAAAATAAGGAGTGCAAGTCTAGGAGATGATTTAAGCATTTCTTTGGCAACCTATACTTTTTTACCTTCTTTTTACCTACCCATGGACATCATTCTAGATAACTCCCTTTGACCCTTAAGCCTATTTTCTTTGACAGCCTCATATGTAAGCCTAATCCATTTTTTTCAAGACCATAATTTGATCCAAATTCCTAAGTGGTTTAAAGTATCAAGTCATGTGATAAAATAAGAGGAAATTGGGTGAGTATGATGCTCTAGAATGTATTGGTGCTTGAATTTGTTATGAAAAAAAAAGTGCTATCATAAGAGGTATGTTATGAAAAGAAAAAGGAAAGGAAAACTAAAAAGTTAGTTATGTTCAAAATTGAAAAAAAAACAAAAGAGGAGAAAAAGGGTGGTAGAATAAAAGAACGTAGAAAGGTTGTTTGAAAGAAAAGTGTTAATGATACAATGTGATGTATTAAAGCGCTTAGGAACATAGTCACTATTGCTGGCCAAAATAGTCCTACCCGTCCCTTAGCCTACATTACAACCATCAAAAGACCTATTTGATCCTAATCTTAGCATTCTGACAATTAGTGGAGCATTACACTAAGGGCAAGCCTATGGACATCACTTGCAGCATATGAATTCTTTGTGAGAGCGAGAGTAAGGATACTTTTATACCCATGTTTGAAAAATATGCTATACTTATGAGTGATTATGGGTAATATATTGTGAGACACACATGGTTGATGAGTTTTGGGTAGTTGTGTATGATTCTTTGTGCCTTAACTTTTGAATATGTGTTGGCCACTATCACGAGTCTATGCTAGAGGTTAAATTGTTTCTACTAATAATCGGAAAACTAATCTTTGATGATAATTGTTATGCTTGTCTTGACGAATATTTTGTGTTGTTACTGTCAAACCCTAAGTTGATGTTTAGATGGACATGATAGTTGTTCGAGGACGAACAAAGCTTTAAGTGTGGTGTGTTGATGATAGGCGAATTTACACGCCTATAGCACTAGATTTTGCCCATATTTTAGCCAAGTTTTGAGAACAAATTATATATTTCATGCACTTTTAGTCCCTTTTCCTGTAAGTGAGCTAACGAACATGATTAGCAAGATTTCAGGTATAAATGATGCAAAATTCAGCATTTTATGGATAACTGAACGCCAAAGAAAGCTTCATGAAAGAAAGAAGGGAAATCTTACACGCCAAGGACCAAAAGTGGCGCATGGAAAATCTATCCCGGGCAAAAACAACAATTCTGAAGACCTTGGGGACTAGCAGTAACTTATTAGGATTAGGATAATGATACATTAACCTAGTATGATTGGGTTAAGTAATGCAGTAGCTTAGTAGGAATAGCATATGGGTGTTATAAATACCCTATTTTGCTAGAGATTTTAAGACATTCCTCACAATTCCCCCATTCCATCAATTCCCATCTATCCATCCATCAAAACAATTTTCTTTATTAATTCATTGTTAACATTATTTTTCATATATTCGACTTTTAATTTTACAACAAGAGAATCGCTATTTTGCAAGGAATTTACGCCTAACACCACACCATACTACACGTGAGATCTTTTATTGTGGTGTAATGATAATGTCTATTATGATTTCCATCGCACTCATGAATAGCTAAACTTCTCTGTTGGAGTTATGGAAGCCTTATGAGTTACTATCTAAGTCCATGAGTTTGTGAATTCGTGACACGTGTGTTGCATATATCATTATTCTCTTCATCTTAATGCAAATTCTTGTGGCTGCAGACGCATAGAATACGCCAGTATAGCATTAACTTGTTCGAAAGAAAAGTTATATGTCTGGAAAAGAGATAATGTCAAGGTAATAGGGTCCCATCCCCTATTAAAAAGTTAGTGTCATAACTAGATTAACCTCTTGGAGAATTCGTACCATTAGATACTCTTTAAGCTCGAAAGAGTTAAAGTGAAATAGTCCTTGTTTAGGTCGAATCTTGGATTTACCATCGAATACAATTCGCTATAAGCACATGCATGTCTGAATTCCGCATAACTCATAGCCAATAGAGACGTATAACTCATAAGGTGGACATACCCCCAACTTTTCAATTCTCATTGATTTACATCTTACTAAACATTCTTTCTGTTTACTTTACTATTTTCAGTTTTTACTTTAATAATTTGGTTACACTTTACAATCCCCCCCCCTTTTACGAGACTTTCACTAAAAGTCTAGTAATCTTTGCTTACTTGTTGACCAAGCTATTCCCTGTGGGATCGATACCCAATCCAGTTGGGTTCTATATTTCACTACGACCACTTTACACTCCTACGAGAGCTGTAGATTGAGCGTTATCAGTTGGTTGGTGATGCCTACTAAGTACCCTTTTCTTTGGTACACATACTAAAGTTATGCACCATTTTCTTATGTCGATCCATGTACTAGTGTCTACTGTTGATGTTAAGTTAGTGCTAGTGTTGATTTATTTTTACCATCATTAGACATATTCAAAAAAAATTGCACCATCATTGAAATTAGTTAAACTCATTTTAAGAGTAGCTAGATGGTAAACAATCAGTTAGTCATGGAGGTGAATCCAGATTTTTATTCAGTGATGGAGTCACTTTAAAGTTTTGTCAATCGATGTAACTTATTATTTTTCCAATGTACAAAAAACTGGAAGAAAACTTAATCATATTTATCATTTTTAAATAAACTTTCAAAATTTTGGAAAAAATGTAAAATATCACAAGAATAATATTATTTCAACTGTTAGCAAAATATAATATGATATATTATCATAAAATAGTCCTGATATATTATAACAGTAATACAGTTTATTAGTAAGTTAATGATGCTGAATGTTAAATAAATATTACTATGATAATATATTAGGTGATAGATTAATTATACTTGTGTCATGCTAGATACTGTCTTAAGAAATTATTTAAGCAGTGTGACATGTTTTCCCATAATAAAATAAAAAGTTTTCGAATTTAATAAGGGATACAAATATCAATAAAATTATTAAGACAAATACCAATAAATTAGACTAGGAAATTAACACAAAGCAAAAATAATAAAATAAAGATAGTAGAAGGAAATAGAACAAGAAATTTAAGAGAGTAAGAGCAAGATTACATTTTTTTTGGTTATATGTTTGCTGCAAATATTTGGGTTTATTTATAGGAGAATGGCAATAGTGAAAGTATGACAAGTGTCAAGGCACATGCCATCAAAATATTAAGAAGGTTCCAACACATTCTCTTGACCACTTCTCCAAATAAAGCTACTTGACTTCTTTAATAGACATATAGAATAAATTATTTTGAAATATAAAATAATTTCCCTAACATCCCCAGAGTATTTCAAAAAAATTAATTGGAAGAATAGTTTAACTTGCTGAATTTGCATGGACAATTTAACTTATTGAATTTGCATGGAAAAAATGTAGTATATTTGGTATGTTTTGGACTATGAACCAAACATTGATCAATAAAAATTAATTTACCAAAATACTGTAGAAATATATTATTTTTATAAATCAAATAACTCCTATTGTTAGTAAAAGATTTTATGAATCACATTTTGACTATAAGTATATTGTTCAATGTTGTTTAGCACCAATAAGCCAAACACGCGACTAGTATTAATGTGCGCTTCAGTGATTAAGGTCAAAAATTTCATAAGAATGACCTCATTCCACTTCTCACATAAATGAATTTATCAAGTATACACTATTTTAAATGCATCATCGATAAGGACTGTAAATTCATTAAAATTTAATAACTTATCCCCAATATTAGTAGTTGTTCAAACACTCTCAATTAATATTCAATATTAATATCAACCTATGGTTGCTCATATGAACCTACATAATGGGGTCTCGAATCAAATAGTTTGGGTTACCATCTCTAATTTGCAATCATATGAGGCTTAATTTCATCTCTTTTGAGGTTTGAAGAATTAATTTTCTTCCCATGGATTTAGTCAGACAGTCAGTTGAATATATAAAAATGTTAATTATTGTAACAATGGCTTTATCCTATACAAATTGAGTCTACGCTTTAATCCCTATAAATTTTGACTTCACATAATCACTGAAAATTATTTCACTCTCATCAATTTCTTAGCAACATCATGCCTCAAATTGATATGTCTAGTAATAACAATTACAGCTTGACAATCATGGAACATATACATAGGAGGATCTAGATAAGTTTTTAAAGGGATATGAGGCAATGGATCATTTTTTTCTAAAGATGCTATATCTTGATTTTATGATGAGCAGATATCTACAAGGGATCAGGTCCCTGGATGTTCAAAGCTACAGTACAGTTGCCACGCGTCTATACAACGTTATCCTCTTGTGTAACAAACTATGCAGGTGTTGCTTGTACTATTTAGGACACCTGGTCTAATCACATTTCAGAACAAATCATCATATAACTATAAAACGAAAAGGATGCTTCTCTATCAAGATTTTTTATAAAATTCATATTAGAAAGCTAAAAAAAAAAAGGCAAAAACTCAATTTTAGCTTAAGTTTTTATTCTTTGTGTGTTGATAGTGAAAATGGTCTTGAGTTTGATATTGGTTTGTAATTGAATTACTCAATCTATAATATGTATGTAGCTGATTTGGTGTCTGTGGCTGATGGGGAATTAACTTGTTTAAGTGTTCAAAGTGAAGATGGTGACTAATGGCACAGAAGGCTGGGATAGCCTCCTTGTTGAACAAGTTGATTTTAAAGGACCTTTTCCATGGCTTACCAAAGATGAAATTTCAAAATATCAAATTTTGTGATCCCTGTGTTAAAGGTAAATACACCAGATCTTTTTCAAATTGCAGAAGTAGGCGAGCACTTTTAGGCCCTGTGAGATGCTGCATATGGACTTTTATGGACCCATTTAACACTAAAATAGAGGTAGGAAGAAATATGTATTTTTAATTGTAGATGACTACTCCAGGTTCACCTGGACAATGTTTATAAGAACCAAGGATGAAACATATGAGGTTCTGGTAGCTTTTCCCAAGGAAATTAAAATGAAGCTAAATTGCAAAATTGTTGAATTCAGATCTGATGATCAAAACTGAATTTGAGAACTCTCAAGTTGCAGAATTTTGTGATAATCATGGAATAAGTCACAACTTATCTTCCCTTAGAACTCCAAAGTAAAGTAAAGTTTCCAAAAGGATGAACAGAATACTCATAGAGATTTCTAGAACCATGTTGATTGATAGTAGACCTCCAAAGAGTTTCTAGGCTGAAACTGTAAATACTACTTGTTATGTGACTAATAGGAGCTTGATTAGATCTCTTCTTAATAATACTCCATATGAGATAGTATTCAATAAAATCCCTAATCTCGAGTACTTTAGACCAATTAGGTGCAAGTTTCTTGTGTTGAACAATGGCAAGAAAGAATTGGGAAAATTTGACTCTAAAACTAATGAAGCAATGTTTGTAGGCTATTCCTCAATAAGCAAGGCTTACAAAGTTTTTAATAAAATAACTCTGTTACATAAAGTGTTCATGTGATCTATGATGAATCAGGAAATCAAATAAACTTAGGTGGTTGTGAAGATTCAAAAGTTGAAGAACTCATTTTGTTAAAAGAGATGATATAGCTTAAGATGATGATCAAGTGATAAATGATGCAGATAAGAATAATGAAAGTGATGGTGATGCAGGATCTCAGTTATATATCCAAGGTCCAATAGAATAACAACCAAAATAAACTATTTAAAATTCATAGGGACTTAGCCCCTGTGAAATCAATCTCAAAAGGAAAAATTGGAGGCATAAATCCTATAACCCCCTTGAGAATCTGACTACACCTTTGGAAATAAAAGTCCAAACAAAAGCTCAAGCTAGCAACGTTATGGTATTTTTAGCCTTTTTATCCTAAATAAAGCCTAAGAATATGAAAGAAGCTCTAAAAGAAACTGTTTGCATCAATGTAATGGAGGAAGAACTTCAGTAATTTGAAAAAACCAAAGTATGGCATCTGGTCCCTAAGAAATAAAATAAGGCTCGTTGTTAAAGGTTATAACCATGAAGAAATGATTGACTATGATGAGACTTTTACCTCTGTAAAAAGAATAAAAGTGATCAGAATTCTTATTGCACTGGCTGTATATATGGTATTTCAACTATTTCAAATGGAATTCAAATATGACTCTCAGAATGGAAACTTGAAGGAAAAAATCTATGTCAAATAACCACCAGGTTTTGAAGATATAGATTTTCCTAATCATGTGCTTAAATTTGATAAAGCTCTTTATGGTTTAAAAAAAGCACCAAGGACCTGGTATGAGAGACTCTCAAAGTTTCTTATGAAAATCGCTTCAAAAGAGGGTAAATAGATAATACTTTATTCTTAAAGACCAGAGGTAGCATCTTACTGATTCTTCATATATATGTTGATAAAATAATCTTTAGAGCTACTTATGAATCCCTATGTGAAGAGTTTGCAAGGCTAATGGGGAGTGAATTTTAAATGAGTATGATGGGTGAGTCGAGCTTCTTCTTAGGACTCCAGACTAAACAAAATTCTCAAGGGATAATTATTTGTCAAGATAAGAACATCATGGAGCTACAGAAGAAATATAACATGGGAGATTCCAAGCTATCTCGTACTTCAATTTGAACCAGCTCAAAAATAGATATTGATGAACTAGGTCTTTTAGTAAATAAGACAATGTATAATGTGATCCTTACTTTACCTCAACACAAGTAGGACATTCATTTTATTCTGTGTAGGATTGTGTGCCAGATTTCAAGCCTTCCCAAAAGAGTCTTATTTTAAAGCAGCAAAAAGAACTCTTAGGTACATGAAGGAAATAGGGGACCTGGTCCTATATTATCAATTAGGTGACAATTTTGAGTTGGTGGGATATGCTGAAGTTGACTATGGTAGATATTTGGTAGATAGTAAAAGCACTTAAAGAATGGAACATTTACTTGGCTCATCCTTAATTTTTGGGGATCTAAGAAGCAAAACTCAATTACTCTATCTACTGCAGAAGTTTAATATATGTCTGCAACTTTTTATTATGCTTAATTGTTATGGATTAAGCAATAAATGAAAGATTTTTGTATTGTCACAGACACTATCCCTCTGATGTGTGATAATAGAAATGCTCTAAACATGGCCAAAAATCTCGTGTCGCACAAGAGGACTAAGCATATTGATATGAGACATCACTTCCTAAGAGATAATATTAAGAAAGGGGCAATCTGTATAAAGTTTGGAAAGACTAAGGATCATATAAAAAATATCTTTACTAAGGCACTTCACAAGGAACAATTTGTGAAGAACAGGTTGAATCTAGGTTTGATCAAAATGATCGGACCTACCATATGAATTAATATTTCTCTATTAATATTGGTTATGATCAGGAGATATGTATTATTAGTAAATTATGAATTTGTTAGTATAACTTAAAACCATACTTTTTTAGGTATACACCCATGGGAGAAGCTTTGGAAGAAAAGAGATGAGGCATGCACAAAATTGAGAATTCACTCAAAGAAAGACAGGAACCTAGTTCCATCTCTCAGGTTAGTATCATGAATGTGCTTATTTTTCTTTTTGTTCTATTAGAGAAGGCTGCATCTTCTCTATCATTGTCAAAAAAAAAATTTTATCCAAAATAAAAATAAAAATCATCTTTGGGTTAACTCCATCGACCCTGTCAAACTCAGCTACCCTAACTATTCAAAGCCAAACTCTTTCTTCACTTACTTTCCGAATGAATATTTATCTCTGAAAACACATTACCCCTCTGACAGTGTGATGACTAGTGATGATTGGTCTACTGTCACATAACCCTAAAGTAAGTTTGGATGGTCCTAAGAAACAAAATGACAGTCTTAAAACAAAATTCTCCAAAGTGAAATTTGGAAATCCTACTAAAAAGCAACAAACCTTCGAGGGACCTCATCCCAAGAAGAAAAGAATGTCTGATGATGGACCTAGTAGGGCTTCTAAAAGAAGAAAAGCAAAAGACAATAGCTAAAGATAAAGAAATTGGGAGATAACAGGTACCAATTCAGCAATTTTCAAAAGGGGGTCCAAGGATCTTTGCAAAGCTTAGGAGTGAGAAAGATGAACTAAAAAAGAAGGTTACAATTCTAATCAATAAGGTTCTAAGCTTGAATACAGATATAAGTATTATAACTAAATAATTGTTACATTATCTTAAGCTGGCCATACTTCTCCAAACCTTCTACCAAAATTCATCACCTTTTTAATTCATCCAGCATCAGTGGCTTTTTCTATGGAATAAAAATGTAAATCTTGTATTGCAATGATACCTAAACTGTTAAAAATGAATGAGTTCTTTTTGTGCTCTTTATCTATATCTAATTTATTTCTAAAGTTGTTTTTCATGTTATTGTTTCTCGAGTGGCCATGAGTTAACTAGTCTGTGCTTACTATTACTCTTGGTTTACTATTTTCACTTTTCAATAATGCCAAAAGGGGGAATACTAAGTTCATTTTGTAGGGATCAAGTACAGGTGTAAATGAAATGGTACCAGTTGTAAATAAAATCTTAAATTGCAGTTATGTAAGACATGTTTACACGGAATGTGTTTATTGAGCTACAGAGAGGGTATGAAGGCATATTGATAAGTGGAAGGCTGTTTAGAAATTTTTGATATCCATTTAAAAGTCCCTAAGTTTCATGATGACGGAATCATTGTGTCATATGATTGGGTGAACATTTACATTCAATAGTGGTAATCACACTGATTAAATATGATGAATTATTATTGATGATCAAAACCTTTGTGGATAGATTGTTATCAACCAAATGGGGGGAAATTGTAGTATATTATTTTGACGATGAGAAGATGACTACAAGGGACCAGGTCCTTGGATGTTAAAGGCTACAATAAGCTAGCACATGTTTGCACAGTTTTGTCCTCTTGTGTAATAAACTGTGCAGGTGTTGCTTATACTATTTAGGACACCTGGTCTAATCATATTTCAACCCTAATCATCACTTAACTATAAAAAAAAATTCCCTATCAAGTTGTTTTTGAAAATTCAAATCAGAAAGTTAAAAAAGGCAAAAAAGCAATTTTAGCTCAAGTTCTTATTCTTTGTATGCTGATAGTGAAAATGATCTTGAGTTTGATATTGGTTGGTAATTGATTACTCATTATATAAGATTAATGTTTATTGCTTTGTGAGTTCTTAGATAGTGTTACCTAAGCTTGATACTATTTAGGGTTAATTATTGTTGAGAGAGTCATGGCAGAGTTATCAAGTTAGGCTTATACTAGAGTTAATACAAGCAGGAGGAACCTAGAGTTAGGTTCAAGTCAAATCTATAACAAGATGTTGATTATAGCGTATTTTGGAGAGCTTGTAAGGGCAGGCAGTGGTTTTTCCTTCCTCGAGTATGCGGTTTCCATGATAAATCATTGTGTTTCTTTATTTTTAGTAATATTTTACCTTTCATCGTGCTTTGTTTTTTATTGACTAAGACTAACTTTGAGGGAACTATTCCCTTATTGTGTGGTACAACCCTCAATATTACAAAAAAGATATATTATATAATAGATCATCTTTTTTTCAAAGGGATATTAGGCTGTAAATCATCCATTTAAAAGAGGTATGAGGCAACAAATCTTTCTTTTCTAAAGGATTTTTTTCTAAGAAAATTTTTGAACCACTCAGACTTAGAACCAACTAGCTTCAGATCTACAAACTCTATTTATATAGTCAATCTAGCAATAGATATTGTATCCCACAAAGGATGAATACATAGTCACTAGTCGGTTTGATTACATTTGATTAGAGATCTAGTTTCCATCATAATACCCTTCTAAATATCAAGAAATCCAATATTAGGACACCATAATTAACTATTTCTTTCAAATATTTATCAGTCTCATTAATTCATATCAATTCTTTTTATTGGATTGTGACTATATCTATCCAATCTACGCACAACATAGGCTATATCAGGTATTGTAAAATTCATCAAATAAAGAAGACTCCCAATAGTCTTAACAAATTTAGACTGAGCCACTAGGTCAACTTTTTTTAACTTAGATTTACTATCATAAAAATGGTTACATTAGTCACCTTCAAACGTTAAAACTTATTAACAAATCTTTCAATATAATGTTCTTGTGACGACATACCATCAACACCTCTTATGACTTTAACTCCTAATATCATATTTACTTCACCCAGATATTTCATATGAATATATGCTAATATGAGAATAAAGATGATTATGAGATTATATGCTAATATAGTCAACAAAATAATGTGGTACTTCTTAAAACAATTAATCTATATGCAACACTATGTTCAGCATATCCATTCAGCATGCATCAATAGATTTAGAATAATTTTCCTCTTTTTAGGTTCAAGAAAAAGTGCTTTAGCAAGAAAACCCCATACTTTTAAATATTTCAAATTAGGTTTATAATCTTTCTACCATTCATAAGTATTATTGTCAGTTCTTATATGAGGAATTATATTTTCTAAGTGTTATATAGAAAATATAGCTTCTCCCCCCAAATTATTAGGTGCATTAGAGATAATTAACTTAGAGTTCATCATTTCTTTCAATTTCTTATTTATCCTTTCACCAACTCCATGACATTGAGTTTAATACAATAGAGTTACTTCATGGACAACCCTTTTTTTCTCACAAAAAACATTTAAAGATACATATTCTCTACCTCTACCAGATCTAATTCTCATGATTTTTCTACTACGTTGATTTTCAACTTCAATTTTATAAAACTCAAAATCATTAAATGCATCATCTTTATTTCTAAGCTAATATAACTTAGTAATCTAGAAAATTCTCATTGCAATCAGTGAAAATCTACTGTAAAATAGGATACAAGAAAGAAATATTCAAGAGATAATCTAGAAATCAAGGAAAGATAGAGAAGAAAGAAAGAATAATCCTATGATTGTAGTAAATTAGAAACTAACAAAAATAGATTTACAAATCTCTAATTTAAATAAATAATTAGATGATTAATTTAAAGGAGAAGAGAATATAATAGCCCTTTAGGTCATTTTCTTTATTTACTCACTTTTTTACTATTTAGAAATTTCTTATAGCTACCTTAAGTCATATATGACTTGTTGGATCGTATAGTTCAGCCATCATGTAGTTTATTTAGTTTAAGAGACAATTCTCTATTTCAAAGTCATCATTGGTAAGGATTTATTATCGAGCGTAAACATCAGATTAACAATCTCGTACATAAATTCTACCAATCTCATCTGCTGTAAAACATCAATTTTACGCTAGGGGGACCATTGGTTTGGGTCCCGAGGCTTCTGAACTCATTTTGGGCAATAGTATAGATTTTTGTATAAGTGGCCCTTGGGTGCCCATTTTTCATTAAAATGACTCTAAATAGAAATTTTAATAGCATCATTGACTCTACAATGTCAAATTTGATAGGGTAGCATAATTCATTTGAGTTGACAAAATACTAAATGAATCCCATGGGGTTGATGGAAAGTTGAAAAAACCAAGTTCATCTAGTGCATAGACTCAGTTGGTGGAACCGCCTAAGCCTAGATTTGGTCTCTTAAGAAGCCAAAGTGTTTCTTTAGCTATTAAGGCTGCTACATGACCTCCACTAAAAAGAAGGCTTGGATGGTTTAACATACGTCGCTTAAATGATATATTTTCCATTGTTTTCCCAAATGTGAATGTCTCTTAAGAGACCATATGATGCCTTAGCGGTCGCCACTTAAGTGATTATGTGACCACTAAAACAATGACCCCTGGGCCATTTATTTCATTACTCACCTAATTTTCTCTAATTTTTCCAAGTCTCAAAAGCCTTAAATCCCTACAGAGTTTACCAAATTAGTATATTGATCCTTGGGTGATCCTAAAATCTAGAAAGTCATTTCATCAACATAATCCTTGAAAGTTTCCATCAAATTCTTGATTTAACTCTCTATTTTAGTCATAAATTTCTATTTTATTGATGGATTGAATTGATTATTGTTTGAGCTCATAATTTTCTAATTCTTGAGGGTCAATGATCCTTATCTACGGAGGGATGTGTTAACGATTTCCAGATTTGTGATTCCACAAGCGGACCTCGCATATAATTTTGACTTAATTTTAGAACTGGAGAATTAAAATGCACTCTGAGTATCATTTTTATCATTTATTAAGTATATCACTATTTTGATACCGTGACATCATGTGAAGGCTTCTCAAAAGGGAAAATCTCCAATTTCATAGACTTTATCGAGCATTCTTAGATGTCTAGATAGGTTAGGCTTACTCTCCTATTAGATTGAGCTTTATTTTGATATAGGTATAATATTATTCTAGTTTTGAGTTGGGAATTTTGAGTTTATCGTATAGCTTGAAAAATTTTTATTATTTAGTCGGTTAAGTTCTATTTAGGGGGTTTTAAATTAACCACCCTGTTCTTTGGGTTAATTACCACCATAGGAATTAATGTGTCTTAAGTAGCACTTGTAGTGGGATTTTGGAACCTTAGTTTAAGTTGGGGAAGAAATTATATTAGAATGGACTTTTGGGGTTAGAAGTGGGCCCCTCTGACCCACTTTAGGTAAAATGATACTTAGTTCTTATTGATTTAAGAGGCCTTCTTCATTAATTCAATTTTTTTTCCTTGAGACTAAGGGGCATTTAGACATATTCTTACTTGTTCTAGGCTTGTACATGGGACTTATTATAACTGATTTGAGTATGGCATCTATGATGATATTGTTTTTGGTTCATGTCTGGTATATGAGATACTATTTCCTATTTGAGTTTGATATTAAGAGGTTACTTATGATAGTTAGAGAACTGTTTCAAGTACATCTGTTTATGGTATGAAAGGATTCATGGTTATAGTTTTAAGTTTCGGGTATTTATGAGTGTCACTATTGGTATTTCCTTGTTGGTTGTATCCATCAGGCTTATGGGGGATTGGATGGATTATTTAATTTTATTTGTATCTTCTGGTCTTATAGGGGCCCATTTAGGCTATATTTAGTCATGTTCTCTTTGATATTATTTATTTGGTTGTGTACTTTCAGTATATCAAGCACAATTCTAGTTTTTCCTTTTTCCTTGAATTAGTTTATTATCTCGCATTTTATTGTATTTATATGTTGATTTAGCTCAGTTGGAATGTGGTGCATACTGAGTACCCATTGCCTTGGTACTCATACTATATTTCTGCATATTTTCTAATGCTAATCTAAGTACTGGATATCATCATTAGCATCTATGGTTATGTTGGTTAGAGTTTAGAGATTGTGTGATCTTGTGGAGCAAAGGTTGTCTTTCTCTTCTTCCTCTAATTTAGATGGTGTCATACCCCAAATCCCATTGGAGCAGACTGACACCCATAGCCGAGGAGACCCGGGAGAACCCATTCATAACCTATACTATCACATTTACATTACTTATGAAAATTAGAAATTTGGGCAGCACTTCGTTGTAAATATAAGAAAACAGTACCTGTATCAGCCCAGCAGACACGCATAAATATATATATATATATATAAAGTAATTGGCCGTCAGAGCCATCACATCTATCAACGAAACACTCCTATGGCTGTACAATATATCTACAAAAGCCTCTACATAGATACACAACTGAGTTAGGGTCGGGACAAACTCCCGCCCACAAAAGACTTTTATACAAATACCAAAAATACATATAGACACGACTTGGGATGCCCCGAAACAACTGGAGCTCACCACTAACAATAGAATGTCCTGGCTCTTACTGCGGAGGTGTACGACCTGAAGTACCTATTCCTGCAGGCATGAATACGGGTCCCACGCGAGGGACGTCAGTACGGAAATATGTACTGAGTATGTAAGGTAGTGAGTATCAAGATGAGATACAAAAGATCAACAGAACCCAGGTACCAGTGAATAAACTGTATGAGTAGACCACACTTAAAAGAGCTGATGGGATACCTGCACAATACTTTCATATCATTACTTCCCGTAATCCTTATCAATACATAACGTATGTCATACAATGGCCAACTGATCAGTGGTACTAATACAATACATCAGGGACCACCCCTGGAATAGCATATATACATAAACTTTATAATACAATGGCCAACTGATCAGTGGTACTAATACAATACATCATATCATCAATTTAAAATACAGACATTCCACTTCTTAATTCAATTAACCTTTGAGATTGGTTACTTTGTGGTCACACCTTATGGAAATTGAAACCATGATACCTCAATAGGAAAAACATGTAAATAGGTAATCAATATCATGAAAATGAAGTAGAGAATCATGGATACCTCATTTAACCATTTCGGAGTCAACAATAGTATATGGACATTTTTTTTGACTAGCCGAACATCTTAAAAGTGAAAACAAGTTCAATTGGTAGTGTCGAAGATCATAAGATGTTATTATGTGTCATGTGTCGTAGGACAATGTTGGAAGCTTACTTGAGAGTGCCATGGGTCATTATTCATGCCAAAGATTAGATAGAGTATGTCTTACATACCTTGATATAACCACTTCAATACAAGTCCAACTTGACTTCCCGTACTCTTTGAACACTTATCTACAATAAGTCATTTGTGGCAAACTAGTATTAGCAACCAAACCTTACCATTTAGGTATTAACTTCACCAAATAATGTCCAGGAAGTAATCCTTTAACTCATCAATAAGAGTGCTACATACATCCTCTTATACTCTTATTACATTCACATATCATGCATTTTCATGAAATATCCCTCAACATCACTCTTAGCCTTTATTTCCCTTCTTAATCACCATCCAATACCAACATGATCACTAGGCATACATAACCACTAATATAACGATATATCACCACAATTCATCCTCCATAATCCAATACAACAACTTCCATAATTTACTACTAACAATTTATACAAAACAATTCATAACTATGTTTCTGGTTATCTTCCAACATCAAGGCAATACTTATAATCCTTTATCAATAATTATTCATGTATAAGAATCAAGAATAAACAATATTCATACCTTAACAATGAACTCTTAGATTTAGAATCCTCATTACATAACCATGGGGTGCTTCTCGAAGCTTTCGAGATGGTGAACACAACTACGGAACCAATTCGAATTTTCTACGGTTGAATCACAAAATATTTGAAATTGAAATTAGGCTAGGGTTTCACCTTCTCTTAATAATTGGATAATATATGATATATATGAGGCTAAGTGTAGGTTTATAAAGACCCATTTTCGTTCAAGAGGTAATAGAAAATGACCATTTTGCCCTAAAAATTTAAATAAATCCGAATCTGTCCCCAGTGGACAGTTTTGAGAGGCTGAAGTAAATTGATCATAACTCTTTGCTCCGGTATCTGATTTGGGTGAAACCAATTGCATTGGAAAGATAATGCAAAGGGATTTCATTTTCATTGCATGTAACCACCGGGTTTCTGGTGTTCTACTTTGACTCTTTGACAATTCGAACATTCATCTACAAATTCGGCAATATTCTTGTTCATGTCATTCCACCAATATATTGTTTTCAAATCTTGATACCTCTTAGTCGACCCTAGATGGATGGAATACCTTGAACAGTGTGCTTCTGTCATAATTCTCTTTCTTAGCTCAACTACATCAGGTACACATAAATGATTCTGACACTGAAGCACTCCTTATCGCGTAAGCTCAAATGCCTTTGTCGTGCCACTTTGCACATCCTCCTTAAGCTGCAATAAAATTGGATCTGCATACTGCTTCTCTTTCACTTCAGCTATCAATGAAGATTCCGCTGCATTACGTACAGTAACCTCTTCATCTAGAGTTTCGAGAAGTCAAACTCCCAAATTAGCTAGTTGGTAAAGATCCTTAATCATCCCCTGCTTTTATATAGATTCCATTTTAGACTTACGACTCAGTGTATCCGCTACCACATTCGCTTTCCTTGGATGATACAAGATATCAACATCGTAATCTTTCAACAATTCAATCCATCTCCGCTGCCTCATGTTTAGATCTTTTTGACTGAAGATATATTGCAGGCTCTTATGATCGGTATATATGACAACATGAACCCCATATAAGTAGTGGCGCCATATCTTCAAAGCAAATACAACTGCAGCTAGCTCAAGATCATGTGTGGGATAATTCCTCTCATGTGGTCGCAACTGTCTAGAGCCATAGGCTATTACTCTACCATGTTGCATTAATACGCATCCTAAGCCACTTCTCGAAGCATCACAGTACACTGCATACCCTTCTGTGCCTTCAGGAAGTACCAATACCGGTGTAGAAGTAAACTTTCTCTTCAGATCTTGGAAACTCTTTTCACAGGCATCATTCCATTGAAACTTGGAGGCTTTATGCGTTAACTTATTCAAGGGTGGAGAAATCGAAGAAAAACTTTCAACAAACCATCTATAATAACCTGCCAACCCGAGGAAACTACGAATCTCCGTAGGCGTCGTGGGTCTTGGCCAATTCTTCACAGCCTCAATCTTCTGAGTGTCAAATTTTATGCCTTCACTGGATACAATATGGCCCAAAAATGCCACTGACTTGAGCCAAAACTCACATTTAGAAAACTTCGCATACAGCTTACGATCACAAAGAATTTGCAACGCCTGCCTCAAGTGATTAACATGGTCCTCTTCTGATCTAGAGTAGACCAGAATATCATCTATGAAAACTATCACGAACACATCTAGAAACTGCTTAAACAGCCTCTTCATCAGCCCGAATGACATAACCAAGAATTCATAATGACCATACCGTGTTCGGAAAGCTGTGTTGGGTATATCTTTATCCTTGACTCTCACTTGATGATAGCCTGATCTCAAGTCAATCTTGGAAAAACACTGGGCACCCTGCAACTGGTCAAATAAATCATCAATTCGGGGAAGAGGGTATTTATTCTTTACAGTCACCTTATTCAATTGCCGGTAGTCAATACACATCCTCAGCAAACCATCTTTCTTACGCACAAACAATACTGGTGCTCCCCAAGGGGACATACTAGGCCTGATGAATCCCTTCTCTAGCAAGTCTTTCAGTTGCTCTTTCAATTCTTGCAACTCTGCTGGTGCCATTATATAAGGAGGAATTGAGATTGGCTGTGTGTCTGGCAACATATCAATACCAAACTCCACTTCTCGTTCAGGAGGTAAACCTGGTAGTTCTTTAGGAAATACATCAGGAAATTCATTCACAACCGGAACGGTCTGAAAAGTTGGCGGCTCTGCCTCTGTATCCCTTACTC
The DNA here is from genome assembly GCA_030864225.1 of Capsicum baccatum var. pendulum. NCBI lineage: Eukaryota > Viridiplantae > Streptophyta > Magnoliopsida > Solanales > Solanaceae > Capsicum > Capsicum baccatum. The sequence continues at coordinate 148,419,498 of CM061560.1, forward strand.
TAACCAAATGGTATATGTACCCCTTGGAAATCATTTTTCTTGCCTTAAAGTAAGAAATAAATCTACCTCTCGGCGTGCCAACATTACCCTTCAAGGACTGCCCCATTTGGGAAATGGAAATACACCTTCTTAGAACGGCAATCTACTGTAGCATAACAAGACGCTAACCAATCAATGCCCATAATAACATCAAAATCTACCATTTATAACTTAACAAGATCGGCCATCGTATCACGACCACAAATATTCACAACACAATTTCGATAAACATTCCTAGCTATAAGAGATTCCCCCACTGGCGTTGATACTTCAAATGGCTTGGCTAATAATTCGGGTGTTCTCCCGAACCCTCCCGCAACCAAAGGAGTAGCATACGATAATGTAGAACCAGGATCAATTAAGGCATACACATCAAATGCAAAGATGGACAACGTACCTGTAACCACGTCTAGAGAAGCCTCTAAATTCTGCCGATCTGCTAGGGCATACACACGGTTCTGAGCTCCGCTAGAACTAGCTGCTCCTCTATCACCTCTACCGTGACCCATAGGTTGTGCACCCCTACTCAAAGGAGGCACTGATTATGACGCAACAACTGATTCGGTAGGTCGTGTTATACCACCTGTGGTCCTGCGTGGGCAATCTCTAGCGATATGCCCCAGCCTACCGCACCAAAAGCAATTGTTCATTCCAAGATGACATTCGCCAAAGTGAAATCTTCTATATATGGGGCACGGGTTTCGTGGAGGTATCAATTGACTCATACTCCCTTTCCCTTGATACCCCACTATTCGCGAACTCTGATTTTCACTGCTTTTCCTGAACTGATTACCTCTGAACCTTTGAAATTGCAGTGGAGCACTAATTGCCGGATAAGAAGATAACGGGCTAGGAAATCTATGAGAGAATGAAGGCCTAAAACCTCCCTGAGATGCCATAAACTGCCCTATAGCTCTGGCCCGCTTAGAATATCCTTTTTCTGATTCCTGGGTTCTTCTTCTTTGCCTCTGATCTTCCATCTTCTGGGGGAAATCTTGTATCCTCGCTATATCCATGTCCTTGTTCAAAGCAGCAATGGTACAATCTCTAACCAAGTATGGTTCCAATCTATCCACATAGTGATGAACTCTATCATTCATAGTAGTTACCACATTAGAAGCATATCCAGACAAGGAGTTAAATCGAAGACTATACTCCCTTACACTCATATTACCCTGATGAAGATTTAAGAATTGATCTGCACGGGCCTGACGAGTCTCAAATAGAAGATAATGATTAATAAATGCATCTTTGAACTCTCCCCATGTAGTTGGAGGTGCATCAATACCCCTAGATCGTTTCCAATCCTCGTACCACAATATAGCCTCTCTTTTTAGTCTATATGATGCTAGCTCAACCATCTCTTTACCGGATATGTGCATAACATCTAGAGCCCTTTGGGTTTGATCAACAAAGTCCTGCGGGTCTTCGTTAATATCTGATCCGGTAAAATTAGGAGGATCCAGTTTCAGAAAATCCTGTGTCTAAAGGCTAGCTGCTCTATCCGTACCACTAGAACCCGTGGTAGGAATAGCTTTCCCTTGAACTTGACCGGCAACTATACGCATCAGAAGTTGTACTACATCCCTCAAATCTCGATCAACAGCATTAATAGATGGCCCTTCCGGAGGAGAAGAAGCTCCTGATATATGCTCAGCTTGAGACTCACTTTGTTCAGCTTGTGCCGATGGTGACTTACTAGTACCTTCTCCGGCCACTAAATCCACTCGCTTCCACTTATTCTTTCTCCTTGTAACCGGCATCGTTACTATAATAAAAAAAACAATTGGATTAAGCGATCGATTATGACTTTATCTCTAATATGGGCTCTATTGCACGATCTAAGAAATGGAGAGTGGAAACAATCCCTAAATGTCCAATAGCCTCCTGTTTATAGATGTGGTGCACAACACACCGATAAATGAGATTCTACGTAGGCACGGCTTTGTGGACTCACTAGGACGAACTTCTCTGATACCACTTCTGTCATACCCCAAATCCCATTGGAGCGGACTGGCACCCGTAACCGGGGAGGCCCGGGAGAACCCATTCATAACCTATACTTTCACATTTACATTACTTATGAAAATTAGAAATTTGGGCAGCACTTCATTGTAAATATAAGAAAACAGTACCTATATCAGCCCAGCAGACACGCATAAATATATATATATATAAAAACAGTAATTGGCCATCAGAGCCATCACGTCTATCAACCAAACACTCCTATGGCTGTACAATATGTCTACAAAAGCCTCTACATAGATACACAACTGAGTTAGGGTCGGGACAAACTCCCGCCCACAAAAGACTTTTATACAAATACCAAAAATACATATAGACACGACTTGGGATGCCCCGAAACAACTAGAGCTCACCACTAACAACAGAATGTCCTGGCTCTTACTGCGGAGGTGTACAACCTGAAGTACCTGTTCCTGCAGGCATGAATACGGGTCCCACGCGAGGGACATCAGTACGGAAATATGTACTGAGTATGTAAGGTAGTGAGTATCAAGATGAGATACAAAAGATCAACAGAACCCAGGTACCAGTGAATAAACAGTATGAGTAGACCACACTTAAAAGAGTTGATGGTATACCTGCACAATACTTTCATATCATTACTTCACATAATCCTTATCAATACATAACGTATATCATACAATGGCCAACTGATCAGTGGTACTAATACAATACATCAGGGACCACCCCTGGAATAGCATTTATACATAAACTTTATAATACAATGGCCAACTGATCAGTGGTACTAATACAATACATCATATCATTAATTTAAAATACAGACATTCCATTTCTTAATTCAATTAACCTTTGAGGTTGGTTACTTTGTGGTCACACCTTATGGAACTTGAAACCATGATACCTCAATAGGAAAAACATGTAAATAGGTAATCAATATCATGAAAATGAAGTAGAGAATCATGGATACCTCATTAAACCATTTCGGAGTCAACAATAGTATATGGACATTTTTTTTGACTAGCCGGACATCTTAAAAGTGAAAACAAGTTCAATTGGTAGTGTCGAAGATCATAAGATGTTATTATGTGTCATGTGTCGTAGGACAATGTTGGAAGCTTACTTGAGAGTGCCATGGGTCATTATTCATGCCAAAGATTAGATAGAGTATGTCTTACATACCTTGATATAACCACTTCAATACAAGTCCAACTTGACTTCCCGTACTCTTCGAACACTTATCTACAATAAGTCATTTGTGGCAAACTAGTATTAGCAACCAAACCTTACCATTTAGGTATTAACTTCACCAAATAATGTCCAGGAAGTAATCCTTTAACTCATCAATAAGAGTGCTACATACATCCTCTTATACTCTTATTACATTCACATATCATGCATTTTCATGAAATATCCCTCAACATCACTCTTAGCCTTTATTTCCCTTCTTAATCACCATCCAATACCAACATGATCACTAGGCATACATAACCACTAATATAATTATATATCACCACAATTCATCCTCCATAATCCAATACAACAACTTCCATAATTTACTACTAACAATTTATACAAAACAATTTATAACTATGTTTCTGGTTATCTTCCAACATCAAGACAATACTCATAATCCTTTATCAATACTTATTCATGTATAAGAATCAAGAATAAATAATATTCATACCTTAACAATGAACTCTTTCATTTAGAATCCTCCTTACATAACCATGGGGTGCTTCTCGAAGCTTTCGAGATGGTGAACACAACTACGGAACCAATTCGAATTTTCTACGGTTGAATCACAAAATATTTGAAGTTGAAATTAGGCTAGGGTTTCACCTTCTCTTAATAATTGGATAATATATGATATATATGAGGCTAAGTGTAGGTTTATAAAGACCATTTTCGTCCAAGAGGTAATAGAAAATGACCATTTTGCCCTAAAAATTTAAATAAATCCGAATCTGTCCCCAGTGGACAGTTTTGACAGGCTGAAGTAAATCGATCATAACTCTTTGCTCCGGTATCGTATTTGGGTGAAACCAATTTCATTGGAATGATAATTCAAAGGGCTTACATTTTGTTACAAAGTATACCACTCAGTTCTTCCTGTACAAGAAGGTATGGTCGTTTAAATTTGACCCAAAAATCTGTCCCACAATTCTGTTTTTTTTTGATAGGCTGTAGTAAAATGGGTATAGCTCCTTACTCAGACATTGGATTTGGATGAAACCAATTTCATCTGAAAGAAGACTCTCGGAGATTTTTGTCGATATATAGCAGCTCACACAGTTCTTTTTGTACAAGGAGTTATGATCGTCTAAAGTTGATCCAAAAAAATAATTGCCTAGCTGCAGTAAATTCCTGCAGATTTACTGTTCACAGGCTTCACGGCCACCGTTTTGAAATTTCGAATGTGCTCGCTTATATGAAATACTCCTCTGTTTTGGGCAAACTTTATATCGTTGGAAAGCTTATTCCAATACCTACACATACAACTATTGACGGGATACTTCCGAACACCATAAACTTAATTTAACCCATACGCAAGCCTTTAGGACTCCATATAATCGCGATAAGTGTACGAAAAAAATTTACGGGGTGTTACAGATGGTCTTTCTATTTGAGACAATTTTACAATTGATGCTTACTACTCTTATTCTTTTGCTAGAGGCTTTTATACTAACCTTACTAGGTTATGAGATAATTTACACTTTCTCTTTATTGCCTCTTATTATGTTATCGTTCATATGTTTTATTTCTGGTGATCAAATTATTGTGTAATTTTTATATTTACCTTACTTTCTACCATATAGCCCATCACTTATTATTCTGAGGTATGATTTATCTTTCCTATTAGCGTGTTAAAGTAGGTGCCATTACGAATCATTAAATTGGGTTGTGACAAATTCATATTAGAGACTAGATTAACTGGTATTGTTGTTATAAAAGTACATGTAAAATAGATTCCTATGGATCAGAATGATGACTTCCATTTCTTATCTTCAGGGGGCTATAGAACACTCTTAAGAGATCTTCAATTTGTTCACTTATTTCATACTATGAGTTTGTGTTGGTTTATAAGATTCATTTGGCTTCACTCTTCCTCAAATTGCTAAGATATGACATACCTCTACTAGATAGGTGGACATCAAGTTAGTGACCACTATTAGAGGTCTTGGATGGCTTAAAGGTTTGGGAAAATAAGATATTCATCCCTAGCTAGTTATCTAGATAGGGATCCTTCACTAGACCCTATTCCAAATCTTGCGCAAGAGATTTCTCTACCTCGGCTAGTGGTGGGATAGAGGGAAACCTAAGATCTATAAGGGTTTATATCTTCATTGCTTCTCAAAGATGTTTTATTTCAATTATTGGGTTTTATTGGTGGTGCACTATCAGATAGTTCTCGGTCTATAGATCAAATAGGCATAGAGGCAGGGGCTCAGTCTATAGCTACACTATGCAAAGTGGTAGTTTCCTAGCATACTATGTTTATTGAGAAGTTAAAACATAGGAAATCTCCTTGAAATTAACTGTACCAAGTTTTTTTATGCATAGAGCGAGGATACATTTGAGTTCATTTCCACTTTTGTGGATAAGATCTATTTTTAGGCATGGTTGAGACTAACAACATTGACTACACTACCTTTTCTTTACACTTAGCAGTGAGACATTGGCTGAGGGTTATCTTGATTCTAAGCTAACTAGATCTTATTTTTTGAGATTGACATAGTTTTCGAATGTTTTTTCGAGAAGTATATGCCTTATAGAATTAGAGAGCCTCTAAGATATCAGTTCTTGAGAATAGAGCTAGGTTCTATGATTTTCCAAGAGTATAAGGCTTAATTCCATGAGTTAGCGAGGCATGTTACAGCCTCTTGCCAATAAGCATGAGTGAAATTGGCATTTTATTTAGGGATTGAGACTTCTTATTCACATGGATACACAAAGTTTGGCTGATTCTAGTAGGTCTTTTATTATGGTTTCTAATTATGCTCAAACTATAAAGGAGATATATCGTGAGGCCCAAAGGGGTAGCGATAAAAGATTGCATTACCAAAGTTGTTTCATCATAAAATAGAGTAGCTAACAGTTCAAACATAGTATTTCTTATGGAAGGTACCATCCACACAAGTCTTATAAGCATAAGGGTCAGTCCAATAAGCCCATTGATTTTGTAGTTCAGCTTAGTAACAGAGGTTAGACTAACTATAATAATTAACTTGGCCATAGTAGTAGTCAATCTAAGAGAGGTGCATATTCAGGTTTTACTAACCAAGATGGCTATTCTAGGTTAACCCAATTTTCTGGATACAGTGCAATGCTTGGGACATGTTATTAGTATGGGGCCTTTGACCATTATTATAGAGAGTCTCCTTAGCTTAGAATAATTTTACCGACAACACAGTTTGTTCTACCAATTATGGTAGTGTCGCCCCCAACTAGAGTTTGTATGTAGGGTCATTAGCATGGTTCCCATAGTTTTCATGGAGTTCCTCAAGTAGGTATGATAGGTGATCAGTTCGGCACAAAGCTAGGTGGAGGGAAAGGAAATTTATATACTCTATGTGGTAGATTGGAGGTATAATATTTGGATGTTGTTATTATAGGTATGATCTCAGTGTACTATATGCTAGGTTTTGATTTATTTTATATAGGATCCACTTATTCTTATACGTTCTCTTATTATGCACCACGGTTAGAGTTGTCTTGGGATTTATTATTCGTACCATTATTTGTATCTACTCATATGGGTGGTACTTTACAAGTGAATAAGGTTTATATATCATGTGTTGTGATTATTTGGCAGTATGATACTCAGGATAATTTCATTATATTATGTTATGGTGGACATTGTTATGATTCTAGGTAAGGAATAGTTATCCTCATGTCATGCAATCTAGGATTATTTCTCTAAGCTTATTACCTTAATCATTCCCTGTATACCCCAGATGGTGTGGTAGAGATCTATTAGACATGCACTGATGGTGAATATTTCCTATGTTAGGATAGGATAGGACACATGACCTATCTTTATGGCATCTTACTGTGTGGCTCTTATAAAGAGCTAAATTCTCAATTTTTTAAGTAAGGGTTTAATTAGGTTGAGTATGTCATCTTAGGGTGATACTATTTTTTTTTAAGAAGAAGAAGGATCATTCCTTGTATAGGTGTATCAATTATAGGCAGCTATATAAGGTGACAGTGATGAATAGGTATCTTATGCCTTGTATTAATAACTTATTTGACCAACATCAAGGAATATAGGTGTTCTCTGATCTTGATATTAGATCTATTAACCATTAAATTAGGATTCACGATAAGGATATCCGAAAGACAACCTTCGGGACTCACTATGGCCACTATGAGTTCTTATTAATGTCTTTTGGGTTTACCAATGCCCCAACTATGTTCATTGATTTGATGAAATTCTTGTTCAGACATTATTTAGACTCCTTTGTGATTGAGTTTATCAATGACATTCTTGTGTATTCAAGGAGTAGGGTGGAGCATATGCAATATTTGAGGATTATTCTCTAAATTTTGAGAGATCATAAGTTTTTTGCCAAATTCTCAAAGTATGAGTTCAAACTTGAGTCTATCATATTTCTAGGACATGTGGTGTCTAAAGATTGGATTATGATGGATCAAGCAAAGATTGAGGTCGTTCGAGGTTAGGCTAGACCTACATCTTCATCTAAGGTTTATAGCTTGAAGTTTTGGTAGGTTCCTACTGGCGATTTGTTAAGGTTCTTGATACTATTGCAAGAACTATAACCAGATTGACTCAAAAGAGGTTCTTTTTAAGTTGTATGAGGAGTATGGGTCTAGCTTTTGGAGACTCAAGAATTTTCTCACTTCAACTCCAATATTTTCTATTTGTGTTGAATGTGGGGGATTTACCATATGTTGTGATACTTTTGATATTGGTTTAGATTTAGTTTTAACACATCAGGATCGAGTTATTGCTTATATATCAAGGCGGCTAAAGGTTTACGAGGGCAACTACCCCTTTCATAATTTAAAGTTATTGGTGGTAGTTTTCATGCTAAGATTTGGAGGCATTATTTGTATGGTGTTCTTTTTGAGATCTATACTTATCATCCTAGTTTTTAGCACTTTATGACTTAGTGCTAGCTTAATTTGACACAATGCCTATGAATAGAGTTATTGAAGGATTATAATATCTCCATATTATACCATTCAGGCAAGGCAAATATGGTAGTGAGTGCCTTAAGATGAAAGACGATATGTATGAATAACTTGGCTTCTTTTTGGGTTTTTGAGAGGTCACTTGCATAATACATGTGTGACTCAATATTTCAGATTCTATGAGGATTTATTCTAGTATTTAAGATAGGTCCACCTTGCTTAAGTAGATTTGGGTACTCAGGTAGATCTTAGCATTGTTTTTTACCTTCATACTGATGGGAAGTTGGAGCGAACTATTTAGACTCTTTAGGATATGCTTCAGGAATGTGTTATGGACACTGGATATTAGTGGAGGTAACATTTAGCATTGGCGGAGTTCGCTTATAATAGCAACTACCATTTATGTGTTGAGATGGTATTATTTGAGGCATTATATGGTAGGAATTGTTGATCTCTAATCGGATTGTTTGAGACCTCTAAGGTTAGGACCCTTGGTACTGAATTAGTTTAAGACTCATTGGATAGAGTTGGGGCGATTTAGGATACAGTGGGGGTAGTTCAGAGTATCAAGAAGGCTTATGCATATTGTAGACTTTGTTCCTTGAGATTTATAGTTGGAAACAAGGTATTCCTTCGAGTACTCACCATAAAGGGAGTAATGAGGTTTGTGAGAAAGATCAAGATCATCCATAGACATATTGGGACTTTTGATATACTTCGTACAGTTGGAGAGGTGTCTTATGAGTTAGCCTTGCCCTTAGATTTTTCCGATATTCATCCAGTATTTCGTATTTATATTTAGGATGTTATATCCCTGATGAGTCATATGTACTTTGGTGGGATGCAGTTCAGTTGGATTAGAGATTGACCTTTGTGGAGGAGTTAGGTCTCCTATTAGCCTGGGATGTTAGACAAATGTGCTCTAGGGAAATTCCAGTAGCTAAGGTTCAATATAGTCACCGCCTAACAGACAAGGCTACTTGTGAGATTGAGGGTGATATACGGTCCCAGTACCTTACCTGTTTGGCCCTCTAGGTCCGTCATAACCCTTTATTTTTTGTAAATAAAAGTCTTTTAGTAGTGATATTGTAATGACCCTTTAGGTCATTTTTTGCATTTCCATACAATTTATTGTTTAGAGCTTTACTATAGCTACCCCGATTTGTTTGTAAAAATGGTCGTACATTGACCAGTGTTAAGGTCTAAGGTGAGGCCTAGGGCACGAGTAAGGGTAACACCTTGCGAGAAATTAATATAGTTTTAGATGGGGGTAATCTAGACATTTTCCCTTATAAATCCTTGGGACCTCACCACTTAAAATGACTTTTTGAGGCTTCAATAACCTATTGCAATCAATTAAACACTCAAAAATCTCTCAAAATCTCTCAAGGTTTGTGGGTACAGAAAAACCTAGGGTTTTCTTCAAGGTGGTCAATTGAGGCTCATAGGGATGTTTTCTTCTCATCTTCTTCTTAATCTGGGGAAAGATATTTCTCCCGCATTGTTATTTCTAACTAAAGACATGTTTTATGACTTATTTTCAAGTCATAAATATTGTATGGTTTTGGGTTTTAAAATATATGTTGGTGATTTTGGTCATAATTACTTTGTTATGGTTTTCCCTTGTTTTAAATTATGGATTTACATATTTTAATGGTGGTTTGGAAATTTGGTTGCATGGGAATGGTCAATTAGTAGTTGTTTTTTTCTTTGGAAACACTATGTCCCCAATGTGTTTGATAAAATGCCAATGCGAATACTTTTACCAAGTTGTTGGACTTTCATTGAACTATTGCATGGTATAACTTGGTAATGGAACACTAAATGTTATAAATGGTTTAGAATGGTTAAATGGTAAGGTCTTGGTGGTTATGGTTCGTCCAATTGAAAACCTTGTGGGGTAGAAAAGAATCCCCAAACAAAATTTTTGCCGATATGAGGATTGGCCATGAAGGCCATACTAGGTACATGGGAAACAACTAAGTTACACTTGTACGTATGTATCAATAGAGTGAAGGGTACTTTAGAATCCACTACTCCAATGGTATCTTCGATTCGTGTGGATACATGCATCGAGTCTCATTTAGGGGGTCACACTGGACCCATATAGTCAGTGGGTTATTCTACGATGATTAAGTAACATATTCCCAGGTTAATGGTTTTAAAGGTATTCTAAACCCAATTCTCTTTCCTTACATGGTTGTGTACATATATATGTATGCATGGTTGTGAATGCATATCGTTGGTTTATTTGGTACTTGGTTTTTGCTTTGAGAAGGGTTTGCATCCAAATTACTTGCTAGTGTTTACCCACTAACCCATCTTTTGGTGGCTAGAGTTTACCCACTAACCCATCTTCGGGTGGCTGTATCCCCACGAAATTCAGGAACCAACTATTCTACCCCCCCTTCTCAATGATCAGATACAAGATTAGCTGTTGGATTGAAGTGGTGAGATTCCATACATTTGGAAGGCTCTATTACATATCATGAATGTCTTTACATACTTTGGTTATTTCCTTTATATTTTTTTTGGCTATGGTTGGGTGCATGTCCCTACTTGATATTGTATTTCAATAGGGTAGAAACTTTGTGGAACTACTATGGGTTGGATTAGGAGGTGTCGGTAATGGTGTCAGCCTTAGTATTGTCATTTTTATTGGGGTTGATACCGTTTGACTGAATTTATGATTGTTCCATTCTTTTATGTTATATTATGGATAGGAACTTGGTTATTATTTTTGTTTTGGTACTGTTATTAGTTGGTTTTGGATGGTTGGACTTGTATCAGTTGGTCACGGTTATAGACCTATCCTCAAGTATGGGTTGATTCAAATATGCTATCTTGTTTTACGATTGGAATTCATCCAAATCATGGTAAGCGTTTGGTGGGTGGGTTGGATAATAGGGATGGTCCCTTGTCCTGTTGGACTTGGTATGCCCATTACGACAAGGCCTTAGTTAAGGTTTTGTCAAGTTCGTACCAGAGCTGTAGATTATGGTCAATTGGGAGTCCACAAAGCTGTGTCGAGAAGAGTCTCTTTTAAGGGTGTGTAGCGCACCAGACTAATAAGAGGGAGGATACAAGGTATTTAGGAAATATTTCTCTTCCTTGTGTTCTATTTTGAAGTTTAGAGACTAAGGTCTTGGATTCATCTAATTTCTGTATACTTGCCTTTCAGATCATTCCTCGATAATCTGAAGCTCAAGGAAACTTCTCTATACTAACTAGGGAAAATGTTCACGGGACACGTTCTACTCAGTGATCCATACTCGGTCTAGGGGTCCAATCCTTTATATTTTTGGAGTTTCTCTAATTTCTTCTAGTCCTCCTCGGGCCGACGTGACAAATACGAAGTTACGTCAGTGGATTCATGTGATTGCTCAATTGGTACCTTCTCAGGATGAGCGTGGTGCATCTAGTATTGCATCTTCTAAGGCCATAAGGGTTGACCAGTCATAAAGATGAGTCCTCCAACCTTTGCTGGTGTTAATGTAGAGGAGGATCCTTAGGGTTTTCTGGATGAGATGTTAAAGATTTTGAGGATTATACATTCCGCTAATGTAGAAGGGGTGGAGTTTGCATCTTATCATCCCAAGGATGTCTCTTACCAATGGTACGAGGAATAGGATCAGGCAAGGGGTGATGTCGAAAAGTCATCTTTGTGGGAAGTCTCTCTACTACTTTTCTTGACCATTTTTTTCCTCAGGATTTGAGGGAAATGAAAGCGGAGAGATTTGTTAATCTAAAACAGGGGAAGATGACGATCAATGAGTATGCTTATGTCGTGCTAGACATTGTCATAAGAAACTGTTTTAGCAGTGTGACATGTTTTACAAGAATCAAAATAATATCTTTTTGAATTTAATAAGGGATACCAAAATCAATAAAACTATTAATACAAATACCAATAAATCAGATTAGGAAATTAATAGAAAGAAAAAATAATAAAATAAAGAGGGTAGAAGGAAATATAATAGAAAATATAAGAGAGTGAGAGCAAGATGACATGTTTTTTGTTATATGATTACTACATATATTTAGGATCATTTATAGGACAATGGCAATCTTAAAAGTTTGACGAGTGTCAAGACACATGTCACCGAAAGAACAAGAAGGTGCCAACATATTCTCTAGACCACTTCTCCAAATAAATCTACTTGACTTCTTTAACAGACTTATGGAATAAATTAGTTTGAAATGTAAAATTATTTCCCTCCCATCCCCATATTATTATAAAAGAATTTACAGGAAGAATTGTTTAACTTGCTTAATTTGCATGGACACTTTAGCTTATTGAATGTGCATGGAAAAAATGCAGTAGATTTGGTATGTTTTGGACTTTGAACCCAACATTGATCAATAAATTTTAATTGACCTAAATACTGTAGAAATATATTATTTCTATAAATTAAATAAATCTTATTGTTAGTAAAAGATTTTATCAATTACATTTTGACTATAATTTTATTGTTCAATATGGTTTTGCACCAATAACCAAACACACGGCTAGTATTAATGTGCCCTTTAGTGATTAAGGTCAAAAAATTCATAAGAATGACATCATTCCACTTCTCACTTAAATTAATTTATAAAATATACACCATTTTAAATACATCATCCATAAGGACGGTAAATTCATTAAAATTGAATAACTTATCCCTCATTTTAAGTAGTTGTTGAAAGACTCTCAGTTAATATGCAATATGAATATCGACCTGTGGTTACTCATATGAACCTATATAATAGGATCTTGAATCAAATAGGTTGGGTTGCCATCTCTAATTTACAATCATATAAAGCTTAATTTCATCTCTTTTGAGGTTTGAAGAATTAATTTTCTTCCCAAAGATTTAATCAATCAGCCAATTGAATACACAAAAATGCTAATTATTGTAAGAATGGATTTATCCCATATGAACTAAGTTAATGCTTGAATCCCCATAAATTTTTAATTCACATAATCACTGAAAATTACTTCACTCTCAGCAATTTCTTAACAACAACATGCCTCAAATTGATATGTCTAGCAATAGCAATTGCAGCTATACATAGGAGGCTTTAGATAAAATTTTTAAATGGATATGAGGCAATGGATCATTCTTTTTTAAAGATGTTGTAGCTTATTTTGGTGATGAGCAGATGACTACAAGGGACCTGGTCCCTACATGCTGAAAGTTACAATACAGTTGCCACACATCTGCACAACTTTGTCCTTTTGTATAGTAAACTATACAGGTGCTGCTTGTACTATTTAGTACACCTGGTCCAAGAACATTTTATCATATAACTATGAAATAAAAAGGATGCTTCTCTATCAAGAGGTTTTTAAAAATTCAAATTAGAAATCTGAAAAAAGAACAAGGAAAAAACTCAATTTAGATCAAGTTTTTAGTCTTTATGTTTTGATAGTGAAAACATTCTTGAGCTTTATATTGATTTGTAATTGAATTACTCATTCTTTAAGAGTAATGATTTTCGTTTTGGGAGTGCTTGGGTAGAGTCACCTATACTTGATACTGGTTATGTTTAATAAATGTTGAGAGCGTCTTGGAAAAGTTATCAAGTTACGCTTATAGTAGAGTTACTACAAGCAGGAGTAACCTAGAGTTTGGTTTAAGTCATGTCTCTAATAAAGAGGTTGATTATAGTGGATTTTGGCGATATTGGGAGGGAAAGCTGTAGTTTTTCCTTCCTGAAGTAAGTAGCTTTCCATGTTAAATAAGTGTGTTTTTTCAGCAAAGTTTTACCTTCCTTAGTGCATTACTATTTTATTGTCTGAGATCGACTACGAAGGACCTGGTCCCTCACAGTGTAGTGCAACGCTCAAAGTTTCAATAATTGGTATCGGAGAGGGTTAACTCTAAAATGTTCACACTTAGATTGTTTTGGTTATCATGGCTTCTTCTCTTAATATTGAAGGTTCCCTTATACAAGAAAGTGAGAATAGTTGTAGAAGCTATACAAAACTCCTGAGAAAGCAAAGAAAATCCTATAACTAAGTAAGGAGGGAAGAGAAAGAAAGCAAAAAGAGAGAAATCACTGACATTGAAATATTTCGTGTCTGAATCAAGTGAGGAAGACACTGATATTCCCCTTCCAGCAACAAGTATCATTAGAGCAATGAAGAAAACTGGTTAGCTTATCAAAAGGGATAACAAAATTGAAGTTTATCACCAATATTATAGGTCTGAATATTTCATTGGGTACTACCCAATGAACAAGATGTATAATCAAAAATTACTTAAAACAAGAAAAGAAAAGGTTAAAAAAAAGGATCAGAATCCTAAAAAGTCAAGAAGAAAGGATACAACTAGCTATATAATGAAAAAGTTGTTGGTTGCATGGGAAAAATCCTCCAGTAAAACTTAGAAAGATATAGATTATGGAGATGGTTTCATACTAAAGAGGGATGATAAGAAAATTACCTCTAGTTCCTTGTTTTCCCTTATGGAAACTACTATAGATAAAGAAGAAATTTGGGTAGAAAAAACTATTGCAACCAAAACTGGTTTATGGACAGTGATTTATCAAGGCATATGACTAGAATGATTGATTGTTTTCCCTCTCTCAAGACAATTCAATGGGGAGTTATGCCTTTTGAAAATAGTAAAAAGGGTATATACAGTGTGTTGGAAGGATTGGAAAATCACCTTATCATGCAATAGATGATGTGTATTATGGGAATGGCCTTAAGTATAGTCTTCTAAGTGTATCTCAAATCTATGAAAAAGGATATGAGGTAAAATTCTCATCGGATGGATGTACTATATCAAGAATGAAATCTAGAGGAATTATTCTTAAAGACAAAAGGGTTAAAATTTTGGATGAAGCTGATTTAGAGTCTATGGCTGATGGGGAATTAACTTGTTTAAGGGTTCAAAGTGAAGATGGTGACTTGTGGCACAGAAGGCTGGGACAGTTCCTCCTTGTTGAAAATTTGATTTAATAGACCTGGTCAATGGCATGCCAAATATTGAATTTCTAGACAACAAAGTTTGTAATGTTTGTGTTAAAGGTAAACAGACCAGATATTCCTTCAATTAAAGAAGTAGGTGAGAACTTCAAGACCCTTTAAGATGCTGCATATGGAATTCTTTGAACCCATTTAAGTCCAAAGTAGAGAAGGGAAGAAATATGTATTTGTTATTGTGTATGACTATGCCAGGTTCACCTAGACAATGTTTATAAGAACCAAGGAAGAAATATATGAGGTTCTTGCATCTTTTGCCAAGCAAAATCAAATAAATCTACATTGCAAAATTGTGGAATTCAGATCTGATCATGAAACTGAATTTGAGAACTCTCAAGTTGCTGAATTTTGTGATGAGCATAGAATAAGTCACAACTTATATTCTCCAAGAAATCTAGAGTAAAATGGAGTTGTCAAAAGAAAGAACAGAATATTCATAGAGATTGCTCGAACAATGATGATTGATTGTGGTCCTCCAATGAGTTTATGGGATGAAGCTATGAATACTTCTTGTTATGTTACTAATAGGAGTTCGATTAGATAACTTATAAATAATTCTCCATATGAGATGGAATTCAATAGAAAGCCTAATCTCGACTACTTTAGACCATTTGGCTGCAAGTTCTTTGTGTTGAACAATGACAAGAAAAAATTCAGCAAATTTGACTCAAAAAGTGATGAAGCAGTGTTTGTATGCTATTCCTCAACAAGCAAGGCTTACAGAGTTTGTAATAAAAGAACTCTGTATACTAAAGAAATTGTTTGTATGATCTTTGATGAATCAGGAAATCAAACAAACTCAGATAATGGTGAATATTCAGAAATTAAAAAACACATTCCTGTTCAAAGGGATGATATTGTTGTAGATGATGATAAAGGGATAAATGACGCAGTTGAGAATGATGAAAGTTATAGTGATGTAGGATCTCATTCATATATCAAAGGTCCATTTGAATAACAACCAGATGTAACTAGTCACAATTCACAGGGTCCCAGTGGAATCAATCTCAGAAGGCAAAATTGAAGGCACAAATCCTCTCAACCCCTTGAGAATTTGACTAAACCTTTTAAATTTAGAGTCTATACAAGAGCTCAATCCAGAAATGCTATGATATTTTCCTCCTTTTTCTTCCAAATTGAGTCTAAGAGTATGATAAAATCTGTAAAAGATGCTAATTGTATCAATGTAATGCAGGAAGAACTTCAATAATTTGAAAGAAGCAAAGTCTGGCATCTGGTCATCAGGCCTATTGAAAGAATAATTATTAGAACAAACAGGGTGTACAAAAATAAGTAGATACGAATGGAAGTATTAATAGAAACTAAGCAAAGCTGGTTGTTCAAGGTTACAACCAAGAAGAAGTGATTGACTATGATAAGACTTTTGCCCCTATAGTAAGAATAGACGCAATCGGAATTCTTGTTGCATTTATTTCATGTATGAGATTCAAACTATTTCAAATGGAGGTCCAAAGTTACTTTTATAATGGAAACTTGAAGGAAAAATTTGACGTGAAGTAACTACCAGGGTTTTAAGATATATATTTTTCTCATCATGTGCTTAAATTGGACAAAGCTCTTTAAGGTTTGAAGAAAGCACCAAGGGCCTGGTATGAGAGACTTTCAAAGTTTCTCTTAAAAAATGGCTTGAAAATAGGGTAAATAGATAATACTCTAGTCTTAAAAACCATAAGTATCATCTTACAAATTATTCTTATATACATTGATGACATAACCTTTGGAGCTACTTATGAATCCCTATGTGAAGTGTTTGCAAAGCTAATGGGGAGTGAATATGAAAATGAGTATGATGGATGAGTTAAGCTTATTCCTAGGACTGGAGAATAAACAAACTTCCTAGGGGACAATTATTTTTCAAGAGAATCAAATCAAGTAGCTACAGAAGAAATATAACATTGGAGATACCAAGCCAATTGATACTCCAATTTGAACCAGCTCAAAAATAGATAATGACTAACTAGGTCCTTCAGTAAATGAGACAATGTATATAGGAATTATTGGACCCTTACTATACCTCACTAGAGGTAGGCCAGACATTTTATTCAGTGTAGAAATGTGTGCCAGATTTCAAACCTGCCCGAAAGAGTCTTATTTGAAAGCTGCAAAAAGAATTCTTAGGTATCTGAAGGGAATAGGGGACCTGGTCCTATATTATCCATCAAGAGACAGTTTTCACTTGGTGTGATATATTGATTTTCACTATGCTAGATATTTGGTAGATAGAAAAAGAACTTCAATAATGGCATATTTTCTTAGCTCATCTATAATTTCCTGGGGATCTATGAAGAAAAACTCAATTACTCTATCTACTGCAGAAGCTTAATATATGGATACAACTTTTTACTGTGCTCAATTGCTATGGATCAAGAACAATTGAAAGATTTTTGTATTTTTATGGAAACTATCCCACTAATGTGTGACAAAATAAATACTCTAACATGGACAAGAATCTAGTGCAGCACAACAAGACTAAGCATATTTATGTGACACATTACTTTTCTGAGAGAAAATATTGAGAAAGGGGCTATCTGTATGAAGTTTAGCAAGACTAAGAATCAGAAGGCGTATATCTTTACTAAGGCACTTCACAAGGAACAATTTGTGAAGAACAGGTTAAAGATAGGTCGGATCAAAATGACCCAACCTACCATATGAATCAGTATTTCTCTATAAATATTGGCTATGATAAGGAGACAGGTACCCTTGGTAAAGTATGTATTTGTTAGTATAACTCACTACCATACTTTTACAAGTATACATCCATGGGAGAAGCTTTGGAAGAACACAGATGAGGGATGTAAAAAATTTCGAATTCACTCAAACAAAGAGAGTGACCTAGACCCTTTTCTCATGTTAGTATCATGAATTTGGTTGTTTTTCTTTTTGTTCAATTAGAACAGGCCACATTTTCTCTCTCATTGTCAAAAAATTACCTTGTCCAAAATTGAAATCAAACACATTTTTACATTAACTCCATGGACTCTGACCATCTCAACTGCCCTAATTATTCAAAGCCAAACTCATTCTTCACTTACCTTCCTAAATAAGATTTATTCCTTAAAACCCATTACCCCTCTGATAGTGTGATGATTGGTGACGATTGTTTTGCTAAAAAACTCAGTCTTCTGTCACACAACCCAAAATAAAGTTTGGATAGTCCTAAGAAACAAAATGACAGTAGTAAAACAAAAGTCTCCACAGTGAAATTTGTAAATCATACTAAAAAACACCAGACCTTTGAGGGACCAGGTCCTAAGAATAAGAGAATGACTGATAATGAACCTAGTAGGGATTCTTAAAGAATAAAAGAAAGAGACAATTTTTAAAGATAATGAAATTAGGAGCTAACAGGTATCAATTCAGCCATTTTCAAATAAGGTTCCAAGGGTCTTTGCAGAACTTAGGAGTGAGAATGATGATCTCAAAAAGAAAATTACAATTCTAATCAATAAGGTTCTGAATTTTAATATAGATATTAGTATGATAACTAAAGACAATACAAGAAAAATAGCCTATAAGGAAGGGAAATATGGTCCTAAAAAGTCCAAATCTCATTGCAATTAGGTTTTTAGGATGGGAAAAAACTGGTCGCATCTTGTCCTAATAGGCTTCGCCACAAAAGCTCAATAGCGACGACGCAACAAAGTCGGTCCTTTCAAACCTTTTGAGATGGCCAAAAATTCGATCCTAATTATCCTTTTACAATGATATATCTCATCCCAAATAGACTAACTACCTTGTCCTAATTATCTTTTTGCGATGATATATCTCATCTAAAATAGACTAACTACCTTGTCCTAATTATCTTTTTGCGATGATATATCTTGTCCCAAATAAACTAACTGCCTGGTCTTAATAATCCTTTAGCGATGATATATCTCATCCAAATAGACTAAATACCTGATCATAATTATATTTTAGCAACGATATGTCTCATCCCAAATAGAGTAACTACTTGATCATAATTATCTTTTAGAGACGATATATCTCGTCTCAAATAAAGTAACTACCTGGTCGTAAATTATCTTTTAGGGATGAGAAAAATTCTTTTCTTAGGTCAACCTTTAAGGACGAGCAAAATCATGGTCATAGATAAACTTTTAAACATGAGAAATATTATAGACCTAGACAAATCTTTAAAGACGAGCAATATTTCTAGTCTCTAATTGACCACAAATGAGGGTAATATATATCATAAAATAATAAATTTCATCAATTTATAGCTAATTGCCATCGAGAATCTAGATACAAGAACATGATATAATTAGAGACCAAAACACTAAGTCAACATCTCATGATATTAGTTTCAATATTTGTTTTACGAAAAACATAGTTACCATCCCGATCGAGCTAAGTATGATATCAATTTTTCCATAAGATTTGAATACATTGCAAAACAATAATCAAGTAACTCCTGTTTCTACTGTTTAAGTCCTCGACTTTTAGTTCAAATCGCCAACTTCCATCATAGACAAGAAAATAATAAAGTCCTCCGCTTTTAGTTCCTACTGCTTTACCTAAATCAAGAAACTCCTGCAATAGTGAAGCAGAAAATTAGTACATCACTTTAGGAGAAAAATATTCTGTGAAATTGATTCAACTAGACTTTCATAGGCAAAGGAAAAAAAACTTTCGGCAGGAAGACAACACCTAGCTACTTGATCATGACTAGAGTGATTATGATAAAATCAATTATTCGCTGATTAATTTCGTTTAACTGTATACTGACCTTTATTAAGGTCCATAAAATAAGATGGTATTATTAATCTAACTCTACATACTAATAGATTTACAATGAATACAAGTTAGTGAAGAACAAAAGAATCAGTTAGCAAATGAATAATAGTATATATCTAGGATGTATCCAAAACCTCCTAACAATATATTCCCTATTTACACTCGATAGGACCATCACAACTCATATAAATTAACAGAGTAAAGCCATAAATTTTATAATAATCAAAACTTTAACGACAACGATACTCCATCTACTAAGATCTCAATTAATGGTTGACTCCAAAAATCTGTAGATCTATTATACAAATAACTCTTTCCCTCACATAAACAGAATACTAAGTTGCCACCAAAATGCAGTCAATAAGAACAAAGGGCTAACTGATAGGGATCAAACTTTCAGTTACATGTAAAAACTTTATAACCACTATCTGACAAACCTTATGGGGACAAAAATAACAAGAATCACAAATTTAGCAAGACCTTATTTTAAGAAAAGTTGTAATTTTCAGTGGTTTAAAGAAACTCTAACAAAATTAAACAATAACAACCAATAATCAAGAAACTTAACGACCACCGATTATTAAGAACTTGAATGAATGATTATTACAATAGAGATAAATGGGCATGAATTAAGCAAAAGGGGTTATCACAGATAGTATCTCTTTCACTCTTCCATTACTTGGAAATAAAAATCCTTCAAGAACAGGCAGTACAAATAGGCAAGAAAGGAACTTATTAAGCAAAGCAACTTGTTTTACATGAATGAATTAAGGCAAAGTAATTTAAGAAATTGTATGGGAAGTTGACAAAATGTAGGAAGAAAACTGAATGCAGTTTTCTTGCCAAACTTGGCTAGTCTCTCTATAGTGGGTAATCTTGTTTACAAGGCAAGCTAGCTTGTAGGTGGTTAGTTTTTTAGGAAAATTAACTATCATACTGAAGTGTTTGCAATGAAGGTATTGATCACTCCATCTTATGTAACTTCGACCACAATTTTCCAAATATGTAAACAATCTTCCCTAATAAATTGTATAGATCACCCCAGCAAAGGATGGGAGACCAGTTGTTATTGAGCTAATTGATTCTAAGCCAAAAGAAGTAAAGGATACTTTGGAGGTAATACATTATCATTGAGATTTTCTTGTTGTTTTTTACTAGAACATATACAGTCATTTCACAACATTTTGTCTAGAGGACATTGCTATAGATTCATGATTGTTCAGGATTTCGAAGAAACTAAATCATCCTAAGGACTCTTCATCAAACAATCATGAACCTATAGAATCATTTCATCAAGCAATCTCAAGGACTCTTCTATAGTCCTATCTCTCCAAGAGTTGTTCATTTTTTTCTCTTGGTATTCTTTTACCTCATCAGGTGTCTCGGTTACGTAGAAAATTAGACCATATATTTCATAAAAGTATCTAGCAAGAGTAAAATCATAACTAACAATTACGCCCCTTAAAATTGAGGTTGGCTCAGGTCAGCAAGGGTAAACTTGAAAAGAAACAAAAAAGGAGTATCGAGAGAAAAATAATGGCAAGTTTCATATATTAAACATATGTTG
This sequence comes from Capsicum baccatum var. pendulum, assembly GCA_030864225.1. Classification (NCBI taxonomy): domain Eukaryota; kingdom Viridiplantae; phylum Streptophyta; class Magnoliopsida; order Solanales; family Solanaceae; genus Capsicum; species Capsicum baccatum. Next base: position 148,440,977 of record CM061560.1, read on the forward strand.
TATTTACAATAGCCTTATTACCTGGTGGTCAAGATATGCACGGCCTCTTCTTAACAACTCTACAGCTAGATCATAAAGGTCCTGGAAAAAATCACTAGTGTAAGCGATCTGCAAATTGCCAACACATTAATATAGAAAACGTAAAAAGAAGACCATTGGTATTGAACAACAACATACCTTGATAGGCTCTCATCCCCTCTACCTAATAATTTTTTTAATGTGATCAATTTATATTTTCTTCTCAGCTTCAGGGTTGGTATCATTAAACCTAAATCCAACAGCAAATTCATGAGAAACCTAATGCTCCCAAGTACAAAATAGGTTCCATTAAATGAAATTAGAAGTTGCAAATGAAGGGCAGACAGAGGACAAAAACCAACTATTTTTGCATTGTAAACTATGTGCCTAAAATCTAAAACCTACAATGCCATCAACTACATTGGAACTTCTATAAATCCTGCACAACTACCCTGTGGATTGTGTAGTGAACTACATTCAGAAAACCTAACACAGAGTTTTCTCTGCCAACAAACCACAACCTTATCCCAGTCTTCCCTCTATCGTGCCTCTCACTTGCGCTCTAAATAGCACCATCTTTTATTGTTTGAGTGGACTAATTTACAATAATTAAATGCTGAAATTTTTTATCAAAATCATGAGATTATATCACACACACACACACACCCAAAGAGTCCACCGGTGTTATATTCCTTCCTAATCTAATCCTATACCAATCCCACCAGTATTGTACATCCATCTTAGACCTGAGAGTATAAAAGAAAAGCATCATCCCATTTTTAAAAATCAAAACCAAAAGAATATAAGTGAGTGTGAGTTCTAAATAATGAGAAGGCCCAGGACAAGTATCCATGCTCAAAACTCACAAGTACGTATTCTAGGCATAAAAAAAATCACCTTTATCATCTGATATTACTTCATCTTGAGATCATCAAAGCTTTAGCAAAAAGTGTAGTAATATTTACATGAGATAATGAGGAAGTAAAACACATCATGAGAAGAAAAAGGAAACCTACCTCAGGTAACATCCACCACCTCTTTCCTTTGCCAAACCAAAGTCAACAAACATAGCCTGTTAAGTATCAAAGTCAAGATTAGAGCATGATCGAAATCACAATTCCACAATATCCAAATTGTATATACCTTTGCATTTCTAATGTATAAAAATCCATTAGTTTCAGGAGGAAAGTGCGTCTGAACTTTTCCTCTAGTCACTTTCAAATGCTTTTTAAGTAGCTTTTTAAAATCGCACGCGGAAAGAATAGAACAGTCACTAAAATATACTTCTGTATGCACCTAAGTATCAAAACAATAGATTCTCATATACTAAAAATAAGATCATAGCTAAGAATCTTGCATAAACTCTCCTAAAGAGCTTTAAAGTTGGGGAATTTGACAACAATAGATTGCGTTAATCCAACAACTGATACTATAAATATGCCAACTAGACTAACAAGCAATTACCTAAGTTTTACAACAAAACAAAACCTGCCAATGATAAATGAATCAGGAAAATATGGGTAGCTATACATATTTAAGGACCCAAAAATTATGTAAAAATAAAATTGTCACATGCATAATTAAAGCTGTAAGAAAAGGATAAGAAGACCGCACCATATCATTTAAAAACTATTAAGGATGTTCTCGTGTAGCCAAAATATATTTGTTGTTCTATTTTACAAAGCAGTGTAGTTAATCACGTAAGAGATTAAAGATAAGAAATATCACTAAGATTTAAGTGAAGAAAATATCAAAATATTAATATTTAATCTTGAGACAGACAAATTATACTTATAAACACGAGTACACGACAATGGATATGACATAAGCTTAAGCTCCTTATAATTTTCCTCAGGTGAAGGGAAGATCAAATATGGATTTAGTTCTTCTTCAGAGTGCTTTGGTACAGAGGTTTCCTCAACTTTATCTTATCCTACATAAGATGAAGAAAAATAGTAACTCCGCTTAGCTTAGGAAAACATAATATTAGATGAAAAATATCCACTTAAACTTGCGGTCAGCAAAAGGTAGGACATGGCTCTATAACCGTTTCAGCTTAAGAATATATATATATATATATATATATATATATGTATATATATTAGATGAAGTACCACCTCCATTTTAATTAGATTCTCCTTCTTCTTTTTAACAGGCTTTTCATTATATGTTGCAGTCCTTTTGTAATATCCGTGCTTTTTCTTAGCTTGAAAATCATCTCAAGGATGTTAGAACTTATTTTGTAATAAAAATTCATTCTTATAAACATAGTATTTCCATAATTTTAACATTCTATCACGTGGGAAATTGAATAAGATTTCCATCAATATATAATTCGCCCAAATCTGACACCCTAGCGAAGAGTTAAAGCCTTTTTAGTGAGATAGTGTTAGCCTTAGTGTGTCGCAGAGATAGCTCAAATGGAAAATGTCAGATTCCATTGTTTCTCCACGATAATGGCACGTCTCTCCAAACTTCCAAGTCATAGATAAGGTGGCAATTCGATAGCTCTACATCGCGCTACCATGTCATTTCCCAATTATCTATCTCCAGTGACACGGTGCGATAATGCCGCGTCGTGCCAAGGGCCCAACTTGGAAAATTTTACTGAAAATTTAATGACGTGTCTAGGGTTAAAAGGTTCAACTTCCTACCCCTATATAATCCCTTTAACACATGATTCAGCTACTTTTCACCTAAAACAGATTAGTTTGTCTCAAGTTTATCTCAAGAACAAATTACGGTTTCTATTGGGGATTCAAATTAAGGAAGGTTTCACCATCAATATTTACGAAATCATGATCTAAGGTATGCATATTGTTCATTCATAGACTCTTTTTATCCATGAAGTCCAAGACTCCTTTTTAACTACAAGTTATGAATTTTGTTCATGTTTTCATGCTTTGTATGTTCTCTTTCATGTTGATAAATGAGGAATTGATTTCTATTCCATGATTTGATGATAAATTCCATGTGGGATGATTCGTATAGATAAAGATTTATGAAATCTCATGACTAAAACCTTGTATGATGGAATTGGAATTGAAGCATGATGTATAATTGTTGTATGATGTGCTTTACATGTACTATGCCTACAATATTTTTTATTAAGTGCCAAGATGAAGGGAAATTGTCTAACTAGCCTAATATCATGAAATCCATATGTATGCACAAGATCATGCCTATTACATGTTTTATGAAATGCTCCTATGAAAGTATTATGTATTATGATGATAGTTAAGTCTTCAAGTAAATCATGTTATGTTAGTCTCCTTCTATCTAGTACAGGGTTACTTGTACCTGAAATATTAGCTGTGTGCCTTGATCCATGTCATGTTTTCATGATACTCTCTGTCAAGCTATAAACTCTTAGACTTCAGATAGTCTTATGACTTAGGAAAAATCTTCATGATCTCAAGACTCACTAAGTTATCAGATATCAGTTGTATTCTGTCAGCCACAGAAATTCAGTAACTTAGTCCATGCTCAGTTCAGTTCAGTAAATCATGTTCAGTTTCCATTTAGATGGGAGAAGGAATTAGCGCTGAGTAAACCCAAGGATGGGGACTCACCTGTTATACGAGGGTGTGATTCCTAAAAGCAATCCTCGCATTTTGAAACTATGTAACCAGCATAGGTTGAGATATCGTAGCCGGTCATATGAGGGTAAATGAGATGTCTTAACCTGTTATGTGAGGGTTTTCACCATTCTCACTAGAGTTACCTGTTATATTAGGGTTACTCAAATGTTGTCCTTATCAGTGGTGTGGCATTGACACCCTTCCAATCAGGGCATAGATTGGACCCCAGCTCAGCTATTATGGCATATTTGGGGCATGTCGGTTAGATACTACTTCCCACAGTTTCATGTTAAAGAATCAGGACTGTTAGATACAGTCAATCACTCTCAGTAATAGAACTTAGATAGTTCTTCATATTTTAGGACTTTCAGATATAGTCAACTCAGATACAACATGAAACTTAGATAGTTCCATCAGATTTAGGACTGTCACCTACAGTCACCCATGTTATCAGTTATACTCAGATATAGTCACCTATGTTATCAGTATTATTCAGATATAGTCCTTCATGTTATCATTCATATTAGTTACTAGCATATCATGCTATCATGAAATCACATTATTAGTTACAGTTAAGTATTTATGCATATATTGTCACGTTTATGTTAGACAGTCAGTTAGCATTATTCATGCATATGAACCATTTCATATAGCCTACCTCACATGCATACTCAGTACATATGTACTGATGCATTCGTGCTATGGTGATTTATTTTTATGTTACACCATAGGTTCAGAGACACGAGTTCCAGATCAGTAGTAGATTCCAGATTCAGTAGTCAGAGTAGAAGTGAGTCCTCATCCTTCAAGGACATAATGATTTTCTAGTATCTCATTGATTAGATTATTAGTTGGAGTTAGTTAGGTACATGTCCCATCAACTCCTTATTTAGATTCTTCAGACACTAGAGGCTTCTAGACTAGATGCAGACTAGATAGAGACTATCATATTTTAGACTTCAGTTTTGTTTTGGTTATTCTATTACCCCACACAAATGTTACGTTCTTCAGTTATGTTCATGATCGAACCTTATGGCCTTTAGGTGCATTTTTCCATATTATTATGTTATCTTATGCAGTATACATGTACAGATATTAGTCATGGGTTAGCTTGTGGTCCTTCGGGGTCATGAACATCGTATAGCATTCCAGTTCAGCAAATCGGGTCATTACACCTTTCCCCAAGTAATTTATACAGCTCAAGATCTACTAATTCCTGTGACAATAAATAATCTTACAATACCCAAAAAGAAGCACAATACAAAATCCATCTTATAATTGAAACCACTTACACCTCATAAATTAGCCTAACATTGATCAAAAAAAGAAAACCTACCTTGACAACTTTTGGATCTGCCCATGGCAACTTCATTCGAACATGACCAAAAAGTTTACCAACTATTAAGGAGAGATTAGATAAAAGCATATTAGGTAAGTTATTGTCTTATGCCTTTTTTTCTGCATAATTACTAGCATTTCTGAGTTGTCAATGTTCAATAAATTGCATATAAACAAACAGATATAGATTATCCAATCAGAGAAAAAAAACTAGGTGAGTTCTATAAGAGCAATACTGACTATTGGTTCTATAACGCTATTCTAATATATTGGCCTTCTTCTCTACAAAGACATCACTGACAGAACGTTCAATGTCTTCTTTGGATACCTCAACACCTGCTCAAAATTATAGGAAATACATATAACCTTTATTTTGAAAGAAACATATGTTATTGTTTCTAAAGAAGAGTAATTCAAACCCACCACAACCACCCACCCCAAAATTTTACCTCTGTGATAATTTAAGAGATACGTCAATCTAATGTCATAAATACTATATAGTTTGACTTGAGCAAAGATGATTTTTTCTTACCAACACCACAAGCCTCTTCAAAATCATGGACCTTCAGATTTTCAGAGGCGGCTGTAGAAAGGTAGGTAAATGTATCTTTTAACTGCGCAGGGTTTTATTCTGCAATAGTCATGTAAAGGAAAAATTTAAAGGAACTTCAATTAATCATATCAGCCTTAATACTTTTACAAGTCTAACTCCGAGAAAAAGGAATTATGCTGCTAGTGCAATAGAAAATGATGATTTACAAAAGTTAAGTGACACCCTACTGCTATGCTTGCATAAATGAAGCACCAAGTAAAATAGATAAATAGAGACTTTGGTGAACAATAAACCTTTGTAGGTATAATGTACTGAAGCAATGTGGGCCGGTGGTTAAATGCGTTGGCTGGAAATTTGTAGCAACCTAACATGCAAAAAGATAATGTTCAGTTACATAATTTATACTTGTATTGCTTGTCCTTCCAACATAATGGAAGGAATGAGATATAATTGGATTTTTCTCTTAAAATATAGATGTGTAAATTAAAATAACTGGAATGTCCCTAAGCTTTGAATAATGCATTAACATAAAATGGACCTCAAACACCTTATTTATGCATAGGCAAGTAGAAGAACATAAAGGATAGAATTTTCAATTTAGATTCTAGAAGCCTACCGTGTATAGCAGGTTACTTACAGCATGGTCACAACCATCGGTCAAAGCAACCTGGATTAATTATGACACAAAGTTAGGAGCAAATTTAAGACATGTGATTGTTTTCTCTGGAACTTCTACTGAGAATAAAGTATGAAATCTCTAAAGATGTTTTAAAATATAAAAGAAAAACTTAGTAGAATAAAGAAACACCCCACGAGTCCACTATGAGCCAATGTACATAGCTATCCATCGTATAGACATTAAAATAGGGTCAAAATTGTTCAAAAATAAAAGCTTCACGATTTTGATGAAACTAAATTGTCCAATTAAATTTCATATACATGGTGCACGCAAACTAAATCTTTAGATCTCAATGCAAAACAACTACTTTACAAGTAAAATCTCAGCTCTTCATAAAAAAAAATTCACATCATTCTTAAAGCTAGTCATTATATAAGAATTATAACAACAAAAATGTAGTCATTATAGTAAAGATACATAAGATCTCAATGTAAAGTAGCAGCTTCACAATATTGACAAAACTGAATAGTCAGATGAAACCATACTCTCTACTAATGCAAAAAATTATCCCAAACCCAAATGAAAAATACATCAGATTAATTGAAACTAACACAACCCATTAACATATAACGATAAAAAACAAAATAAGTTGAAATAAACCTGGACTCGTTTAAACCATAAAAAGTTCATTACAAATCGGTCAATTTCTCCTACTCGCAAATGAGACTTTCAGCATACATACTATAGAGAAGAAAAATAAAGAACCTCATATTTTCAATCACTAAGCATCCAATATATACAATCAAAAAAAGGTCCAAAGGGACATCCCAGCACTGTGAGCACAAGGATGTACAAGAAAACACATTGGAACTACTAAAGCACAATGACCAATCTACAGGCAAAGCAAACTGCATTACACCAGAAAAATAGAGTAAAGTAGAGCTCACCGAAGGGAATCGAGCATCAATTTTAGCATGCCACAGTGAATAGATGAGAGAATTGCGCAGGTACAGTGAATCGAAAAGAGTAATTTGAGAGATGCAAATTAGGTCTTATTAATTTTGTTAATTATTATAGAGAATGATTTGTTCGTATGTTTTAAGAGAGAAGCTAAATAGTATTTTTTTAATTTTTTAATTAGTTTTTATGTTTAATTTAATAATTAGCACCCAATTATAATTTTATTCAGAATTAAAAATTTTGTGGTATTTCTTTTTCCCGCTTAAGACTCCAAATTATCAATAGGGACCAATTAAAAAAATATTTAGGGACCACATTTTATACCTTCGCAATAAATTGCATATTTAGGGACCAGAATATAATCTCATCTCAATAAATATACTTTTAGAGACAATATTATATTCCGGTCCCTGAATGTTGGTCTTAAATAGACCTTTTTGTTGTAGTGAGAATAGTTACATTATCTTACGATGGCCTTAATTCTTCAAACCTTCTCTCCAAATTCTCCACCTTTTTAATCCCTCCAACTTTGGTGACTTTTCCTATGGAACAAAAATGTAACTCTTGCACTGCAATGATACTCAAACTATTAAATATGAATGATTTCTTATTTTTGTGCTCTTTACCTATATCTACTTTATTTCTAGAGTTGTTCTTCATGTTAGTGTTGCCCTAATGGCTATGAGTAAATAACATATGCTTACTATTTCTCTTGGTTTTTTGTTTTCACTTGTCAATGATGCCAAAAGGGGAAATATGGATTTTATTTTGTAGGGATCAGGTACAAGGTTTAAATGAAAAGGTACTAGGTGTTAATGAAATCTTAAATTGTAGTTATGTATAGCATGGTGATAGAGGAAGTGTGTGTTGAGCTACAGAGAAGGTATGAAGGCATATTGACAAGGGGAAGGATAGTTGGTAATTTTTAATATCAATTGAAAATTCCCTAAGGTGCATGATGATGCAATCACAGTGTCGCATGATAGGGTGAACATTTACCTTCAGTGGTGGTAACCAAACTGATTAAATATGATAAATGAGTATTAATACTCAAAAACTCTATGGTTAGTTTTTCATTATCCAAAAGGGGGGAAATTGTAGTATCTTGTTTAGATGATGAGTAGATGACAACAAGGGACCAGGTACCTAGATACTCAAGGCTACAGTATAGTTAGCATGTGTCTGCACAGTTTTGTCCTCTTATGTAACAAATTGTGAAGGTGTTGCTTATACTATTTAGGACACCTGATCTAATCATATTTAAACCCTAATCATCACTTATAAATAAAATAAAAAGGATGTTTCTCTATCAAATGGTTTTTGAAAATTCAAATCACAAGGCTGAAAAAGGCTAAACCTTAATTTTAGCTTAAGTTCTTAGTCATTCTATGCTGATAGTTAAAATGTTCTTGATTTGGATATTGGTTTGTAATTGAATTACTCATCCTATAAGAGTATTATTTTTCGTTCTGTGAGTGCTTAGGTAGAGTTACCTAAGCTTGATACTGGTTAGTGTTAATTAGTGTTGAGAGAGTCTTGGAAAAGTTCTCTAGTTAGACTTATAGTAGAGTTAATATAAGTAGGAGGAACCTAGAGATAGGTTCCAAGTAGGAGGAACCTAGAGTTAGGTTCAAGTCAAGTCTGCAATCAAGATGTTGATTATAGTGGATTTTGGAGAGCTTGTTTGGAAAAGTCGTGGTTTTTCCTTCCTGAAGTAAAGGGAGTTTCCATTATAAATCAGAGTGTTCCCTTATTTTTAGCAAAGTTTTACCTTTCCTAGTGCTTTATTGTTTTATTTCTTGAGATGACTTTGAGGGACCTGGTCCCTCATAGTTCGATTCAACCCCCAAGGTTTAAAAAAAAATATTAGATAATAGATCATTTGTTTCAAAGGGATATTAGGATATAGATCATCATTTTTAAAGGGTATTAGGCAACAAATCTTTCTTTTCTAAAGGAATATTTTCTAAGAAAATTTCTTAACCACTCAAACCTAGAACCAACTATTTTCAGATCTATAAACTCTAACTCTATTGTCGATATAGCAATGATCGTCTACTTAGTTGATCTCCAAGATATTGTATCCCACCAAGGATGAAAACATAGTCACTAGTGGGTTTCATTACATCTTATTAGAGATCTGGTTTGCATGATAATTCCTTTCTATAAATCAAGAAATCCATTATATGGGGCACCATAATTCACTATTCCTCTTAAATGTTTATCAGTTTCATTAATGCATATCAATTCTCTTAATTAGATTGTGACTATATCTACCCAATCTACACACAACATAGGGTATATCAGGCCTAGTAAAATTCATCAAATGAAGCAAACTCCCAATAATCTTTAAAAATTAAGACTGAGCCACTAGGTCGGCTTTTTTTTTTTAACTTAGATTTATTATCACAAAGAGTGGTTACATTAGTTATGTTCCAACATTCAAACTTCTTCAGAAGTCATTCAATATAATATTCTTGTGACAACATACCATCAACACTACTTATGGCTTTAACTCCTAATATAGTATTTATCTCACCCAGATATTTCATATAAAATTAGTAGACAAAATAATGTTGTACTTTCCAAAATATTTAATCTTCTACCAAATATGATCATGTAATCAATTTAAGGCCATAAAGTGATTTAATCAATTTACAAACTTTATTTTCTTATTAAGGAACTACACATCCTTTAGGTTAAATCATATTAATTTTTTCTTGTAAATCACTATTTAATAAAGTTATTTTTACATTCATTTGATGGATAAAAATCTTGTGAATTTATCCTATGGTAATTCATATTCGAACAGAAAAAATTCTTGCCACTAGTGCAAATGTATTACAATATTTAATATTTTACTATGTACAAAATCCTATAGCTATTAACCATGTTTTCTATTTATCAATAGATCCATCAGGATTATGTTTATTTTTTAAAATCCATTTACAATGAATATATTTTGCACCAAGAGGTAAATTTGTTAAAACCCATATATTATTTATCATAATTGAATCAACTTCAACTTTTATTACCGCTTTCAAAATTTTATCATTATATGAAGATATAGCTTCAGAATAACTTAATGGTTCACTATCGACAAATAAAGTTTGAAAATTATTTTTCTTAAGAAAAATATTTTGTAGTTGTTTTACTCCTTTTCAGTTCCTTAATTTTAGTTGTGGACTCATTTCTCAGTCAATGAATGAATGAGATATTTTATCATATAGTGGAAAAGTATGTTCAAAGAATTCAACATTCTTTGTCTTAATAATAGTATTTCTATCTAGCACGTCACTTCTTAAAACAAGAAATTTATATGCAACACTATATTCAACATATCCATTCAACATACATCAATAAATTTAGAACAATTTTCCTTTTTGTAGGTTCTGGCAAAAGAACTTTATCAAGAAAACCTCATACTTTTAAATATTTCAAATTAGGTTTATAGTCTTACCACGATTCATAACCTTTTTTGTCAGTTATTTTATGAGGAATTATATTTTCTAAGAGTTATGTAGACAATATAGCTTCACCCCATAAATCACTAGGTGCATTTGAGCTAATAAACATGGCGTTCAATATTTATTCCAATGTTCTATTTATCCTTTCATCTACTCCATTACATTTTGTTGAATAAGACATAGTTATTTCATGAATAACCTCTTCTTTCTCAAAAAAAGTATTTAAAGATACATATTATCCACCTCTACCAGATCTAATTCTCATGATTTTTCTACAAAATTGATTTTCAACTTTAATTTTTCAAGAAACAAAAGTATTGAATGCACCGTATATATTTCTAAGCTAATATACTTAATAATCTAGTAAAATCTCATTGAAATCAGTGAAAATATAATGTTAAACAAGATAAAAGAAAGAAAGATTCAAGAGATAATCTAGAAATCAAGGAAAGATAGAGAAGAACAAAAGAATAATCCCATGATTATATTAAATTAGAAACCAACCAAAATAGATTTGCAAATCTCTAATTTGAACAAATAATTACATGATTAATTAAAGGGAGAAGAGAATATAATGTCCCTCCAGGTTATTTTCTTCATTTACCTACTTTTTTTATCATTTAGAAATTTCCTATTGCTTTCCTAAGTCATTTGTTACTTTGTGGATCTTATAGTTCAGTTATCGGATAGTTCATTCAGTTTTTGAGCCAATTCTCTATTTCAAAGTTAACATTGGTAAAAATTTACTATCGAGCATAAACTTCAGATTAACAATCTCATACAATAATTCGACCAATTTTATCTTCCCTAAAACTTCAATTTTATCCTAGGGGACCTTTTGGTTTGGGTCTCGAGGCTTCAAAACTCATTTAGGGCAATAGGATGGATTTTTGTATAAGTGGCCCTTGGGTGCCTATATTTCATCAAAATGATTCAGAATAGAAATTTTAATGGCATCATTGACTTTGCAATGTCGAATTTGATAGGGTAACATAGTTCATTTGTATTCACAAAATACTAAATGAATATCATAGGGTAAATGAAAAGTTTGAAAAACCAAGTTCATCTAGTGTATGGAGTCAATTGGTGCAGTCGCTTAAGCCTATATTTTGTTGCATAAACAGCCAAAGTGTTGCTTTAGCAGTTAAGGATGGTCTGTGCCCTCCACTAATAAACAAGCCTCGATGATATAGCATACAGCGCTTAAGAGACATATGTTCTTCATTTTTTCCAAATGCAAATGTCACTTAAGAGACCATATGACATTTTAGTGGTTGCGGGTTAAGAGATAAAATGACCTCTAAAACAATGACCATAGTGGCATTTATTTCTTCCCTCGCCCAATTTTCTCTAATATTTCCAAGTCTCAAGAGACATAAACTCCTATAGAGTTCAACAAATTGGGAATGAATTCCTAGTTTATTGATGGATTGTATTGATTATTATTTAAGCTCATTATTTTCTAATTCTTGAAGGTCAATGATCCTTTTCCATAGAGGGACGTGTTAAGGATTTTAAAAATTTTGATTCCACATCGGGCCTCACATAGAAATTTGACTTAATATTAGACCTAGAGAATTAAAATACAATATGGATACCATTGTTATCATTTAATAAGTTTATCACTATTTTGATATCATGGAATCATGTGAAGACTTCTCAAAAGGGAAAATCACCAATTTCATAGACTTTATCGAGCATTCTTAAACATCTAGGTAGGTTAGGCTTACTGTCCAATTAGATTGAGCTTTATTATGATATAGGTGTAATATTATTATAGTTTTGGGTTGGGCATTATGATTTGATCATGTAGCATGAAAAATTTAGATTATTTAGTCAGATAATAAGTTGTATTTAGGGGGATTAAACTTAACCACCCTTTTCTTTAGGTTATTTTCCACCGTAGGAATTAATGTGGCTTAAGTAGCACTTGTAGTGGGATTTTGGAATCTTACTTTAACTTAGGGTATAAATTATCTTAGAATAGACTTTTAGGGCTAGAAGTGGTCCCCTCCGACCCATTTTAGTTTAAATGATACTTAGTTTCTTGTAGATTTAAGAGGCTTCTTCATTTGTTCAATTTTTCCTTGAGACAGAGGGGGATTTAGACATAATCTGTCTTTTTCTATGCTTGTACATAGGACTTATTAATACTGATTCGAGTCTAGCATCTATGCTGATATTATTTTTGGTTCATGTCCGGCATATAAGATACTATTTCTTGTTTAAGTTTGGTATTTAGAGGTTACTTATGATGGTTATGGAATTGGTTCAAGTTCATCTATTTATGGTATGGAAGTATCCATGATTATAGTTTCAAGGTTTGGATATTTTCTTCTAGGTTGTATCCATCGAGTTTATGGGGGATTGCGTGGATTATTTACTCTTATTTTCATCTGCTGGTCTTATGGGGCCCAGTTAGGCTATAGTTAGTTATGTTCTCTCTGATATTAGTTTTTCAGTTGTGTACTTTTAGTATATGGAGCACATGTCTAGTTTTGACTTTTTCCTTGACTTAGTTTATTATCTCGCATTTTATTGTATTTATATTTTGATTTAGCTCAATTGGACAATGTTGTATATTGAGTACACATCGCTTTAGTACTTACACTATATTTCTGAATCCTTTTCTAGTGCTGATCTAAGCACTGGATGTCGTCGTTGGCATTTTTACTTATGTTGGTTAGAGTTTAGAGATTGTGTGATCTATTGGAGCAAAAGCTAGCTTTATCTCCTTCTTCTATTTTGGATGGTCTTCCTATTCAAGATTATTGTACATTTGATGCTTACTACTCTTATTCTTTAGCTAGAGGCTTTCTTCTTATTACCTCCTATTATGTTATTATCCTTATGTTTTATTTTTGGTGATCCAATTATTGTGTAATTTTGGTATTTACCTTACTTTCCACTGTATAACCCATCACTTATCATTCTGAGGTATGATTTCTCTTACCTATTAGTGGGTTAAATTAGGTGCCATCATGAATCATTAAATTGGATTGTGATAGATTGGTATTAGAGCCTAGATTCACTAGCATTGTCTAATAGAGTCCCATGGATCAGAACGATGACTTCCATTTCTTATCTTCAGAGGTTTATAGAACATTCTTAAGAGATCTTCACTTTGTCCAATTATTTTATGCTACGAGTTTGTGTTGTTTTAAAAGATTCATTTGGCTTCACTCTTTCTCAAATAGTTAGGATATGAGCTACTGCTACTAGATATATGGATAACGAGTTTGTGAATACTATTAGAGGTCCTAGACAACTTATAGGTTTGAGAAAATAAGAGATTTAGATCCAGCTAGTTATCCTGATACGGAGCCTTCACCAGACCCTATTCCTGACCCTGCATAAGAGATTTCTCTACCCCAGCTAGTGGTGGGCCAAAGGGCAGCCCAAAATACATCGGGGTATATTTCATAATTGATGCTCAAAGATGCTTTAGTTCAATTATTTGTTTTTTATAGTGGTGAACTAACAGATAGTGCTCGGTCTATAGATCAAATAGGTATAGAGGCAGGGGCTCAGGTTATAGCTACGCCCTACAGAGTGTTAGTCGCCCAGCCTGCAATGTCTATTGAGGAGCTAAAATATAGGAAAGATCCATAAGATTGACATTGCCTAGATTTTTTGGTGCATATAGTGGGTATGCATTTGAGTTCTTTTCCACTTGTGATGGTAGGCTCTATTTTTGGTCCAAGTGTAGACTCACAACATTGACTACCCTACCTTTTAATTACACTTAGCAATGAGACATTAGTTGAGGGTTGTTTTGATTCCAAGCCAACTGGATCTCCTTTGTTGAGATTAACATAGTTCTCCAAGGTTTTATTTGATAAGTATATGCCTAATAGCATTAAAAAGACTCTAAGAGATCAGTTCTTGAGATTAGAGTTAGGTTCTATAACTGTCCAAGAGTATGAGGCTAGATTCAATGAGTTATCCAGGCATGCTGAAGCCTCTTGCTGACAAAGCATGAGTGGATTTGGTGTTTTATTTAGGGATTAAAACTTCTTCTACATATTGATACACAGAGTTTGGTTGATGCTAGCATTTCCTTTATTAAGGTTTCTAACTATGAAGAAGATGTATCGTGAGGCCCAAGGGGGTAGCGATAATAGACTGAATTACCAAGGTAGTTTCATTGTAATATGGAGTGGCTAGAAAATATTCATGTTTCTATCCATACATGTGTCGTGCTAGACACTGTCTTAAAAAACTATTCAAGCAATGTGACATGTTTTTCCAAAATAAAATAAAAAACTTTTCAAATTTAATTGGGGATACAAAAATCAGTAAAATTATTAATACAAATACCAACAAATTAGACTAATAAATTAACACAAAGCAAAAATAATAAAATAATAATGGTAGAAGAAAATGGAATAGAAAATGTGCGAGAGTGAGAGAAAGATGGCATTTTTTTTTGTTATATGTTTGCTTCAAACATTTAGGTTCATTTATAGGAGAATGGCAATAGTAAAAGTATGACTAGTGTCAAGACACATATCATCAAATTAACAAGAAGGTGCCAACACATTCTCTTGACCACTTCTCCTACTAAAGCTACTCGACTTCTTTAATAGACTTACAAAATAAATTATTTTGAAACATAAAATAATTTCCCTACCATCCCCATATTATTTCAAAAGAATTTATAGGAAGAATAGTTTAACTTGCAGAATTTTCAAGGACAGTTTAACCTATTGAATTTGCATGGAAAAATGCAGTAGATTTGGTATGTTGTGGACTATGAACCAAACATTGATCAATAAAAATTAATTTACCAAATACTCTAGAAATATATTATCTCTATAAATAAAATAAATTTTATTGTTAGTCAAAGATTTTATCGATAACATTTTGATTGTATTTTATTGTTCAACACGGTTTGGCACCAATAAGCCAAACACGCAACAAGTATTAATCTGCGCTTTAGTGATTAAGGTCAAAAAGTTCAAAAGAATGATCTCATTCCACTTCTCACACATATGAATTTATCAAGTATACACTATTTTAAATATATCATCCATAAGGACTATGAATTCATTAAAATTTAATAACTTATCCCTCAATTTTAGTAGTTTTTCAAATACTCTTAGTTAATATGTAATATCAATAACGACTTGTGGTTACTCATATGAACCTACATAATGGGATCTCGAATCAAATAGGTTAGGTTACCATCTCTAATTTTCAATCAAATAATCTTTAATTTCATCTCTTTTAAGGTTTGAATAATTAATTTTCTTCCTAAAGATTTAGTCATTCAGCCAGTTGAATACACAAAAATGTTAATTATTGTAATAATGGCTTTATCCCATAAAAATTGACTCCATTCTTGAATCCCCAAAAATTTTGATTTCACATAATCATTGAAAATTATTTCACTCTCATCAATTTCTTAACAACACAAGCCTTAAATTAATGCGTCTAGCAATAGCAATTGCAGCTTGACAATCATGGAACATATAGATAGAAAGCTCTAGATAATTTATAAAGGGATATGAGGCAATGTATCATCAAAACCTGGACGATGCTTTTCATATATCTTTGACACATTTTGACATATTTCAAATAGATATCAAAAGTGAATTCTGAATAGAAACTTGAAGGAAAAAATCTATGTCAAACATCCGCCAGGTTTTGATGATACATTGCCTTATATCCCTTTAAAAAATTATCTAGATCCTCCTATGTATATGTTCCCTGATTGTCAAGCTACAATTGCTATTGCTTGACATATCAATTTGAGCCATGATGTTGTAAGGAAATTGATGAGTGCAAAATAATTTTCAGTGATTATGTGAAATCAAAATTTATGGAGATTCAAGCACGGACTCAATTTATATGGGATGAAACCATTCTTTAAATAATTTGCATTTTTGCGGATTCAACTGACTGACTGACTAACTCTATGGGAAGAAAATTAATTCTTCAAACTTCAAAAAAGGTGAAATTAAGGCTTATGTGATTGAAAATTTGAGATGGTAACCCAACCTATTTGATACCAGATCCCATTATGTAGGTTTATATGAGTAACCGTAGGTCGATATTGATATTTCATATTAACTGAGAGTATTTGAATAGCTACTAAAATTAAGCGATAAGTTATTAAATTTTAATGAATGTACAGTCCTTATGGATGATGTATTTAGAACAATGTATACTTGATAAATTCATTGTTATAAGAAGTGGAATGAGGTCATTCTTACGAAATTTTTGACCTTAATCACTAAAGCACGCATTAATACTAGTCACGTGTTTGGTATACTAGTGCAAAATCGTGTTGAACAATAAAATTACAGTCAAAATATCATTGATAAAATTCTTGACTAACAATATGAGTTATTTGATTTATACAAATAATATATTTTTACAGTGTTTTGGTAAATTAATTTTTATTGATGAATGTTTGGTTCATAGTCAAAAACATACCAAATTTGCTGCATTTTTTCCATGTAAATTTAATAAGTTAAACTGTCCATTTAAATTCAGCAATTTAAACTATTCTTCCTTTAAATTCTTTTGAAATAATATGGGAATGGTAGGGAAATTATTTTATATTTCAAAATAATTTATTCTGGAAGTCTATTATAGAAGTCAAGTAGCTTTATTTTGGGAAGTGTTGAAGACAATGTTTTGTTAACTTCTTGTTCTTTTGATGACATGTGTCTTGACACTTGTCATACTTTTACTATTGCCATTCTCATATAAATGGACCTAAATATTTGCCTCAAACATATAACCTAAAAAATGTTATCTTGCTCTCACTCTCTCACATTTTTTGTTCCATTTCTCTCTACCATATTTATTTTATTATTATTGCTTTGTGTAAATTTCTTACTCTAATTTGTTGGTATTTGTATTAATAATTTTATTAACTTTTGTATCATCTACTAAATTCGAAAAGACATTTTTTGATTCAAGGAAAACATGGCATACTGCTAAAATAGTTCCATAAGACAGTGTCTAGCATGCCATAAGTATGGACAGGAACTTGATTATTGTCTAGCCTGTTCATATTCCTATGAAACTACCTTGGTAATTCAATCTCTTATTGGTACCTCTTGGTATTGGGGATGATGCCATTTTACTGAATTTCTAATTTTTCCATCCTTTTATGTTATATTATGGACAAGAACTTGATTATTATTTAGGTTATTGTACAATTATTGGTTGGGTTAGGATGGTTGGACTTTCTTGTATTGGTCATGGTCATAGACATATTCCAAAGACTGGGTTGATTCAAATATGCTATTTTGTTAGATAATTAGAATTATATGACTCATGGTATGCGTTTGGCAGTTGGGTTGAGTAACGGGGGTGCTCTTTGATTTGGGTCGTGTCAAGTTGGTTTCAGAGATTAAGGTTCCAGGTTAATTGGGAGTCCACAAAGTCATGTCAAGTATTGTAACATCCCGAGTCTGTACCCCGGATGCTACACGCTGCTCATAATCCCAAAGGACCACAAGCTAACCCATGACTTGTACCTGGTGCAATAACTAAATAGTAATACTACAAATATGTGAAAATTAGGCAGAAAACATTCCATAAGGTTCAATACTATAATAAAACTGAATATGGTGTAACAATACCAAAATTAAAAAAATTGTCTAAAAAATACTCTAATCTTAAAAAGCCTCGAAGCTGTCTGAAATATGGAGTTGATGGGAAAAGTCCCTAACTAACTCTGAACTACTGAAATAAGCTGAACTATTAAAATAATCATCATGTCCTCAAATTAAGAGGACTCACCAATAACTTTCTCAGCTGAATATTTGAATTACCAAGTATGATCGGGAGCCCGTGCATGTAAACCTATGATATAAAACACCATAGCGCAAAAGAAAGATATGCGTTAGAACTTTAAATGTACTAGTAGGCAAAGCGAGGTAGGCTAAAATGCATGGGTTGATATGCATGAACAATACTAACTGAATTTCGTGAGTATAACTAAAATGAGAGTACATGCGTGAATATGTAAACTGTAATTGAGATCGTGATAACACTGGATTACTGAATCGCAATACTGATTAACCGATATCTGAGCCTACTAATACTAAATTACTAATAGCTGAGTGACAATATTTGATAGTCTTGATTCTGTGGAACTATACTGAGTTCTGCTCTAAGCTGAGTGACTATATTTGACTGTCCTGATTTGTAGAATTAAACTTAGTTCTTTACTGATACTGGAACTAAAATTGAGATGGTGGTAAGTAATCATCTAACCGACATGCCCCTCTCTGAACTTATTGTGGCCCGTCCAACCTTTAAACCCAACGGGAAGGGTGTCAGTGTCGTTCCATGGGTAAAGATAAGTTGAGTTATCCTCTTATGGAAAGTAACCTCAACTGGAAAGCAGATCACCTCATCCACCCTCAACTGGGAAGTTGATGTCTCAACCTATGCTGGCTACGTATTTCTGGAACACAAGGACTGCTTCTAAGAATTACACCCTCTAATGACAGGTGAGTCCCCATCCATGGGTTAACTCGATGTTGAATCCTGCTCATACGTAAATAGACACTGGACTAAATTCTATACTGTTCTTGGCTAAACTGAACTATTTTCTGATCGTACTGTATAACTTAACTGAACTGAGTTCAGTGGGTTCAATGGAATGATGAAATACTACTGAATTCTGTTAACTTACTAAATTCTACCGATCGTGACATGACTGATACTATCCTATGAATGACCATGGATCTAGGTAAACAACTAAATTATCAGGTATTCAATACCCGCAGAACTCGATAGCATAAATTATACGACATGGCACAATCTTGAAACATGATAGCTAAGTACTTGATCATCATTCTTTCATAGGAACATTTTATCAAACACTTACATGACATGAACTTGAATATATGCTAACATGATATAATTTCATTATTTAATTCTCATGAACAATTCATCAAACATTTGAAGGACATAACCTACGCACATGACACTAAAACAATATGTACACATCATAATTCAATTCCATATTTACAACTTCAAGGGTTTCAACAAGGTTTCGTATGATAATGCACACATATCCCTCAATTCCATATGAATCGTGTAGTAAATCATGAGCTAGAATCCCCATTAACATGGTAATTATGAAGACATTCAAATTCAACCATTAACTTCATCAAACTCAAAAACTTGTAGTTACAAGGAGTTATTGAACTCCAACAGCAGAAGGGAACCCTTTGATAAACACTTCACATACCTTGGTTTCTAAATTCCTAAAGAACAAAGGTGGAAATCTTGAGCCTTTCCCTTGAAATTAAATCAACTAGGGTTCATATTCTTGAGCAATTTGATAGGGAGTAAGTATATTTTGCTCAATAAAGGCTGAATCTCATGTTTTAGGGCTGAACAGGGGTGGGGAAAAGACCCAAATACCCCCCAAGAATGCGGCTTTTAATGACTAAAAACTGGAATGTCGAAGCACAGGATGACACACTACGTCGTTGGCATCGACGCAATAGCAACATGCCATATCAAGTCTGCGTTAATAATTGTAAATTGCCTCTGAGAGTCAAGGAAAAATATTAATCAATGCAATGGCCGACGCGCCACGCCGAGAATGCGTCGATACATTATTTTTGGATTTCCAAATGTGGCTCAAATGAGGTACAAAAAATCTAAAATTCATCCGGGAACACCTACAGACATTCCAAATCATGAATCAATCTAAAGATCGATATTTGAAGGTCATAAGAGTTGTGAAATAGAGTTTCCAACTTACAAAGGCCAAAATAATACTAAGCCTAAATACTTAGCTAGAATTTTCAATGTCTGGGACCCCTTCGCAATCTTAAAAGACTAAGTTGAGCTTAGGATTTTGCCGGGTCTTACAATATCTCCCACTTGGGAATATCGTTCTCAAATGAGGCTGATTAAACAGAGAATGCTGATAGACTGAATTTAGATACTGGACATGCACAAGTGAAGCATGATTTCATAACTGAAATTTCTGATATATACTTAATTATCATACTAAACATGCATATCTGATGCATGAGTACATTGCTGAATATCATTCATGAATGCATGACTGGGATTACTGATAAGCTGAGTTTATATACTAGATGTATAATGCATGAGTACATGACTAAATTGATTCATTAATGCATGACTGAGTATGCAATGTCAATTGATACCAAGTTGGTAGCTATATCTAAACATGAGACTAAGTAAATTCAAAGGAAATCTGTTACCTTCGGATTAGTATAATTTTGTAGAGAAAAGGTGAGTATACTTGATCCGTATGTATGGTTCTTCTTCCTAAGTAGCTCCCTAATGGACTGATTCCACCAAAGTACTTTTAGAAGAGGTACTTCGCTGTCCCTCGGTCCGCAAATCTGATAATAAAGGATTTCGACTGGAATCTCTTTATAAGTGAGGATATTTTAAATATCTATTCCCTCTATAGGGACTACGACTGTTGGGTACCTATGCATTTCTTAGAAAAGAGACATGGAACACTGGATGCACTGAACCTAACTTTGAAGGCAACTCAAGCTTGTAAGCTACCTTTTTGAAATGACTGAGAATTCAGTACGGGCCAACATATCGGGGACTGAGTTTCCCCTTCTTTCCAAACCTCTTCACTCCTTTCACAGGAGAGATTCTCAAATACATAAAATCACCAATCTTGAATTCAACATTGTTTTTGCAAAGATCTGTGTATGATTTCTGTCGGCTCTAAGATATCTTAAGCCTTTCCCTGATCAATTGAACTTTTTATAAGGTATCAAACACCAAGTCAGGCCCTACCACTGCGAGCAAAACAACTTAAAATCAACCAATGGGAGATCTACACATCCTCCCATAAACCATCTCAAATGGAGCCATCTAAATATTGGAATGATAGTTGTTGTTATATGCGAATTCAATCAAAGGAAAGTGGTCATCCCAACTACCTTTAAATTTTATTGCATACACTCACAACATATCTTCAAAAGTTAGAATACTCCTTTCTGCTCGACTATCTATCTGAGGATAAAAGTTTGTACTCAGGTGAAATTGTATACCAAGATCCTTTTGGAATTCCTTTCAGAAATTAAAGGTGAACTGGGTATCTCTATCTTAGATAATGGACAATGGAACACTGTGCAATCTGACTAACTCCTTGATATAGAGTTTGGTGTAATCCTTGGCTGAGTAAGAGGTATGGACTGGTAGGAAATAAGCAGATTTGATCATCCTATCTACAATGACCCAAACTAAAACAAGCTGGCGATGAGTACGAGTCAAACCCATCATAAAGTCTATATTCACTTTTTCCCAATTCCATGTGGGATTACTGAACTCCTACATAGACCCAATTGGCTTCTGATGCTCAATCTTAACATGCTGATATGTTCAGCACTTAGCCACAAAATCCGCAATGTCTCTCTTCATTTCACTCCACTAATATATGTCCCACAAATAACGGTACATCTTAGTGGCCTCTGTATAAATAGAGAAGCGCGCACCATGCGTTTTTGCAAGACTTTGCTATCTCAAATCATCTGCACTTTCCATACTTAGCCGACCCTGGCAGAGCAACACACCATCTCCCCCTTGGAATAAAACCTCTACCTTTTGATCTCTGAATGATTTCTTTAACTTACCTATACTGGGATCCCTATCCTGCTTTTTATTTACCTTAAAAACTAGGGATGATTTTGAACTACTCTGCCCCTATACACTACCTTCTGACGAATTGAATAAGTGAACACATCGTCGGGAAAGCTGATGAACTTCCTGAGCGAACTTCTTCTTACCATTCCCTATATGAGAAACACTACCTATAGACATCCCACTGAGAGTAACAGCCATTGCATTGGCTTTACCCGTATAATATAGGACACTCATGTCATAGTCTTTCAACAACTCCAACCACTTTTTTTGATAGATGTTTAGGACTTTCTGAGAGTACACAAACTGTAGCCTCTTATGGCCTGTGAACACATCAATATGAACCCCATGAAAATAGTTTCTCTAAATATTTAAAGAAAATACTAATGCTGCTAACTCAAGATCATGATTAGGATAGTTCTTTTCATGGGGTTAAAGCTGTCTAGTGGCGTAGGCTATGACCTTACTTCTTTGCATGAAAACACACCCCAAACAGACTCGGGAGGTATCACAATATACCATAAACCCATTTGAACCATATGGTAGGGTCAAAATTGGAGCTGTAGTGAGTCGAGTCTTCAACTCCTGAAAACTCTTTTCAAAAGAATCTAACCACTGAAATTTGACCTTTTTCTGAGTAAATCTGGACATAGGGGATGAAATAGATGAAAATCCCTCAACTAACTGTCTGTAATAGACAGCCAAGCCCAAGAAACTCCTGATATCTAATGGAGAGATGGGTATAGGCCAGTTTCTTACTGCTTTGGTCTTTTAGGGATCAACTCTAATGTCATCACCGAAAATAATATGTCCAAGGAAGGCTACTGACCATAGCTAAAATTTGCACTTACTGAATTTGGCGAATAGCTGATGATTTCTGAGAGTCTGCAAGACTATTCTGAGATGGTCTACAAGATTAATCACGGCAGGAGTAGACAAGAATGTCATTTATGATGACTATGATGAACATGTCCAAGTACTGCTTGAACACATGGTTCATCTAGTCCATGAAGACTTCTGGGACATTGGTAAGACCAAAGAACATGATTAAGAATTCAAAGTGACCCTACCGAGTTCTAAAGGTTGTTTTATGGAGTCTCATTTTCTGACTTTGAGCTGATATAGCCCTATCTGAGATCTATCTTAGAGAAGTAACTGGCACCCTGAAGTTTGTGAAACAAGTAATCAATTCTGGGAAGTAGATACTTGTTCTTGACTATAACTTTATTTAGCTGACGGTTATCAATATGTATTCTGAGAGAACCATCTTTCTTATGCATGAATAAAATTGGTGTGCCTCACGGGGACACACTAGGTCTGATAAATCTCTTATATAGGAGATCTTTTAACTGTTCTTTTAATTATTTGAGTTCTATTGGAGCCATTCTATATGGTGAAATAAATATGGGCTTAGTCTATTCCAAGGTCGATTTCCCTTTTGGTAGGAACTCCGTGAAGATCTTTGGGAAACACATTTGGGAATTAACATGCTACTGACACTGAATCAAGAGTTGGGATTTCTAAACTAGGGTCCTGGACTCGAATGAGATAGTAGACACATCCTTTAGATATCATTTTTCTTGCTCGAAGGTATGAAATAAGTTGACTCCTAAGCATTGAAGTACTACCCCTCCATTCTAGGATGGGCTTATTTAGAAACTGAAAGTTGACAATTTTGTTTCTGCAGTCAACTGAGGCATAGCAGGAATAAAGCTAATACATGTCGAGAATGATATCAAAATCTGTTATCTTTAATTTAACTAAGTCTGCTAAAGTGATTTTTTGAGATATCATAACCAGATAATTCTTGTATACCCACTGGGCTATGATAGATTTATCCACTAGGGTAGAGACTGAGAAAGGCTCCGCTAAGATTTCAGGACCGACTCAAAAGTCAACAGCTATATAAGATGTAACAAAGGACAACGAAGCTTCTGGGTGTAGCAAAGCATAAACATGTAAATGATAATCTTGTAATGTACCAGTGACCACATTAGGAGAACTTTCCTGATCCTGTCGGGACTAACAAGAATAGTTTGTTTGCACTGCCCAATGGTGGCATTGGAAGCGGCACCCTGCTAATTCGGGCAACCGAACTGAGCTAGGGGATGGTTATACTAACCCTGAAAACCTAACTAGGGATAATATCTGACTCTGTCACCTGTTTTTCCATACCTGAAACACACATTTCTGCCTGCTCTATAGATACCCTAGGATTTCTACCATATTTCTGACAAATGGGATTGGTTCGGGCGCTGCTGTCACTACCCTGGGGTTTAAGGCCTAGTGCCCCATCTCTATTGCTATCTCTAAATTTCAGCACAGGAGCAATAGTTGAGGACGGAGCTGGAATAGAGGATTTTGGGTAGAACAGAGAATGATTCCCACCTTCTGACTTAGGTTGAGCGAAGTTGAAACTACATATTTTCACTCTCTTATTCTCCCTCTCCTTCTCCCTATTCTTAGCCTCCTCTATCTGCTGAGCTTGGACTATGACCCTAGATATATAATTCTTCTTAATAAACATTGTGGTCCTACACTTCCTGACCACACTATTAGACACACCAGACATATACTTACTCATCTTAGACCTGTTATATGCTACCACATGATGAGCATATTTGGCTAATTAAGTAAACATAAGAGAATACTCTTTCACTATCATATTGCCCTACTTCTGATTTATAAACTCCAAAACCTTCACTTTCCTCAACTCAAATGGGAAAAACTTATCCAGAAAAGCGATAGCAAACTCTTCCCATTCTATGGGCCCTACATCTACGACCATTTCTACTTTCCACTATTTAAACTGTGAGTGTCCCACATCCTGTAACTGATATATGGAAAACTCAGTGCTCTCAACAACAGTCACTCCCATAATATCTATAACTTTCTACACCTGATCAATAAACTCATGAGGTTCCTCATTTGACTTAGACCCAGTAAAAGATGGAGGGTTCATTCGGGTGAAATCCCAAATCCTTGTAGCAAAATTATTGGCCACTGGGTTGGTTAGAAAAGCAGTTGGCTTTTTATTATGGGCTACCACAATATGAGCTAGGGTGGTGAATGATGCTCAGAACTCAGTTTGGGAGATGTATTCATCCAGAGGATCTGGCTAAATGGGATGGGGTTTTGGTTGGTCTCCTATTCATCTTCCCTTAGTCCTCTTTGGAGGCATATTCCATAAACGAAGAGAACTTTCGATTAGATAGGGAGTTTGACTCAAGCTGATGCTCACTCGCATGACATAAATACTGAAATAAGGGAAACTTTGCCTAAAATGGCTCACAACCTCCTATCCATGAGTGTGGGGTGCTACACACCCATGCACAAGACTCTACTATATGTGGCTTTCAGACTTCCTAGGACTTTTTTGAACCTTAGGCTCTGATACCAAGTTTTTAACACCTTGAGTTTGTACCTCGGATGCTACACGGTGATCATAATCCCATTAGACCACAAACTAACTCATGACTGGTACCTATGGCAATAACTAAATAGTAATACTAAAAATATGCAGAAATTAGGCAGAAAACATGCCATAAGGTTCAATACTATAATAAATATCAATAAGGTTTAACAATACAGAAACTAAAACATCTGTTAGAAAATACTCTAGTCTTAAAAAGCCTTTAAGCTATCTGAAATATGGAGTTGATAGGACAAGTCCCCAACTAACTTTGAACTACTGAAATAAGTTAAAATACTAAATTAATCATCATGCCTCAAACTAAGAGGACTCACTACTAACTCTGTCAGCTGAATATCTAAAATGCCAAGTATGATTGGGAGCCTGCACGTCTGAACCTATAATGTAAAACATCATAGTGAAAAAGAATGTTATGTGTTAGTACTTTGACTGTACTGGTATGCAAAATGAGGTAGGCTAAAATGCATGGGTTCATATGTAAGAACAATACTAACAGAATGATGTGAGTATAACTGAATAAGAGATACACATAATTATATAAACTTAGATTGTGATAACACTGGATTACAAGAATACTAATTAACAGATATCTTAGCCTACTAATATTGAATTACTGATAGATGAGTGACTATATTTGACAATATTGATTCTTTTGAACTATACTGAGTTCCATTCTGAGCTCAGTGATTGTATCTAACAAACTTGATTTTTTGTAGAACTAAACTAAGTTCTATACTAAGACTGGAATTGAAAATGACACAGTGGGGAGTAATCATCTAACTGATATGCCCCTCTCTAAACTGATTGGGGCCAACCTGTAACCCCAGTTGAAAGGGCATCAGTATTGTGCCATGGGTAAAGGTAAACTTAGTCACCCTCATCTGGCAGGTGCTCTGAATGATAATGGTGGTACCCTCAAATGTCAAGTTTATGTCTCAACCTATGTTGGCTACGTAGTTCTAGAAAATAAGGACTGCTTCTAAGGATCACACCTTCTACTGGAAGGTAAGTCCCTATCCATTGTTTTACTTGGTGCTAATCCTACTCCCAACTGAATAGACCCTGCACTGGATTCTTGACTATTCTAGGGTGGACTGAACTATTTTTGATTATACTGTATAACTGAACTAAACTGAGTTCACTGGGTTCCATGGAATGATGTAATACTACTGAACTCTGTTAACAGACTCAATTCTACCGATCGCGACATGAATGATAATATCTTATGACTGACCATGTATCTAGGTAAATAGCTAAATTGTTAGGTATAAAATACCCCCAGGACTCGATAGCATAAATTATATGACATGGCACAATATTGAAACATGATAGCTAAGTACTTGATCATCATTCATTCATAGGGACATTCTATCAAACACTTGCTTAACATAAATTTGAATACATGCTAACATAATATTATTTCATTATTTAATTCTCATGAACAATTCATCAAACCCTTGAAGGACATAACATATGCACATGACACTAAAATCATATGTACACATCATAGTTTAATTCAATATTTACAACTTCAAGGGTTTCAACATGGTTCCGCATGCTAATGCACACATATCAATCAATTCCACCTGAATCTTGTTGTAAATTATGAACTAGAAACCCCATTAACATGGTAATCATGAACACATTCAAATTTAACCATGAACTTTACCAAACTCATAAACTTGTAGTTAAAAGAGGTTCTTATACTCCAAGGGTAGAAGGGAACCCTTGAATGAACATTTGACATACCTTGGTTGCTAAATTCCTGAAGAGCAATGGAGGAAATATTGAGCTTTGGACTTAAAATTAAATCACCTAGGGTTCCTGTTCTTCAGCAATTTGAGAGAAAGTAAGAATATTTTTCTCAATAAAGGATGAATCTCATGTTTTAGGGACTAATAGGGGTGGGGAAAAGACCCAAACTCCCCCAAGGACACGACTTTTAATGATTTAAAATTTGACTATCAATGCATAGGACGATGTTCCATTTCATTGGCATCGATGCGATAGCCAACGCACCACATTGAGTCTACATTGGTTAACTAAAAATGGCCACTGGGAGTCAAGGAAAAATATTGATCGACGCGATAGCCGACGCGCCGCACTGAGATCGCGTTGACACACTATTTTTGATACCTAAACATAGTTCACACAAGGTCCAAAAAATCCAAAACTCATTCAGAAACACCTACTAAAATTCTTGATCATGAATCAATCTAAAGATCAATGCTTTAAGGTCATAAGATTCATTAAATAGAGTTTCAAACTTATGAAGGCCAAAATAATACTAAGTTTGAAAACTTAACTAGAATTTTCTAAGGCTAGGACCCTTTAGTAAGCTTAAAAGACTTAGTTGAGCTTAGGATTTTATGGGGTCTTATAAGTATAGTTTTTTTAAGGGTGTTTAGTGTGCCACACTCATAAGTGGGAGGCTACGAGGCATTTAGGATATAATTCTCTTCCTTGTGTTCTATTTTTATGCTTAGAGTCTAAGGTCTTGGATTGATCTGATTTCCATTTTCTTGCCTTTCAGATCTTGCCTCAATAATTTGAAGCTCATACAAACTCCTCTATCCTAACTGGGGATAATATTGATAGGATATATTCTACTCAGGGGATTCATACTCGGTCTAATGGTCTAGTCCCTTATATTTCTGGAGTTCCACTAGTTTCTTTAATTTTTCCTCAGGTCGATGTGATGAATATTGAGTTTCTTTAGTGTATTCACGTGATTTCTCAGTTGACAGCTTCTCAAGATGAATGTAGTATATTTATTATTGCATCTACTGAGGCCACAAGGGTTGTCCATTCATGAAGATGCATCCTCCAACCTTTATTGGTGTTAAGATGAGGGAGGATACTCAGGGTTTTTTGGAAGAGATGGAAAAAAATTTTACGATTAGGCATGCCACTAATATTAAAGGGGAAGAGTTTCCAGCTTACCAGCTCAAGGATGTGTCATACCAATGGTAAGAGGAATAGGATCAAGCAAGGGGTCATGTTGAGAAGTCATCTTTGTAGGAGACTTTCTCTAATGTTTTTCTAGACTACTACTTTCTTCAGGAGTTGAGAAAAATAAAGGCGTAGTGATTTGTTAATTCTAAAACAGGGGAAGATGAACATCAAGAAGTATGCCTTGAAATTTTAATAGTTGTCTAGGTATGCTCTATAATTGGTGTATAATATGAGTGCCCAGATTAGAAAGTTCACTTCAAGACTGTCTCGGGATTTGATCCTTAAAAGAAAGACTATGTTCCTAATTAAGGACATGGATATTTCTAGGTTGGTTGTTCAAATGCAATAGAAGGAAGAGAAAAAGAGAAAGCAATTTAAGATATGGGAAAGGTAGGGTAAGAAATTCAGGTTCTCTAACCAAGTTGGTAGTCAACACAAAGTGAAGGGGATGGTGGTAAGTGGCCAAATAAAAAATGAGGGAACTGTGGTTATTTCTCCACAACTAGTACTCCTTACTCAAAGCCTTTATGTTACAAACATCAGTAGAATGGCGATAATTTTAGGGAATAGGGTCCCCAAATTTAGGCATGTAGGGCTCAATCAATCTTATTATGTCCTCCTTACAAGTTTTGTGGTCGATTACATCAGGGTTTATTTGATGAGGGAAGGGACAAGTACTTTAACTATGGTCAGCAAGGCCTTATCCTTAGAAATTTTCCAAATGGTAAGGTTGCTATAGGGGCGAATAAGGTTCTAGTTTCTTGTTTTTCTACTCCTGCACCAAAGGGTGCTACTTCTGCATCTGTTTATTCTTCTGGTACTGGCACAAACCAGAATAGGTTATATGCTCTTGCTGCTCGATAGGAGTTTGAGGCATTACTTGATATCATGACTAGTACGTTACAACTTATTTCTCGAGATGTTTATTGTTAAATTTATTTGGGATCTACTCTCTGTTATGTGATCCCATTTGTAGATATGTGTTTTTGTTTTGATCCCGAGGTTATTTGGATCCTTTTTTTGTTTCTACCCCAATAGGTAACTTTATGGCTACTAAAATAGTCTATAGGGAGTGTGTTGTATCTGTTGGTTATAAGGAGACATTAGTGGATTTTTTAAATTAGATATGGTTGATTTTATGTTATTCTGGGTATGGATTAGTTACATTCATGCTACGCATCCATAGATTGGCAAGCCTATAGGGTTGTCTTTAGGTTCCCTAGTGAGTCGGTTATGAATGGGAGGGTGATTCCCTAGATCCTAAGGGGAATTTTATATCATATGTTAGTACTCGGAGGTTAATCTCTAAAGGATGCCTTTATCACGTGATCCGAGTTAAAGATTCCAACTCGAAAGGTCCTTCTTTGCATTCAATTCTGGTGGTAACTTTTTTGAAGTCTTTGTAGATGATTTTTCTGGGTTTTCTACGGATAGAGAGATTAATTTTTGGATTGATTTGGTTTTGAACTCTCGTTCAATATCTATTTCTCCTTATAAAATGGCTCCGGTTGAGTAGAGAGAATTCAAGGAGCAACTGAAGGATATTTTGGATAAGGGTTTCATCCATCCTAGTGTGTCCTCATGGGGTAAACTGGTGTTATTCATGCTTAGGAATTATGGTTCCTTTCGGATGTGTATCGACTATCGGTAATTAAATAAGGTGATGGTTAAGAACAAGTATCCTATTATAAGGATGGATAACTTTTTTGATCACTTTCAAGGTGCCAAATTATTTTCTAAGATAGATCTTTGGTTGGGTATGATCATCCTAGGATTAGGGAAGTGGATATCACTAAGACGACATTCCGTACTTGGTAAGGGCACTTTCAATTCTTAGTTATGCCATTTGTTTTGATGAATGCCCCGACGATATTCATGGATATGATAAACATGGTCTTTCATTTTTTCTAGATCTTTTTGTCATTGCGTTCATTGAAGACATTTTGGTGTATTCTAAGAGTTAGGTGGATCATCCTAATCACCTCCATGTAGTGTTGCAAACCTTGAAAGATCAGCAGTTGTATGCTAAATTCTCTAAATGTGAATTCTGGTTAAGCTATGTCACTTTTATGGTTCATATTATTTGTATCAAAGGGATCATGGTGGATCCACAAAATGTGGCAGTGGTTAAGAAGTGACCTAGACCTTTGACTCCAACTGACATTTGGAGTTTCTTTGGTTTGGCTGTGTATTATATGAGTTTTATGGAGATTTTTTCGATAATAGCTTCTCTATTGACCAAGTTGACTCACAATAAGTTAAAGATCTCTTGGTCGGATTCTTGTGAGGGTAGTTTAAAGAAGCTGGAGGATAAGCTAACTTTGGCTCTGATTTTGACTTTTCCTAAAGGAAATGAGGGGTTTATGGTTTATTGTGATGCATCCCGAGTATGACTTGGTTGTGTTTTGATGTATCATGGTAAGTTAATTGCCTATGCTTCTAGGTAGTTGAAGGTCCATGTGAGGAACTCTCCTACTAATGATTTAGAGCTTTTAGCGGTGGTATTTGCATTGAAAATCTGGCAGCACTATTTGTGTTGAGTGCATATGGACATCTTTTATGATCATACTTAGCTACAATATGTGTTTACGAAAGAGGAGCTTAACCCCAGGAAGATAAAATGGCTTGAGCTTGTCAAGTACTATGACATGTGTCTTCACTATCATCCAAGTAAGGTTAATATTATTTTTTATGCTCTTATTAGGTTATCGATTGGGATTTTACCTCATGAGGATAAGCAAAGGCGAGAGTTGGTAAAGTATATTCACCGCTTAGCTAATCTTGTTTTTCTCCTTTTGGACTCTGAGAATGGTAGTGTGTTAATACAGGAAGTGGTTTGGTCATGTCTTGGTGTTGAGATCAAGGAGAACAAATGCTAGACCTTTTCTTGATAAAAATCAAGGGTGATATAGGTAGGCAAAAGGTAATGGTATTTGAGATCAGTTGTGATGGTACCTTTCAGTACCAAGGGAGGTTATGTGTTCCTTATGTGGATGGATTACGAGAAAGGGTTTTGTCCAAGGTGCATTAAGCGCACTACATCATTCATCTCGGTTTGAGGAAAATATATCATGATATCAAGGAGATATACTGGTGGAATGGTATGAATAAGGATGTGGCTAATTTTTTTCCAAGTGTTTGGTTTGTCAATACATAAAAATTGAGCACATGAGGCCTAGAGGCTTGTATCAGGAGATTGAATTACCGAAATAAAAATGGGAGGTGATCAACAAGGATTTCGTTACCAATCTTCCTTGGCATCAGAATTAATTTGATTTAGTTTTGGTCATCGTGGATAGGATGAAAAAGTCAACTTACTTATTGCTAGTGAGGACTAGCTTTTTTGAAGAGTATTATGCGAGGTTGTATCTTTATAAGATTGTGAAGCTGCATTGGGTATCTATTTTAATTATCTCTGATTGTGGTGTGCAATTTTCATCTTACTTTGGGTAGTCATTTTAGAAGGGGTTGGGTAACAAAATTAGTTTTAGTACTTCTTTTCACCTGCAAACGGATTAACAATTAGAAAGAAATATAAAGACATTAGAAGATATACTTCGTGCCTGTGTGATTGATTATTGTGGTAGTTAGGTTGATTATCTACCTCTTATACAGTTTGCTTACAATAATATCTATCAGTTTAGCATTAGGATAGCCCCTTTTGTGGCATTGTATGTTAGGAGGTGTAGATCTCCTATTAGGTTAATGTAAGAAGTATTCATCTGGAGTTTGAGGTTAGGGATAGGGTATTCCTAAATATGTATCCCATGAAGGGAGTAATGCAGTTTAGGAAAAAGAGAAGTTTTATCCCTGGTATGGTTGTCCTTATGTTGTTTTTTGAAGGGTTAGTAGTGTTGTGTATGAATTGGAGTTTCCTTCTTGTTTGAGTGTAATACATCTGGTATTCTATGTCTCTATGTTGAGCAAGTGTATAGGTGATCTTTCATCGATTGTTCCATAGGGAGGATTGGGTATCTCAAATTCACTATCTTATGAAGAGATCCCAATTGAGATCTTGGATCGGCAGGTTTGTCGGTTATGGACCAAGGATGTAGCTTTGGTTAAGGTTCTATGGTGGAACCATAAGGTAGAAGAAGCTAATTGGGAGTGGAAGAGGACATAAATTCCAAGTATCCGCATTTATTTTCTGCCCAGGATATTCATGCGAAAGGTATGTGTTCTTGATCACATCTTAGTTTTCTAACTTAGTTAAAGGAAGGTTTAATTCGTTGAATCTTTATTTTATTACTTAGTTAGAGGTTGGAACAAATATATTGGGGTGTAATCTGTGATTTTACTACCTTGTCTATCATTCAAGGATGAATGATTCTAGAGGGGTAGACTGAAACACCCTGGGCTTTCATACATAGAAATTCCCTGAGTTTTGAACTCTCTAGATATCATACGACTAGGGATACCAGTCATATGTTAGGATACATCTTAGGAGGGTCTTAATCGTACCTTAAATAGTGTGGTGGGGATAGCTTTATGTCCAAGGTACTAGTGGACAACATACAGGTCATATCTTACGGTATGGGTCATATGGAGCTAACTCGTATGTTAATCAGTGTGTCCTTGATCATATTTTATATAGGTTTTGGGTTGCAAAGTACTTTTCATGCCTTACGATATGATTTCACCTTGTATGGTCATATGTTGACTAGTGTTGGGGTCTAAGGTGAGGCATAGGTTACGAGTAAGGGTACCACTCGTACCCTAGGATACAAATTGAGGGGCTGCTCATATCGTCCTATAGGAAATTGATATACTTTAAGTTGTGGGAAATCTAGACATTTCCCATTATAACTCCTTGGGACCCCACAACTTAAAATAACTCTTTGGGGCTTCATTAACCTATTTTTAATCAATCAAACACTCTAAACTCTCTCAAAATCTCTCATGACTGTTGGGTTAAGCAAAAGCTAGGGTTTTCTTCAAGGTGGTCAATTGAGGCTCATAAGTGTTATTTCTTCTCATATTCTTCTTAATCTAGGGCAAGACACTTCTACCTCACTGTTAGTTCAAACTAAAGGCATGTTTTATGAATTGTTTTCATGGCATGAATTTTTTATAATTTTGGGTTTTTAAATATATATTGGTGTTTTTTGTTATAATTGTTTGGTTATTGTTTTCCCTTGTATTAAATTATAAATTTAGAAGTTTTAATGGTCGTTTGGACAATTGGTTTCATAGGAATGGTTAATTGGTACATAATTTTGGCTTTGGAAACTCTATGCCCCTAATGTGTTTGAAAAAATGCCTATGAGAATGCTTTTACCAAATTGTTGGACATTCATTTAACTATTTTAGTGTATAACTTGGTAATGGAATCCTAAATGGTATAAATAGTTTAAATGGCTTAGAATGGTTAAATGGTATGTTCTTGGTGGTTATGGTTGGTCTAATTGAAAGTCTTGTGGGGAAGAAAGTAATTCCCTAAGAAAACTTTTTAATGATCACTTGTGGGGTACATGGGATTCCCCCAAGTCACTTAATCATGTAATCTATGGGTACATGGGAATCCCTTCTTCTTAAAAGGGATGTCTAAGTCTATTACTTGCAAACTAATATGACAATACCACGACATATAACCTTTGTTAATAATAAATAGAATAGTGGTCTTAGTTATATGTTAATGGATTTAATTGGAAAATAATGGATGGGTGTGATAACTAACCTTGAAGGTATGAGTCCAATCGATGGACACTAGAAAATTATGTTTGCCGATATGATGATTGGTCATGATGACCATATTAGGTGAATGGGAATCCCTTAAGTTACACTTGTACATATGTATCATAGAAAGCAAAGTTACTTGGGAATCTGCAACTCTTATGGTATCTCCAGTTCATGTGGCTACATGCATCAAGGCTCGTTCAGGGGTTACACTTGACCCATATAGCCCGTTGGTGGTTCTAGGATGGTTCAGCTACCAATACCCACGTTAATGGTTTTAAAGACATGCTAAACCCGATCCTCATTCCTAGAATGGTTGTATAAATATATATATAATTATGGTTATGAATGTATATGGTTTGTTTACTTGGTTTTCAAGGTTTGCATTATTTTATCCTTATCCTGAGTACTTGCTAGAGTTTACCCACTAACCCATCTTCGGGCAGCTGTATCCTTACGTGATGCAGGAATTCGTTATTCTACTTAATGATAGAATTTAAGATTAGCTATTGAATTGTAGTGGTGAGCTTACACACTTTGGACGACTCTATTACATATCATGGATATCTTTACATACTTTGGTACTTTTATGGATATTGGTTTTGGCTATGGTTGCAGGCATGTCCCAATTGAATATTATTTATCGTTAGGGTAGAGGCTTTGTGGAACTACTATAGGTTGGAATGGGCGGTGTCGATAGTGATGTCAGCCTTAGTATTGGCATTTGTATTGGGGATGATATCATTTGACTGAATTTATGATTGTTCCATTATTTTATGTAATATTATTGATAGGAACTTAGTTATTTTTTTATTTTGGTATGGTTATTGGTTGGGTTTGGATGGTTGGAATTGCTTTGGTTGGTCATAGTTATAGACATATCCCAGAGTTTGGGTTGATTAAAATATGCTATCTTTTTATATGTTCGGAATTTATCCAACTCATGGAATGCGTTTGGCGGTTGGGTTGGGTAATGTGAGTTGACTCTGGTCCTGGTTGGACTTGGGATGCCCATTACGACAAGGCCTCCATTCGGGTCATGTCAAGCTGGTATCAGAGCTTTAGATTATGGTCAATTGGGAGTCCACAAAGCCATGTTAAGTAAAGTCTCTTTTAAGGTTGTGTAGCGCGCCATGCTAATAAGATGTAGGCTACAAGGCATTTAGGAAATATTTCTCTTCCTTTTGTTCTATTTTAAAGCTCGAAGTCTAAGGTCTTGGATTTATCAAATTTTCATTTGCTTTCCTTTTAGATCATTCCTCGATAATCTAAAGCTCACGAAAACTCCTCTGTACCAACTGGGGAAAATATTTATGGGACATTATCTACTTAGAGGATCCACACTCATTCTAGTGGTCCAATCCCTTATATTTTTAGAGTTTCAAAATATTTTTCTTGTCCTCCTCAGGGTGACATGACAAATGAGGAGTTTCGCCAGTGGATTCATGTGATTGCTCATTTGGTAGATTCTCAGGCAGAGTATGGTGCATCTAGTATTGCATCTTCTGGGGCCATAAGGGTTGGCCAGTCATGAATATGAGTCCTCCAACCATTACTGGTGTTAAGGTGGAGGAGGATCCTTGGGGTTTTTTGGATGAGATGTTAATGATTTTCAGTATTATATATGCCACAAATATGGAAGGGGTGGAGTTTACAGCTTATTAGATCAATGATATGCCTTACCAATGGTACGAGGAATGGGATCAGGCAAGGGGTGAGTGGAAGAGTCATTTTTATGGGATATATTTTTTAATGATTTTCTGGACCGCTTATTCACTCAGGAGTTTAGAGATGTGAAGGTCGAGTAATTTGTTAGAAATAGGGGAAGATGAAGGTCAAAGAGTACCCCATGAAATTTTACTAGTTGTGTAGGTATGCTCCAAAATAGGTGTGTAATATTAGGTCCAAGATGATAAAGTTTTCTTTAGGACTATCTCGAGATTCGATCCTTGAAAGAAAGACTATGTTGCTAATCAAGGATATGGATATTTCTAGGTTGGTTATAAATATGCAACCGGTGTAGGAGGAAAAGAAAAAGCAGGCCAATATAGGGGAAAGGGAGGGATACAAGTTTAGGTTCTCTAACCAAGGTGGTCATCAACAATAAGGTTGTAGGGATGGTAGTAAGTGGCTGAAGAAGAAGTAGGGGAGCTCTAGTTTATTCTACATGGCTAGTGCTTCTTACTCGAAGCCATTAGGTTACAGGCGTCAGTAGGGTGTTGATAATTTCAAGGAACAGGGTTGCCAATCTCAGGATAGTCGGGCTCATTCGTCCTCATAATGTCCTCCTTGCAGGTTTTGTGGGACTTCACATAAGGGTTTCTGTGATAAAAAGAG
The DNA here is from genome assembly GCA_030864225.1 of Capsicum baccatum var. pendulum. Classification (NCBI taxonomy): domain Eukaryota; kingdom Viridiplantae; phylum Streptophyta; class Magnoliopsida; order Solanales; family Solanaceae; genus Capsicum; species Capsicum baccatum. Next base: position 148,477,536 of record CM061560.1, read on the forward strand.
GGACAGGTGCTTTAAATATGGTCAGCCAAGCCATATACTTAGAAACTGTCCAACTGGTAAGGTTTCTTAGGCTGCTAATAAGGTTCTAATTTCCTTTTCATCTTCCCCTACACCAACGAGTGCTACTACTAAATCTATTTCTGCTTCTGACCGCTAAAGGTTTGAATAGGTTAAATGCTCTTGCTATCCGATAAGAGTCTAAGGCATCTCATGATGTCATGGATTGTACATTACAACTCTTTTCTTAGGATGTTTATTATTTACTATATTTGGGGTCCACTCTCTCTTATGTGACCCTATTTGTGATTGAGTATTTTTGTTTTGATTTTAAGGTTATTTTGGATCTTTTCAGTTTCTATCCATATAGGTGACTCTGTGGTTTCTAATAGAGTCTATAGGGGGGTATGGTATTTGTTACCAGTTAGCAGACTTTGATGGATTTGTTTAAATTATATATGGTGGATTTTGATGTTATTATTGTATTGATTGGTTACACTTATGCTATATTTCCTTATATTTTCAGACCCGTAAGGTTGTCTTTAGGTTTCCTGGTTAGCCAATTATTGAATAGAAGGTTGGTTACCCAGCTCCTAAGAGGAAGTTTATATCATATGTTAGAGTTTTAAAGTTAATATCTAAAGGGTGGATCTAGCATGTTGTTTGGGTTAAAGATTCTAACTCGAAAGTTCTTTTTTTGTATTCAATTTCATTGGTAATTGAATTTTCTAAGGTCTTTTTGGATGGTCTTCCTGATGTTCCTCCAAATAGGGAAATTGAGTTTGGGATTGATTTGGTTTCGCACACTCATCCAATATCTATTCCTCCTTATAGAATGGCTCCAGTTGAGTTAAAGGAACTCAAGGAGAAACTTAAGGATCTTTTGGATAAGGGTTTCATCCATCCTAGTATGTCCTCGTGGAGTGTACCAGTGTTATTTATGTGTAAGAAGAATGGTTCCCTTCAGATATGTATCAACTATTGGTAGTTAAATACGGTGATGATTAAGAATAAGTATTCTCTTCTAAGGATAGATAACTGGTTTGATCAGTTTCAAGGTGCCAAATTCTTTTCTAAGATAGACCTTCAGTCTGGGTATCATCAACTTGAGATTAGGGAAGTGGAAATCCCTATGACAACATTTCGTACTCGGTATTGGCACTTTGAGTTCTTTTTTATGTTGTTTAGTTTGACCAATGCCCTAGTGGCATTAATGGATCTGTCATTTTTTGTATTTTAAGAGTGAGGTGGGTCATGCTAATACCTATGTGTGGTATTACAGACCTTGAAAGAGCAAAAGTTGTATGCCAAATTCTCTTAATGTAAATTTTGGTTGAACAAAATCACATTCCTAGGTCATTTTATTTCTAGTAAGGGGATTATGGTTGATCCACAAAAGGTGATGGTGGTTAAGAAGTGTCCTAGACCACTTACTCCAATCTATATTCAGAGCTTCTTGGGTTTGGCTGGGTACTATAGGAGGTTTGTGAAGAGTTTTTTTATGATAGTTGCCCCATTGACCAAGGTGACTCAAAAGAAGGTAAGGTTCTCTTAGTTGGATGCTTATGAGGGTTATTTTGAGTAGTTGAAGTATAAGCTAACTTTTGCTTTGGTTTTGATTTTGCCGGAAGTCATTGAGGAGTTTGTTGTTTATTGTGAGGCATCCAGGGTAATACTTGATTGTGTTTTGATGCAGCATAGTATGGTGAATGCTTATTCTTCTAGGCGATTAAAGGTGTATGAGAGGAACTATCCTACTCATTATTTGGAGTTTTTAGCAGTGGTGTTTGTATTGAAATCCAGCGGCACTATTTGTATGAAGTGCATTGTGGTTCCAAGGGAGGTTATTTGCTCCTAATGTCGATGGATTGTGAAAAAGGGTAATGGATAAGTCTTATGAATCACACTACATCGGTCATCCCTGTTCAACAAAAATGTATCATGAATTTAAGGAGATGTATTGGTGGAATGGTATGAAGAAGGATGTAGCTGATTTTGTGGTAAAGTGTATGGTGTGTCAACAAGTAAAAGTTGAGCATATGAGGCCTGCAGGCTTGTATCAAGAGATTAATTGCCTAAATAGAAATGGGAGGTAATCAACATGGATTTTGTTACCTTTCTTCCTATATCTCAGAATAAATTTGATTAAGTTTCGGTTATCATGGATTAATGAGAAAGTTGACTCAGTTCTTGCCAGTGTGGACTAACTTTTTGGCAGAGGATTATGTGAGGTTGTATCTTAATAAGATTGTAAAGCTGTATGGGGTACCTTTTTTTATTATCTCTGATCATGGTACGCCGTCTCCATCTCACTTTTTGTGGTCATTTCAGAAAGGGTTGTGTACTAAGTTTAGTCTGAGTACTGGTTTTCACTCGTAGATGGATTGGAAAGCAAAATGGATTATTCAAACATTGGAATACATGCTTCATGCATGGGTGATTGATTATGGTGGTAGTTGGGTTGAGAATCTACCTCTTGTAGGGTTTTCTTATAATAATAGCTTTTATTCTAGAATTGGGATGGCCACTATTAAGGAATTATATAGTAGGAGATGTAGATATTCCATTGGTTTGTTTGAGGTTGGTGAGGCGGATATGTTTGGACCGGATTTGGTTAGCAGGCTATGGACAAGGAAAGTATTTCAAGATATGCTTAACGCTGCCCAATGTCAGCAAACAATCCTTTGCTAATGTAAGGCATAACGACTTGGAGTTTGAGGTTGGGGATTGGGTATTCCTAAAGGCATCTCCCAGGAAATGAATAATGCATTTCTAGAAAAAGAGAAAGCTCAGTCCCGAGTATGTCGATGCTTATGTGGTTTTGCATAGGGTTGGTTGTTTGCGTATGATTTGGGGTTTCTTTCTTGTTTCAGCTCCATTCATCCGGTATTCTATGTTGAGAAAGAGCATAGGTGATCCTTTATAGGTTGTTCCTTTGGAAGGTTTGGGTATCTCTGATTCTCTATTTTATGAAGAGATCCCGATTGAGATCTTAGATCGGTAGATTCATCGGTTATGGACCAAGTTGTAGCTTCGATTAAGGTTCTATGGGGGAATCACAAGGAGGAAGAATCTACTTGGGAAGTGAAAGAGAATATGAATTCCAAGTATCCGCATTTTTTTTCTTCCCCGGATATTCATGAGGAAGGTATTTGTTCTTGATCACATCTTTGTTTTCTAACTTTGTTAAAGGAAGATTTAATTCCTTGTATCATTGTTTTCTAACTTAGTTAGAGGTTGGAATGGATATGTTGGGGTGTAATCTGTGCTTGTACTACATTGTATGTCATTCAAGGATGAATGATCCTAGTGGGGGAGAATGAAATATTTAATTTTTGATTCTTAGAAATTTCCTGAGTTTAGAACTCTATGGACATCATATGACTAGGGTATTGGTTGTATGTTATAATATGCTTTAAGAGGGTCTTAGTTGAACCTTATATAGTGTTATGGGGATATATTTCTGTTCAAGGTAATGGAGAATGAAATAAAGGTCGTAAATTAGGGTACGGGTCGTATGGAACTAAGTTGTATGTTAATCAGTGTGTCCTTGATCATATTCTGTCTAGGATATGAGTTGTAGGGTACTTCTAATACCTTATGGTATGATTTGGCCTTTTAAGGTCATATGTTGACCAATTTTGGGGTCTAATGTGAGTCCTAGGGTACGAGTAAGGGTACACTCGTACACTAGGGTACAGATAGAGGGGGTGGTCGTACCCTCCTGTGAGAAATTAATACAGTTTATGTTAGGGGTAATCTGGACATTTTCCCTTATAACTCCTTGGGACCCCGCAACTTAAAACACTTTATTGTGGCTTCATTAACCTATTTGCAATCAATCAAACACTCTCAAAATTTCTCAAGGATCTAGGGTTAATAAAAAGGTAGGGTTTTATTCAAGGTGGTCAATTGAGGCTCATAGGGGTTGTTTGTTCTCATATTCTTCTTAATCTTGGGAAAGATACTTTCTACTCATTATTATTTTCAACTAAATGAACGTTTTATGAATTGGTTTCATTGCATGAATTTTGTATAGTTTTAGGTTTTTAAAAATATATTGGGGGTTTTGATTATAAATGCTTGGTTAGGGTTTTCCCATGTTTTAAACTATGGATTTACATATTTTAATATGGTTTGGACATTTGGTTGCATGGGAATGGTTAATTGGTACTTTGTTTTTGCTTTGGAAACACTATGCCCCCAATGTGTTTGATAAAATCCCTATGAGAATGCTTTTACCAAATTGTTGGACTTTCATTGAACTATTGCATGGTATAACTTGGTAATGGAACTGTAAATGGTATAAATGGTTTAAATATTTTGGAATAGTTAAATGTTAAGGTCTTAGTGGTTATGGTTGGTCTAATTGAAAGCCTTGTGGTGTACAAAGCAATCCCCCATGCAAACATTATAAAGATCACTTATGGGGAACATGGGATTCCCTAAGTCAACTTAACAATGTAATCTATGGGTACATAGGAATCCCTTCTTCTTCAAAAGGATTGCTAAGGGCATTGCTTTCAAGCTATAGTTGGTATGACGCTACCACTACTTATATCTTTGTTAATAGTAAATGAAATGGTGGTCTAGGCTATGTGGTAATGATTTTAATTGGGCAATAATAGCGGTGCATGATAGTTAACCGTGAAGGTATGAGTCCAATGGGTGGACATTGGAAACTCATGTTTTCCCATATGAGGATTGGTCATGACCACCATATTGGGTTCATGGGAATCCCCTAAGTTACACTTGTACATATGTATCATAGAGAGCGAAGGGTACATGGGAATCCTTTACTTCTATGGTAAATCTAGTTCATGTGGCTACATGCATCAGGGCCTATTTAGGGGGTTACACTGGACCCACATAGCCCTTGGTGGTTCTAGGATGGTTAAGCTACACATACCCAAGTTAATGGTGTTAAAGGCATGTTAAACCTAGTTTTGTTTCCCCGCACAGTTGTATACATATATATATTTGTATTATTGCGAATGCATATGGTAGTTTTACTTGGTTTTAAAGGTCTACATTATTTTATCCTTATCCTGAGTACTTGCTAGAATTTACCTACTAACCCATCTTCAAGCAGCTGTATCACTATGCAATGCAGGAACCAGCCATTCTACTCCTCCTGCTTAGTGGTCAAATGCAAGATTAGCTATTGGATTAAAGTTATGAGCTTCCATACTTTGAAACGCTTCATTTCATATCATGGTTTTCTTTACATACTTTGGTTATTTACTGGATATTGTTTTTTCCTATTGTTGGGGGCATGTCCTAACTGGATATTGTATCTCTTTCGGTTAGAGGCTTTATGGAACTACTATGGGTTGAAATGGGTGGTGTCGGTAATGGTGTCAACCTTAGTATTGGCATTGGTATTGGGGTTGATACCATTTGACTAAATCTATAATTGTTCCTTCCTTTAGTGTTATATTATGGACAGGAACCTAGTGATCTTGGGTGTATTTATATGCCTAAGCACTATAACTTACCCATATTTTAGCTAAATTTGGAGAACAAAGTGCCTAGTTTCTTATATTTTTACTCTACTTCTAAGTGATTGAGCTAACCGATGCGATTAGCATGATTTCAGGTATTAAGGAGGTAGATAGAGACATAATGGGACTACGAAATGCGGATGACATATGATACAAGAGAGAGTAGCAGTCTGGATCAAATATGGCGCCTAGAAACTATGTCCAAGACTAATTTGTCATTTATAATTAGTTTAGGGACTTAGAAGGCAATTATGAGATAAAAGATTATTAAAAAGACTTGATGCTGAAAATTTATCATTATTCATTATTTTGTATTAATTTTTGAAGAGGAGAAGGGCAGCTTAGCTTGGGAAAGAGAGAAAAAAAATTTCTCTTATTTTCACTATTCGCACACTAAGATCATCTTCTAGTTTTTGGTATGATGAATATTTCTATTGTGATTCCCGTTTTATTTATGAGTAGCTAAGTTTATTAGTTCGGGTTATGGAAGCCTTGTAACATACAATCTATTACTTTGGGTTGTTGAATTCACCATGTATTGATCTTCCTATATGATACTCTCTTCGTTTATCTTGAATTCTCGTGGTTGCAAACATAGAGGATGTGCCTTAAAACTCAACTTGTTCAATAGAATGGTTGAGGTTCGAAAAAGAGAGTAGTGACAAAAAAATTGGATTTCCAACCCCTATTTCATACGTTAATGCCTTAACAGGATTAACTACTTGTAGATTTCGTTTTGTTTTTATAAACACTTTTGATTCGAGAGAATTAAAGTGAATTAGTCCTTGATGGTTGAGAAACACTAGGATTATGTTATTAAATACAATATGTTTCTCTATAAGCATGATACATGTATGAATTCAAAAAGCATATAGTTAGGAAGTATTGAAAACTACAAGGTGGACATAACCCTTGCTTGCTATTTCTCTGAATTCGTATACTACTACACGTATCTCATCGTGTTAAACTGAAACCATTAATTTGTGAACTGAATCAAATTCCCTCTTTTTATTTTACGGAAATAAATGATTAAAAGTTAATTAATCTGCATTCAACTTAATTAGCACCATATTCCTTGTTGGATTTGACCCCAACCTAGTTAGGTTCAATATTTGACAGCGACCACTTAAACTTTCGTAAGAAAGTTGTAATTTGGGCATATCAAATTTTTGCGCCATTTCCAGGGAATATGGTTGTCGTTGATTTTATGTGTGTTAATTGACTATTAGTTAAGTTTTCTTATTTTGTGTTTATTTGTTGTTTTTGTTCGTTACAGGCTCACTATTGTTTATGCCACAAACCAGAAGTTCATGAGAACTATTATTACCCTTGAATCCCGAACCTCATCTGATTGAAAGAATGGCTAACCAACAGGAAGCTGAAAGATTAGCCACTTTGGGACCTGGGAGATGATGAATTAATTGACCCGGCTAATATGAGACATGCAGCAGGGGTAGTTGCACCTGCAAATCAAAATTGTCCATTTAGAGGAAAACTAAACTGCCAAACTGTGCAGTTTGATGTTGACAATGATGAGGACAATTTAGATAGAACTGTATCTATAGAGACAATCATTATACCACCACTAGCTCCTGGGGTGAAATTCAACATCACCAGTACTATGATCCAGCTACTGAATTTGAAAGAACTCTATGGCGGATTACCTGGAGATGTCCAAATCTACATTTGGTGAATTTCATCAGTATTTGAAAGTCATTTGATAATCCTAGAGTGGGAGCAAATGCTATTCGTTTATGATTGTTCCCACTTTCTTTCTTTGGAGAGGTAACTATGTGGTTGAATGAACTGACTCCTGATTCTATAACAAACTGGAGGAAATGGAAAGAAGCTTTCCTAGAAAAGTTCTTTCCACCCTCCAGAATATTATAGTTGAGGGATGAGATTAGCAACTTTAGGCAATTGGCTAGTAAAATTTTGCTTGAGACTTAGGCTAGGTTTAAAAAGAAGTTTACTGAATGCCAAAACCATAAGATGGCTGATGAACACTTGATGTAAATATCCTACAGAGCTTTGAAGTCATTTATAAAGCCTATAGTGGATAATGCTGCAGGAGGAGATTTTATGGAGCTCACCTTTACTGAGGCTGCGTATATGTTAGAAAAAATGACTAAAACAAGTAGAGTTTGGGATACCATAGATTCTGTGGTAGCAAGCAATACTAGGTCTAGTGTAATATCAGCAGAGCAGCATAGGATAAAAGAGGAGCATGATTAATATATGTCTCACATGAAAACCCAGATGGATCTTCTCACAAAATATTTGCTATCAGGGAATGTAGAAAAGGATAAAGCTATGGAGTCCCACAATAAGGGAGATGAATCAAACACCGAAGAAGAGGCTAAATACTAGCATAATCAAGGGGGTTTCCGCCCGAATGGTCATGGAAAACAAGGTTGGAACCATCAAGGATATTGGAAGAATAAAAGTGACACGAGTGGATTGTATGTACCTCCTGGAAGTCGTGATAATGCTGCCACTAGTTTAGGCAAAATATCCATGGAGGACATGATGGAGAAACTATTAAAGGGTGTTGAGGAAACCAATTCTGGGGTGACTATGATGAAGAGTGACATATCTTCTATGAGTCAACTAGCAAATTCTCACTCAACTGCTATTAAACAATTGGAGCATCAGATGAGCCAATTATCCGCAGCATTCAACCAAAGACAGCATGGGACTCTACCAAGTGATACAGTTCAGAATCCGAGGACTGATGGATTATGTATGGATATTACCACTAGGAGCGGTAAGATATTATCTAGTCCAGAATTGGGAGCATCTCTCATACTGATGTGGTCTAAATAGATTGGGAGATGGTTAATGAATCTTCAGTGGTGCTTCTTGAGTTGGGAGGTTAGGAAAGAAAAAGTGCGGAAGTGGAACAACCACCTAAGACAATGCATATTAATGATATGGAGTAAGGTTTAAGAAAGGAGGTAAAAAGTGCTCCAGTTGAAATCCCAAGGCCACCACCCCCATTTGCACAAAGATTAAATAAGAAAGAAGATGAAGGCAGGTTTAACAAATTCATGGCTATGTTGAAAGAATTGATAGTGAATGTGCCTTTAGTTGAAGCACTTGAGCAGATACCAGGATATGCTAAATTTATGAAAGATCTTGTGGCAAAGAAAAGAGCGGTAAGCTACAAATAGGTGGATAATCTCCATCATTGTAGTGCTATTTCTACAAGGTCACTGGTGCAGCAGATGGTAGACCCAGGAGCATTCACCATCCTTTATACGATTGGGTATCTAGATTTTGCTAAGTCCTTATGCGACCTGAGAGCTAGCATCAATCTGATGCCGCGAGCTATTTATAAGAAATTAGGTTGGGGAGACCCCACACCTATATACATGCGACTTATAATGGTAGATAGATCGATGAAAAGACCAGTTGGGATCAACATGATGTACTTGTAAATGTAGCCAATTTTATATTTCCTGCCGACTTTGTAATTCTTGATTATGAAGTACTCTTTGAAGTACCCATAATTTTGGGCAGGCTATTCTTAGCAACCGGGAGAGTGTTAGTTGACCTGGAGTTGAATAAGCTGAAATTTAGGCTCAAAGGGAAAGAGGTTAGTTTTAAAGTGTGTAAATCTATGAAACAACAAAAGGAGATGAGTGTCTTTTTAATTTTTGATATATTCTATAAAGATGAGCGAGATGTACCATTTAAGGATAGGCCTACTGTGGAGACCATAGCTGGTTTGGTTGTACTTGCAAGCAAGAATGTGAGTGATTTCAAAGTGGCTGGATTTGGAATAAAGCATTTTCTTGTTCTAACAAATGAGGTACAAATGGTATCCTCGATGTATCTTGACAAAGTCTGCGTAGTCAAGATAATTGAGTCGTGTCGCGATGTTAAATCAGGCGATGCATGGTAGGCAACCCATAATTTTATTTTTATTTTATCATGTTAAATAAAAATTCAAAAATAAGAGTTGAGCCACAACTAAAACTACAGTGCTTCGTGGGAGGAAACCTATCCTTTTAATCATTTTTAGTTATTTTTGACTAATTGTAGGTGCATGAAGTGCTAAGCAGGTGCATGAAGTACTAAGGAGGTGATTGGTACCAAATTTGGTTTGGAATTGAGCCATATCAATGGTGGTAAGTTAAGAGTAACAGTGATATTATAGGTAAGTTGGAATGGTAAAATGATAAGGCTCGAGTCATGACTCGTGTTAGAGTTGTGACCCAAATTATGTTAATCCACCCCAGCGTTTACCAGTTCAACTTTATCCTATGATATACGAGGAGGTCTGTGGAGGTAGCGTTGGGATTAGGCCAACAGGCCCAATCTCAGAGCCCACCACTGACCTCGATGGGGGTGCGGGGGCAAATCCCCTATGGTATAGACATTTCTCAATTCTTTATAAGAAGAATGGGATGTATCGCATCCAATTTTAAGTGTACTATAGGGTGTGTGGTGTCCAAGTTTACATAGGCCATAGCAAAGGTGTCACCTAATACATACCCTAAGCCCACTGCCTCAAGTAGACGTTATCATATGCGGCGGACACCTTAACTTGTGCAACACCTCCTGCGGCACACACCTTAATGCTGGCAATAGCTTGTGCGTCGCACACCCAACCGGACACCCTGACTGTTTCACTTGTGAGATACCTTGGGAGGTGCATACTTAAACTTGTGTGATAATATATGCGCCGCAAACTTAAACTTGTGCGATAACATATGCGTCGCACACTTACCTTTATGCAATAACATGTGCATCGGACACCATAACGTATAGGTTCACTGTTTTACATGTGCGATGACCAATGCAGTGTACACTTAAACTTGTGTGATAACTTGTGCACCATACAACCTTCTTATTTTAACATATATCCTTCTTTAAATTGGGTCAACCTAACCCGAATTTCATTCTTTCAATAGACTCCATGCCCTAAATGCCCAAGTTCATCCTTATTTCACCCCCAAGCCATAAAATATTTCTCCCGCACTATTCTCTTTATCCTTTGAGATTACTCTTTGCTTAACAATCTCAAGAATTTCCCCCTTCCTTCCTCAATCTTCCATCTTCAAGGTAAGGGTTTACTTTCTTAACCCTTAGTTATTGTGACCTTTTGTTATATTTAATTGATTTTTTAAGGATTATGAATTAAATTCTTGCCATGTCTATGTCATAGAAGGATTTTGAACATCTTGGTAAGATAAACACCATTGTTGTAGTACTTGAGCTTCTACATGTGAGTGAATTGTTCATAACCAACATGGTAGTTGTGTAACCATTAGTTTTCATCTTATTGTATTGAACATAATGTTGAGAAAATAGGGTGAAAGTGATGATGTTTTGTATATCTTTATATGGTTGAAGTTGTAGGGCAGGATTTTGTTCAAAACGTGCTTCATTGAAATAAAATTGGGGAAATTAAGCTTAGTGAATTATATTTTGACTAATGTTGGTGCACCATATCAAAGTGTATATCATTGAAGTTTGAGTACCTGACAATAATACTTAATTGGTTTATACTAACAAATTAAGTATGGGGTGGTGACTTCACCACCTTTATCTTAGTTATAGTTAGTTTTATGATGTGTGAATGACATAGGTGATGTGATGAATATAGGAAAAATGACTCTGATGATGATCTACATGCAGGTGGCAAGACTCCTAATGTGGATGGAGAGTACTACTAGCCAGGTTCTTTAGCTTGTTGCTTGCACTGAGGACTGTGCCTATATTAAGTGTGGAGTGGCTGGTTACTTTACTGCTTGTTTTGTAAGAAATTAGTACCTTCTCTTACTATATTTCTATGTCAGGATTAGTTATTTTGTTTATTTTGTTTCTTGTTAGATATTTGTTTGATTTAGTCATAGTTAGGTGTTTTTCTCGATGATGGATGGATGATGACCGTCTTAAGAGAAAATTAGTCATTTGTTCCATGTAAATGTTTCTGTGGATCGTGTAGCATTATAGAATGAGTATGCGATGGATCATTACATTTGAAACACCTAGTCTCAAGTTGTGACTCTTGTTGTGATTGTTGGTTTTAGTTGAATTCATTTAATTCTTAGGTCGAGAATCTACAATGCTCCTAATCCATTAGCGTGTAACAATGTTGTATATTCCTTATTGAAACTGATACTAGAACTTACTTAGTGTGTGTGCAAAGTGAAATAAAGATTGTGAGTTTGGGAGATAATTTATGCATTTGTTTGACAACCATTGTTCATGCCTTCTTTTGACCTATGTTTGCAGATTATCTTAGCTAGCCCCATTGAGCCTTTAGCTATTTCTTTTGCTAGCCTCATATGTAGCCTAACCCATTCTTTAATAGACTGTAATTTGATTCAAAAACTCCTAAGAGTTTTAATCTAAAATCAATTTGAGTTAAGAGTTTAACAATAAGAGGAAAAAGGTGAAATTGATGCCCTAATGTCTAGTTTTTGGTGTGTGAAATTGATATGGTTGGGCGTATAAAAAATTGTTGAGAAAGTTTTAAATTTTATCCCAGACATGTTACAATGAACCTGTGTTAGCTCTGGTCCTTCTTAGACATTGTGCAGCTCAACTAAAGCAAATCACTTAAGTTGAGGGTGGCTATCATAGGGGTGTGTAGTGTGAAATGAGTGCAAAAAAAATATTTGAAAGGGTTGCATACTCCCACCATAGTGTTTTTAATTGAGTTTAATGGGATGGGGTGAAAACAAAAGATATGGATAGATGAAAGTGGTGTAAATTGGTTGTTAGAAATTGGTCTTAGTTGCATAATGTAGTGTAATAAAGCTCTTAGTGAAGATAGTCACTATTTCTGGATAAAATAGTTCCTACCCATCCTTTAGCCTGCATTACAACCCGTAAAACACCTATTTGATCCTAATCTTAGCATTCTGATATTAGTGGAACATTACACTAATGGCAAACATATGGTCATCAGTTGTAATTTGATAATTCTTTGTGAGAGTGAGTGCAACTTATTTCTTATACCCATATTGTTAGAAATTGTATGATAGTGAGTGATTATGGGTAACTTTCTTATTGTGAGGGCACATAGTTGATGAAGGTTGGGTAATTTATATGAATTATTTTCTTAAATGGTATGCATGAATTTGCCAACTTAATGAGTCTATTCTTGAGGGTAGGTTATCTCTAGTAATGATCCATGAATTTACTTCTTGTTCATAATTGTTGTGTGAGCCTATTTGAGAATCTTGTTTTCCTTTGTTGGTGCTAAGACTTGTGTAGGATGCATAAATGGATATGTTGTTCGAGGATGAACAAAGCTTTAAGTATGGGGTTGTGATCTTGGGTGTATTTATATGCCTAAGCACCATAACTTACCTATATTTTAGCTAAGTTTGGAGAACAAAGTGCCTTGTTCTTATATTTTTACTCTACTTCTATGTGATAGAGCAAACCGGTGTGATTACTATGCTTTTAGGTATTAAGGAGGTAGATGGAGACATAATGGGACTATGGAATGCGGATGGAAGATGACACAAGAGAGACTAGCAGTCTGGATCAAATATGGCACCTAGAAACTATGTCCAAGACTAATTTGTCATTTATAATTCGTTTAGGGGCTTAGAAGGCAATTATGAGAGAAAAGATTATTAAAAAAACTTGATGCTGAAAATTTATCATTATTCATTATTTTGTATTAGTTTTTGAAGAGGAGAAGGGAGGCTTAGCTTGGGAGAGAGGGAAAAACATTTTTTTCACTTGTTTTCACTATTTGTACACAAAGATTATCTTCTAGCTTTTGGTATGATGAATATTTATATTGTGATTCCCGTTTTATTCTTGAGTAGCTAAGTTTATAAGTTAGGGTTATGGAATCCTTGTAACATACAATCTATTACTTTGGGTTTTTTAATTCACCTTGTATTGATCTGCTTATACCATACTCTCTTCATTTATCTTGAATTCTCATGGTTGCAAACATAGAGGATCTTCCTTAAAACTCAACTTGTTCGATAGAAAAGATTGAGGTTCGGAAAAGAGAGTAGTGACAAGAAAATAGGATTTTCAACCCCTATTTCATATGTTAATTCATTAACAGGATTAACTACTTGGAGATTTTGTATTATTTTTGTAAACACTTTTGATTTGAGAGAACTAAAGTGAATTCGTCCTTGATGGTTAAGAAACACTAGGATTATGTTATTAAATACAATATGTTTCTCTGTAAGCATGATACATGTATGAATTCGTAAATCCCATAGTTAGAAAGTATTGAAAACTATATGGTGGACATAACCCTTGTTTGCTATTTATCTGAATTCGAATTCTACTACACATCTCTCATCTTGTTAAACTAAAACCATTAATTTGTGAACTGAATCAAATTCCCTCTTTTTGTTTTATGGAAATGAATGATTAAAAGTCAACTAATCTGCATACAACTTAATTAGCACCATATTCTCTGTGAAATTCGACCGTAACCTAGTTGGGTTCTATATTTGACAGCGACCGCTTACACTTTCATAAGAAAGTTGTAATTTAGGCGTATCACCTAGTTATTATCTTGGTTTTGGTATAGCTATTGGCTGGGTTTTGATGGTTGGACTCGCTTGGGTTGGTCACGGTTATTGATGTGTGAGGAATTGCTAACACATTTAAGGCCTGTAACCAAGAATAACTGTGAAGTCCTAAACAACTTATGTCATTTTTGATTTGTTTATGTCTAATTTTATAGTTTAATCTGATGGGATAGAGAACCCACAAAATGAAAGTAAATAAGTGTAAATTTGGAGGAATCTGAAGATAAGTGTGGCTGACGACATCTGTGATAAGCCGTCAGCCCTGTGATAGGCTATCACAGTTGTCGTCAGACTTAACCAGAGATTTGGCATGAGATAAAGTTGTGACAACACTTTATGATAAGGTGTCAAGAAGGTGATAAGGCATCATGAGCGCCGTCAGCCGTAAAGAGAAGATGGAAGTTGAAGACATTTTTGTGACGACATCCATGACACTTCGTTAGGGTGGTGATAAGGCATCAGGAGCGTCTTCAGCCTTAAATAGAAGGTGAAAGTTAAAGACATTTTTGTGACGACATTTATGACACATCGTCAGGCAGGTGATAAGGCATCATCATCTTTGTTAGCCTTAGGCAGCAAAAGACAAAAGTGCAGAGGAGCTGACGACATCCGTGATAAGCCGTCATACTCATGATAAGCTGTCACGGATGTCGTCATCTATTATGAGGAAAAGCTATAACTTTGATTTTATTTCCTTAATTAGGTTAAACTATTTTAAGAATTGTTTTAGGGTTTTCTAAAGATTAATTATATTATGTTTTTGGACTCATCATTATTCGGAAAAAAATCATACGATATTTCTCTCTCGCTAGTTAAAATATTTTTTGGGAGTTTTGTACCGTGGTTTAATTCAAGTTATACTTCTTGATTTTCATCATTGTTGTAAGTTAATCTTCTCACTTAGAAATTCAATTTGTGTACTTGTTCCTTGCATCATGAGTAGCTAAACTCTATTAACCTGAATTATGGGATCTAGGGTTAGGTTATGACGATGTGCTAAACACTCAAGATTTATTAGGTATTAAGATTTCTTGACAATTCTAAGATTTTAATTAACGTCTGTTGGTTGCAAATAGTAGACACACCTTCTTTGATTTGCTTGAGAAAGAAATCATATACAGTTGGAAGTGAATTATCAATAGCGGCTCAGAAATACGTTGTTTAATAATCAATTCTATAACAAGGTTGGTTAACCTGACGTAAAATTTGAACAGTGAACAAAAATTCCCTAGGTCCAAGTTGATTAGGAAATTAGACGCTTAAATAGGTCGAGTGACATTTGAGCATATCATCGATAAAGATAGCTTATTATCCTAACCATCATGAGAATCTTAAATCACCTTTAGCATCTGTCATGTACCGTAAGCCCTAGTGAATATAATTCTGGTTATGTCATAAAATCTTGGTTACAAACATAGTAATCAATGTGTCAAACAATTGCTTGTGAAACTTAAACGCTTATTTCAGGAAACATTAAACTATCGGTGAATTAAATTGCAACCGACTTGAGTTCACAACTTATTCCTATTTGGGTTTTATATTGACGATGACCGCTTACACCCATACAAGAGTGTAGTTTGATCATTATCAAAAATGGTGTCGTTTCCAGGGAATACAACTGAAAACTAAAAGTTGTGTGCGCTAATTGAATATTAGTTAGGTTTCCTAGATTTACATTTATTAATTGTTTTTGTTTATTGCAGGTTCCTTGTTGTTTATGCCAAAAACAAGAAGTTTCATAAAATCGTTATTACCAATTAACTCGCAACCTCTACTCATCAGTAGAATGACAGAATTGCAAGAGGTTGACAGACTGGCAGCCTTGGCTAGGGCTCAAGTGAACGTATAGAACCAGGGTCAACCATTACATCACCCGAACCATGATGATGAAGACTTGGGTGATGAGGAATTGCTGAATACTCAAAACCCAAGGCGAGCTGAGCAAATTGTTGCACCAGTACAGTAAAATTTCGACAAAAACCATCCAGTCAGAGAAAGGTATGGTCAACAGCCTGTATATTACGAGGTTGATGATGATGATGAAAGAATGGACGGAGTAGGTGCAATGGGTGTTATCATTCCTTCACCATTGGCACCTTGTGCAAAATTCATCATAACAAGTACTATGATTTAACTCCTGAATCTGAAGGGGTTGTTTGGAGGCTTTCCTGGTGATGATCCGAACATGCAATTCGTGAACTTTATTACTATTTTCAAATCTTTTGATAATCTGGGAGTGAGCCAGAATGCGATCCGGTTGAGATTGTTTCCATTGTCTCTGTCTGGGGAGTCAACAATGTGGTTAAATGAGCTGGAGCCAAATTCTATAACCAATTGGAGACAATTGAATAGGCATTCCTAGAACGATTCTTTCCACCCTCTAGGAGGGAACAGTTGAGGGATGAATTCAGTAACTTCAGGCAGCTCCCGACTGAAGCATTTCTTAAAAATTGGGAGAGATTCAAGAAGAAGATGGCACAATCATTGAACCATAACATGATGGACTGGCACTTGACAGAGACTTTGTACAGAGATTTTAACTCTGGAACAAATCCAATTGTAGATAATGTTGTAGGTGGTTCATTCATTGACCTTTCTTTTCAAGATGCTTCAGAAATTCTAAATAGAATGACCAAACAGATTTGGGCTTGGCATACCAGGGATTCTGTGGTAGCTAGCCCGACTATTTCTGGTTGTATGACTGCGGAGCAGTACAGAAGGGATAAGGAGCGAAACGAAGACATGGCACACTTAAAGACTCAGATGGACTTGCTGACCAAGCACTTGCTGTCAGGCAAGACTTAAAAGGTTAAGGTTGTAGAATCTCAGTGCACTGTTGCTATTGATGCAGATGAGTAGGCAAATTATTTTAATAATCAGGGGAGTTTCCGAGGCAAAAACAAAGGGAATCAAGGTCAAAACTTTTATGACAAGCCTTATTTTAAAGTTAGGGAGCAAGGAAATTGGAGAAGCAATAATGATTGGAGTGGTTTGTATGTTCCTCCTAGAAGTCGGGATGTTTCACCAACTGATCTGGTAAGATGTCCATGTAGGACGTGATGGAAAAATTCTTGAAAGAAGCTGACGCTACCAGCTCGGGGGTAACCACTATGAAAAGTGCATTCTCTACCCAGAGTCTGTTGGTTAGTTCACACTTCACTTTTATCAAGCAGTTGGAGCAGCAGATAAGCCAAATTTCCACAACACTGAACCAAAAAAAGTGGTACTTTACCTAGTGATACAGCTCAGAATCCCTGGAATAATTGCTCATGTATGGCGATTACAACTAGGAGTGGTAAGATCTTACGTTGCTCTTTTGTGGGTAAATCTGTAAATGGTGAGGTATTTATTGATGAATTCGAAGAAACAAAATCAGTAGAGTCTGAGAAGCTGGATAGTTTAGTTGATGCTTTGGAGAAAGAACAAGAGAAAGAAGAGGAAGTGGTGTTAAAATCTATCCCGACACCACCACCTTCCTTTCCTCAACGATTCAATAAAACGGCTGATGATGCCAAATTCAGAAAATGCATGGAAATGCTCAAGTAATTGACAATTAATGTGCCTTTGGTTGAGGCACTTGAGTAAATGCCAGGATATATAAAGTTCATGAAAGACTTTGTAACCAAGAAATGCAAGGTTATCCATGAGCTAGAGGACAATCTTCTCCATTGTGGTGCTATCTCTACAAGGTCTTTAGTGAAGAAAAAGGCAGATCCGGGAGCGTTTACCATCCCGTGTACTATTGAGTCCCCTATTGTTATTTCACATGACTGGGAAAAACCATTTGAGATCATGTGTTATGCAAGTGTTGTGGCCCTTGGACCTGTATTGGGGCAAAAGAGGGACAAACTATTCCATCTGATATATTACGCCAGCAAAGCACTGAATGGAGCACCAAAGAATTACACCATCACTGAACAGGAACTTCTAGCTGTAGTGTATGCTTTTAAGAAGTTCAGAGCTTATCTGTGTGGGACCAAAGTTGTGACCACACCGACCATACTGCCTTGAGGTATTTGATGGCTAAGAAGGATTCTAAACCAAGGTTGATTAGATGGGTATTGCTGCTGCAAGAATTTGACTTTGAGGTCAAGGATAGGAAAGGTTGTGAAAACTAGGTTACAGATTATCTATCTAGAATGGAAGGTGAATAGGAAAGTAGTGCTGAAATAAATATAAATGATGCATTCCCTGATGAGGAGATTCTGGCTACCACTGTGTAAAAAATTGCCTTGGTATGCGAATTATGCAAATTATGTTATAAGTAAGGTCATCCTAGAAAACCTTTCTTTCCATCAAAGAAAGAAGTTACTGCATGATATGACGCATTACTTCTGGGATGAGCCGTATCTTTTTTCAGCGATGTGCAGACAATATTATAAGGAGATACATGTCGGAAGTGGATGTATTATGCATATTAGAAGCATGTCATGCTTTCCCAGTCGGGGGTTACCACGCAGGTGACCGAAAAACTAAGAAGGTATTGTAGAGTGGCTATTATTGGCCAACATTGCTCAAGGATGCCCACGAGTGTATGCTGAAATACGACCAATGCCAGAGGCGGGGTCAATCTCTAAAAGACATGAGATGCCCTTGACTAAGATATTCGAAGTAGAATTATTTGATGTCTGGGGCATTGATTTCATGGGTCCTTTGGTTAGCTTGTATGGGATGAAGTATATTTTAGTTTTTGTTGACTACGTCTCAAAATGGGTCAAAGCTGTAGCCTTGTCTGATAATGAAAGGAAGAAGGTTGTTGCTTTTCTCAAGAAGAACATCTTCTCTCGCTTTGGAGTACGACATACCATTATAAGCGATGGAGGATCTCATTTTTGTAACAAAATGTGTCAAGATGCTTTGGAAAAATATGGGGTAAGACAGCATAGAGTGGTTACTCCATACCACCCACAAACTAGTGGGCAAGTGGAGGTATCAAATCGTGAGATTAAAGCCATTCTAGCCAAAACAGTGAATGCTAGCCGAAAAGATTGGTCACGAAAGCTTGATGATACCTTGTGGGAATAGAGGACTGCTTTCAAGACACCCATTAGCATATAACCATTTTAGCTGGTCTACGAAAAATCTTGCCAACTACCAATAGAGCTGGAGTACAAGGCCTTAAGGGCACTCAAAAGGTTAAATATGACTTGGAAGAAAGCATTAGAGGTGAGACTGGGGCAATTGAATGAGATGAATGAATTCTATCTCAGGGCCTATGAATAATCAGATCTGTATAAATAAAAGATGAAAAGTACCATGATTGGAGAATAGAGAAATGAGAATTCCAAAAAGGTGACTTGGTGCTTCTATTCAATTCCAAACTCAAATTGTTCCCAGGTATGCTAAAATCTAAGCGGTCAGACCATTTTGAAGTTAGTCAAGTCCACTCATCTAGAGTAGTGGAACTTGAAAATAAAGGTGGTAGTACCTTCAAGGTTAATGGGCAACGTGTCAAGTTTTACATTGGACAAAAAGAATCAGTAAAAAGTATCACCATTATCTATCTCGATGAAGTTTGAAGTAATCTAGATACCTGAGTTATGCCACGACGTTAAATTAGGAGCTGCATGGGAGGCAACCCATGACACCCGATATTGATCCATTCCAGGTATACTCTGACCCTTAGTTTAATTTTTTCTTTGATTTTGAGTTGAGGGTGTAGGGTAGTCTATTATTGTAACATATTTTGTGGTAACTAGGAGAAATACAAGTACAGAAAGCAGTTGACATAGTTTTGATTGATTTTTAAACACCTCTCTAATGTTTTATTTTCAAAGACTGTGTGAATTATATTTACTTGTGACCATTATGAATCTTGTTACGGAATTAGTTCTAGCTGCTTGATGATCATTGCACAACAATTACATGAACTAGATAAGTAGTGGCCTGCGATATACTTATGTGCATGTGTGTATGAGCAACTACTTAATTCCCTCTATATACTAAAGTCAGAACTTGCCTGGTTAGTTTTACTATTGTTAAAGGATGGGGGTTAGGAAAGGATCATAGGCCATTTTGTTGATTAACCCATTTTAACCTAAATAGACTACCCTATGTGCATTATATCCCTTGATCCCTGTTTGGAGCCTAATTAGCCTATTTCTTCCTTATGACACCTTTCATCTTCCTATTTGTACCTTAATGAACCTGTTTATCCCTGATCCTCCTTGGACACTGTGAACTTTAACCTAGGAAAATAGCCTAAGTTGAAGGTGGCTATTATAGGGGTGCATGGTGTAAGATGAGTATGAAGAAGGGTAGAATAAAGAAAAAGAAGAATAAAAGTTAGGTGTTATTCTAATAAAGAAAAAAAGAGGCACCCAACTTGAACACATGTGATCAATGGAAAAAAAAATAAAAAAAAGGTGAATAAGAGAGCCCTAAGAGAGTAGTGTAGTGTCAAGGAGGCATGGTCACTTTAAATGACCTTGAATATCATACCATCCCCAGCCTACATTATAAGCCTAAAATAAGTCCTATAGTGATCCTATATAGCCTATCTGAAGGTCTTAGTAATCAAAATAAGGACAAAACTATGGTACTTGGCATAAACTGATTGGATCTTTGTTTTGAGAGTGAAAGTCTATTGATGATCCCCACGCTTACATTTTTGGTTTATTATATGCGTGGAGGGGGATTTATTTGTTGTGAGTGCACAATGGTATTGTTACTAGCTTCTTTCTTATTTAGATAGTGCAGCAATGGTATATGAATAGTTGCTAGGGATAAGATTGATGCCAACGCTTGAGTCCTTTGTGTTACATTATTGTTCTTCAATGACATACACAGTTGGTTTTAATTGGATTGACCTTGGAGGTGGTAACTATGTTTCAAGCTTAAATAAGAAAATTAGCTGCTGAATATGCTATGTATTCTCTTAGTTGTGTTGAGTAATTGAGGACAAGCAATTTTTTTAAGTTGAGGGTGTTGATGTGTGAGCAATTGCTAACACATTTAAGACCTTTAACTAAGAATAAATGCAATGTCTTAAGAAATTTTTGTCATTTTTGATTTGTTTATGTCTGATTATATAGTTTAAACTGATGGGATAGAGAACCAATAAGAATGGAAGAGAAAAAATTGAAATCTTGAGGAATATGAAGAGAAGTGTGGTTGATGACATCTGTGATAAGTCGTCAACCCTGTGATAGGCTATCACAGTTTTTGTCCAACTTAACTAGAGATTTGGCATGAGTTAAAGTTGTGATGACACTTTGTGATAAGGCGTCAGGATGGTGATAAGGCATTAGGAGCGTCATTATCCTTAAACAGAAGATAGAAGTTGAAGATAGTTTTGTGATGACATTCATGATATGTCGTCAAGCTGGTGATAAGGCGTCAAGAGTGTCGTCAGCCTTAAATAGAAGGTGGAAGTTGAGATGCAAACCAAGAGTCCTCCTAGACTAAAATCAATATTCTAGAGCTATTAGAATTTTATGAATTGGCATACAAGGTTGTTTGCCTAATGTTTTTGCCTGGTAGCCAATTCAAATTGGTGAGGACTTCAAAACAGGGAATTGCCTATAATAACCAAACATACTGCCCGGTAACTGAACTATCAGTCCTAATAAGTCATAAATGACTTGGGGCATTTGTAGAAAACCTCTAATAGTAAAATTAAGTGGAAATATTGAAAACATTCTGAAGGGTCATTATAATAGCAGGCTTGGAGACTACCGATTGATTAAGTACCAGCGTTGGAGAAATCTCAAACTTGGAAGCCACTACTACAGGAAAAGCTTTTCCCCCAGTACCACTCTAGTCTTCTAACTGAGCATCCTCAAATAGTGATCCATTAACTAAACGTGAGATAAAAATTAATGCTTCCCAAAACCATGATGATGAAATAAACCACAAAATGGGTTGGAGAAATATTTGGCATGGGAGCAGGGATAGGGTCTGGTGAAGTCTCTCTATCTTGGTTTGTTGTTAGGGTTGTATCTCTCGATTGTCCTTATCTCGATTGTCTACAAACTCTAGTAGGATACCTAGTCATGGACTCAAGGTCCTTTTCCCATGTAATGGTCGTGCGCATCTTAGCCATCTACAAAAAAGTGAAATCAAACAAATCATTTGAAAGAAACTCAAACTATTACCACAATACAAGTGATAAAAGCGATGATCTCTTAAGATTGTACTTTATCCTCCAAAAGATAAGGAATGGATGTAATCATTTTGATCTGTGGGACTCTACTAGAAACTTGCCCTTATACCAATAATACTGGTGAACCTAGCACTCCAATATAAATTTGTCACCATCCCATTTTTATGTCATGCAACCGGTAGGTAAACCAAACCGCAGCCAAGAGATATAAGTAGTGTGCTAATTTAGTGGGAAAATGACATAAATGTAAAAATATATAGATAAAATGCTTACAAGCAATAATTCATGGAATAACAAAAAACAAAAGATAAATAAGATCAATAATAACATCCCATGACCTAGTAGTATCGGTAAAAAAACCTTTAATCCTAAAGAGTACATGTACTATCAAGGCAATATACAACAGTGTCAAAAAGGAAGGCTAGTAAAAAATAGAAGAAGAAAAGGTTAACTTTGGCGTCGAGAGATCACCTTATCTCTGAACTCTAACCGGCACAACTCTCAGCATCAATAGTGGCAACTAGGACTCAGATCTACACCAAAAAGGTAAAGAGGTATAGTATGAGTACCAAACCAATATGTACAAAGTAGGCATCATCAGACGACTGAGATAAATCATGATATAAATTTAATACATTGCAAGTTAAATAAGCTAATTGAAGGTAAGAGGTCAAACCTTAAATAATGCTCCGAATACAATAAAAAAAAATAATCAAAACAATAATGATAATGGAAAATATGACTATCTCTACATAATAGTCCCCGTAAGCTATAAAGTTCAGTATCATAAATAACTCACTGCATCCCCCTATAATACCAAAGAGTGTAATCAAGGGGAAATAATAATCAAAATTTTAAAAGTTAACGATATCTAAAAATCATGATAGTGGAATCTTTCATACCGTGTGTACGAAACTCAAACGAAACTAATATCATCTCCCAAGTATCAATCTAGCATATAGCATCATGTATCTAAACCTTCTCAAGATCAAGAATATAAATTTAGATAATGTAACATGTGTATAATGTCTACATGGAGCTAATAATAGTCTTGGACTAAGGTGGACCGAAGGGCCCACTTTGAATCCTCAAAATCCCTTCTATGGAAAATTCTACTCCAAACTAGTCTAAGGTATCTAATTTCACTACAGGTTATTAAATTATCCCCATTTTAGTCCAATAATTGAAATTCTACCTAAAGAACAAGTAGCTAAGCCATTTATGCCTAATTATGACTCGCAATTAGCTAAATAATCCAAAATCACTCTAAATGTAACTTCAAGTCCTAATTCTAACCTGCGAGTAGCACTTCATCATAATTTTTCTATAATGTAGCATAATCTATGAGAAATATAAACCTAATCTACCTAGGGCCTTGTGATGCATCCTCTTCTTAATTAGAGCATGATCGAAAACCTCTACAAAAGATGTGACAATAACAATCTAACTCCATGTGGCCATAGAGAGAGAAAGTATCAATCCAAATACAAAATAACAAGCAGACTCATACTCGGTGAGCTAGATAGATGTAGCATGCCTATACAACTCATGAAATTAAGCCTCATACTCCATAACTCTCATGTAGACCTTTTATAACCTCAATAACTAGTCCCTTAGATAATCTCTAACTGTACGAGACAAATACTTCTCCAAGAAAACCTCAAAGAACTAAGTTCATGTCAATGGGAAAGATCCAACTAGGCTAGATCAAAATTTACCCTCCACCATGTCGATCTAGAAAATCCAACTAGAAAGTGGTTTAGTATACACGAGTCTCAACTAGGCCTATACTACGGAGCTTATCCTTGCATGCAACCAAGTAATCCTAAGCATCGCGGTGAACCAGAAAACCTAGATTTAGTCAATCTAAAGAACATACCTATCATATTCTACTCCTTAACTAACATAGTTGTCATAAACCAATTTAAGAGCCATGATGGCACCTACTCTATCCCTCCCATAGGTAAGCCAAACCCTGGCCTAAAGATATTCGTGAGGCCCTTTCGCCAAGGGCACAACAATTATGTCATCATGGTGTCTTACCAATGATTATGTCAAAAAAAATAAGTAAAATTATAGAAAATGACTTGAAGGGTCATTACAATGTCCACTACTAAAAGGACATTTGTCCGCAAAAGTAAAGAATTAGAATGTACTTAAAGTCTTGAATAGATGAGGGTACAAGGTTTGCATCTTGTTGTTGATTTCCAAAGTAGCTTCCTCTACTGGTGGAGCCTCCACTAAGCCATAACTATAGGAATCTCCTTAGTGCGCAACCGTCTGTCATCACTAGCAAAATAAGCACAAGCTCCTCCATGAAAGTCAAACGCTCAACTAGATGTAATGAGTCCCATTTATGCGCATAAGATGGATCAGTAATGTATCACTACATCAAAGAAACATAGAAAATCAGATGAACATCAACAACATCTAGAGGTAAGGCAAACTAATAAGCTACTTCGCCAAATATGCGAAGAATCTCAAAGGGCCCGATATATCTAAGGTTGAACTTGCCTTTCCTCCCGAACCTTATCACACCCTTCATTAGTGACATATAAAGGAATACCCTATCACAGACTCCAAATCTCAAGGAACGAAGCCTACAGTCCTTAAAAGCCTTCTGCTTACTCTGAGTTATTCTCAACCTATCATGTATCACCTTGACTTTATCCAATAACACTTAAAGTATGACGATACCATGAGTCCTAATCATAGAAGACTCCAACCATCCAATCACGGAATGACATCTCCTACCATTTAAAGTCTCAAAATATCCCATCTCAATACTCGAATTATAACAGTTATTATATGCAAATTTTTCCAAGTTTTAGTGTTTCTCTCACTACGCATCAAAATTTATAATACAAGCTCGGAGCATATCCTTGAGAACGTGAATGATCTGCTCTTACTGGCTATTTTTCTATTTCTAAAAGGTTGTACTAAGATCCACCTTAGTACCCAACTTCTTCTTAAAGGATCTTTAAAATCTTGAAGTGAACACGGAACCCCGGTCTGAAATGATAGACATAGGCACACCATGCAAATGAACTATCTCTTTAAAATAGATATGGGCTATCCTCTCAGCACCAAAGGACATCTGAATAGGAGAATGTGTTGATGCGGTCAACCAATCTACACTGACCCAAATACCATCGAAACCATCGAAAGTTCAAAGAAAACCACAAACAAAATCTGTGCTAATATACTCCCATTTTCAATAGAGAATGGGCAATCTCTGAATCAAACCACTTGATTATTGATGCTCAGCCTTCACCTGCTTACAACATAGGTAACAAGCTACAAAGTTTGTCACATCTCTATTTCTGCCACATTACTAATAGTATTGCCTCAAATATTTGTATATCTTAGTTGTACCTGGGTAAATATAATATCAAGAGCTGTGAGCCTCATACAAAATCAACTAAATAAAGTCATCTACTCTCAGAACACAAATAGAACTATCAAATCTCAAAACAACCTCAAAATCTATGGTATCCCTCTTGACTCACCACTCAACACCTGATCATGGACGATGTAAACACTATTATTCCGAAACTGGCGATCCCAAATCTACTCAAACAGTAAAAACCTCACCTCAATATTTACAAGAATCCTCCAAGGGTCTAAAATATAAAGTCGCACCATCAAATTGGCTAAGGACTAAATGTCCATGCCAATGGCCTCTTAGAAACAAAAATACCAGAAAAACTACCGACGCTCACTACCTTCTAACTCAAGGCGTCATCTATAATATTTTCCTTGCCTAGATAATAAAAAATAGAGATATCATTATCCTTAAGAAACTTCATCCATCAATGTTACCTTGACTAGCTCCCTCTAGGTCAAAAGATGTTGAATATATCTCAATGCACACCACAAAGATAATGCCTCCAAATCTTAAGTGCGAAAACTACAACCAACAACACCAAATCATGGGTGGGGTAGTTCCGCTGATGCATATTAAGCTGCATCTAAGAATAAGCTATAACATGACCCTGCTGAAACAATACACAACCAAATCCAACACCAAAAGCATCATAATACATAGTGAAGCTGTTACGTCTCAAACCAGGGCCTGGCCGTGACGAGCATTTCGAACCATAGAGGCCTGAAACACCCCTATCTATCTGATAATCATGCACATAATTCATGATAAAAGAAGTGCGGAAGATACACAATATAATGGAAACGTGGTCAAGAATCATATGAAAATAAAAATGGGGAATAGTATCCCGCAATCTAAATTAACATCTCTAAAACCGTCTGCAAAATCTCTAACAAATGACTGAGTTATGTAACCGTATATAAACTGGGACAAGGATCCCAGTAGACCACAAAACTGAACATAAGATAATAGGACTGCAGGACATAAGACCTTCCAAAACATAAAAGGCTCGCCATTTATCTCTGTAACTCTGTCTGAATGATCTACTGATTCTCTTGACCCCTAGACAGGGCCTCTGAACCTGAGAGGTTAGAGAAGGGAGGGGGTAAGCACAAAACTACTGGCACGCAGAGCTATCAAAACAAAACAAAATATTTTTACAATATATAGTTGAGAGCCATTATAAATCAAATTTCGTATCAAATCATTTGAAAACACCTGGGTGTAATGCAAGGGTTTTTGTCTAAACAACAATGAAACGCAACTGAGCTAGGTGGAATACCCTACATAATTTACACCAACTATCTAACCTCGGTTGCTGCCGAGATTAGAGTATAAGTGAGTGAGAGACACATAAGATCACATAGCATGGTGTCTCGACCCAATGGTAGTGCTCAAGATCACTTAGCTTGGGATCCTACCTATAGTCCCAATTTAGGAATGACATAAATTCAATTGCATAAGATCACTTAGCCTAGTACCAATATTCTGTGTCGGCAAACACATTTTCCAGCGATGAGCCCTTATGTCTCAAATGCCTTCTTTTGGCATCCACCCTTCTCATGTAAAATCAATGCATTCAAATTTCATCTGATTCATTCACATATCATATTCTATAGGATATCATCATACCCAACTTGGAAATCATCAATGTCACATCCACATATACATAATTACGTAAAAACCCAGGGGCTTCATCATTTACAAGTGGTGAACAATAATTATATCAAATTTATGCTCTCTTTTGTTGATCACAATATAATATGGGGTATCAAGACATTTTCATGGGAATTTAAAAGAAATTTATCATTTATATTTATCAAACTTCCATGGAAAATCTCAAATCACATATGCATGGTTTCAACCATTGAAGTATACAGGCAAACAATTCCCATGACATAAAGTAAATAACTTAGAAATCATATTGAAAGCAAGATATTAGCATTTGATTGAAAACCCCCATTTAAAAGCATGCATGTTCATAAAAACTACACCCATGATATTTTTTGCTAACCCCTCATACCTCTAACTCCAAGTCATGAGAGGGGTAATTGCGCTCATGCACCTTTAACTACCTAAATGCATAAGCTATCCCTTACCACGCCGCCTTAATACACAACCATGTCCCACACGGGATGCATCACAACAAACCACAAAATCATTTACACCCTCGGGAAGGGTCAAAACTAAAGCAGTAATCAGCTTGTCCTTTAATTTCTCAAAACGATTTTCACACAAGTCAGACCATACAAACTTCATCATTTTCTGAGTCAGTTTAGTAAGTAGAGCAGCTATGAACGAAAAAATCTCTACGAACCTTCTGTAATACCCCTTCAAACCCAAGAAGCTCCAAATATAGGTTGGAGTCGTGGGTCTGGGCCATTTTCTCACTGCTTCAACTTTCTAGGGATCCACTCTTATCCACTCACTAGACACAATATGCCCCAAGAAAGCAATAGCATCTAACCATAATTCACACTTAGACAATTTGGCATATAGCTAATAATCCTTAAGGGTCTGAAGGATAATTCGGAGATTATTGACGTGATCTTCTTTACTCATAGAATAGACCAGAATATCATCAATAAATACAATGATGAACAAGTTAAGAAACTGATAGAAAACTCTATTCATAAGATCCATGAAGGTTTCAGGGGCGTTAGTCAACCCGAAGGACATGACTAGAAATTTGTAGTGACTATATTGGGTTCGGAAGACTGTCTTGGGTATGTATGACTCTGGGAAATCTGCCATATAGGATGGCTCCTGCAGAACTAAAGAAGTTAAAGAAACAGCTTTCATACCCCCTAAACAAAACTTTCAGGGGGTATCCCTGGGAAATCTGCGGGAAAGACTTCTGGGAATTCATTCACTACAGGGACTGACTGTAGAGGAAGGTTTCCAACTTTTGAATCTTTTACTCGGATTAGATGAGACATATAACCTTTGGAGATAAGCTTTCGGGCTCTATGGTAAGAGATAAAGTGACCTCTAGGTTCCACAGAACTCCCTGCCCATACAATTGGTGTCTTATTCGGAAAAGAAAAAGTGATCTTTCGGGTTCTACAATCAAGGGTGGCATAACACGAATGGAGCCAGTCCATCCCAAGGATGGAATCAAAATCTATCATATCCAGTTCTATAAGGTCTGCCACAGTTTCCCTACTTTGAATAGACACGACACAATTTCTATATACCCTTCTAGCAGCAACAGAATCACATATAGGAGTAGAAACAGAGAAGGGTTCTATAATAACTTTGGACTCAGACCCGAAACGAATAGCCACATAAGGGGTCACATAAGACAATGCAGACTCGGGATCAAGAAATACATAAAAATCACGAGAAAAGATTCGTAACATACCAGTGACAATATCTGGTGAAGCTTCCGCCTCCTGGCAGTTAGTCAAAGAATATAACCGGTTGCGACCGCTTCCCAAAGCTGAAGGGGCATCCTTAGGAAAAAGAGCTATGGAGGCAGCTGGGGACTTGCCCTCCTACCCCCCACCCCCATTTACTCCAGCAGAAGGACAATCTCTCTAAAGGTGACCCACTTTGCCATAAGTATAGTAGTTTCTCCCCTCAAACCAGCACTTCCCTAGAGGATTACTTCTGTAAACCTCATACTATGATAACTACGATGATGTTGGGCCACACTGCCCTGAGACTGTGTACCTAGATCTTTGTACCCATGAGGAGTCTGAATACTCTGAGTTTATCTGTCTGTCGGTGGTCTGGGTGCTGGGGCGCTGGCTGCTGACTGTGCATTATTCCAAAACTTTTTCTTCTTTGACCACTTATTACCCCTGTTACCACTCAGTGGCTGACTCTAGTGCTGGTCCACAGATCTAGCTTTCTTAGCTAGTCTGCCTTTCTCTCTAGATTCAATAATCATTTTCCTTTTCTCTTTCACCTGCTACATATGAATGGTCAATCGAGCAAATTCTAACTCCTTATTGAACATAGCCCCCTGGCACTCAAGTACCAGGTTATCAGCAAGGCCAGATGTAAATTTCCTCATTCGGGCTCTCATATTACTAGTCAACTCTGGTTCATAGAGGGCTAGTTTATTACACTTCAAAGTGTACTTCTGGACACTCATACTGCCCTGCTTCAAATTCATAAACTCTTCCGCTTTGGTCTCCTTCAACTCTAGAGGAAAGAATCGATCAAAGAAAGCTTCCACATATTTTCCCCAAACTGTAGTCTCAACACTTTCACCTTTTGCATCTTCCCAGTTGGCATACCACTAATTCAAAATGTCCTTGAGATGATAGGTAGCTAGCTCCATCCCTTCAACCTCATCCACATGCATCACCTTAAAGATTTTTCCATCTCATCCACGAACACCTGTGGATCTTCCTTCACCTTAGTGCTAGTGAATTTAGGTGGGTTCATCTTCATCAAATGTCTGACTCTAGTAGCCTCAGACGTAACAGATGCAGACGTAACACCTTTCGATCATTGAGGATGGTTAGCTACCAACTGTATCATTATTTGAATGGACCGTCTAAATTTTGCATTTGAAATAGCTCCTTGAGCAGTTGGGGAACATTTGGCATTAGTTTACGGAGCCCGAGGTGGACTGGTCAGGACTGGAGGGACTCCCAGAGTAGGGACAAATTCTAGAGTGTGAGCCCTGTTACGGGTCAGCAACCCATGGGTGGGAACGACCACATCTTCCTGAGCATTCTGATTGACGATGCGACGTGGAGGCATAATTATGTTTTTGAAACATAAGTGATCATTGAATAGGGGATAGTTTAGACTCTGAAGCACGAACAAAATCACAAAGAAGGGAAACATTTCCTAATTTCCTAGTAGCCTCTTGCTTATAAGTGTGGCATGCTACACACCTATAAACAAGACTCTACCTAACGTGATTTCACAGACACCTTGGGACCATGAACCGTGCTTTGATACCAAGTTTGTCATGACCCGAACCAGGGCCTGGCCATGACGAGCATTTCAAACCATGGAGGCCAGAAACACCCATATCTGTCTGATAATCATGCATATAATTCATGACAAAAGAAATGCGGAAGATACACAATATAACGAAAATATGGTCAAGAATCAGATGAAACTAAAAATGGGCAATAGTGTCCCACAATCTAAATTAACATCTCTAAAACTGTCTGCAAAATCTCTAACAAATGACTGAGTCAAGTAATCATATATAAACTGTGACAAGGCCCCCAGTAGACCCCAAAACTCAACATAAGATAAAAGGACTGCAGGACATAAGACCTTCTGAAATATAGAAGGCTCACCACTTGTCTCTACAACTCTTTCTGAATGATCTACTAATTCTCTTGACCCCTAGACTAGGCTTCTGAACCTGAGAGGTTGGAGAGGAGAGGGGGTCAGCACAAAAGTACTGGCACGCAGATATATCAAAACAAAACATAATATTTTTACAATATATAGTTGAGAGCCATTATAAAGCAAATTTCATATCAAATCATTTGAAAACACATGGGTGTAATGCAATGGTTTTTTTCTCAACAACAATGAAATCCAACTGAGCCTGGTGGAATACCTTACATAATTTACACCAACTATCTAACCTCGGTTGCTGCTGAGATTAGAGTATAAGTGAGAGAGAGACAGACAAAATCACATTGCATGGTGTCTCGACCCAATGGTAGTGCCCAAGATCACTTAGCCCGGGCTCCTACCTATAATCCCAATTTGGGAATGACATGAAGTCAAGTACACAATATCACTTAGCCTGGTACCAATATTCCGTGTCAGCAAACATATTTTCCAGCGATGAGCCCTTATGTCTCAAATGCCTTCTTTGGGCATCCACCTTTCTCATGTAAAATCAATGCATTAAAATTTCATCTGATACATTCACATATCATGTTCAGTAGGGTATCTTCATACCCAACTTGCAAGTCACCAATATCACATCAACATATGCATAATCATGTAAAAACCAAGGTGCTTCATCATTTACAAGTGGTGAATAGTATTTATTTCAAATTCATGCTCTCTTTTGTTGATCACAATATAATATGGGGTATCAAGACATTTTCATGGCAATTTGAAAGCAATTTATCATTCATATTTATCAAACTTCCATGGAAAATCTCAAATCACATATTCATGATTTCAACTATTGAAGTATATAAGCAAACAATTCCCATGACATAAAGAAAGATGACTTAGAAATCATATTGAAAGCAAGATATTAGAATTTGATTGAAAACCCCCATTTAAAAGCATGCATGTTCATAAAATCTACACCCATGAGATTTTTGGATAACCCCACGTACCTCTATTTTCAAGGATAATAGATGTTTCTTCAAGCCTGCGGATTGGCAATTCCAAATATGTTCTTTGAAAACCTACTGTCAAATCTTGAGCTATTTGGGTTTTTATTTTGAAACCCTGAGGAGAATCCTTGAGCACTTTTGATGAATGAATATATATTTTGGGGTCCTTGGAACTAAATTTCGTGTTTTAGGGCTAAGTAAGGGTAGAAAAGGACCACTTTGTCCTCAACACGGATTGTTTAAATCACTAGAATTCGTTACAGAGGAGCCGCCCATCCCATTGCCTATGTTCACATAGGCGCTGCCTAGGCTATTGCCTATGTTTACATAGGCGCCGCCTAGGATTTTTCCTATGCTTTCCAGTGGCCATGGGCGATTAGTTAGGCGACGCTTATCACTTTGAAAGGCCATAACCTCTTGCTCGGGTATCGGATTTTAGCCAAATTAGTATCGTTGGAAAACTAACTCGAATACCTATCATTTGACACATAGTAGGCTTTCTAATTCGACATATACAGAGAGTTATGATCGATGGAATCTGACACACTTTACAAAGTCCACTGAGTTATGATCGATGGAATCTGACAAACTTTACAACGTCCACTAAAACTTAGTCAATCGAAATAGTGTTAACTCATCCTTGAGTTGAAGGACCTCTATGGTCTAAATTCAATCTCGAGTGGATTCACATGCTACACAATAATTAACATGTTATATTGGTATAGGATTTTATGGGTTTGGGATTAAAAACATATCGAAATCATGGTCTATATTGTAGCCCAAATTATAGGGCATTATAGAATCCCTTACCCTCAACATGAAGAGCCAAAATAGGAGCTTAGGTAAAAACTCCTTAAGCTTCCCTAAGCTCAACTCATACTCTTTGAACCATAAAAAAGGAACCTTCTTCCAAGTGAGTCTTCTCATAGGTGCTGAAATAGTTGAAAAACCCTCAGCAAATAATATGTAATAATCGGCCAAACTAATAAATCTACAAACCTCGATCGGAGATGTAGGACTATCTCAATCATGAATGTCCCTAATCATTGTTGAGTCTACCATAATCCTATCCTTAGATACCATATGCCCAAGAAATGTCACAGACTCTAGCTATAAAGTGCACTAAGAGAATTTGGTGAAACAAACGTGATCTGTCAAAGTCTGGAGCATATTCCTCAAATAATATGCATGATCCTCTCTACTCTTCAAACACACAAGGACATAATAGATCAACACAATCATGAAGCAATCCAAATAAGGTATAAGCACTCGATTCATCGAATCCATTAACACGGTTAGAGCATTAGTCAATCCAAAAGGAATAACTAGGAACTTATAATGACTATAGAAGGTCTTAAAATCTATCTTTGGGATATCCTCCACCCTAATACTCAACTGATGGTTGCCATATCTCAAATGAATCTTAGAAAACACTATTGTACACTATAGTTTTTTAAACAAATCATTAATGCGAAGCATACGATTGGAGTTTGTCACCATGACCTTATTAAGATGTCTATAATCAATACACATATGCATGGAGCCATCCTTCTTTATCATAAAAAACATAGCAGATCCTCAAGGAGATATACTCGATTTAATACAACTCTTGCCAAGAAGATCCTAAAGCTTAGAATTTATCTTCTTAAGCTCGATAGGAGCCATTTGATAAGGTATCATAGAAATAGGTCAAGTGCTAAACTCAAGATTGATAACAAAGTAAATCTCATGGGAAAGTGGTATACCACGTAGATCAGTAGGGAAAATATTAGAAAACTTATGAACTAAACAAATAGAGTCAAGAGATGGACTCTCCGTACTAATATCATAAATATAAGTGAGATAAGACTTGCAAAACCACAATATAAGTCTCCTACAACACATGTTAGAAATAATCCCTATTATCTCATGGCTAGAAGATCCCTACAACACAACTGAGGGTATCAAGCATGGCTAAGGTAACAGTCTTAGAAAAATAATCCATGACCACCTGATAGTGGGATAACCTGTCCATGCCCATAATCATATAAAAATACACCAAGTATAATAAAATAAGATCAGTATGAGTATAAGAATATCTAACAGTCACAACACATCATCGAAAAACCCAATCCACTACTAATGATTCACCCATAGAAGTAGATACAGGTAATGACATGGATTATAAATCCCAAGATAACTCTAACTATGTATAATAATAGGTAGACACATAAGAATAAATGAATCCCAAATCAAACAAAGCAAATACCAAATGATGGCACACCAAAATC
This sequence comes from Capsicum baccatum var. pendulum, assembly GCA_030864225.1. Taxonomy (NCBI): domain Eukaryota; kingdom Viridiplantae; phylum Streptophyta; class Magnoliopsida; order Solanales; family Solanaceae; genus Capsicum; species Capsicum baccatum. The sequence goes on from CM061560.1 coordinate 148,511,611, forward strand.
ATACTTATAACAATAGTATCTAAAGACTCATCCTTTGATTTAGGAGGCACCGAATAGAAATGATTGTGCCCTTCACATAGTTAGGCTTCTGACCGATCTTCAACCCACTAGAGAACCACTTTAAGAACCGTAGACACCACCTCTACAACCATGCAAACAACTTCTAGCTGAGGGATGAACTATTCAAATAGGGAAAACATTATGAGCTAAGCTAACAATCACCCCACGACTAGGGTAATCTAACATTTAATGCCCACAAACCCCACAACTATATCATTTCCTATGAATTAAACTAAAACAAGAAGATGCACCGCTCAAAGAATGACCACTACTCTGACTAAGGCGGTTATTAAAACAAGACTGACCTCCATTAGTAATTTGGAGTGCATTATTAATGGGTCTACTAGGATAACTTTATGTAACACCCCACAAAATCCTCTCCTAGTCTGAGCCTTAGAGCATGTTCAGTGAAGCGAAAATCTGGTCCGAAAAGTTTAAGAGGTGTCTTCCCAAGTGTGAATACTTTGAACCATGTACAATTTCCCTAATATTGACTTTTTGTCATGTAGAGTATTGAATAATCTTTCTGTCGATACCAATCACCCAAATCTGATACTCGGGTAAAGAGTTAGAGCTATTTTAGTGAGACAGTGTGCCACCCAGTACTTTAAAGCATTACGGAGCTAGCCAAAATAGCAATCATCAAAATCCAGTGAGCCTCTGCGATTATGGCATATTGCGCCAAGGATTAGTTTTAGAATAGTCAATTTCCATTGCACCAATATGATTCCATCATGTCGCGGAGCCTTTCCAGTTCACAACCAAAGTGGCCACGCGATTTCCACCGCATCGTGTCGTCATGCAGTTTCCTTATTGTCCAATTTCTAGTGAACGGGCGCGATTGTAGCACGTCACGCCAACATGTAAAATTGGGATTTTTTAGTTTAATTTGAAGGGATTTTTGGTCTTTTTTCATTCTTCTTCAGCCCCTATATTTACCCGTAAAAGTCTCTCAGCCTTATTTTCCATCTTTAACATCAAAACCAGGTTTTACAAAATTAAAAACCTTATTTCTTCTCCAAGAAAAATCATTAGTGATCAAGAGAAATCAAGAGGAATCAATAATCTCTCCAAAGAACTTTCAAGAAAAAAGTTTCACCAAGGTATGTAGATGTTGATTCTTGGGTCCCTTTTAGCCAAAAAGCTCAAGTACCCTTTTCTAAATCTCAAAGATTTAATGTTTATGAGTTGTTAATGATTCATGTGAAATGAAATTGATGTTCCAGCTATTATTGAGTTGTGATTCATGTTTGTTTACAATTTTTTCAAGCTTTGACCCTAGTATGTGGAATTCATATGATGTTCATGATAAATTCTCTTTAAGTTGCTTGTTAGATGATCTGCTCATGCCAATTAAGTGTGGAAATAGTTGAATAAGCAGAGCATGCTCCCCATATGTTTGATAAAATGCTTATGTGAAGAATTAGGGCCATTATAGCATGTTGATTAGGAAACCCCAATTATGTGCAAGTTCATGCATACCAAGTGTTTGTTGAAATGCCTTAATGAATGAATTGTGGTATGATAGCATGAAATCCCCAATTAGGTGCAACCCATGAATGCCTAGTGTTTGATTAATGACTTAGTGAATGAATTATGCCATGATAGCATGGAATACCCAATTAGGTGTAGACCCATGCATGCCTAGGGTTTGTTGAAAGGCCTTAGTGAACAAATTGACACATAATAGTAAGAAATTCCCTAATTATATGCTCTTTGATATATGCTAAGCCTTTAATACATACCAAGTGCTTGATGAGTAAGTTGTGGCATGATAGTATAAAGTTTTCCCAATCATGTGTTATCCAATACATACCAAGACTAACATACATGCGAAGTACTTGATGCAAGACCTTGTTGAATGGAGTCTAATCTAGTAACATGTTTTCCCTACACTATCATATGTCTATGATTCCTAACGACTTGAAGTGTTTCCTTAGTGATTGTGATGGTGAATATATGGTTGTGATTCCTAAATAATTGAAGTGATGCCTTAGTGATTGTGATGGTGAATATATGGTTGGGATTACTAAATGCTTGAAGTGATGCCTTAGTGATTATGATGGTGAATATATGGTTGTGATTCCTAAATGCTTAAATTATGCCTTACTGATTATGATGGTGAATATATGGTTGTGATTCCTAAATGCTTGAAGTGATGCCTTAGTGATTGTGATATGAATATATGGTTATGATTCATAAATGCTTGAAGAGATGCTTTGGTGATTGTGATGAGAATGAATGACCGTGGTTATGACTAGTCAAGAATGGTTATGTCTTACTTTAGTGTTATCGAGTCCTGGGGTATTTATACATGACAATTTAGTTGCTATCTAGAGTCTGTGTCAGTTTTCATGATAATCTCAGTCGGGCCATGATTCATAAAACTTAGTGAATTATAGAACTCTGTATCCTTAGACAGATATTGAACATAAGAAATCTCAGTAATCTAAGTAATCTTTGTAATCCCTATATCTCTAGTAATCTAGCCTTAGCGTTGTACTCAGCTCAGATCTAGTTGTATTCACGTGTTCAGTTCTGACCTCTGTAGTGACCAAGTAATCTATTCAAACTCTATATCATCAGTCAGATACGTGATTCAGTATTATCCCGTCAGATACGGAACCATGTGAATTCAGCTTAACTCAGTCAGATCAATTGAGGAATGTAATTAGTATCAAATTTAGTTCAGTTTGTATTTAGTTTAGAGTCTGTCAGTTGGTAATAGGAGATAGCACCGAGTGAGGGAAGGGATGGTGTCTCCCTGTTAGAGAAAAGTCAAGTCGCTAAGAGCAATTCCTAAAATCTAGAACTGCATAGCCAGTGCAGGATACAGGAGTCCTAATCAGTAGAGGCTATCACCGTTAGAGAGGTTTGACTATTATATTGCCTTATATTGACGTCCTTCAAGGGTCATCCATTAGAGAGGTTTTACCACAGAGATCTTTACCCATGGCACGGTATTGCCACCCTTCCAGCTGGGGTTGAAGGTTGGACCCCACCTATGGGAGGTCGTGGCATGTCAGTTAGTAACTACTTCCTACAGTTGCAGTTTCAGTATAAATCTTTAAAAATTAGGACTGTGAGGTACAGTCATCTATCTTCGTGAGGAACTCAGATAGTTCCATTGATTCATGACCATCTGTTAGATAGGCTTGGTCTCAGATTTAGTTTAGTATTCTTATTATCAAATCCAGAGATCTCCCGATAGATAGGCTTAATCTCAGTCACATATTCTGTTGAGTATTCTTGGTATCAAATCCAGAGATATCCCAATAGATAGGCTTGATCTTAGTCTTAGATTTTGTTGAGTATTCTTGTTTTAGATCCAGAGATCTCCCAATATATAGGCTTGATCTCAGTCTCAGATTCTATTGAGTATTCTTGTTATCAGATTCAGAGATCTCCCGATAGATAGGCTTGATCTCAGTCTCAAATTCAGTTGAGTATTCTTATTATCAGATCTAGAGATATCCTGATAGATAGGCTTGACCTTAGTCTCATATTCTGTTGAGTATTTTTCTGTCAGATTTGGATATGTTCATTTTATTATCATTGATAATAGAATTCGGAGTCATCCATTAGAGATAGGTTGATCTCTGATTCCATCAGGTTAGAGAAGTAAGCTCAGAATTCAGTCACTGATGTGAGTATATTTAGTTAATCAGTTATCAGTATCAGATGATTCAGTGATTCAGTATCTCAATGTAATAGTGAGTTCAGATGACAGTAAAGTGACATTCGAGTTTCAATATCTAGGGTTGTGATGATTGTGATTATGGTTTATGTATTCCTGTATGTGTTCTCGTTCGGTACTCTCATGATTATTATGTTATGTAACTGTTCATGCATGAGCCCTTGAATTTAGCCTTAACTCATTTGCATACTCGGTACATTCTTGTACTGAAGCATTTGCACTATGGTGTTTTATTTGACACCATAGGTCCAGAGGCACGTGATCTAGAGTTCTCTCAGCAGTTCAGTCCTAGTCAGCAGCAGTAGACGTAGAAGTCAATCCTCTTTATTCGAGGATAATCTTTGTATTATTATTGCATCAGAATTTTTTTATTTTCAGTTGACGGAGTTATTTGGGGACATATCCCATCAACTCCACAGTTCATACAGTTAGAGGTTTTTCGGATGGATGTACTAGTATTCAGTTTTCAGTTTTGAGTATTTATAGATATGTTGAACCTTATGGCTTGTTTTTCCATATTTATTTTCTGATATTATGTAGTGTTCATGGTACAAATATCAGGAAATGGTTAGCTTATGGTCCTTTAGGGTCTTGAGCACCATGTAACGACTAGGGCGTAGTCTTGGGTTGTTACACTTTAAGGATGATACGGCTGATGAGGGGGGTATCTACCATGAGAACTACTACCTATGAACTAGGTGTTACTCGACTCCTATTGTAACTACCCTGATGTTTAGGCCTCTTATCACTACCCCATTGGGCCTCACAATGCATATCATTCATCTATTGAGAGTGATATGAAACCTCAGTGAAAGACATACCTAGAACAACCAAACTCTAAGTAGACATATGAAGGGGAAGTCTCATAAATAAATAAACAAACTCTCATAATCAGTATCCATAATAGAAGTAGTATACTCGGATAAATCATGAAAATTAGCCTCATACTCCACAACCACCATGGAGACCTACTTCAATCTAGAGAACTAATCCCTCAAATGATCCGTAAGGCTGCAAGGCATGTACTTCTTTAATAAAATATAGACCTGAGCCTATGTCAACAGAGAAGATCCAGGTGGACTTGAATAAAGATGACCTCTCTACCAATGTCCAGTATACAAGTCCAACTAAAAATCAATGTAATCCATATCACGAGTCTCGGCAGTCCTAAATTATGGAGAATATCATTACAAGCAATTAGAAACTTATATGTATCCTCACTAGGTGCACCAGAAAACCTATGCAGAGCCAATCTTTAGAACCTACCTAATATCTTGTGCTCCTTGATAGATATAGTAGGTTGGGTAACTACAAGCTAAACAACTAACGACTGAGAAACTACTGGTGCAGGAGGAACCTCAACACTAGGAGCCTCATTACCACTCTAATTTGTAGACTATGCACCATCATATAGTGCATCACCAACCAACCCCAAAAACTAAACCAAAGCATCCTTGTGTATTGAAACAAAAATAAACATTGGTGGATACTGGACTAGTCCATGTCCCACCGTTGGCTAAGGCAGAAGAATCTCTAACTCAGGAGTGGAAATAGGGTCTGGTGGAGTCACCCTATCATGGTTTCTAGATGAGGACACATCTAGAAATTTTCTATGACCCCTATCTCATCCATGAATAGAGATATGATCCCTAGGCTTGGTCTCGCAACTTACATCTCGTAGAGTAGTAGCACGCATCCTAGCCATCTGTGAAAGAGGGAAGCCAAAGGGATACTTTACAAACTAACTCAAACACTTAGCATGAAATTAGTGAATGAAATGAAGAACTCCTAAGAATATCCTATAGCCTTAAAAGATAGGAAACATACGTCATTGTTTCGATCCGCAGGACTCTACTAGACACTTTCACTTGTACCAACATTATTCGTGTAGCCTAGGCTCTAGTACCAATTTGTCATGACCTGATATATGAGTCATGATGGAACCTACTCTATCCTTCTAGTTGGTAATCAAACCCTAACTCAAAGCTAGTTGTAATGGGATAACTTGGTGTAAATGCCCAAGGGCCAAATAGGTAATTCAACATATAAATAAGCAATGCAATATAAATTGTCTAAAGGTAGCCATAATATAGAAAACCATCCCACGACCTAGTAGAGCAAGTACAAGAGCTACTATAAATCCAACCCAAGCCAAAAATAGTCGAATATAATACAGTCCCAAAACTAAAGACTAGACATAGATAGATAGGAAAAATAAGGAAACTCATACTCAAAGAGCTAACCCTATCTCAAAATCCAGCACAACATGATCTGCAAATCAATAACAACAATTAGTACTCATATCTACACCAAAAGGGTACAAAAGTTTAGTATGAGTACCAAAACCATGGGTACTCAGTAGGCATCATCGACCAACTAAAATAAAACAAGATATAAATATGATAAAACGAAAGATAACATAACTAAGTCAAGGTAGAGACAAATCCAAATCCACTCCCACATCATTGTACATAAACAAGTAATGAACCATAATAAAAATATAATTATAAGGATCAACACATATGATTAAAACCACAAAATTGGCCCCCATAAGCCTAGCAGTGTGAGAAATTAAATAACCCAATGCAAGCCCTCATAAGCCTAGAGGGTACATAAAAGAATAGTAAACCTGAACAACCATCAATATTGATTCTCAAGGTACAATTAAATTCTATCTGTATCATGCCATATTACAACAAATTCCACTTTCAAACTTAAAGTGATACCCATATCATTAATATCATCCTCCCTAACCAATATCATAAGCATTAACATCATTGATATCATACCACCCATATCAAGATTAATTTTATAGCAATATCCATATTCAAACCATTAATTATATAATCAATATCATAATAATCTTCTAGACAAGAATCGGTATATGTCATCAATATCATTACCAATATAAGGAATTGAACTGTTAGTATATCACATATCTTTATCATTATCTGTAATTAGCCTGGTAAATATATCATTAATTTTACAATCAATCCTTGTACATAAATCAGTAAATGTATATATATTCAATATTATAAGCAATAGCAAATCACTAGCTCGCTTACTAGCATAATCAATCGGCCTCAACACTCAATATTCAACTATGGAAATAACCATCAAGTTCCAAAGATTCTCAACACTACCCCAATAATAAATTTTAAGATGTACAACATGCTTGTAAAAGGTTTTCAATAGCTAACGCGAATCTTGGCCTAAGGTAGGTCAAATGACCCACTTTTAAATCCTCGAAAGCCACTACTAGGTAATTTCTACCCCAAACTATGATAAGGTATCTAAATCCACTTTTAGATGTCCAACATACCTTAATTAGCCCTCATATGAAAATTCTACTCATTAACTAAGAAACTAAGCTAAAGCCCCTAAATTATAATTTTTGAATAGCCTACAAGGTCCAATAAACCAAGTATCTCAAATTCCATCACTAACACCTAAAACCCATCCCAAATCTAACATAATATCATAAACATACTACAAAAAAACATAATCTGTGAAGAGGGAAAACCTAACATACTTGGACGCCAAAGAAAGCACGAAGAATATGCTAAATAACCGACTTTTCTTTCGAAAAGCTTCTGCCTGATACCAAGCTATCAAGATCATAATATAATCATCAAAACAAGAATAAAAATACCCATATTGCACCATTGTCCTTCAGGTTAAAGATTACACCAAAATTCTATGTGGGTCCCACTTACAGAAAATGCATTTTCAAAGTCGACCCAATACTTTTATGGTAAAGGATTAATTGCCCTAAAATTGGTGAAATTTGAGTCATATTGGTGATAAAATCAAGCCACCAACTTATAGGGACTTTAGGAAAGAAAAGGGGAAACCAATTATGAAAATAAATGAATTTGATCTCAAATCCAAAGGAAAATCACGTAATTACCTAAGCTCCCAAGTCACCAACAATCTTAAATTCTAAGTGTTTCCACTTTTTAGGGTTTAAGTCATAAGAGAATGGTTGAAAAAATTGCAAAATATGAGTTGAGAAGAGTATTATACCTATTCCTGGTATATGCATTTTGCTACCACGACACGAGGCTCGTAATCGCAACATATTATGGCTGCCCATATGAGTGGCAATTTTGATCTAGGTCACTGCAATTATGGCATCTGGGTGACCTATCAAGGGAGTCGCGATCGCTCCTCTTTGTCTTGCAATTAGTGATCACACTAGATTAGTTGAGACTTAGAATTTTTCATGTCTTCGCCAACCCCTCGAGATTCATCTGGAATTCGTAAACACAAACATACTATGCAACCATAGAAAAGTTGATGTTTCATACTCAATGCAGATTCCAAATTTCTATTTGAGGTTGTTTTGACTAAAAGAAGGTCCCATACCCATATTTCATTTTCGTAACTTTTCGACCAATGGTCAAAATGAATCTGGGTGCCTCGAGATGCAAACCAAGAGTCCGCCTACACTAAAATCAATATTCTAAAGCTATTAGAATAGTATGAATTAGCATACATGGTTGTTTGACTAATGTTTTTTCCTATAAGCCAATTCAATTCTGTGAGGACTTCAAAACAGGGAATTGGCTATAAAAAAAAACAAACTGCCCAGTAACTGAACTATCAGTCTAAATAAGTCATAAATGACTCGGGGCATCTACAGAAAACCTCTAATAGTAAAAATAAGTGGAAAAATAGAAAACATTCTAAAGGGTCATTACAATAGCAGGCTTTGAGACTACCGATTGATTAACTACTAGCATTGGAGGAATGTCAAACCTGTGAGCCACTGCTACAGGCCAAGCTCTTTCCTCAGTACCACTCTAGTCCTCTAACTGAGCACTATCAAATGGTGATCCATTAACTAAACCTGAGAGAAAAATTAATGCTTCCCAAAGCCATGATAATGAAATAAACCACTGACTGGGTTGGAGAAATATTTGGCATGCGAGCAGGCATAGGGTCTGGTGAAGTCTCTCTATCTCGATCTATTGTTAGGGCTACATCTTTTGATTTTCCTCATCTTGATTATCTACAAACCCTGGTAGGATACCTAGTCATGGACTCAAGGTCCTTGTCTTATGTAATGGTCGTATGCATCCTAGCCACCTATAAAATAGTGAAATCAAAAAAATCATTTGAAAGCAATTCAAAATCTTAGCACAATATGAGTAAAAAAAGTGTAGATCTCCTAATATTGTACTTTAGCCTCCCAAAGAGAAGAAATAGATGTCATCATTTTGATCTGTGGGACTCTACTAGACACTTGCTCTATTACCAACAAAACTGGTGAACCTAGCGCTCTAATACAAATTTGTCACCACCTCATTTTTATGTCATGCCATCGGTATGTAAGCCAAACCGTATCCAAGAGATATAAGTAGTATGCTAATTTGGTGGGAAAATGACATAAATGCCGAAATATGTAGATAAAATGCTTACAAGCAATAAAACATGGAATAATAATAAAATAAAAGAGAAATAAGAGAAATAATAACATCCCATAACCTAGTAGTATTGGTAAAAGAGCCTCTAGTCCTAAAAAGTTCATGTACTATCAAGGTAATATACAATAGTGTCAAAAATGGAAAGCTAGTAAAAATAGAAAGTGAAAAGGTTAACTTTGGCTTTGAGAGATCACCCTATCTTCAAACTCTAACTAGCACAAGTCTCCACATCAATAGTGGCAACTAGGACTCAGATCTACACCAAGAAAGTAAAGAGGTATAGTATGAGTACCAAAGCCATATGTACTTCGTAGGCATCATCGGACGATTGAGCCAAATCATTATATAAATATAATACAATGCAAGTTAAATAAGCTAAGTCAAGGTAAGAGGTCAAACCTTAAATAATGCTCCAAATACAATAAATAAATAATAAAAACAATAATGGTAAGGGAAAATATGACTATCTCTACATAATGGGCACCATAAGCTAGAAAGTTCAGTATCGTAAATAACCACTGCATCCCCCCATTAAACCAAAGAGTGTAATCAAGGGGAAATAATAATCAAAATTTTACAAGTTAACGATATCTCAAAATCATAATAGTGGAATCTTTCATACCATGAATACCAAACTCAAATCGGAAGTAATATCATCTACCAAGTATTAATCTAGCATAAAGCATCATGTTTCTAAACCTTCTAAAGATAGAGAATATAAATTTAGATGATGTAACATTTCTATAATATCTAGAAGGAGCTAATAATAGTCTTGGACTAAGGTGAACCGAAGGGCCCACTTCGAATCCTGAAAATCCCTTCTATGGAAAATTCTACTCCAAACTAGTCTAAGGTATCTAATTTCACTATAGGTTATTAAATTATCCACATTTTAGTCGTATAGTAGCAATTCTACCTAAAGAACAAGTAACTAAGCTAATTATTCCTAATTACAATTGCTAATTAGCTAAATAATCTAAAATTATGCTAAATGTTACTCCAAGTCCTAATTTCCAACCTTCCACTAGTACTTTATCATACTTTTTCTATAATTCAGCATAATCCATGAGAAATATAAATCTACCCTACCTAGATGCCATCGAAATCTCAGTGAAATTCGCTAAATCACGTGATATTTACTAAATCAATAATTTTCCCCTTTGAAAGGATTTCACATAATGTCATGCTATAAAAAATGGAAATATATTCATCAATATGAGAACAACGGTATGCATATTGCATTTTTATGTCTTTGGGATCAAAAATCACATAAAAATCTAATATGAAGTCCACTTATAGAATCTCATTTTTGACGATCAACGTGTCCCTCTATGCTCAAGGAACATTTATCCTAAAGAATGAGTAAATTCTGAGCTCAACTAATGCCTCAATCTACTCAACAAGAATCTAAGGATTTTGAGAATAAATTGAAGAACAAACCAAGAATTTAATGAAAAATCACTAATATTTTAATGAAGAAATGAGTAATCTAAGCACACAAACAACCCAAAATTTCTTAATAATTATTCTCCCAATTTCCTACACTCTTTAGTATGTTGATGTTTTGACATTTGATGGAATAGTTTACACATCTTATGAAGGATAATTTTTTTTTCTAGCAACTATTTGAGTATTTGATGCTCATTTTGCTTGTTCTCAAGAAACAAACTCAGGAGCAAGAAAAACTCAGAATGGTGGATTCTGATAGACTACGATTGTACAAGCAGCTGACCGTCGGACTTACAATAATCCATCATCCTATCCATCACAACTTAAGAATAATATTAAGAAGTTAGAACACTAGGGGATATTTATGGCCATCAGCATGGCTGTCGCACCTTAAGTATAATAAAGTACAATTTGGAAACCAATGAAGAAAGGCATGGTAGATCGTCATCAGCAATAGTTCAACATCATACTGGATAACACTGACGTCTTAGACGATTGATCATTACAAGCCTGTCATCCCGTCAGGCAAACTGTCGGTGGTAATGCAGCAGCCTAAATTTGAATCTCAAATTTCAACTATATGGGATCCTATAAATATACAGCTTTGGGTTAGAATAGGCATATTTTTATTATTTGCTAAACTTGTAATGTAAAAGTGTCTTAGAAACAATGGAGAGCAGTAGTTACAGCATGTTTTCTTATGAATTTTGATTTGAGAAACAACTTTTGATTTGTACGTCCATTCTAAAATATTTATGAACTATAATTTATTCATCTTCTTCTTAATCATGTGTGGCTAAATCTCCCATAACGAGGCTTATGTGAGCCATGGTGTAATTCATTATTATGGTTGTGGGGTTGATGAATTCTTAACAATAATTACAAATACATCACCTTCTCTTTAGCCTTATGATTTCTCTTGATTTTAAACTTGAGGAATGTACCCATAAACATAACTTTATAGAACAAAGAAGTTAATGTTTGGAAAAGAGAATAGTGACAAGATAATTAGAGCCTTTACTCTCTAATTGTGCAATTGATGCTTTAACCTAATCAATTTCTTATTGAAATGTTTGTTGGACTAATCTATCACTTTAGTTTTTTTAGAATTAAGTTGAATCCATATTTGAGGGTTGAAAAATAATTGGATGGGAATAATTATGAAAATTCTCTATAGTTGTAATCATTGATGTATAATTTTACAAAACCCACAACCCTTAGCATTAAAAAACCTTAGTGATAAAAATCCTAGTTTCTTAATTCTCATTAATTTACACGTTACAATAAAAGCATTGGTCTTTACTACATTGCAAATGCTTAAAGAAATATTCTCATCAATAAACCTCCTTTTTATTATTAGAAACTTATGACTCATAGTGTGTTAATAATCATAAGACTTAGTTAACACCTTATTCCCAGTGGGATTGCATCTAATATTAGTTTGGTGATGTAGTTTGGTGATGTATTTGTCCATGACCGCATACTCTCTTTTATGAGAGTTGTAATTTAGGTGTATGGAATTTTCACATTGTGGTCAAGGATTACGGTTGTCAATTAATTTTATGTGCATCAATTGTGTCCTGGTAAAGTTTCTAATTTAACTTTTATTTATTATTTTTGATATTTCCAGGCCATTTATCATGCATTCCTCAAACCCAAAGGTTAGGTAAGCCATTATTACCTTATAATCTGGAACCTCAAAGAACTCTAAAAAGGAACATGGGTTTACAAATAAAAAGCTACAAGGCTAGCAGCTTTGGCTAATGCACAGGTTAACCAACATAATATTGACATACCCAGATGTGTGCCTAATATGGATGATGAGGAATTGGGTTATGATGAGTTGGTTGACCATTTGAACAGACAATGTGCTAAAAATATTACACTGGCAAATCAAAATTGTCAACTAAGTGGGATAGTGCACCAATATCTTGTGGTGTACTTTGATCTAAATTATAATGACGCTAATTTGGATAGAGCTTGTACCAAAGGAGAAAACCACCATTAGCTCCTAAGTAAAATTTAATAACACTAGCACGATGATCCAACTGCTGAAATTAAAGGTGTTATTTGATGGATTACTTGGGGATAACCCTAATATCCATTTGGTTAACTTCATCAACATTTGCAACTCATTCGACTATCCTGAAGTGGAAAAAATGTTATTTATCTGAGGTTATTTCCATTGTTTTTGTATGGGGAGGCAAGTCAGTGGTTGAATGAGCTGGCACCCAATTCAATAAAAACCTAGAGGCAATTAAAAGAAGCTTTTATAAAAAGGTTCTTTTTTCTTTCTAAGATGTTACAGTTGAGAGATGACATCAACAATGTTAGGCAACTACCTATTGAGGCTCTTCATGAAACATGGATGAGATTTAAGATGAAACTGATATAGTGTTCAAACCATAAGTTGATTAATGAACATTTGATGGAGATATTCCATAGGGATTTGAACTTAAACACAAAGACAAACATGGAAAATATTGTAGGAGAAGATTTCATGGATTGCACTTTTGGTGAGGCTACAGATAAGTTGGAGAAACGGACAAAGATAAGTAGATCTTGGCATACCAAAAATTTTGAGGTAGCAAGAACAACTTATTCAAGTTGAATGTCAGTGGAACAAGACTGAAGAGAAGAAGAATGTCATAATGATATGGGTTATATCAAGACCTAAATAGATTTACTTATGAAGCATTTGCTTTCAGGAAAGATGGAAAAGGTTAAAGTTGTGGGGTCATATAGTAGTGGAGCTAAATCTGATTTTGAAGAGGAGGAAAACTATTTGAATAACCAAGGGTTTTCTAGGCTAGTGACCAAAGAAACCAAGGTCAGAACAATTAGCAAAAGAATTATTATGATAAGGCTAGTTATAGAGATTGTGACCAAGAAAGTTGGAAGAACAAAAATAATAAAAGTTAATTATATGTACCACCTGGGAGTCTTGATAATTCGGTAAATGATTCTAAGAAGATGACCATGGAGGATATGATGGCCAAATTATTAAAAGAGGTGGAATCAACAGATTTAGAAGTTATGGAGATAAAAAGTGACTGGTCAACTATACATTAATTGGTTGATTCTCACTTCACATCATTTAAGCATCTGGAGCAGCAGATGAGCCAATTATCAGCAGCATTCAATAAAATAAAGAGTTATACTTTACCAAGTCCCTCAGTTTAAAACCTGAGGAATCATAGGACTTTTATGGATACTACCAATACGAGTGGTAAAATGTTGCCTAACTTATATCCAAAAGAACATTCCCTTATTGATGATGTTGAGTTAGAGGATGTAATGAATGATGAGCCACCAACTGAGTTTGAGAACTGGGGAGAATTAGAGAAGAAAAATGAAAAAGTAGAACAACCATTTAAGTCAAAACATGTAAGTTATATGGAGCAGGAAAAAAAGGAGGTAGAGGCTACCCCAACAAAATTTCCAAGGTCACCACCTCCCTTTCACCATAGATTGAAAAAGAAATAGATGAGGGAAAGATTTGCAAAATCATGTCTATGATGAAATAATTGTCAGTTAATGTGCCTTTGGTTGAGGCATTATAGTAGATGTCAGGATACACTAAATTCTTGATGGACTTGGTGACAAATAAAATAACGGTTATTTATGACCCCGTGGAAAATCTTCATTATTATAGTGCCATTTCTACTAGATCACTAGTGCAGAAGAAAGTCGATCCGGGAGAATTCACCATCTCGTGTATGATGGGGCATTTAGCTTTACTAAAGAACTTTGATATTTAGGTGCTAATATCAACCTTATGACCTTATTAATTTTCAAGAAGTTGAGTTTGGGGACTCCTAAATAGATGTTTATGCATTTATCAATAACAAACCAATCAATGAAGAGATCGGTGGGTATTCTATATGATGTGCTTGTGAAAGTGGCCAGCTTTATGTTTTCTCCAAAATTTGTAATCCTTGATTGTGAAGTAGACTTTAAAGTACCCAAGATCTTGGGTAGGCCATTTTTAGCAACCATTAAGTATTGGTTGATATGGAACCGAATGACCTTAAATTTAGGCTCAAAAATGAAAAAGTCAGTTTTAATGACTGCCAATCTATGAAAAAACCAAGAGAAATGAGTGTAGTATCGATTTTTGATGTTACTGATGAAGTAGATCTAGTTGTACCAGTTGACAAAAGGTTTTTTATGGAAACCTTAGCTACAGCTTTAATGAATCTTAATAGTAAAGGAATTGCTGAATATGATGAGACTGTGTGTGTTGAATAGAATAGAGTCATAATCATACGCTCCTAAGAAGATATATTTGGACTTGAAAAATCTACCAACACCTCCTGTAAAGCCTTTCATTAAAGAACCACCGGTGTTGGAGTTAAAGAATTTATAGGTCGAAGAATTTATAGGTCCACCTTCAATATATGTTTATAGATGATGGTAATACTTTATCGATGAATATTACAACTTATTTAGTGGAATATCAAGTTGATGCTCTTATTTTGGTACTGACGTGATACAAGAAAGCCATTGGGCAGATGTGTACTCATAAGATCAAGCTAGAAGAAGACTGAACTCCCTCTATTGAGCATTGGTGAATCTAAATCCACCATTGCAAGAAGTAGTGAAAAGAAGATAATAATGTGGTTAGATGCAGTAGTTGTTTACCTAATTTTTGTTAGTAAATGGGTAAGTCTAGTTCAGTGTGTCCCCAATAAAGGAGGCATGACAATTGTAGCTAATGATAAGTACTAGCTAATTCCACTTCGGATAGAGACTAGGTGGAGAGTTTGTATGGACTACAGGAAGTTAAATTCTTGGACTTTAAAGGATCATTTTCCTATGCCCTTCATGGACCAAATGCTAGATTGGTTATCAAATATCGATTGCACCTAAAGATCAAGAGAAAATAACATTCACTTATATATGGAACCTTTTCTTTTATGAGAATATTGTTTGGGTTATGGAATGCTCCTGCCACTTTTAAAAAGGTGCATGATGTCCATTTTATCGGACATGGTGGGAGACACTTTGGAAGTATTCATGGACGATTTTTCATTGGTTGGTGATTCGTTCGACAATTTTGGAGTGAACTTAGTCAATGCATTGAAAAGTGGTAAGGAGTTCAATATTTTTCTAAACTAGAAAAAACTCCCCTTCATGGTATATGAGGGCATAATATAGGGGCATAAAATCTTAGCAAACGAAATCAAAGTGGAGCGAGCAAACATATAAGTTATTAAAAATCACCTCCTCCTATCTTGGTGAAAGGAGTTCGTAGTTTCCTTTGCCATGGAAGTTCCTTTGCATTTGATGATGATTATTTGAAGACCTTCCAATGCCTTAAGGAAAAATTAGTTGTTGCACCCATCATTATTTCTTCAGATTAGTCCAAACCATTTGAAATGATGTGTGATGCAATTGGGGTTGCACTCAGGATTGTTTTTGGCAAAGGAAGGAAAATGTTTTTCATCATATTTATTAAATCAATACATCTTTGAATGGAGCACAACATAACTATACTATTATGGAGTAGGAGCTCCTAACAGTGGCCTATGCATTTGAAAGATTTTGGTCATATTTATTAGGAACAAAGGTTGCAGTGCTTACTAATTGTGCAGCGCTAGGATACTTAATGTCAAATAAGGAAGCCAAGTCGAGGCTTATAATATGGGTTTCGCTGCTTCAGGATTTTGTATTTGAAGTCAAAGAAAGAAAAGGATGTTAAAAAGGCAAACCATCTGTCTAATTTGGAGAATGAAGGGAAACGCTTGGAAGATTTGGAAATCGATGATTCTTTTCCTGATGAACAAGTTTTTATTTCTACTCATGATTTAGTCCCATAGTATGCAAATTTTGCAAACTATATGGTCAGTGACACCATTCCAGACAACCTTATCTTTCATCAAATTGAAAAGTTTCTACATAAGGTAAAAAGGTATTTCTTGAATGAACCTTATTTATTTAGATGTTGTGCTAACAATATTATTAGGAGATACATACCAGAGGTGGAGATATTGAACATTTTGGGCGCATATGATACCTCCCGAGGTGGGGGAATTATGCAGATGATCGAACATCCAAAAAGAACATGCAAAGTGGTTATTATTGGCCCTTAATTCACAACGATGCTTATGAATTCATCAGGATTTAATCAATACCAGCAATAGGGGTCCATCTCTAGACCCCATGATATGCCAATGACTTAAGATATTGGAGGTGGAATTATTATATTTATGGGGCATAGATTCTATGGGACCCTTTAAGAGTTTTTATGGTCCTAAGTACATCTTGGTTGTTGTAGACTATTTGTCCAGGTGGGTAGAAGTTATGACTCTAGCATTCAATAAAGGCAAGAGTGTGGTTGCATTCTTGAGACAAAAAATATTTATCTCACTTTAGTGTTCTAAGAACTATTATAAGTGATAGAGGGTCACACTTTTGCAATAAGATGTTTTGGGATACTTTGGAAAAGTATGGGGTTAAACAACACAAGGTAGCCACACATTATACTCCACAAACTAGTGGGCAAGTGGAAATCACCAATAGGGAGATCAAGTTTATCCTGGCCGAGACCGTTAATGTAAACAGAAGTGATTGGTCGAGAAATCTTGATTATGTGCTTTGGTCATTTTGAACTACTTTCCTTAAATCCATTGGAATGTCTCCTTACTAATTAGTCAACGGTAAGGCTTATCACTTGCTAGTAGATCTAGAACATAAGGCACTGTGGCCACTTAAAAATTTAAACTTGAGTTGAAAAAAAACAGTTGATATGAGTCTTGATCAACTCGATGAGATAGATGAGTTTTGACTCCGAACATATGAGATGGCTAATCTTTCCAAGGAGAGGATAAAGCAGTACCACAAGAAGAGAATTGAAAGAATAAATTTTCATGAGGGCAATTGGGTGCTACTTTTCTACTTGAAATTTAAGGCTTTTCCAAGAAAGTTGAAGTTAAAGTAGTTGTTACCGTTCAAAACAAGATAAGTCTTTCCATCTGGTGTGGTTGAATTTGAAAAAAAATAGAAGTGTGTTCAAGTTCAATGGACAAAGGATCAATCTTTACATTGGTCCAATGAATAAGATAAGAGTGCTATCTACGATCTATCTTAATGAAGTTTGAGTAAACAAGAAAACCAAGTCGTGTCACGACATTAAATCAGGCACTAGTGGGAGGCAACCTATATTGTGCTTTAAATTCAACTAGGTAGTTGTTTTTCATTTGCAAGAATAATTTGTCTGTGTTGTATGCATGCATTGTAATTTCAAGAAAGTATGAGAAAGAGTATTCTTGATAAGCTGGGACAGGATAACAGATAGGCCATAAACAATGGGATGGACCATCACTTCTTTCATCACAAGTTTCTTATTTAAACATTTACATTTGATAAGGTGTGATGGTCAGTGGGACGAACCATCATCCTAAAAATATATCATCGCTTTTCCCATCATCTTTTGGTGGATCAGATCAAATTCTGGTAAGTCTCACTTATCGGTGCGATAGATCGCTAGACCTGCGATAGACCATCGGTATCCATCATAACTTAAGTAATAGGTGGGTCTGCCCAAGCCCAAATATCGAGCCTCTCTTGGGGAAATTGAGCCCATGACCCAACCTAAGTATATTTATTGATTAGATTGGAGTAGTTACCTGCATACATGCACATATTTTCAACTTCAACTTCTATAACAATTGAAACGCCCATAATTCATATATCTTAAATCATACTTATTCTCCCACAAACTCTTCAGTTACTTCTCTTTTCTATTTAATCCCTACAAACCATCCTGTTCATTTATCATTCACTTCTTGCAAATTCTCTCCACTAAAAGAAATTCTTGTGTCTCTTGGATTATGTTTTATGCATTTCAAATAATGGTGAAGTGCATTGCAAGTCGACGTATGATTCTTAACCTTGATTCTTCATTGGTATACTTTATAAATGGTTAAAATGATTACTGTGGCTGATTTGTGCTTACATTTTATCTTATGAGTAAAGAAAAAGAGTGTTTTATTTATCATGGTGGAGCTTGTATGGGTGAAGTTTGAGTAACTATGTAATTACATGTATTTTAAGGGGATTTTTAGTAATTCAAGATTTTTATCAAATTAACAGAATAGGCATACCATGTGTTAGATGAATATCCCAAAAAAAGTTCAAAATAAACTGGGGACTCCGACGAACCGTCGTATGTGTAATGGATCGTCGTTGTAACCGTCGGTAAAGAAAAGTCAATTGGTAGATTTTGGATAACATCAATGGTTGAAGCAATGTACCATCAATTCCACCATCATTTAGTCACAAAAAAACTACTTAACGTCAATGAGCCATGCTATGGATCGTCGCAGTTGCAATTGAGCTTCGGCCCGACCGTCAACCTTAAGCAAAATAAATTGTTTTTTTTTTCACTAATAGTTGTTTGTGGTGTTTTCTTTCTAACTCAAGTAAAATGACTCAAAATATACCTTCCAGGAGAGGTGGGGATTGATCTCAGCCAACCCGACAATGACCACCTCAAGAAACAGAAATGAACTATGTCGGGATACTGAGGCCCCATCTTACCACACTCATCAAAGAAAGAAGAAAAATAAACCATCCTTCTAGTCTGACGAGGAAAGTGAATCATCATGTCTGGGGGCTAGTAGTGAAAGTATTAGTAAAAATAATGGCAGCTTGAGTTTGAGCCTTGAGGTTAAAGGGGAGAAGAAGGTCACTATTAATCCCACAACAGAGAAGGATCAAGAAAAAGGTGGCATAATTCGAATTAAAGATCCAAAGGTTCAAGAGTCAATCAGATGTATGGTTGAGGGAGAAAAGAAAAACTTCTATAATGGGCTCCAACTAACAGAAAGCAGACCCGAGAAGAGGCCCATTGCAAAAAAACATCAAATTGTCATGACTAATCTTCATGAATACCCAAACCTAGAAAGGCAATTAAATAAATATGAACTGGGTTGTCAGAGAAATCCTCTGGAATTATACTACCCAAATCTGGTTCATGAAATTTTTGCCAATTATTTAGTGATTCTTGAGAAGGATTACCCAAAAGTATCTAATGTGGCAGATATATGAACAAGACAAGAGTTTTAGTGAGAAGGTGATAGTTGATATACCTAATCATACCATTAATTGAATTTTATTTGGTCAGTAGTATACAGCTCCCACCATCATACCAGAGCTTTAAAATAAGATTACTATAGCATATAATTAGTGACCATGGTTAACTCTGATCTTTATAGATGATAGAAATCCTTTGTGGCTTCAGAATAAGGAACGGATAGAAAAATCATCCCTAATCATTATGGCAATGTTTTGGTGGGCCATAATAAGAATAAGACTAATGCCAATAGGTGGAGATGCTAATCTTGAAACTTAGAGTGCAGTGTCGGTAGTGAGTTTGATCGAAGGCCTGAAAATCAACTTTGGGTACATAATTAGCGATGAAATATTTGTGTGAGGTCATAATCCATCCAGTGAATTACCATTCCCATGCCTAATCATTGATCTTTATAAGTAAGCAAATATGTCGATCAACCGAGGAGCCGATAATAAAATTTAGGTATCGAGAAGGATAGATATTGAAATAACAAAATACGATGTGAAATTTGAGATGTGAGTTTATAGGCCTCCATTATTTGAGACACAGTCTGAACGTACACTAGAGACATCAGATGTGCCTTCAGGTATTCTATTGCTTCTAGTTACTTTCGTTTAATGGGGTACTTATGCAGCTTTGGGGTCCATACCTACAGCTCCCATGACAGACACAATGGATACCACGTCTAAGCCATCTAGATACTCATAGTACAGGTTATGTAGGAAAACTTTGTAAAAATGGTCAAAGATCAAAAAACGTTTCAGCGACAATTGAATGTATAGGCCAAAGAGTTTAAGACAATTATGGATAGAGTGGAAGATGAGACTTTAAATTTATAGGAGAATTTAAATTCATGGATGGTCTATATGGAAGAACGTGTGAATTTCAAGCTAAGAGAACTATCCATTCAAAACCTAGACAGATTCACTATCGAGCTAAATCAAGCACGGGCTGACATTGCAGAGTTGAAAAAGAAACCAGTTCAACCATATTTGATAAAGCTTTTATAAATATTGATAAGGAGGTATATCTTATGGATCTCTTAAGAAGTCTACTGAAGGATAAATAAAAAAACAATAGATGAAAATGGATAAAAAAGGTCGCTAGAAAGAAAAGGCATCAAGATGAGACACCAGAAGAGAGGCAATTAAGAAAATAAATAAGGAGATCAAAGAGAGATACAGAAAAAAGAAAGAAGTGGGTTGAAAATGAAGTGGCTAAAGTGTCTACCAGTTTGGTTCAAAGAAGTGGGAAAAGGCCATCACAACTATTGCGACTGAGGCTTAGGGGGCCTCTTATGACTCGACATATTCACAAGCCTAAGGGCTAGTCAAGTACTGTACTCCCTTATACTTTATTTTTTATGAATAAGGACAATATATATATATTATTGGAGGTGGGCAGCTTGTGTGAAATCTCTCACTGTGGGGTTTTTCGTTGCCTGTGTTATTTTCCCTCTTGTTCAATCTAGGAGAACCGACATGTTTAGGATTTTAAATTCATTGTGATGTTTTTAGTGTTCCTACGTGATTGTATATATGCACTATTGTTTCATTATTATGTCTTTAGTATTTCTTCCTTATGTGCATACCATGTATGTTGAAAAAAAATGATTGAATGAAAAGTTGTTAGACTGTGGAGTGTTGGATTTTGTAAAATGAGGTCCACCTTCAAAATTTTTCTTGTGTACAGACCTTGTGATGTTTGACCATTGTGAATCTATATTTGGCTTTAGAATATTTAGATTGATCAAGCATGTCTATGTTTGAGTGTAAGTTTGAAAGTTAGGAGCATGAGTGTTAGTTCACTGCTGGTGTGTGTGAGGTTTTACTATGTTTCATACTTTGTGTATACAACTAGAAATTTCCCGATTCTATTTTTTGAAATGATAGATGATTAAATAGTATAGGATCATAGCATGTATTTCAGTTTAGTCCACTTAGCCATAAAAGCCTAACCAAAAATATAGCTATGTAGTTTTATTCACATCCCTTTTTGATATTGTTGTTTTTATTCATGATCTATAACTTACCTCTCCTTTTTATTAAACCTTATTTTGAACGTGGTACCTCATTGTACATTGTGCACCTTGACTCAAGCAATTTTCCTGTGTTGTGGGTGGCTACAGTAGAGAGTTAACCGTTAAAGGATAGTTTGAATAAAGATTTTGGAATTGTAAGAATTTGTCTCATTTGGTCCTGGTCGCTAAGGATGTTGTGTACTTCCACTTATGGAAACAGCATAAGTTGAGGTTGGCTAGTGTAGATGAATATGTTACAAGAGAAGAGTTGTTCAAGTTTAATATTTTTATAAAAGAAAAAAGAAAAGGGTCTTTAGGACAATAATGATGCATCATCAAGTAAAAAGTGAAGTTTGATGGAAGCAATAACAGCAAGGAGGGTGAAATAATTGTTCCAAAAATATATCTCACCTACACCTGAAGCCTCATTACAAGCTTTCGAAAGTCGTGTAGTGATCCTTGCCAATTAGTTATAAACATTGTAGAATAATTAGAGAAAGCTTATGGTTTGTATATACTTTGTTTGAAATTTGTTATGAGAGTAAAATATTTGATTTCTATCTATGATCTAAATAATTAAGTGTGCATCGAACTTCATTGAAGGTGAGAAAAAGTGAACAATACTTGTGATTACTAATTTTTGGATATCGTGCTAAAGTGTACACGTGTTAGCTATCGAGAGTTTAATGGTTAGTTTTTACTAGTTCCAACAACTGATAGTTCATTCATTTCTTAAAAGCATATGGGGTGTTGTATTGAGTTGCTTTAGGACAAGAAATCATCTTAAGTTGAGGGTGTTTGTGTTTTGGTGTTTGACAAAATAGTTTTCACCTTTTACGAAGGATAAAAATTTGTTTTCTAGAAACTATTGGTGTTTTAATGCTCATTTTACTTATTCTAAGGAAAAAAACTCAGAAGCAAGAATAACTCAAACAGGTGGATTCGGACAAACTATGACAGTCCAAGCAACTAACCATCAGTCTTGCGATGGGTCGCTGCCCTAGCCATCACAACTTTAGTAGAATGTTAAGAAGTTAGAATAGTAGGCGAGACAAGACGACTGACCATCGGGACTACGATGGGTTGTTGGCCTGGCCGTCGCACCATAAGAAGAATGAAGCACAATTTAGCCATCAAGGATATAAGGCATAATGGACCGTCAGGTCCTCGATAGTCCATAGCCATCAGCGGTAGGTTAGCATAACACTATAACCACCAACGGCCTAGACAATGGAACGTCACAATCCTAACAACCCATCAAGCGAACCGTCAATGGTGACACGGTAGTTTAATTTTGAATTTCAAATCCCAACTTTCTGGGAGCCTATAGATACCCATCTTAGGGTTAGAATAGGCATCTTTGGACCATTTGATAAACTTGTAATGTAAAATTATATAAGAAACAAGGGGTGAGCTGAATTTTACACCATTATATTCTATTGAATTTGGATTTGAGAAACTACTTTTTATTTGTCAGTCAATTTTGAGTTATTTATGAAATAAAATTTGTCAATATTCTTCTTAATCATGTGTGGCTAAATCTCCCATAACTAGGGTTATGGGAGCCTTGATGTAATTCAATATTAGGGTTGTGGGGTTGATGAATTCTTCACAATAATTTATTTGCATCACATTCTCTTTAGTTTTATGATTTCTCTTGTTGCAAACTTGACGAATATTCACATAAACATAACTTGCTTGAACAAAGAAATTAATGTTTGGACAAGAGAATGGTGACAAGTTGATTAGAGCCTTTACTCTCTAATTTTCCAACTAATGCTTTAACCTGGTCTATTTCATAGGGAATTGTTTATTGGACTAATCTATCACTTTAAGTTTGAAAGAATTAAGGAGGATCCATCTTTGAAGGTTGAAAAACAATTGGATAGGAATAATTATGCAAATTTCTCTGTAATAAATCATTGATTTATGATTTTATAAAACCCATAACCCTTACCATTGAAACACCTTGGTGATAATAACCCTAGTTCCGTAATTCTCATTTGTTTACACATTACAAATAAAGCATTGGTATTTACTGTATTGCAAATGTTTAAATAAATATTATTAACAATAACCCCACTATTTTATTACTCAAAACTTATAACTAATAGTTTATTAATAATCATACGACTTAGTTTACACTTTATTTCCTGTGGGATTTGACCCCAACCTTAATCGGGTTATATATTTAACAGAGACTACTCTCATTTAGGAGAATTATAATTTGGGCGTATCAGGTTTTCACTATTGACACTTGAGAGAAAAATGGGAGAAAATTAGGATAATGATGCATTTTATGGCCTCCTAAGTGTCGCTTAACAAACAACTTGACCTCTTAAATGGTCACCACAAAGGAGGCCAAGTACCGCTAAAGCATTACCTACTTGACCTAGCATACCACTAAAGTGACATCCATTTTAGCGGTCAAACAAGCGCTAAATCTGCTTATATGTGGAAATCTATTGTTACTAAAGTAACTAGCTGGATGCAAAAGCGACCTTCGCTAAAGCAGCTTCACTAAAGCGCCCAAATGGCCGCTTTAGCGGATGCACCAGCTGAAACATGGAATTTTCTAACTTTCCACTCGCACCTAGGGATTTATTTGGAATCCTATGAATGAAAATAAACTATGCTACACTATTAAATTTGAAATATTGAACATAATGGCGCAGTCAAAATTTTCATTCGAGGTATTTTAGATGAAAAGGGACCCTACACCCAAGGGCAATTTTTATCAATTTCTAACCCATATCTCAAAATGAGCCTAGATGTCTTGGGAGCCAAACCAAAGGCCCCCTAGCCTAAAATTGACATTCTGAAGCTGATAGAACTATCAGAATTGGCATACAAGGTCTTAAAGATAATATTTATGCCTGATAGCCTATTCTTTACCAGCAAGGAGTTCAAAATAAGGAATTTTCTTTAAAAACCAAATGAACTACTGGGTAGCTGAATTGTCAGCTACAATAAGTTATAAGTGCTAAGGGTAGCTATAGGAATTATCTAAAAAGTGAAAATTTATTAAAATATAGAAAATGACCATGAGGGTCATTAGAGAGACTGAGTTAGTTGAAGGTTTTAATAGAGCTCACACTCTATTGCACACTATGAATATGAAATAAGTGAAACTTTTCCTAAAATGTCTCATAGCCTCCTAATCATAAATGTGGAACACTTCACACCCACAAATAAGACTTTATTAAACTTGGATTTAAGACACCCTAGGACACTTTAATAATATTTTATCTAATAGCAAGTTTGTTACGACTCAAGACTACTATTTAGTCATAACACGGTGCTTAGAATCACAAGTGACTCCAAGCTAATTCATGGCCTAGAAATACATTAAGAAATATTGATAATAACTGATAAAGAACTTATGCTAAATCTGAACTGAATAATGTATTAAATATTTAAGGAAATTAAATCACCACTAAATAAATATGAGATTATAAGTTGAACATCTAACTTTAAGTCTGAAAAGCCTCTACTAAGATGAGTTGTTGGGACAAGCCCCAAGCTAACTCTAACTGTCTAAAAACTAGGAATAACAAAGAGAAAATAAAATGAAAAGTTGGCTCTAGTTCTCACATGATGAGGATACACCAAAATTGGTACTGCTGATACAAAATGATATCACACTAGGCACAATCTGAATGTCGAGTGTTGGGACCTATATTATAAGAGAATATAGTGCAAAAGAAAGTATACTATTAGTACTATTAATTAACTAAGTATGGAGAAATAAAAGTCACTAACATGAACTAAACATGGTGCATATAACATTCTAACTGGTGCAATACAAAGTAATGAACATATACAGTAAAATGAATAGATTAACTAAATATAAGGTCATGCAAGAATCTGAAATCTAAATTATAAACTATAAAATATGGGAGTTACTAAAATGGCATACCCTAGTGTGAGCTAACTATGGTCCAACCAATAACCCCAATTGAAAGGTATTTAGTACTTTACCAAGGGTATAAATAGTGACTGGCGTGGATCAACTAACTATCGTCCAAAAGGAGTAAGGTGTCAAGCCTAATTTGATGGGTGACCCTTTAGAAGATATGGTGGCACGTATATGTGGGACTTAACAACTTCTACTAAATGTCTCAACCAAACTGGCGCCTTCATTCCTGTGTCTTCCTGGTGTTAAGTACTACTCCCAACTGAATGATACTGATAAAAAAATGCTCACTGAAGGTAAGAATCAAATAACTTAAATAAACGTAATATCCAAAGTCATTAAAAACATGTAAATAGGGAAACATGGAAACCATATATATAATCATGAAATCCTAGGTCATCGAATGTTCATAACCTACCATCTCTGAAGAATGCAACTACTATGTCTATTTCATAAAATGAATGCAATTACCGAATTCAATGGCTCATATCTAAAATCGTGGATTTCACAAGATAACAAGGTTTTGGGATCACGGTCAAATACTAACACTAGAATTCATGCTAAAATAGGGATTACAAATCAATGATACAAAACTACTAATATATCAATGTATTTACTAATATACAAAACCTTGAGTTGTGAAAAAGAATTTGTACTAGTGAGTTGTGTTAAATTAGAGACACGATGGGTGAAAGGAAACCCATTAATGAAATCCTACATACCTAGATATAAGAACCCTAAAGAATTAAGTAGAGTTAGATGCCTGTAGAAGATGATCCCTAACTTGCCTTGGGAAAAAAATAGCCTATTTTCTCTTCTGAAACTAACTATTAGATATTTTTCTAAGTAATGAGAGCTTAGGGTCTTCATAACCCTAATAATAACCTTTTATATTCTCAAAATGACATATATTTTTTGTTAAAAGCCTGGGAAAAGACTAATATGCCCCTTAAAATTTCATAACTTGAAACTGTGGGAAGTGACATATGAGATATTTCCACGATCGCGGAAGTAACCTATTATCGTGGATTGCACTCCTTATTGGGAGTTGGATAAGGGCCCTTTGAACATTATTAGAATAGCCTTGGTATGATCATGGGTTATGGACATACCTTTGTTTGTATATTTGTTGGTTACATCAAGGGCATTTGTGGGACTCACGATCGTGCCAGCAGATCATGGTTTCAAAGAATGATCGTGGTTCCCTAACGTGGCATAAGGGTATACTTTATCAAGTTTCAAAAGTTTTGGTTATCTTCATTAGGTGGGACCGTTGTATGGTCATACAATATAACCATAATTATTGTTGGTCTCGTGGTATCTCACTGTAGGGCAATGCTTTATTGACAAGGCCATAACTATCTACTGCGATGTCGAATGTAGGTGAAATTAGATACATTGGAATTTTTTTTCAAATACCTAATATTTTTTGTTTCTAGAGCTAAAAAATGTGTTCGAATTTGAAAGTTATGCTCTCTTGAAGATGTTCATTAATTTAGAGATCGATCGATAAAGGATGTTTTGGCTTGGTTAAAGGATAGGGGTTCTTATGGCCTAGTTACATAGCCAAATCTTTCCTTCTAATGTTAAAACTTCTAGTTTAGGCTTGTATTTTTTGGGGCACGACATGTCACCATAACTCTAACTCAAACGTAAGTGCAGGTAAATCCAATCATGGGTAGGGTAATCCTTCTCATGAGGCTTCAATTGACCAGAATCATAACCAATCAACTTGCCCTCCTATATCAACACTACACCCAAGCCCATACCAAAAGCATCACAAAATATTGTAAAACCTACACCCTCTTTTGTCAAAGTCAAGATAAGGGATGAAGTCAACAACTCCTTGAGCTTTTTGAAGATCTTCTCATAAGCATTTGACCACTGAAATACCACCTTAATTAGAGTCAACTTGGTCGGAGGATCAGTAATTAATAAGATACCCTAAACAAAATATTGATAATAACCTATTAAACAAATAAAACTGCAAATCTTTATAAGAAAAGTAGGTCTATCCTAATCATGAATCATGACTATCTTGGCTGAATCAATCACAATGCCATCCTTGGTAACTAAATGACCCAACAAGTGATAAAATCAAACCAAAACACACATCTTAAAGAAGTTGGCATATAATTTCTCATCACGCAATCTCTACAGTATAGTACTTAATAGAATCACATGATTCGCCTCATTCTTGGGATAAACCAAGATGTCACTAATAAATATAATCAAAAATAAGTCAAGATACAGTTAAAAAAATCACAAAAGAGTAAGAATATTATTGAAATACCTGATTCATCAACTTTATGAATGTTGTAGGGGCATTGGTCAACCCAAAAGACATGACAAAAAACAAATTAATGACTGCATTGAGATTGAAAAGCCATCATTGAAATATTTGACTACCTAATATTCTATTGGTAATACACAGATCTTAAATCAATCTTAGATAACATGAAATCACCATAAACCTAATCAAATAAATTATTAATACGAGAAAGAGGATACTTATTCTTAATCATCACTTTTTTCAACTATCGATGGTCAATATAAATATGCGTAGAACTATTATTCTTCATGAATAAGATAGTTCACCCAAATGAGATACACCAGGCTTAATAAATCCCTTACTCAACAAATCCTTCAACTACTTCTTCAGTTCTTTCAACATATCTGGGCTACCCTAATAGGAGGAATAGAGATGGGTATGGTTCTCAGCTCTACATCAATAGAAAAATAAATATCATGGTCTAGAGGAATACGAAGAAAATTCATTAGAAATGCAACCATGAACTCAAAAACAACCCATATAAAAATCATAAAACATGATGAGGAAACACTAGTATCATAGACATAAGCCAAATAATACAAGCACCCTCTTTCTATCATATGATGAGCATATAGAAAGGATATAGCTCACCTCATACTTGAATTAGGCATACCCTTCTAAGATATTCTTGGAACACACGACATAGCTAAGTTCTTGGTCTTGGCATAACAATCCAAACTAGTATGATAGGGAGATACCTAATACATACACAAGATAACATCAAAGTCAATGATATCTAGGATAATCAAGTCTGTTAAAGTCTCATACCCTGCAAAGGTAACTACACCAAATTAGTACACTTGATCCATAACTAAAAAATCTCCTACGAGGGTAGAAACATGAAGAGCCATAGCAAAAGGCTCATAAGAACCATTCAAACCAAAAGAAAAATATATATACACGTAAGAGAATGTAGACATGGGATCAAATAACATGAAATAAAGACTATAGAAAACTAAGACGATACCTATAATAACTACATCAGAAGCTTCTGCCTTAGGTCTCCTAGGTATAGCATAACACTATCTATGTATGCTCTCCAACTGAGCAACCCCTTGACCACTACCACAATCTCCTTACATCTACCTTGATCACCTTGAGCATCACCATTATCACTTTGTGAACCACCTCTCAATGCAGAAATTAGATTAGGGCAAAGCTTAAGCTAACAACCCTACGTAGTAGGTCCATACTTATATTGTAGATAATTCTTTGCCAAATGGACAACCTGATGTATACATATCATCCTTTATGACCTGGCTCAATATTAGGCTGTACAAATAAACTAGGATGACCACCCAAGACTAAAGAGCCAAGGATAAAACCTCTACTTGCATGACGTAATGCCTGGCTACCCAAAACTATTGAACCTAAAGGTACATGAACTAATCCTTGTAAAACATCGCAAACTAGCCTACCATGATAATAGCAAATACCTTTACTCGATAAATCTATGCCTCAAAAAATACGACCACTAAACTCACCCTGGCGGTTCACCTTCTCAATGCCTTCCTAAGTAGAATGGGTAATAGACTTAGCCATCTTGGCATGCTTAATAATAATCTAAAATGAAGCCCATGAAATAAAAATTGGGGAAGTAGCCAACTTTGAAGGACCCTCTAACCTTTTTGCAAACTTTTTAATCCTCTCTGACACAAAAGATATGTTGACGGTTGAATACCTTGATAGAGCATAAAAGTGTGCCACATACTCAGGAATATACATAGATCCCTACTCCAAGTGATCAAACTCATCTTGTAATTGATTTCTCAACCTATACAACATAAACCTATCCAAGAAGGCCTCAAAAAATTAGGCCCATGTAATACCAAGCGAACGCAAAGGTCTATAACTAGACAGAGATATCCACCAATCAATGCCAATATTCATTAAATAATAGGTAGTATAAGTAACTCTATGAGACTCAAAGAACATAATACTATGTATATAACACCCTAGATTTTAGGTACTTGAACTTTTATCCTAACTGTACTTACTACTACTACTCTTTATGAGTTGTAGGGAGTCTTGACAAGTCGTAAGGACCCAAATCATATCCTGACTAGTGTATGTGGTTGAGTTATATATTTTGAGTAAGAGTGGTTCCCAATGAGTTAGGTAGACTCATTATAAGTCATGATGTCCCAACCATAATCAAAATTTTGTATATTCCAAGTATTGCTATCCTAGTGAAGACTAGGACCCTACGAGTCATGGGTTCCCCTAATGAGTGGTATGATGCAAATCATAGTGTCAACAGTATGTGTTCCTGATAAAACTGTCTATGCTTTGACCTGTGGTAATGAGTCGTAACATACTATTATGAGTTGTTGTGTGACCCACAGTCACTGGTGATAATTTTTTAATATTAAGTTAAGGGCACTTTGGATATTTCCCTTTTTACCCACAAAGACCCCACCTCCATAAGACATCTTTGGGGCATTATTTTGATACATTAACAAATCAAAAACCCTCTTTACTCTCTTAAATTCCTTCAAGCAAAGCAAGTTAGGGTTTTCTTAAGGTTGAGCATCTACGGGTCAATTCAAGGTTTCTTCTCCATAATTGAGAATCTTTTAGGCATGTTACTCTTTCCCTATTTTTCCTTTGTTAAAAGTATGTGTTTTAAATTATTATTCATATGGTTTTGATGTTGGTTTTTGAACATGGGTTGAGAGTTTTGAATGATTGTTATTTCTGTGATATGTCATGTTTGTATATATATTGGTCATATTTTAAATAGTGGTTTTGAAACTAGTATGATACATGGGTATATTGAATAATCTAGGGAATTGCTAATTTCATAAATTTTATGAATATTGATAATTAAACTGGCAATAACCTCAACTAAATTTTGTGAAAGTTGTTTTGAGTATGAGTAAAATCGTATTGTACTATTTTTTGTATGATCTCATGGAATAAAAAGGTTTTTGAAACATGGTGGTTGAATTTAATGAACAAAGGGAGTCATTATTTCCAAATTAATAAAATTATGAAAGCATATTGATGTTACGTTGCAAGTGTAGTTGGTATGACGATACCAATAGTGTATGCGTAAATGTGTATTATGGTTTAATGAATGAGAATGTGTGGTAGATATTTTAATTTTTCTTTAATAAGGGTTGGCATTTGAGTCATTAAAGTTGTGGTCTCGAGGGAGTAATACTTGAAACTGCAGTTGCCGATGCGGCGGTCTAAATGATCGAGTTGTTTGAATGCCCCTTACTATATTATTGAGAGGTTTGATTAGATGATATTATATTACATTATTGTGTTCTTAAGTCCCCTTGGTAACACTGGGATATTTGTGTCCCTAATTGTGCATATGTATATCCTTTAGTTCGTGCGGCTACACATACTGGTAGCCTTCAAGCTAAGGAAGAACTGGACCCATATAGCTAGTGGGTGGTTTTTTATCTTATGACGGCTGAGCTACATGATCTTGGCTAAAGTTTCAAAGTGCAGGCTAAGCCTTTTCCCTTTCCCGACATATTATTTATGTATGTGTATAATGATGTTCGCATGGTTTTGAATTGGATTTGACTGTCTTTATTTTATCCCTTATCCTTGAGATACATACTAGTACTCAACCTACTAACCATCTCTGGATGTTGTATCCTTATGTGATATAGGCACCAGAGATACTTTTACTTTTATTGTGAAGAGTTAGGTGGATCGGCTTAGTTCTTCGGGCGTTGGAGGCAAAGTGATGAGTTTCATTTCACTAGAAGACCTGGACATTTCATCAATTTCCATTCATTTTTACATTATCATTAACATTATCATGGTCATTGTCTGGGTTGAGGGAATGTCTCGACTCTTTATCGATTTTTAATTTTGTTAGAAGACTTTTTAGATTACTATAGAATTGGGTGGTGATGTTGGCTGGTCATTTTTAGTAGGATTATTGATTATCGGTTATATACATGTCTAAAATTCTTTGAGCTTATCTTATGCTATTTTTTTTTATGTTTGAAATTATTTGTTATTGGGGGTATTATATTTAGTTTTATTAGGTGCATGGGGTGGCCTCCGGTCCTTGTTGGACTTGAGATACCCATCACGGCTAGGCCCTAGTTTGGGTTGTGACAAATTTAGTATTAAAGCCTTGGTTTGGTGTCATTAGGTGTCCACAAAGTCTTATCAAGTAGAGTCTGTTCTATGGGTGTGTAGCACCCACACTTATAAGGGAGAGGCTATGAGGCATTTAAGAATGTTTTTATTTATTGTTGTTATATCTAGGAATATAGATGCTTAGATCATAAAATCTCCTCTAATTCCCGTTTGTTCACTTTTCAGATCATACCTCATAGAAGATTGATGTTCGTGGAAACTACTCTATCCTGTCTGAGTACAATGTGGATGGAACTCATCCTACTTAAGGTTTTATAACTAGGTCTATGTTCGTTGCTTCTAATTGCCCTTGTGGAGTTCCACAAATTCCCCCTAGCCGCCCTAGAATACCTCAGGCTAGTGTGTTTAATACTGAGTTTTGCTAGTTGATTTATTTGCTTACCCTGTTGGTGGCCTCTAAGACTATATGTGTTGCTTCTATTGCTCCATCTTCTGAGGCTACTAGAGTTGGACAATTTATGTGGTTGATTCCCTCGAGTGTGATACATTCTACTAATATAAAGTGTGTGGATTTTGTTACTTATCAATTGAATAATGTGGCATATCAATGGTATGAGGAATGGGATTAGTCCCAGGGTGATGATGTTGACTCAACTTTGAGGGATGACTTCTCTAATACTTTTCTTGATTGCTTCTTTCCTTAGGAGTTGAGGGAGAAGAAAGATGAAGAATTTATGGATTTAAGGCAAGGCAGGATGACAGTAAAGGAGTATGTCCTAAAGTTTCATTAGTTGTCATGATATTTTCCAGAATTAATGTCTACCAAGAGGTCTAGAATGAGGAATTTTATTTTTGGTTTGTCTCGTGATTTGACCTTGGAACTGCCTTATTGAACAAGGGTATGAATATCTCTAGACTTTTGATGTATATGTAAAAAGTGGAAGAGGAAAAGAAAAAACAAGCAGAGATGAGTAAAAGGAAAATAAAAAGGTTTTGTATTCAAATCAGGGTAGAGGTCAGTAGTGAAGTGGGAGAGACGGTTGACAATGGTCTAAGAATAAGTTGGCTAATTCTGGTTCCTAATCTATGGCTAGTGCTCTGTATCTAAAGTCGTCGGGTGGTCATAGTTTTAAGAATTGTATTGGTCCCAGGG
The DNA here is from genome assembly GCA_030864225.1 of Capsicum baccatum var. pendulum. Lineage (NCBI taxonomy): Eukaryota > Viridiplantae > Streptophyta > Magnoliopsida > Solanales > Solanaceae > Capsicum > Capsicum baccatum. The sequence continues at coordinate 148,544,820 of CM061560.1, forward strand.
AACAGGATGCCAAACTTTAGGATAGTGGGTCTTAGTCAGCTCTATCATATCTTGCTTGTAGATTTTATTGTTGGGTGCATCATGGTGTTTGTGAAGAAGGGAGTAACAAGTGCTTTAAATATTGTCTGATTGGTCATATGCAGAAGGATTATCCTTTTAGGATTACTTATAGGGGAAATAAGATCCCTATTTCTATTTCATCAACTCCGACACCAAAGGGTGCTATTCTTGCTTCTGGTTCCAGCGTTGGTCGAAATAATCTGTATGCTCTTGCCACCCACCAAGATTCTAAGGTATCACGCGATGTTGTAACTTGTATGCTCAAATTTTTCTCCGATGATTTATATTGTGTACTAATCTTGGGTCTACCCTCTCTTATGTGACCCTTTATATGGATATTTATTTTGGTTTTCATCCTGAGTGTATTTTCGATCCCTTTTTTCTGTACACCTTGGTGGGTCACTCCATTGTGGCTAGAAATATCTATAGGGGTTATGTGATATAGGTCTGTGGTAGGGAGACCTTAGTGGATCTGATAGAGTTGGACATGTTAGATTTTGATGTCATTTTGGGGATGGACTGGCTACATTCATACATGCATCTCTTGATTGTCATACTCGAAAGGCCACTTTCCACTTTCTTGATAAGTCAGTGATCAAGTGGGAAGGTGATTTTCTAATGCCTAAGGAAAGGTTCATTTCGTATCTTAGAGCTTGAAAATTATTTTTCAAGTGGTGACTCTACCATCTAGTGCATTCAAAGGATTTTAGATCTGAAGGTCTTTCTTTGAAGTTTGTCCATATGGTTTGTGAGTTCCCTGAGGTGTTCCCTGATGATCTCCCTGGTATTCATCCTGATAGGGAAATTGATGTTAGGATTGATCTACTTTCGGACAGTCATCCTATTTCTATCCCTCCCTATAAAATGGCTTCAGCTGAGTTGAAGGAACTTAAGGAGCAGTTGGAAGATCTTTTACATAACAGTTTTATTGGCCCTAGTTTTTCTCCTTGGGGTTCTCTGACTCTATTTGTGCGTAAGAAGTATGGGTCCCTTTGGATGTGTATAGAGTACCGACAGTTGAATAAGGTAACTGTGAAGAATAAATATCTATTTCCTAAGGTTGATGATCTCTTTGATCAGCTTCAGGGTGCTAAGTATTTCTCCAATATTAACCTTCAGTTGGGTTACCATTAGTTGATGATCAAGGAAGTGAATATCCCTAAAACTACATTCTAAACCCGATATGGTCATTTTTAATTTTTGGTGATGTCCTGTAGTTTGACTAATGCACAAAGAACATTTATGGATATTATGAACCAAGTAATCCGTCAATTATTTGATTTGTTTTTAATTGTGGTTATTGACAATATTTTGGTGTATTCTAAGAGTGGTGAGCATCATACCGATCACCTCCACCTTTGTTTTGCAAACCTTGAAGGATCAATGATTACATGAGTTCTCTAAATATAAGTACTGGTCTAATATTATTACCTATCTGGGCATGTGGTTTTGTAGTGAAGGGGTCATAGTGGATGCATAGAAAGTTGCAGTGGTTATGAAGTGGCCTAGACCTATAACTCTAACCGACATTCAAATCTTTTTGAGTTTAGCAATTTATTATAGGAGATTTGTGGAAAGCTTCTCTTTTATTGCTAGCCCATTGACTAAGTTGAGTTAGAAGAAGGTTAAGTTCTTGTGGTTGGATGCTTGTGAGGGTAGTTTTGAGAAGTTAAAAGATAAGTTAACTTCGGCTCTAATTTTTACTCTGCCCGAGGGTACAGATGGTTTTATTGTTTATTATGATACATCTCGGGTAGGACTGGGTTGTGTATTTATGTAACATGGTAAGATGATTTCATATGCTTCTAGGAAGTTGAAGATACATTAAAAAAACTATCCCATGAATGATTTGGAGTTGTTAGTTGTGGTCTTTTCTTTGAATATTTGGTGTCACTATTTGTATGGAGTCTATGTTGACATCTTCTCACACCATAAGATTTTTTAATATGTGTTCACCCAAAAGAAGTTGAATCTCAGGAAAAGGAGATGTCTTGAGTTTCTCAAGGACTATGACATATGTCTTTCATATCATCTAGGTAAAGCTAATGTGGTTGCCGACCCTCTTAGCAGGTTGCCCATGGGAAGCTTATCTCATGTATATGAAGATAAGTAAGGACTGGTGAAGGATATTCACAGCTTGGCTAATCTTAAAGTTCATCTCTTAGACTTTGAGGATGGTTGTGTGATTGTGTAAGAGGTGGCAAAGTCATTTCTTGGTGCTGAGGTGAAAGAGAAATATATTTGGACCAATCTTGATGCAGATCAAGAATGATGTGGGTCACCAAAAGGGTTATGTCTTTCGAGATTAGTAGTGATGGTATCTTTAGGTACTAAGGCAGGTTATGTGTTCCAGATGTAGATGGGCTACGAGATAGGATTTTGGCTGATGATCATTAGTCGAGATTCACTGTTCATCCTTATTTGACAAAGATGTATCAAGACTTCAGATAAATATATTGGTGGATAAACTTGAAGAGAGATCTAGCCAATTTTGTGGCTAAGTGTATGGTTTCCAACAAGTGAAAGTTGAGCAATTGAGGCCCAGTAGTTTGTCTCAAGAGATCAAATTGCCTATCTAGAAATAGAAAGTGATTAATATGGATTTTTTTAGTGGTCTTCCACGGTCCCACCACTAGTTTGATTCCATTTGAGTCATTGTGGATAGGATTACTAAGTCTGCTCACTTCTTGACAGTGAGGACTTATTATTTGGTGGAGGATTATGCTAAGCTCTTCATTTAGGAGACCGTGAAGTTGCATGGTGCTCTAGTGTAACACCCCAAGATCGGGTCCCGAGACGTCACACGGTGCTTAGGATCACAAGTGACCCCAGCTAACCCTTCTACTGGTATAACTCATAAGCAACTGAACAGAAAGTATAAATCTATACAAATCTATGGAAAATAACTCTTTTCTGAATATGATATATACAAAACTAAATTTACAAGATTACAACTCTGCTTTTACAACCAAAACTGAAACAGAATACATCAACTTCTACTGACTGTCTATGAAGCCTCTACTAGTACTTACTGTAGGTATCCGGGTCATGACTCTCTACTAACCCAACTCAATACGACTGAATAAAGAAAAATACAACACTTTGCAAACTGTATACCTAACTCAATCCCTTGAATCAAAAGGACTCATCACCTGCTGACTGGATGTCGCGAACTGACTGGATCTGAAGATGTACACTATACCTTGTACCTACATTCCATGAAAATGTAGCCTACATACAAATATGTGGGTCAGTACCATGGAAACATACCGAGCATATGAGGGTGCAATGCATATATAAAATAATATCTTAATATCATCACAGTTTATAAAATTATGCATGCTGATATAAATGACTCACTTAGCTCGAATTAAAATCATCATAATGATAAGATAGTAAAATATATCGGGTGAGACATGTGAGTCATCATAATAAATATCAATTTACTTCCATCTCCATTCCAAATCATCAAAGCAATCAAATCTCATAACAATTCTCTTTGGAATATATGTTTATTAAATCTTTTGAAAACAATGACTTTCTCAAACTCAGTCTTTCAAACAAATATGTTTTCATCTCAGATAGAAGAATAAGACTTTTCATATTAGATAGGAGAATACACACACGCACATTGGGAGTATCTTACAACCGACATAAATCATGTGAGCTACATGGAGTCCAACGTCTAACACACGTTGGGGAGAGCTGTCCTATCCTTGCCATCAGAGTAGGACCTTAAATCATCAATCCAAACACTAGTGATCACTATATAAATCAGTGTCAGGCTCACAACCTACGGGGGCACATAGTTCTAGGGAAGTACCAATCCTGCTATACCTCCCGCTCGGTGCTAAAGACTACTCTCGAACTTAGCTCAGATCTTTTCAAAAGAAAATCCACTAATAAATATTTCAACAATTCACAACGGGAGCCATCATGCTACCCCTTTCATAATAAATCAATAAAAGTATATTTCTTTTCTCATCTTGGTTTCAAAAACAACCATTTTTACGACCAAAAGGTCAAAGCTTCTTTTATCATCTCAAATTATTTAAACTCAAGGTGTTTATAACACATGATTTTCTCAAAATAATAATCTCAAATAGGGTTCTAAAAACCCATACATCAATATCACCATAAAACCGTCCAAAGTTTCATACTTTATGACATAAGCACAAAAATAATCACTTAAAACTTAAAATTTTAGCTTTATAATCATACATCTTGGTAAAGAAAATTATCTTTGAGAGTCAAATCTCATTGTTCATAAAGCACATAATTTCTCAAAGTACAATCCCAATTAGGACTCAAGGTCTCATACATCAAAATCATATTAAATTTTCTCAAGATTCATGCTTTTCATCATAAATATATATAACTTACTTTAAAATCTGGAAAATTCATCTTTATGTACAAAAATGTCATCATTCTCATTCAATTCAACTTCCAAAACATAGAGAGTATCATAATCTCATGTAAAACCATATAGGGTATAAATTCATGCTTTAAATTCATATCAAAACATGTAAAATCATGTATATTCATAAAAGAAAAATCAATTTGGGCACAAGAACGAAAGAGTATTCTAGTTGAAATACCTCACATACCTTAAACTTGAAGCTTTGAATGAACTCTTGACCTTGGGACTCTATTTGTGAAAATAATGAGTGTTTCTTGTAGCCCTCGAAATGGGGATTCTGAATCTCGAAGAGTTATTAAAAACTCATGATTGAATCTTGAGATATTTGAATTTTTAGGTTGAAACCCTAATGAATGTTCTTGGTGATTTTGATAGAAAGTAAACTTATTTTGGTGTTATGGGAGTTTAATCCCGTGTTATAGACATATATAGGGGTTTTTTTGGCACATGGAAGTGAGGTATGCGGTGCCCTACCCATGGCAGACTTTAAGGTGTGCGTCACACACCTTATGGTAGACATTTATGTATACCTCGCACTCCCACTCCCAATCGCACACATTTGATTGGGCGGCGCATTGCCCATCGCACACCCTTACTGCCTCTCACAAAAATGGGCATAACTCTTCGCTCGGGCATTGTATTTTTGCAAAATTGGTATTATTGGAAATATAATTAAATTATCTAATATTTGATAGGTCTTTCAATGAAAAATTAAAAGTATATTAAGAGATATTCATGTTTGAATTTGAGCCTTGTAGAATCGAGTGTCAACCTTTGGATGAATCAATTGGTCTTAGCTTAACCTTGTTCTATGTCATTGCTATAAATATTTTCCACCTCTAAACTACCCCATAGACTAGGATAATGATCATGCAACTTGTATTCACGTGAGAATCACTTGGATTAGAGCTTACACGCACAGGAACGACGGTTAGAATTCTAGCACAAAAATACGGGGTATTACATTATCTCCCCCTAGGGAACATTCGTCCTCGAATGTGGATAATTAACCTAAAACACAGAGAAATATTAGTCTTCAAGATATCATATGTAAATGATAGAACTGAATCACTGGATCTCAATAATAATAAGCTACTGAACTGGTCTCCAAGTGCATGAATCCTCAAGAAAAATAACATATGGCTAAGATAGAAACGAGAGTGTCAACTTATGAGTAACCATTGCTTTGCACTTAATCTGATCTCATGATAAAGTATGAGAGGTTTATGACATGAAAACTCGGAGTATGACAACATCCCCCTCTTAGGATCATTCGTCCCCGAATAATAATAATTTGATGAAAATACTAAAAAGAGACTGTGATACTACATAGGATACTTACGAACTGAATCATGACTTAATATCTGAAACTGAAACTGGTGCATGAACTGAGCTGAATTCATAATTTAATTGGAAACAAACACATTGCCTCTTGGAATGTACATACGTATAAGACTGCGGATAGTAAGACTAGCTAGAAAATTAAGAATCTATAGGAGCTTATCTTATTACTTGCTAAACTAGATTACAGGATATATGGACTGGATCACACTGACTACCCATACTCAAATGGAGTATTTCTTCAGCACTTTTCTATGAAATTCTATTGACATTAGGGAGCAAAGAATTTTGGGCATACTCTGTACAAGACATTTGACTAAGGAATTACAACATTGATATAACTCTATAGCATGGAATATAATTATATAACTCATAAACTAGGATAGGATTGCTAGGCCGTAGGCAATGTAACTTCTTAGTTTCAAGCTTAGCATCACTTCTCAAATGCTCTCTCAACTACACTATTCCCCTTAAATACCATACTCATTTGATTTAACTTATAATTCTCATATTGGCACTGTGAAATCTTTCTACTAAAGTCTAAATTAAACTATGTTCTCTCACCATGATCAAGCCTAACACTAAGTCACAAGATACAACATGCCAAACCACAATACTATCTAAACCACCAGGTTCAATATTCTATATCTTCTTAGAGCTCACACCCTAAGCATAACATGCCTTACCACTTCAATGACTAATTTAAAACCCTTGATATGGATTCATTAGTTCATATTGCATTCATCATCTTACACCCAACATTACATTCAAGCCTATCATTAAAAATCAAATATAACTTTAAGTCAAATAACCCTAAAGGCATACTTCGCATATTCTCTAAACCTTTATCAACAACAATTTTCTTGCACTATTCTTAAAAACATACACACAATTTCTAACTAACCATGACATGTATCAAAGACTTGGCCTCAATCTTACTTCACACTTTAGCCTTAGATAGAAAAGCATAAATAATCACTTAAAACTTAAAATTTTAGCTTTATAATCATACATCTTTGTAAAGAAAATTAGCTTTGGGATTCAAATCTCATTGTGCTTATAGCACATAATTTCTCAAAGTACAATCCCAATTAGGACTCAAGGTCTCATTCATCAAAATCATATTAAATTTTCTCAAGATTCATGATTTTCATCATAAATATATATAACTTACTTTAAAATCTGGAAAATTCAGCTTTATGTATAAAAATGCTATTATTCTCATTCAATTCAACTTCCAAAACATAGAGACTATCATAATCTCATGTAAAACCATATAGGGTATAAATTCATGCTTCAAATTCATATCAAAACATGTAAAATCGTGTATATTCATAAAAGAAAAATCAATTTGGGCACAATAATGAAAGGGTGATCTTGTTGAAAAACCCCACATACCTTAAACTTGAAGCTTTGAATGAACTCTTGACCTTGGAACTCTATTCATGTAAATAATGAGTGTTTCTTGTAGCCCTCGAAATGGGGATTCCGAATCTTGAAGAATTATTGAAAACTCATGATAGAATCTTAAGATATTTGAATTTTTAGGTTGAAACCCTAATGAATGTTCTTGGTGATTTTGAGAAAAAGTAAACTTATTTTGGTGTTATGGTAGTTTAATCCCGTGTTCTAAACATATATAGGGGTGTTTTTGGTACTTGGAAGTGAGGTATGCGGCGTACAACCCATGGCAGACCTTAAGATATGCATCACACACCTTATGTAAGACATTTATGTATGCCTCGCACTCCCAATCACATAAATTTGATTGGGCGGCGCATTGCCCATCGCACACCCTTACTGCCTCTCACAAAAATGGGTATAACTTTTTGTTTGGGTATCGAAATTTTGCAAAATTTGTACCGTTGGAAAGATAATTCAATTATCTACTATTTGATAGGTCTTGGTATGAAAAATTTCATGTATATTAAGAGATATTCATGTTTGAAGTTGACCTTTGTAGAATCGAGTGTTAAACTTTGGATGAATCAATTGGTCTTAGCTCAACCTTGTTCTATGTCATTGCTATAAATATTTTCCACCTCAAAATTACTCTATAGACTAGGATAATGATCATTCAACTTGTATTCAATGAGTTTTGGTGACTAAGGTAAACATTAGCACCGCTTTCCACCATCAAATAGATAGTTAAGAGGAGAGGATGATATAACTTTTGAAGATATATTAAGGTCTTGTGTGATTTATTTTCATGGTAGTTTAGTTGACCATTAGCCTCTATTTAATTTTATGTGTAATAATAGCTATCACTCAAGTACTGGGATGGCTTCGTTTGAGGATTTTTCTGATAGGAGATATAGGTGTCTGATTGGGTGGTTCTATGTTGTTGAGAATAAGTTGTATGGTCCCTACATGGTTCACCAAGTTATGGTAAAGGTAATGGTGATTTAAGATAGGCTTATGACCTCCCAAAGTAGCCAATAGGCCTACGTGGATGTAAGGCGAAGAGACTTGGAGTTTGATGTGCATGATTTTGTATTCTTAAAGGTATCTCCCATGAAGGGAGTGATGCAGTTTGAAAAGAAAGGAAAACTCAGTCCCTAGTGTGTTGGTCCATATCATATTTTGAGGCGAGTGGGAAATGTTGCTTATGAGTTAGAATTACCTTCGATTTTGGGCTCTATTTATTTGGATTTCTATATGTCGATATTTAAAGAGAGCGTAGGTAATCCTTCCTTGGTCTTTCCTTTGAAAATTATGGGTGACTCAAATTCCCATCTTATGAGGAAGTCCCATTTTAGATTTTGGATCGGCAAGTTCGCTGGTTAGAAGCAAAGGATGTGGCATTTGTAATGGTTGTATGGAGGAACCAAAGGCATGAAAAAGCTACTTGGAAAACTAAGGATGACATAAATTCCAAGTACCCATTCTTGTTTCCTTCTTTGTATAATTGTGTAAGAGTTATGTATATTCCTTAGCATCATTAATTTTTGTCTTTTCTAAAGGTAAATGCGGATGTACTATGTGTCAAAGAGTTCTAACAAAAGCTTTATCCCATCATTTAGGGAGGAATGATCCCAATAGGGAGAATGTTACACCCTGGACCTTTGGTCCTAAAATTTCTAAAATTTTATCCTCATTGCCCTGGCTATGAATCCCCTTTATGAGTTGTAGGGAGTCTTGATGAGTTGTAAGAACCTAAATAGAAGCCAGACCAGCTTGTTTAGCTGAGTTATCTATTCTAAGTACGAGTGGCTCATAACAATTCATGGGGACTCATACAAGTGGTGATGTCCCAACCATAGTCAAACTAGTGTATGTTCCAAGTGTTTCTGTCCTAGTGACGACTAGGACCCTATGAGTTGTGGGATACCCTAACGAGTCATATGAGGAAAGTCATAGGTTCAATAGTATGTGTGCCTGATAACACTGTCTTGGCTACAACTCGTGGTACCCAATCATAATATGTCGTTACAAGTCGTCGTGTGACCCATAGTCACTGGCGATAATTTTTTAGTTTTTTAGTAGATGGCACTTTGTACATTTCCCTCTTTACCCACATAGACCCACATCCATAAGATATCTTTGGGGTGTTATTTTGACACTTAAACAAATCAAAAATCCTCTTTACTCTCTCAAATTACTTCAATTGAAGCTAGTTAGGGTTTCCTCAAGGTTTAGCATCTAGGGGCCAATTTAAAGTTTCTTCTCCATTTGAAAATCTTTCAGACATGTTATGCTTCCGAAATTGTTACTTTGTTAAAAGCATGTGTTTTAAAGTATTATTCATATGGTTTTGATGTTAGTTTTTGAACATGGGTTGAGGGTTTTGAATGATTGTTGTTTGTGTGATGTTTTATGTTTTTATATGTATTGGTTATGTTTTAAATGGTTGTTTTGAAACCAAGTTGATGCATGGGTATAGTCAATAAACTAGGAGATTGTGAATTCCCAAAATTTTTTGAATATTTATAATTGAATTGGCAATAACCCAAACCAAATTTTGTGAAAGTGGTTTTGAGCATGAGTAAAATTGCATTGAACTATTTCTTTAACAATCTCATGGTATAAAGGGGTTATTGAAACATGGTGGTTCGATTTAATCAATAAAGGGAGTCTTTTCTCCCAAATTAATGAAACTGTGTTGGCATGTAGATGTTACCTTGCCATTGTAGTTGGTATGACGATACAAACTATATATGCCAAAATGTGTGTTATTGTTTAATAAATAGGAATGTGTTAAATACATTAATAGGGATTTAACGAGGGTTAGTATCTGAGTCGTGAAAGTGGAGGTCCCGAGGGACCAATACTGGAAATTGTGGTTGCCAACATGGGGGAGTAAATGACCGAATGGTTTAAGTCATCCTTACAATATGATTGGGAGGTTCGAGTCCCCCATATTATATTAGGTTATTGGGTGCTTAAGTCACCATGGTAATGCCGAGAGGTTCGAGTCCACCATGCTGCATATGTACATCCTATGGTTCGTGCGCCTACATGTACTGGAGACCTTTCATCTAGGAAGAGTTGGACCCATATAGCCCGTGGGTGCCTTCTTATATTATAATGATGGTAGAGCTACATCATCCAGGTTAAAGTTTCAAAGTGCATGCTAAGCCTTGTTACCTTTCTCGACATATAATTTATGTATGTATATGACGGTGTTCATATGGTTTTGAATTGGATTTGACTTGTCTTTATTTTATCCCATTTCCCTGAGTTACATGCTAGTGTTCAACCCACTAACCGTCTCATTTTGGTGTATCCCCACGCGATGCAGGCATCAAAGATACTTTAACTTTTCCTGCAATGAGTTAGGTAGATCGGCTCGATTTAACGAGCATTGGGGGAGAAGCGGTGAGCTTCCATTTTCTAGAAGACTTTGACATTTCATCAGTTTCCATTCATAGATTAGAATTGAGAGTTTACATTATCATTAAGATTGTCCTTATCATTGTCAGGGTTAGGGGCATGTCCTAACACATTATTGATTTTAATTTTGTTTGAAGGCTTTGTGGATTACTTTGGACTTAGGTAGTGATGTTAGTTGGTTATTTTTTATCAGATTATTGGTTATTGGTTATAGACATGTCTAAAGTTATTTGAGCATATCCTATGCTATCTTTTTATATGTTTGAAATTCATCCGTTGTTGGGGGTATTGTGTTTTGTTTAGTTAGGTGTAGGGGGTGGTCTTTGATCCTTGCTGGACTTAAGATACCCATCACAGCCAAGCCATGGTTCGGGTCGTGACAATGTAACTTCTCCTAGCATTCAATTAGAAACTCACCAGCATCCTTCCAAATTGCTCCACTAAACTTGGGAGGAACCAGAATGAACCTCTTAAACCTCTTATGATCATCAAAATACATCATTGTACCCAAAGCGACTTGAGGAATAGTAAGTCTGACAGTTAATAAATCCACATGTGGTGGTACCATATATGATGGTTATACCCCTGAATTCAAATACCATAAGCAGATGCCGGTATAGATTATGAATTACCACTAGAAGCTGAAAAATACTGGGTACACATAGGGAACACCCTCCAAGAAACTCAAAAGGCAAATCAATAAATCCAAAAGACTTAGGGTGTCAACTGAACTTTATGGAACTTGTGTTAGCTTCGTACCCTCTATTTGATAGTTATATCTAGCATACATAACCTTAGATTTGGGAGAGGCCTCCGTAGCATATCCTCTATCTAGAGCAGCACCCCGTGCCCATCCTATTCTTCTAGCTCATCCTTAGATCAAGGCTCCTATATTCAGTGTTGTCTTAATGTCCCAAGAGTTCTTAGACCTAGTCCTCACACTCTGTACAGAAAAGTATAGATTATATGTTTAGAACATTGGGTATAAGCATCCGGATGACAAGGAATCAAATTAAAGAAGTTTTTTTCTCAAGACAGCTAATAACCCCCCAAAGATAGATACAAACATTTACTTACCAGTCTGTGAGACTTTACTAAACACCTTCTTGTTACACTTCTGATACCGGTGAACCTAGCTTTGGTACCAATTTGGCACAACCTAAAATTGAGGTCATGATGACAACTAGCAGGACCCAACCCCAGTGGATAAGCCAATTACCTTAGAAAACCAGAATAGCCAAATAAGAATTAAAAATGATTAAATGAGACTTCTAAAGTGAAGCCAGGTCATCAACCATACACATTATAACGGAAGTCTAAATAAAAAACCATAAAACCCAAGAAGTACAGTCACAAGTGTAAGAACATCTAATACAACTTATAATCCAAAATAATACATAGTTTGTCTCTAGAAATATAAATAAAGAAAACTAAAATGAGAAGATCTGGAATCTGCCCGAACTATGGAGCAAACCCGTACCATGAGAATCAGATAATCACCATCTAAATTCAAATACCATGACTAGTAATCAAGCTATGATCTGCACTAACTGCACATAGTAATGATGAGTACAGTCCACTTGCACTCAGTAGGTGTTATAGGCCGATTGAACAAAGTATAAAATAATACAATTAAAGAAATTTTATGAGCACGTCACCTATAAACAGAAAAGTTTCCAAACGGTAGCTCATACCATCTCAGCTAATAGTTCTAACAAATATAGGTATATATAAATGAAGTCAAATAGAAATAAACATTGACAAAATAAAATAGAAACTTTTTACACATCAAGTAACACATAAAAGAAACACATAAAATGCATATGCAAATGCAATATAGTAAATGATGAATTAAATGGTTTGAAATCCATCATATGAATTTTGTAGACACCTATCAAGCCTCAATACTCTCAAAAAAGGACCATGTGGGGTTCACAACTTTTATACTACCTAAAAGTCTCAACACCTCTCTGGATTGTGTTCATGGATCAAGGTTTTTATGAAAATATCTCATTTTCTTTAAAAACAATGTTCCTTAATGATAGTGATATCTCATAGATTTGTAAATATGAATAAGTATATAATGCTCACAATTAAATCAGCATTAAGATAACAAATCCGTTCAATAAATGTATAAGTAGGCCCAGAAATCAACTTAATATGTCAATATTTCATGATATCAGATCTAGTTTGGCCCCATGGGAATAAATATACATGTAAGACATTATTAATATCATATCAACCAATAATTAGGGCATATTTATCTTGATAAAATAAAAAAATGCTCAATAAGACTTGGAATATCTATTCAAGCCCCACACGGGCATTATATTAAGCATAAAGACATTTAAATACACATATAAGGCTAATAATGTCAAATAAATCTTCCATGCGGGCAATACACAATATATAATCTCACGAGTCAACAACAACAAGAATATAATTCCCGATATTGGTTTCACATGATATATAATAGCTCGAAAAATAATTTCAATAGTTATTTTTGTCAGCCTGTAGAATGTTTTACATATTTATTAACTATCTAACCTAGTCTAAAGAAACTTAATTCATAACCTACTTTGAAGTATCAAAATTCAAACCTAAAGTTCTTCAATACAGAACCTTCCCCTTTCAATTATCTCAAAATCAACTAAAACATACAAATACAACACCTACGAATTAAAATAAGATAATCATAATCATATTTACCATATTTAGCTCGAGTTCAAAATAAATTCAAAAAAATGGGCTAAAAACAAATGTGGTAAAACCAAATTTCATTTTAGAAACAAGTTCCTCAAGGTTTTAGGAGTCTACTCCTGATAACCCACAAAAAAAAAGGAGTTTAAAATGAGGCTCAAATTGAAAAGAAATTATTTTAAAGCTTTCCAAGCAAAATCCTAAAAATCATACTTAGAATTCAAGAGTAAAGTGTTTTTGATGATATAACAAATGTAAAGTAATTAAAATAAGGTTTTGGAGATTACCAAACCTCAAATAGTGATTATAACCCTAAACATTGACAAAACAAAAAACTCAAAAGTTCATAAATAATGAAAATTCATAAAAAAAAAGGGTACATATACAACGATGGCTACTTTGACAGCTAAATGACCGCCACAGTGGCTACCGCTAAAGAGGTGTCAGGTAACTAAAGTGGCTAATGCTTAAGCAAATCCTGACTGTTAATGAGGATACTGCTAAAGTAGTCATTCTTATCCATCTACACCAGATATCAGTTGCATCAGCAACTTTGCTAAGTTGTAAAGTTGTCAATTGACCCCACGAAATTCATGTATAATCTCATTAATGAAAATTAACTTTGATACTAGGTTATATTTTATGTTTCAAATTTAATAATGGCCTTGAACTTTGGAAATAAGTTCATTTTAAATAAATTAACCTCAAGGGCCCCCTAAAATCTTTTTTAAACTATTTTTTATGTCAAGGGTTAAAATTGAAACTAAAGATTCTGAACCCAAACCAACCACGCTACTAACCCAAACTTGATATTTCAAATTTAATGGAATCATCTAAATCACTATCAGGTATTCAAAACATCAAATATTAACCAAAGTCAACTGTAGGACTTTTAAAGCTTCTAAAAATCTCAAACTCTTCCACAATCCTTTTGAAGGCATTGAAAATCATGCCAACTATTTTCACACACCCAAAATAAACATGTAGAAACAATGAGAAAGAAAAAATGATAAAAACAGATAAAAAGTAAAATTTCACAAATTAGATCATTACATTTTTCTCGTCCATTAGGTCAATTAGGCCATGCCTAGGGCCCCAAAATTTTGGAGGCCCCATGTTATCTTGTAAAAATTTTTTGGTGCATATTTGTCTATGTGTGTGTGTATATATATATTCCAATCTTTTATTAAAATAAAAAATATCTCATAATTTTTGGGGAAAAAATTCAAATAAAGTTTTACATGAAATTTCCTTTAGTATAAAAAACTATTTGACTGTTTGGGTCATGGGAACTAAAAGAATTAGGTGAATAACATTGTCTTAATCTTGAATATTCCCTAATGCATAATATTTTCTAAAATCATGATTATTCCCTAATGTGTAATAATTTCTAATCCATAATACTAACTCTAACGTTAATGATTTAGATTTGGTTTCTGAATTGAAAGTGTAAACTAAGGAAAATAATAAAAGTAGAAGATAATAATATGATTGAAATACACAGTCAGATTGATAAAATGACTTGAATCATTTCCTAATGCCTATATGGCTTATAGAATAATGCTGACATTTCTTGTTATAGTTGCCTCAACAGCAAAAGGTTTCTCAAAATTAAAATTGATAAAGTCTTAAATAAGACTAATGTCTCAAGAGAGAATAAATGAATTAGCTATATTGCATATTAAAAAGGAACCATTAGAAAGTATTTAATAAAAAAATTATTAGCAATTTTGCCTCTTTTATATATATATATACATATATGTATATATATGTATATATGTATATGTATACGTAACACCCCAATTTTCTAAACCAAAATGCTACACGGTGCTCATCACCCCGAAGGACCACAAGCTAACCCATGACTGATATATGTACCTGTATATTGTATAATATATCATAAAATGTGAAAACATGAACATGAAAGGCCATAAAGTTCGAACTGATTAAACGTCTGATAAAGAAATATCTGAAAAAGGTATAACAATACCAAAACAAGTCATAAATACTGAAAATAATGAGATCTGAATATGTAATCTGACATCTAGTCTGAAAGCCTTTAACTGAACTGAATAAGGAGTTGAAGGAATATGTCTCCAACTAACTCCATCTAGCAACTGATAGTAAATGTAACAATAATCATATCATCCTCAAATGAGAAGGACTCACTGCAAACTTTGAACACTAGAATGCTACTCCTGATCTGGAGATCGTGCCTCTAAACCTATTGTGTAATATAAGAGAAATCACCATAGCGCAAATGCGTCAGTACGTCTAAATGTATTGTGTATACGAGTGAGGTAGGCTAAATGAAAAGGGTTACATGCATAAACAATGCTGACTAATATGAACGTGAGAATACATACATGCATATATAACTGTAATTGAACTCGTGGAGATACTGAGTACTGAGTCTGAATACTGATAGCATGAGTGTACTGATAGATACTGAATAGATGAACGACTATTTCTAATAGTTTGAATTATGAAGAACTGGTCTGGTTGAATGTGTCTAACAGTCCTGAAGCTGAATACTGATATCATGAATTCTGATAATTGACATGACTGATACATGAGTTCAGAAAATTGATATAACTAATTTAACTATGATGATTGGCCTAATCAATGTAACTGATACTGAGCGACTGTATCTAACAGTCTAAGTTCTGATGGAACTGTCTGAGTTTCGTTCTACGTGGAGTAACTAAATCTGAGATCAGTCCTATCTAGCGGGTGATCATGAGTATACTGATAATAAGGATGATTTGACTTAGTTAGAGATCATTCCTATCTAGCGGGTGATCTTTAAATATAATGATTCTGATACTGATTAATCATAGTTGAGATCATTCTTAGCTAATGGGTGATCTTGAAGTCTATTTACAATGATAAGCATTGACTTTATCTAACAGTACTGAATCTATACTACTGAATTGAGTTGACTGTATCTGACAGTCCTGAATCTGTAACTAAAACTGTGGGATGTGTTCATCTAATCGACATGCCCTAAGCTAAGCTGACTGGGGTCGAATCTCTACCCTGACTGGAAGGGTGTCAGTACCACGCCACCAGTAAAGACATCTGCTATGGAGTCAACCCTAATCTAGCGGGTGACTCCTGGATCAGTCCTATATATATAAATGTGCTAATGGGTGACCCTTGAGTATGTCAGTCCTATCTAACGGGTGACATCTTGTACCTATGCTGGCTACGTAGTTATGGAACTTAAGGATTGATTCTAGGGATCTCAGTCCTATTCTAGCGGGTGAGCCCCCATCCCTAGGTTCGCTCGGTGCTAAATCCTACTCCCATCTGAAAGGCATTGAACTGGATAACTGGGCTGAACTAAATAACTTAACTGAACTGATTTGCTGAACTGATACTGATTAGCTGAACTAAAAATAGTATTATTGTTTAGCGAAGCTAAAACTGAGTTTCCTGGATTTCGATGACTGATGAAATGTACTGAGTTCTAAGGACAGGTTGAGAGTACTGAAGTTACAGAGATTGACTCTGAATACTGAAGTTACAGATATTACTGAGTACTAAGATCACTGAGATTACTGAACTACTGAGATTATTGAGGTTACTTGATTTTCCTAAGTCATATGACTGACTAAATTCTATAGATCATGGCTTGACTAAGAGTATCATGATAACATGACATGGCTCTAGGCACACAGCTATAGTTTTTGGGTACGAAAGCAAACTTACACAACATGACTGACTTGATCATAAGATTGGAGTCCATAATTCACATTATCATAAATAGAGGATATTGTACATCATATAGTTCCTCAATATATTAAGCATGGTAGGGAGTGCATAGCTATATTTCATGTGCATATTGTATATCTCCATTATCATACATGTTTCATACCATAATAATAGCAACACATAAAAAGCATAAAATTTCTATTAAAGCATATAGCTAACATGGACTTGTCATTTAGACATCATGGAACCATATAAACATGAATTTCTAGCATCCTAAGCATTTTATCAAACACCTTGCATGCAATCTTTAAGGCATAGGTGTGTTTCATAACTTGTACCATTCTACACTATCTAAGGTTAATAGTTTTCAACTAATAAGCATATATATTCCATGAAAACACCGCAAGATATCATCTTGAAACTTAAACAATAATCATCAATATGTACATACTCATATCACCACAAAACGTTTACAAAATAATATTTAAAACATGGTTCTTGAACTCTATGAACGGATTGGATCCACAAATGAACACTACGCATACCTTAGAAAGGAAACCTTGATGATTTGCTGGAGAGTTCTTGGATTGGGAAACTTAATTCTAGATTATCTTTGAAAAAGGCTTAAATTTTACTTTTGAGAGATGATTTTGATGGAAACCCTAATCTTGTGGTTGAGAGTGTAAGTGATGGTTTTTGAGATTCTTAACTGAAGAAAAATGGGACAAATTATGCCTTTTTGGGTTATAAGTCGTGGGAAGGGAAGGGAAAAAACCAAAATACCCTTATGAAATAAATTCCCTGTTGCTGAAAATAATAGCTGACGACATTTATGACAAGGTGTCAAAAATGTGGTAAGCCGTCAAAATTGTTGTGACATAGAAGCTGGAATTGATGAATTCTGCCTAAGTCTGATGACCTTCGTGGTAGGGCATTGCAAATGTTGTAAGCTACCACGAATGTCATCACTTAGAAGCTGGTTTCTGCCTAAGGCTGACGACCTTTGTGGTAGGGCATCACAAATATGGTAAGCTACCATGAATGTCGTCACACAGGAGATGAATTCTGCCTTAGGCTGATGACCTTCATGGTAGGGCATCACAAATGTGGTAAGCTACCATGAATGTCGTCACACAGGAGCTGGATTCTACCTAAGGATGAAGACCATCGTGGTAGGGCATCACAAATGTGGTAAGATACCACAAATGTCGTCACACTATTTCTAGCCTAACATACTGGAGTAAAATAGGAATAACTCTTTTCTCCAAAATCGTATTTAGCCAAAATTGGTATAGTTGGAAAGATAATTCAATTATCTATCTGTTGATAGGTCATGAGGTCAAAAATTCCAAGTATAATGAGAGATATTCTCATTTGAATTTGACAATACCAATATCCTTCTCAAGAATTCAATCGGTAAGTATTGTTTTGATTAGTCTGATAGCTGAAAGTTATTTGAAGCCTTAATATGCATATAACCTACTCATAAAACTATAAAATAACCATGATGGACTATTTATGAGCTTGGTACATGGCTCTAATATTGGTTTGGATTTCTTGGGGTATTATAATATTTTCCCCTTGGAAATATTCATCCTCGAATGATGACTGCTTAAGAGGGGAGAAAAGATAAAATGAAACAAATATAGTAGTAACGACTGACCATGATTTCATGGCTGACATGACTAAAACCTGAGCATATCATACTGTACATGCATTTCTGATGCATGGGTAGCTGATTTATGAATGTAGGACTGAGTGTTCCGATAAACTGAGAAAGCATATCTGATGCTTAACTGATAATTTGAATCTATGCATATCTGATGCATGATTATATGACTGACATGATACATGAATGCATGACTGAAAGTACTGATAAGCTGACCACGCATATCTGATGTGTGAATACATAACTGAACTGACTCACGAACATATGACTGAACATGCAATGGTAAAGGAACTTACATTGAACTAAACATGAGAACATGACTAATTGTACTACGTGAAATATGGATTGAACATCATGAACTGAACCAAACCTCTGAATACTTGACTTACAGTTGAGGTCTAACTTAAAGGTCAACTTATGAGTACCCTCTATTCTAGACTGAATTCGTTATGCAATGAGAAATTGAAGGATCTAAGGCATGTGAGCGTTAATAGAAAGTGGGGTATCTCCCCCTTGGTTTGCTAAGTCCCTCTAAGAATGCTTACCTTACGGAGATACTGGGTGATGCACAGGGTATCTATAAACTAGATTATAACTAAACTTCGGGAGTCTAAAACTAATGCATGATGCATGAGATGAACTGAACTTGCAACTACTAGGAGGTTCTACCTTGAAATAGTTACTTTCACTGAGATTTTGGATAGCTTGAATTGATGCAAGGATAATAAAACAAGCTATAAAAATCTGACTGCTCGATTGCTAAACTGACTAGCTGGCTTTACTATCTAACTCATATTGAAACATATGCTTGAATGAGAGAAAGAGGTCTAACAATGCGTACTACAAAAATGAAAGACTAGTAACATACCCGAATCTAAGTTAGGGAAACTTTCTTGATTAAGATGAGTCTGGAGTGCATAAAGTCTATTCTGACGTTGACCACTGTTGGTACCTTGCTGATGAAACTCCTTACCCCTCAGTGCCAGAACTCTACACTCTCAAATCCTATGGCCTGGCTTACCACACCCAAAGAATACATCACTTCCTTCAATACATGCACCTAGATGATTCTTACCACACTCTTCGCAAAGAAGATAAGTAAGACCTCCATTTTCACTACCCTGGGCCTCGGAGCCTGGCGCTCCATCATGACAATTATTTCTAGACTTAGGTGTTGGTACATTAGTTGAGGATAGATCTAGGACTAAAAATTTCTAACTATGCTGAGAACGGTTAACACCCTATGACTTAGGCTGAGCAAAGATGAAACTACCTGTCCTTGCTCTCAAACTCTGTCTCTCTCTCATCCTAATCTTCTTCTCCTCTATCTGCTGAGTATGTATCATAAGTTTGGCTAAAGTTATATTACTAATCAACAGGGCACATCTGCAGTGTTTACCATATTATCATTTACCCCTGACACGAATTTACTCATCTTAGCTCTACCGTCTGCAACCACATGAGGGGCATATCTGGCTAATTGAGTAAATTTGAGAGAATACTCCTTTACCATCATACTGCCCTACCTGAGGTTGATGAACTATAGTACCTTAGCTTCTATAAGCTCTAGCGAAAAGAATCTATCAAGGAAAGCAGAGGCAAACTCCTCCCACTCTATAGGGCTTGCATTATCTAACCTTTTTAACATCCACTGCTTGTAGTAAGTATGAACGATATCCTGTAATTGGTATGTGTCTAACTCAGCACTCTAAATAGTAGTAACCCCCATAACATCTATCACCTTCTGAACCTGATCTAGGAATTCCTGTGGGTCTTCATCTGACTTAGACCCTGTGAAGGAAGAAGGATTAATTCGGGTGAAGTCCTAAATTCTAGCTGCAGCTAAATTGGCCACTAGGTTGGCCAGAACGATAGCTGGTCCTTAATTTTGGGCAACGACTGACTGAGAAAGAGTGGTGAATGCAGCCCTGAAATCCACATGAGAAACATGATCGACTAAAGGGTCTTCGGACTGAGAGGCTGACTGATTCCCGTTTCTTCTTTTAGGAGGCATGTCTATAGAAGAAAGGGGGAAATGGATTAGACTGAGATTATGCTCACTAGCACTACATGAATACTGAAAGAAGGGAAATTATTCCTAAAACATCTCATAGCCTCCTACACATAAGTGTGGTGCATAACACACGCATGTACAGGACTCTACTAGATACGGATTTCAGACTTTCTAGGACTCTATTGAACCTTAGGCTCTGATACCAAGTTTGTAACACCTCGATTTTCTAAATCAGAATGCTACACGGTGCTCATGACCTCGAAGGACCATAAGCTAACCCATGACTGATATCTGTACCTGTATATTGTATAATATATCATAAAATACGGAAACATGAACATAAAAGGCCATAAAGTTCAACCTAAATAAATGTCTGATAATAAAATATCTGAAAAAGGTATAACAATATCAAAATAAGTCATAAATACTGAAAATAATAAGATCTGAATATCTAATTGGCATCTAGTCTGAAAGCCTTTAACTGAACTGAATAAGGAGTTGAAGAACATATCTCCAACTAACTCTATCTAGAAACTAAATAGTAAATCTAACAATAATCATATCATCCTCGAATGAGAAGGACTCACTGCAAAGTCTAAATACTAGAATGCTACTGCTGATCTTGAGCTCCTGCCTCTGAACCTATGATTTAACATAAGGAAAAGCACTATAGCGCAAATATGCCAGTACGTCTTAATGTACTGAGTATACGAGTGAGGTAGGCTAAATGCAAAAGGTTATATGCATGAACAACGCTGACTAATATGAACGTGAGAATACATACATACATATATAACTATAACTGAACTCGTGGAGATACTGACTACTGAGTCTAAATACTGACAACATAAGTGTGCTGTTACTGAGATACAGAATAGATGAAAGACTATTTTTGATAGTTTGAGTTATGATGAACTGGTATGTTTGACTATGTCTAATAGTCTTGAAGCTGAATACTAATATCATAAATTTTGATAAATAATATGACTGATACATGAGTTCAAAAAACTGATATAACAGATATAACTTTGATGATCGGCCTAACCAATGTAATTGATACTAATCGATTATATCTAACAGTATAAGTTCTGATGGAACTGTCTGAGTTTCGTTCTACTTGGATTAACTAAATCTGAGATCAGTCCTATCTAGCGGGTGATCATGAGTATACTGATAATAAGAATGATTTGACATAGTTTGATATCAATCATATCTAGCGGGTGATCTTTAAATATAATGATTCTGATACTGTTTAATCATAGTTGAGATCATTCCTAGATAATGGGTGATCTTGAAGTCTATTTATAATGATAAGCATTGACTGTATCTAACAGTACTGAATCTGTACTACTGAAATGAGTTGACTGTATCTGATTGTCCTAAATCTGTAACTAAAACTGTGGGATGTATTCATCTAATCAACATGCCCCAAGCTAAGTTGACTGGGGTCCAATCTCTGCCCAGACTGGAAGGGTGTCAGTACCACGCCACCACTAAAGACATCTGCAATGGAGTCAGTCCTAATCTAGCGGGTGACTCCTGGGATCAGTCCTATACATATAAATATGCTAACGGGTGACCCCTGAGTATGTCATCCCTATCTAACAGGTGACATCTCATACCTACACTGGCTACGTAGTTCTGGAACTTAAGGATTGCTTCTAGGGATCTCAATCCTATTCTAGCATGTGAGCCCCCATCCTTAGGTTCGCTCGGTACTGAATCCTACTCCTATCTGAAAGACACTGAACTGAATAACTGGGATGAACTAAATAACTTAACTAAACTCAATTGCTGAACTGATACTGATTAACTGAATTAAAAATAGTGGTATTGTTTAGCGGAGCTAAAACTGAGTTTACTGGATTCCGATGGCTGACGGAATGTCCTGAGTTCTGAGGACTGGTTGAGAGTACTGAAGTTATTGAGATTGACTTTGAATACTAAGGTTACAGATATTACTGAGTACTGAGATCACTGAGATTACTGAACTACTGAGATTACTGAGGTTACTGGATTTTCCTGAGTTATATGACTAACTGATTTATATAGATCATGGCTTGACTGAGAGTATCATTATAACATGACATAGCTCTAGGCACACAGCTATAGTTTTTGGGTACGAATACCCCCAAGACTCGATGGAAGGAAATTGACACAACATGACTGACTTGATGATAAGATTGGAGTCCACAATTCAAATTATCATAAATAGAGGATATTATACATCATGTAGTTCCTCAACATATTAATCATGGTAGGGAGTGCATAGCTATATTTCATGTGCATATTGTATATCTCCATTATCATACATGTTTTATACCATAATAATAGCAACACATAAAAAGCATGAAATTCATATTAAAGCATATAGCTAACATGGACTTGTCATTTAGACATCATGGAACAATATAAACATGAATTTCTAGCATCCTAAGCATTTTATCGAACACCTTGCATGCAATCTTTAAGGCATACATATGTCTCATAAATTGTACCATTTTATACCATCTAAGGTTCATAGTTTTCAACTAACAAGCATATATATTCCATGAAAACACTGCTACATATCATCTTGAAACTTAAACAATAATCATCAACATGTACATACTCATATCACCATAAAAAGTTTACAAAATAATATTTAAAACATGGTTCTTGAACTCTATGAACGGATTGGATCCATAGATGAACACTACGCATACCTCAGAAAGAAGACCTTGATGATTTGCTGGAGAGTTCTTGGATTGGGAAACTTGATTCTTGATTATCTTGGAAAAAGGGTTGAATCTTGCTTTTGAGAGATGAGTTTGATGAAAACCCTAATCTTTTGGTTGACAACGTAAAAGAGGGTTTTTGAGATAATTAACTGAAGTTAAATGGGAAAAATTATGCCTCTTTAGGGTTATAAGTCATGGGAAGTGAAGGAAAAATACCAAAATACCATTATGAAATAAATTCCCAAGTGCTAAAAATAATAACTGACGATATTTGTGACAAGGCATCAAAAATATGGTAAGACATCAAAAATGACGTCACACAGAAGCTGGAATTGATGGTTTCTGCCTAAGTCTGATGACCTTTATGGTAGGGTGTCACAAATATGGTAAGCTACCATGAATATCATCACTTAGGAGCTGGTTTCTGCCTAAGGCTGACGACCTTCGTGGTAGGGCATCACAAATATGGTAAGATACCACGAATGTCGTCACACAAGAGCTGAATTTTGCCTTAGGCTGACGACCTTCGTGGTAGGTCATCAAAAATGTGGTAAGCTACCACGAATGTTGTCACACAGGAGCTAGATTTAAGGCTGACGACATTTGTGGTAGGGTGTCACAAATATGGTAAGCTCCCACGAATGTCGTCACACTATTTCCAGTCTGACATGCTGGGGTAAAATAGGAATAACTCTTTGCTCCGATTTTGGATTTAGTAAAATTGGTATCGTTGGAAAGATAATTCAATTTTCTATCTGTTTATAGGTTATGAGATTAAAAATTCCAAGTATAATGAGAGATATTCTCATTTGAAGTTGACTATACCAATATCCTTCTCAAGAATTCAATCGGTAAAGAATGTTTTGATTCGTCTGATAGCTGGGAGTTATTTGAAGCCTTAATATACATCTAACCTACTCATAAAACTATAAAATAACCATGATGTACAAAGAATGATCTTGGTACATGTCTCTAATATTGGTTTGGATTTTTCGGGTTATTATAGTATATGTATATATAATTCCCCTCATTAGAGTTTTTCCTTAGGCCCTCTATATGATTGAGATGAATTTTTCTCACTCCTACCTCCATTTTACCCTTATGTAGGTAATTGTTTAGATTAAATAGAAGATCCTTATTAAATAATTATGTGTAAGTATGCACAGTGTGCTAAAGTCATGGAACATTAGTTTGTTATAAAATTCTTTTATCTATTAGAAAGTGTAATACCCTGTACTATTCTTAGCTCAGTTCAGCTTCTAGTTGCATGCATAAGAGGCTTACGGCCTGAAAATTTAACCAAGTGTTGGGGACTTAGTTATTTTTAAGGCTTCTAAACTTCGAGGATTTTTAACTTGGTGTTCCTGACCCTGAGACGTTTGTTTTTGAGTTAATTCATGTTCAGTGATGTAAGGAGCATGTCTTGAAGAAGTTTTAGATTTTTCAAATGGGGTTTGGGTCATGTTTGGATCATGAAACTAGTAAGTTACCCGGATAAGCCCGCGGCATGGTATTAGTCCCGAGGACATACAGACCGTATCACGGTGAGGGAAATGCTCTACTGCCATAAGATCACGTCACAATAAGTTTGTTACATCCAGTTATGAATTTAAATATTAGAGGGGAAATTGGGTCTTTACCCCCATCAACTAAATCATTCATAACACGACTTGGGCATCAGTTAGGGCATAATTTTACCCTTCTTCACCAATTATTCTCTCAAGAAAACCATTCCCTTTCTCCAAGAATACAAATTCAATTCCTTTATTCCCAAGAAATCAAGAATTCAAGTTCCCCAAGTTCAAGAACCTTCAATAAAGCATCAAGATTGGTGTTTCTCTTTCAAGTTAATAGTTTAAGGTGTGTGGGGTGTTCATTCAAGGGTTCCTTTCACCCATGGAGCCCAAAAACCCTCTTTTCAATTAAAGAAGGGATTTTTTTATTATTATGGTATTTTATATTGTTGAAGATGGGTTTAAATTCATGTTTTCACTGTGATTTTAATTTAATTCATCCCATGTATAATTCCATGCAAGATTTTAAATTCCTCATGCTATGAATTTAAGTTTCCCATGTCTTTTCAAGTGAATTCCATGTTTAATCAACAACTTTATGACTTCAGTCATGTAATCATGTTGTTTACCTCTATTTAAAGCATTCCCATATTTAAATTCATGATTCTCACATATTTGATAGAATGTGTATGCTTATGGGTCTTGAACCATGATCTTTTACTATAGTTTTAAGCTTGTTATTTCATTCAATGATCATTCAGTAATGGTGGGTTATGAATACCCATTACCTAAGTGTTTTACGTTATTCAGATCATTCCAGTCATGATTCAGTTAAACTATGAATTCTAGTGTTTACTCAATTGATGTAATCATGATGAGCATTATAAGTTAGGAAATAATGTTCAGTTAAGTTTAATTCAGTTCAGTCCAGTATCGGTGCCATTCAATTAGGAGTAACCCTTAGTATCGAATGAATATAGGGATGGTGCCTCCCCTATTATTTTAGCATAAAGCACTAGTAGCAGTCCCTAAGTTCCAGACCTATGGCATCACCATAGATTTTGAGGGGTCCCCCATTAGTTATGCATGACACCCTCGTCCTACGGGACATCATCCTTGTGGATGCACATTGCTAGTCAGTGTTAGTACCCTTGGCAAGGTACCCACACCCTTCCAACAAGGGTTACAGGTTGGACCCCGATAGCTCAGATTGGGGTATATTAGTTATAGCTAGCTCCCAAAGTCTCAGTACAGTATTTACTGTATCTTCAGTTAAGGTTTGCTTGACTAAGTATTTCAGATTATAGATTATTTCAATAACAAAATTGATATACACTTAGTCTTGTATTCTTAGATTTTAACATGTTCATGCATTCATGCATAGTTACCCTATGTATTTTAGCCATGTTCTAATCTCATATACTAGTACATTCAAAGTACTCATCGTATACTCTTCTTTGCGCTATGATGTTTTATATCATATGTTCAGATTCTCAGTTTCCTGACCGCGCTTAGACAGTTCAACGTACTCAACACCACTAGTGGTGAGTCCTTATCCATCGAGGGAAGGATTGATTATTTTAGTTATTTCAGTAGCTTAGTATATTTAGTCAGTCGAAGTTAGTTGGGGGCTTATCCCATCAAATCCTCGATCAGTCTTAGAGGCTTTTCAATAATTATATGGTCAATTGGATTGTTTTTAGCTTATCAGTCTTTTCAGTATTTGTATGTATTTTAGATAGATAGTTAGATATTTAGTATTTTTATTAGACTTATGGTTGAACCTTATTTTCAGTATTCATATTAGTAATACATTTAGTGTACTATCTTATGCACACATGTACTATTATTATTTTATCCAGTGGTCACAGCAGGTACCAGCTCATGGGTTATCTTGTGGTCATTTGAGACTCTAAGCATCGTTGTCATGACTAAGGGGTAGCCTCGGGTTTTGACAAAACTTGGTATCAGAGCCTAAGTTTATGAAGTGTCCTACAGAGTCTGAAAGCCATCTTAAGTAGAGTCTTGTGTATGGGTGTGAAGCGCGCCATACTTATGGACAAGAGGCTATAAGTATTTTAGGAAAAGTTTCCCTTCTTTCAGTATTCATGTCATGCAAATGAGCTTGATCTCTATTTGAACTCTCTTTCTAACTCATCCTTCATCCCATTTATAGACTATGCCTCCCAAAAGAAATAACGAAAGAAGAAATAGGGACCATCCTGCTTCTCCACCTATTCAAGAAGATCCCCTGAATGAACTTGTCTCTCACGCAGAGTTCAGAGCTGTTTTTACTACTTTAGCCCATTCATTAGTTGCTCAGAACAACCAGTGAGCTATTGTCCTGGCTAATCCCGTGGCAAATACAACTGTATCTAGCATTCAAGATTTCACCCAAATAAATACCCCTTTGTCTTCGTGATCCATGTCTGAGAATAATCCATGGGAATTTCTTAATATGGTTCAGAAGGTGACAGATGTTATGAGGGTTAGTCAAGTGAGAGTGCATAAATGGTTGCTTATTTTTTGTAGGATATGGCTCACACTTGGTTCAAGTAGTGGAAGGAGAACAGTGGTGATAATACTGGGCCTGTCCAATAAGAGGAGTTTGCCATGGCTTCCTTAGATAGATTCTTCCAATTAGAATTGAGGTAAGCTAAGGTATAAGAGTTCATAAATGTGAAGCAAGGCAGTATGAGTGTGAAAGAGTACTCGCTTAAGTTCACTTAGTTGGTGAGGTATACTCCTTCGAAGGTGGTTGATAATAGGTCAAGAATGAGTAAGTTCATGTCTGGTGTAGCTAATAATATAGTTAAGGAGTGTAGGACTGTTATACTGATTAAGGAGATGGGATTATCTAGCCTTATGGTTCATGCTCAGCAGATTGGAGAGAAAAAGCTTAAGGAGAAAGAGAAAGATAATAAGAGGGCCAGAACAAGTAGTTTTAACTTTTCTCAGCTGAGAACAGGGGTGGTAACCAAACTCAATTCCATCAGATATTTTCAGCCGCTGCTCCATTTTCAACTAGTGCACCAGGATAGAGCATTAGGCTCTATGTCCCAAGGTAATATGAATAGTTATCGTACTAATCAGCTTTGTCAAAATATGGTGGAAATCATCCAGGTGAATGCATGGCTGATAGTGATGTGTGTTTTAGATGTGGCAAGCTGGGCCATATGATGAGGGAGTGCTCTGTAGGTATATGGAAGGGTAGGAATGATCGCCAACAGGGTCAGACTAGATCTTCTATAGCACCAACATGTTGTCTAACCCAGCAGGGTGCTACATCCAGTGCTACCAGCGTGTAGTGCCAAATAGGTTATATGTCCTTTAAACTCGACAGGATCAGGAGAATTCTCTCGATGTGGTTACGGGTGTGTTACAAATTTTCTACCTTTATGTTTATTTATTGTTAGGCCTAAGAGTTTCACTCTCCTTTGTAACTCCCTATATAGTAGTAAACTTTGGTGTCAGTCCCAAATCTTTAGCAGAACCTTTCTCAGCATGTACCCCAGTGGGTAAGTCTATCATATCCAGACGGGTATATAGAAATTGCTCGGTTATAATATCTCAAACAATCACCTCAGTATGTCTTTTAGAGTTAGAGATGATGGATTTTGATGTCATTATCAACATGGATTGGCTCCACTCATGCTATGCCTTATTTGATTATAGAAATAGAGTTGTTCAGTTTCAGTTTTCCAAAGAGTCAATCATTGAATTAAGGGGTAGTACTTTAGTGCTTAGGGGTCAGATTGTTTCTTACATAAAGGTAAGAAAAATGATATCTAAAGGGTGCATGTACCATCTTGTCTGAGTCAAATACTCTAGTTCTGAGACTTTAAGTCTCGAGTCAGTTTTAGTAGTAAAAGAATTTCCCGATGTGTTCCCTGAAGACCTCCAAAAAGTTCCTCCTGAAAGGGAAATTGACTGTGGAATAGATCTCCTTGCAGATACCCAGCCTATCTTTATTCTTCCCTACAAAATGGCTCCAATTGAGCTTCGGGAATTGAAAGAACAGTTGAAATATCTCTTAGATAATGGATTCATCATGCCTAGTGTTTTCCCATGGGGCACTCTAATTCTCCTTGTGTGTAATAAAGACAGTTGTCTAAGAATATACATCGATTACCCTAGTAGAACAAAGTCACAATCAAGAATAAATAGCCACTCTCCAGGATTGATGACCTGTTCGACCAACTTTAGGGTGCTAGTTACTTCTCTATGATAGACCTTAGATACAGTTATCATTAACCTAGAGTCAGAGAATGGGATACTCCAAAGATAGCTTTCAGAACTTGGTATGGTCACTTTGAATTCCTAGTTATGTCTTTTGGACTAACGAATGCCCCTACAACTTTCATGGACTTTCTAAACAGTGTTCAAGAAGTACTTGGACATGTTTATCATAGTCTACATCAATTATTTCTTGTCTATTCCTATAGTGAAAATGATCTTGCAGACCATCTCAGAATTGTATTACAGACTCTTAAAGCCCATCAGTTGTTCACCAAATTCAGTAAGTGCAAATTTTGGCTAATATCGGTAGCTTTTCTTGGCCATATTATTTCCAGTAATGTCATTATATTGGACCCTCAAAAGACTAAAGCAGTGAGAAACTGACCTATACCTATCTCTTCATTAGATATTAGGAATTTCTTAGATTTGGCTAGCTATTACAAATGATTTATTAAAGGGTTTTCTTCTTTTGCATCAACCAAGTCTCAATTGACTCAGAAGAAAGTCAATTTTTAGTGGTCAAATTCTTGCGAGAAGAGTTTTGAAGAGTTAAAGACTCTACTCACTTCAGCCCTAATATTGACTTTGCTAGATGGTTCAGAGGGGTTTGTAGTTTACTGTGATGCTTCCAGAATTGGTCTTGGTTGTGTATTAATACTGAGAGTTAAGTTATAGACTATGTCTCTAGACATCTTAAGCCCTATGAAAAGAATTATCCTACCCATGATCTTAAGTTGGGAGTCGTTCTTTTTTCCTTGAAAATTTGGAGACATTACCTTTATGGATTTCATGTTGATATGTTCACGGATCACAAAAGTTTGCAGCATCTGTTCTCGTGGAAAGATTACAATCTTCATTAGAGAAAGTGACTTGAGTTATTAAAAGATTATGACATGAGTGTTTTGTATCATCCAGGCAAGGACAATGTAGTGGCAGATGCCCTTAGTAGATTATCTATAGGTAGTGTTGCTCATGTTGATAATGATAAAAAGAAGTTAGTCAAGGAGGTTCATCAGCTTGCTAGATTAGGTTTTTGGTTGGTTGATTCAGCTAAGGGTAGTATATGGGATCAAAATAGTTTGGAATCTTCATTGGTTGCCGAAGTAAAATAAAAGAAAGATAGGGATCCCATTTTGGTTAGGTTGAAGGAAATAGTTGGAGATCAGAAAGTAGAGATTTTCTCCTAAGGGGAAGATAGTGTTTTTCATTGTTAGGGCAGGTTATGTGTTCCATGTGTTGATGGTTTGAGACAGTGGATTTTGGCAGAAGTGCATGGTGCATAACTTCCATTTATTCAGGAGCCACTAAGATGTACCATGACTTGCGGGAAATCTATTAGTGGAATGGTATGAAGAAGGACATTGCAAAATTTGTAGCTAAGTGTTCAAACATCAGTAAGATAAAGTTGAGCACCAAAGTCCTAGTGGTACATTCAAAGAGTTCAGTACCCCCACTTGGAAGTGGGAGGTGGTGAACATAGATTTTGTGAAGGGTTTTCCTCATATGTATCATTGGCATGTTAAGTTTGGGTAATTATACATAGAATGGCAAAATTAGCTCATTTCTTGTTAGTTCATACTTTGTATTCAGCTATGGATTATGCTAGGATTTATATTAGAAAGTTGGTTAAGTTGTATGGAGTTCCTCTATATGTCATTCCAGATAGAGTTACTCAGTTCACCTCTCACTTTTGAAAGGTTTTTCAGAAAGGTCTTGGTATAGAACTTTGTCTTAGTACAGATTTTCAATATCAAATAGATGTTCAGGTAGAGAGGACCATTCAAACCTTAGAGGACATGCTGATAGCTTATGTTATTGATTTTAAAGGTAGTTAGTATGACCGCTTACCTTTGATTGAGTTTGCCTACAATAACAACTATTGCTCCAGTATTCAAATGTCTCCATTTGAGGATCTCTATGGGAGGAGATGTAGATATCCTATCGGTTGGTTTGAGGCATGTGAGGCTACTTTGATAGGGCTAGATTCAGTGTTCGAGGCAATGGAGAAAGTTAAGTTGATTAGGAAGAGGGTGAAGATAGCCTAAAGCCGTCAAAAATCTTATGCATATGTGAGAAGGAGAGATCTTTGGTTTGATGTTGGTGACTTAGTCAATTTGAAAATCTTTTCGGTAAAGAGAGTGAAGAGATTTGGCAAGAAGGGGAAGCTTAGTCCCCGCTATGTTGGCCCTTATAGAATTTTGACCCATTTCAGGAAGGTAGCGTATGAGCTAGAGTTGCCTGCAGATTTAACTTAAGTGTATCCAGTGTTTTATGTTTCGTTGTCAAAGAAATATATTGGCGATTTAGCCATTGTTGTTCCTTTAGAAAGTACATATGTTCAAGATAGTCTTTCCTATGATGAAGTCCCTGTTGAGATCCTTGATTGACAGATTCATATATTAAGGAACAAAGAAGTTCCCTTAGTTAAAGGTCTATGGAGAAATCAGTCTGTTGAGGGAGCATCTAGGGAAGCAAAAGCAGATATACATACTAAGTACCCTTATCTTTTATCTGCAAACTCGGGCTTGGCTTGAGGTAATAGTTTTACTTAGATTGACTCGTTTCCATTCTTAGTTCCAGCTATTTAAAGATCCTCATGTTATTGTATCCACTCATGACATCAGTTCAGTTCACGTAGGATTTTTTTGACTCAATTATGTAATCATGTTTCCATCCATGCATATTCAGTATGTGGTCTCAATTACCTTTGTTCAGTACTTTCAATATAACTAGTCTCATTCGAGGACGAATATTCAATAGTGGGAGATATTGGAATACACTCTACTATTCTTAGCTTAGTTCAGCTACTAGTTGCATGCCTAAGGGGCTTAAGGCTTGAACATTTCACTAAGTGTGAGAACTTAGTCATTTTTTAAGGCTTCTAAACTTGGAGGATTTTTAACTTGGTCTTCCCAACCCCAAGATGTTGGTTTTTGAGTTAATTCATGTACAAGGATGCAAGGAGCATGTCTCGGAGAAGTTTCGGATTTTTCAAATGGGATTTGGGTCATGTTTGCATCATGAAACTAGTGGGTTACCGCGATAAGCCCATGATGCAGAATTAGTCCCGATGGCATGTAGACCGTGTCACGGTGAGGGAAATGAACTAACACGATAAGACCGCATCGCGGTAAGCTTTTTACGTCCAGTTATGAATTTAAATGTCAGAGGGGCAATTTGGTTTTTTCCTCCTCAACCCAATTGTTCATAACACGACTTCGACATCATTTAGGCCATAATTTTTACCTTTTTCTCCAATTATCATCCCAAGAGAACCATTCCCTTTCCCTAAGAAGACAAATTTAATTCCTTTATCCCCAAGAAATCAAGAATTCAAGTTCCCCAAGTTCAAGAACCTTTAAGAAAGCATGAAAATTGGTGTTTCTCTTTCAAGTTAATAGTTTAAGGTATAAGGGGTGTTCATTCATAGGTTCCTTTCAGCCATGGAGCCCAAAAACCCTCTTTTCAATTAAAGAATGGATTTTTCTATTATTATGGTATTTTATATTTTTTAAGATGGGTTTAAATTCATATTTTCATGGTAATTTTAATTCAATTCAGCCCATGTATGATTCCGTGAAAGATTTTGAATTCCTCATGCTATGAATTTGAGTTTCCCATTCTTTATTCAAGTGAATTCCATGTTTAATTAGCAACTTTACGACTTCAGTCATGTAATCATGTTATTTTCCCCTATTTAAAGCATTCTCATGTTTAAATTCATGATCCCCACATGTTTGATGGAATGTCTATGCTTATGGGTTTTGATCCATAATCCTTTACTACAATTTTAAGCTTGTTATTTCATTATATGATAATTCAGTGCTGGTGGGTTATTAAAACCCAATACATAAGTATTTTTACAAGAATTCGCATCATTTCAGTCATGATTCGGTTAAACCATGAATACTATTATTTACTCAGTTGATGTAATCATGATGAGCATAATAAGTTATGAAATAATGTTCAGTTAAGTTTAATTCAATCCAGTCAAGTATCAGTGGCATTCAGTTGGGAGTAACCCTTATCACCGAGTTAACATAGGGATACTGTCTCCCCATCTAGTTAGGCATGAGGCACTAGTAATGGTTCCTAAGTTCTAGCCCTACGACTCCACCATAGATTTTGAGGGTTCCCCCATCAGTTACGCAGGACACCCTCGTTCAACGGGACATTAGCCTTGTGGATCCACAACGTTAATTAGTGTTAGTACCCTTGGCAAGGTACCAACACCTTTCCAGTAGGGGTTAAAGGTTGGACCATCCTATTTTGTCATGTTTTCATGTGTTGGCACCTTAATTAGGTCATATTCCTATTAAACTCTTGAATTTGTATCGATTATGAGCTCTCGTCTGACATAGCATAATATGTGGAGTACACTCTGCTTTGAGAGTGTCATGAGCCGATTCAAGAGTCGTGATGGAACCTACTAAGACCTACCAATAGATAAGCCAACATTGTAACCCGAAGCTAATGCAATGTCTTACTTTGGTAGAATCGCCCAAAAAGGGCCACAATAGATGAACACAATCACAAACCATAATGTTCCACAATAAAAAATCAACTACAAATACCAATTCCCATGAGCTAAAAATATTTGTACAACAGCATCTACATTCGACGTTAGGAAATACAACTCAATTTTTTTATGAAGATTTTCTTCAAGGTAACAACAATCCAAGACTTTAAGTTGTAGGAACAACCCTAAACATGCTTTTGCTACCAAATGATAAAAAAATAACCTAGAAAAGATAAAAACTAGCCTAAAAGAAAGAGATAGAGCCGAGACACTATAACAAGAAGGAAAACACAATCGAACTTAAGAGAATAGGCAAGAAGAACATAAACTAAGTGCAAAAATGTAAAGATGGATATTTTGACATAGAAACATAAAAACCAAGAGAACCAAGGGATGTATCAAATCCCAAGACCCAAATGACCTATATGAATAACACCAAGATCTTACGTTGACACAAAAGGAACTCAAGCTTCCCCAAGCACTAACGTTTCTAAGCCAAATGTCAACAGTAGTGAAATCCACACTAGATGCTAACCCTAGTTACAATTTTCACAAAAGGAAAGAAAAAATATTTCAAAGTTTTTCTTTTAATAATATTCAATAACTAATGAGAAATAAGCCTAATCTATTTATAGATATTACATAAAATACCGCAATTCCCTTAATGAAACCAAAGAATAGGCGTCGTTGGAGTCTAGGCTTTGGAGTGGTTCAAAAGGTCTATACGCACTTTCATCTCCTTGGGTATGTCTTGAACTTGGCGTTTTGAGAAAGGGTTTGTACTTTTTGCACCCATATCATCTGATACCAAATTATATAAAATAACCTAGAAATGATGAAAACTAGTCTAAAAGAAAGAGACGAAGCTGAGACACTATGACAAGAGCAAAACACAATTGGATTTAAGAGAATAGGCAAGAAGAACACAAACTATGTGCAAAAATGTAAAGATAGATATCTTAACATAGAAACATACAAACCAAAAGAACCAAGGGATGTATCAAATCCCAAGATTTAAATGACCAATATGATTAACACCAAGATCTTACATTGACAAAAAAAGAACTCAAGTTTCCCCAAGCACCAACATTTCTATGCCAAATATCTACACTAGTGAAATCCTCACTAGATGCTAACCCTAGTTACAATTCTCACAAAAGAAGAGAAAAAGTGTTTCAAAGTTTGTCTTTCAATAATATTCAATAACTAATGAGAAATAAGCCTAAAGAGTTTATTTATAGCTATTAGGTAAAAAAACACATTTCTCTTAATGAAAGTCAAGGAATAGGTGCCCTTGGAGTGTAGGCTTTGGAGTGTAAAAGACCACAATACTCTTAATGAAAGCCAAGAAATAGTCACCCTTGGAGTGTAGGCTTTGGAGTGGTTCATAAGGTCTTCACACACTTTTATCTCCTTGAGTACGTCTTGAAATTAGCTTCTTGAGAAAGGGTTTGTACTCTTTGCACCCGTAGCACTAATACAATCACAATCACAGTAAGGTCAAGATATAAAAACATCCATTAAATTATAAGCAAGAGAACTCACCACAGCATACCATACCATCGGGGAGTACACTCAAAAGAACATAAAGTGAAGAACTCATCACGGCATCTTATACCACTCGAGAGTACATTAAAGAGTCAAATCACCAAGTATATAATCATATAACTAACTCATGGGTATCCATCGTTTACTATCTTTCGCGTGAATGGCCATTTGTCTAGCTCATAATCATCATCAATTACCACCACATAATTAATATATCTCAAGTACTCACAATTATATCATAGTCATTTAGATATCTAACCTATCCATATACTCTATCTACTCTTTATTAACTAACCAACACTTATTATGAAACAACTAGTTTGCTAGTCATCATAAGGACTCCAATCATTAGCTTAACCGATTTCTTATAATCCTCCATCATGAGATAGCAACTGATTATTTTCTACTAAGTGGCCAACATCCACATCTTACAACCAAACCATAATCAACATATAACCAAAACTCATTCCTAGTTATCATAGGGTAACTACCCATCATATAGGAAGAGGTTACATATTATCAAACTCACTTAGCTATCTATTAACCAACATTTTTACTAGTTAGCCCCATAATTCTCTAAGTCCTCATTTAAGCAACCAACGATATTAAATACTATACATTAATATCACTAATCATTAATAATGCTAAGCCTATTATCATCATTTGCCATTTTACAATCATAATTACTAGTTACCATAATTTAACTAAACAAGGTTCACCAATAAGCATTCTAGGCTTCTAGAAATCGAGTAATATTACAAGTTTATATATAAAACTAGTTATCACATAACCAATTACACTAGGCGAACTTCCATAATTAATTCATTCATTCAAGCCGACTATATCCACTAGGTGAATCCTTAGTTCTACACATAGTTATACTTACCAATTAGCCTTAACTCATTATTCGCTACATTCTATTTCTATTAGCTAAATAGCATTAACAAGAGCCACGCCACTTAACAAGTGATTAATAGTATAGAATTATAAAAATCTTTCCAAGGATAACATCAAAATCCTAATGCACATACGGGTGGAATCATACAAGTGAAAAACCATACATATACATACATATTTAGGTATGCTTACCATACATAGCATTATAATAGCTTCGATATATCCTTTAAGTTTATTGGGAATCACCATAATATCATTACCTCTTTTGGTTTTATCGGGCATCATCATAGCATCAATATATCTTCTTGGTTTACCAAACATCATCATAAAATCAATATATCCTCCGGGTTTAACGGGAATCATCATAACATCAATATATCCTTCAGTCATGTCATGCATTATCATAACATCACTATGTCTTCCAGCCTTGTCGGGCATCAACATAACGTTAATATGTCCTCCGGCCTTGCCGGACATTAACATAACATCAATATATCCTCTGGATTTACCGAGAATCATCATATCCTCAGTATCCATCAACACATCAATATGCATACATATATATAACCAAATTAATAACAAATACAAGCCCAACGAAGAATGGAGCGGGGAAAAAAGTAAGAAAAAACACGTCATAGCTCATCACCATTCATTATTAATACAATAAATTAATAGGTGCATAAGCATGAGTATACATAAGGTATGAACATCCCACACATTACCATGTTTAACATGATTATTAGCATGATCAATAACAAGTCATGGTTACACTTTCTATAACCCTTCTTTATTAGCATAATTCAAAATACTAGCACAAAAGGGTTCTTTTGCACAATCATAGTTTAATCAGTAGGCTCGAACATAATATGAGTAATAACATAATCCAAGGCTTACATAGTAAACTAGTCAATAAATTAAGTGACCGAAAAATCATGGATTTAATTTACAAGATTATCCATTGCTATTCAAGTGGTGACAATAAGGACACAATCAAACATTTACACTATTCCTAAATCAACATCATGACAAAACTATTTATTGGGTTTAGCCATCACATTACCAAAAGCACATTTTAGGTGTTCAACACATATCTAGGTCACTAATGAAGTTACATAGTTCAAGCTTAAGGCGGGTCAAGTTCTGCTTCTAATATCCCAAATTATA
This sequence comes from Capsicum baccatum var. pendulum, assembly GCA_030864225.1. Classification (NCBI taxonomy): domain Eukaryota; kingdom Viridiplantae; phylum Streptophyta; class Magnoliopsida; order Solanales; family Solanaceae; genus Capsicum; species Capsicum baccatum. Next base: position 148,582,175 of record CM061560.1, read on the forward strand.
TTCTTCAAGTTTAACTTCTACCCAAAATTATACTATGTTATCTACATCAAGTCTCAAAGGCTTATCAATCCTCACTTGTTTTATAGGACAATTCTTCCTCAAGTATTACTCTTAAGTCATCCAAGCACCTAAAGTTAATTTACAACTTTACAAACTAGGCCAATATACTAATAAGGTGAGTGAACAAAGTCACTCTTATCTAACTAGAGTAACTATAGCATTCTCATGCTATTTATGAGACAACAAGTTCAATTAGTCAAGGATCTAGACTAAGAGTCAAATATCATACTTAATAGGTTCAATAGCCTAAATGTTTCAACTAATCCCAAGCATTACTATTTACCATTTCAACATCTAATACACCACCCAATCTTATCAAGATATCATAAGTATACTACAATAAAGCTCAATCTAACACAAGTAACCCATACCTACTTTGAATCCAAATATAGCTCACGAACCAACAATCTTTGCTTTTCCTTTTCTCGAAGCTTCTCCAAGGATCCACACATTCAAAAACATAATCTATGCATTAATACGAGAATAACAACACCCATTTTACACCATTGTACTTCGGATTAAAAATGACACAAAAAATCCCTAACTGGGTCCTACATATGAAAAAAGTGTTTTTGAGACCAACCAAATGTTCAAATACCATTAGGGAGTTATAATCCTTAAGAAATTGGTGTAAAATAACCATGTTTGGGGCTAAAATCAAGCATCAATCCATTTGGGGTTTTGGGCCTTATAATCAAGAAATCAACACCAAAATTGAAGGAATCTTACTTTAGATTTGATGTTAATCATGAAAACACAAGCTCTTCAAGTTTTCAATCAACACTCAACACATACTTTAAAGACTGCTCTCTCTATTAGGGTTTATGGAGCTCAAGACTAAGGGAAAATGGCCAATTCTCAACCAAGTGAGAATTTAAATAGACCTTGCCCAAGCCCTCAAGAGCGGTGATCGCGAACATGTGATAGACCATGATTGTGGCCATCACGATTGCACCATTCGTACTAAGATTACGCTATCTCTAACAACAACAGATAACACCTGAAACTTAATTTTTTTCCAAGTTTTAGCTAATACTTTGAAATGCATTCAGAATCCAATATGAGAAAACAAAGTATGTAGCCATACTAATTTTGATGCTTCAGATGCGTTGGCAAAGTCAAATTCTATTCGAGGTTATTTCGACCAAATGTGGTCCCTACACCTGAATTTCTAATTTCTTAACTTTCCAACCAATAGGGCGAAATGAGTTTGGGTGTGGTGGGACCCGAACTTTGGTTTGATATTCCAAAGCTCCTGGCATAGTCAAAATTTATATCCGATATAGTTTTACTTAAGTTTTTACTCGGTGGCCATTTGTAATCAAAGAAAACTGCTAAACATGAAAATGGTTCTAAAAACCAAACGAACTGTTAGGTTACCGAACTATCAGTTCCAGTCAATCATAAATGACTTTGGACAACTAATGGAAAGCTCTATCGGCAAAAATAACCGAGATAATGAGAAATGACTTGAAGGGTCATTATAGAGAGAGTGGAAGACCCTAGTTTTATGGTTTAGATTTTTTTAACCTCTTATATTTGCTAACCTCAATTTATGATTATTATCTTCATCTCTTTCACCACCGCCCTGACCTTTAAAAAGAAAATAATGTTTCCTCAAAGTGTGTTTGTTTTTTATCTTTCTTTTATTGTTTTCGCTGAAAATTCTCCTTCTTTCCTTGATAAAATTAATGGAAGTAGGAAGATTTATAGTTCAGATCCCACATCATGACACAGACCTCGCTGCCATCAGCTCATAATTCTTCCTAAAAATATAACTACCATTAAAACCGATAAAATTTTGATCAACAGTGGCTACCTTCTCTCCATCGCCTTTTTTTAATTCTTTCTCATAGAAGGTTATTTCTTTCATAAAACTCATTTTTATCTAACCTAACTTTTCTATAAAAATACTTGTATCTATTACTTTCTTTAGTGATGGATTATATTTTGATGTTGCATCACAATTTGAAGTGGAAGAAGATATATATATATATATATATATATATATATGGAAGTAATTGTGGTTTTTCTTTAAAGAAAATGAAGGTCTTTCTCAGGAACGAAGAGGACCCATAGGGATTAGGGATTTTAAAAGATATTATGTTTGGCTCCAAAGTCTTTTACTTTCTTTTGTTTGATTATTCAGGAGAAAAATCCAGTTGTCTTTATCTTATGATACGTTTAACACGTCACTCACGTGTAGACTTCAGGCATTTTTTTTGTTGAAAAAAATCATAATAAACACACTTTATGTAAGATTCAGGGGTTAAATAGGAACATAGCATAATTAAGGTGTCAATACGAAAAAACAATACAAGTTAAGGGAGTCGCTTAGGCGCTTATTTATTCTGCCAAGGCATTCAGTAAATATGTAATACCCCAAACTTTCTTTAAGTAGAGTTTCATCCTTAAGAAGAGTAGGGGATGACTTTCCAAGTGAGAAATATTTTAAACCATGTATCATTTCTCTAATATCTACTTTTTTTTCATGTGGAGAATTGAATAAGCTTTCCATCATTACCAAATTCATCAAAATCCGATGTCGGGGTAAAAAGATATGGACATTTTACAGAAAGATGTCTGAACTGCCCAGGTGCGACGGGCAGCCTGACGGACCGTCAAGCTAGCGACGGGCAGGCTAACGGACCATCGAGCTAGCGACGGACCATCTCCCATAGTTGTCGCCATGAGGTAGAAACCCCATACACTGGCCAAGTGCAATGGTCAGGACCGACGGACCATCGAGCTAGCGATGGACCATCGCCCCAGGCTGTCGCGATGAGATAGTTAGTCCTAGTTCTGGTTCAGGTGCAACGTTCAGTCCGACGGAACGTCGATCCAGCGACGGACTATCGCACCCCACCGTCGCATGTCCCATTCAATGATTTTTAGTCATTTTAGAAAGGGTTCCACTATTTTTAGCACCTATTTAAATCAGATCAAGGCTCACAACTTCATTATTCATCTATAACATCAAAATCTAGGGTTTCTTTCAAGATCAAAACCCTTCTTCAAGAAAACTCAAGAAACCAAGAATCTCTCCAAGAACCTTCAAGAAAGAGTCTCCTAAGGTATGTTAGATGTTGATCTTGGGTTTCTTCCACCCAAGAAGTCCAAGAATCCTTTTTAAAATTATAAAGTTTATGTATTTATGAGATTTCATGATTTATGTGTATTGAAGTTCATGATTATGTGTTGTTGAGTTTTAATTCATGATTTAGACTACAGGTATTAAGAATTGATTCTAGCATGTGATTAATTTTGTAATGTTCATGATAAACCTTCTTTAAGTTGCATCTCGGTTGATGAAATCATGATACTTGGGTGTAGTATTTATTGTATAACTAAAACATGCTCCCCACATGTTTGACAAAATACTTATGTGAAGGAAATAGAGTCAATATAGCATGGTTAGTAAGAAATCCCCAATTATGTATAAGTTCATGTAAGCCAAGTGTTTGTTGAAAAGCCTTATTGAATGATTTATGATATTTTGTATGCATTTCCATTCACGTGTATTCATTAATGAGTGAAATTTGAGATATTGGTATGCACTTCCTATACCATTACATGTTCATGATATTCAAGTGATTGGAGAGATGTCGCATTGATTATGTTGTGTATGATAGCCTATTGTTATGTCATGTACGAGTTATCCTGTTTTATGATATTTATGTTATCGAGTCTTGGGGGTATCTAATACCCAAAATTTAGCTACTTATCGAGATTTGAGTTAGTCTCAAGATAATCTCAGTCGTGCTATGCTCAGTAGAATTCAGATAGTTACAGAACTTAAGGAAATTTAGTGATCTCAATATAAGTGCAATCCAGTATCAATATCAATCTAATCCGACTTAGTAGTTAGTTCCGACTCAACAGTATTCAGAAGTATTCAGTATTCAGTATTCAGCTCAAACTTCAGTGAAACTCAGTAGGCTAACAAGAATTCAGTAGAATTTAGCCAGATAGTAGAATCCAAGTGCCATTTCGTCAGATAACAGAACCAAGTGAACTCAGTCAGACCAGTTAAGAAATATGAACAGTAATAGATTCAGCTTAGTCTAAGTTCAATTAAGAATCAGTTCAGAGTCCTTCAGTTGGGAGTAGGAACTAGCACCGAGCGAGTGCAGGGATGACGGTTTCCCCATTAGAGAAGTAGAGTTGCTAGTAACAGTCCTTGAACTCCAGAACTGCATAGCTAGCGTAGGACCAAGAGTCATCCGTTAGAGGCTTTTTGGAAAGATGTATCAGTGTTCAGTTTTCAGTTTTGAGTATTTTAGACGTTTTGAACCTTATGGCAAGTTTCCGCCAGTTTTTCACATTTATTTCAATATATTATGCAGTGCTCAGTTCATGTACTGGCAGAGAGTTCGCTTGTGGTCCTTCAGGATCATCAGCACTATGTGGCATTCCGGTTCCAAAAAATTGGGGTGTTACAAAATAAGCTGGCATAGTAGTTCATAGAGAAAAGATATAAAGACACCATTAATGTTGTCTCAATATTCAAAAAAGACACTTAAATTTTGTGGTGGTCCTATTATTTTACTAAACAAATTTAAAATAGTATTATCAAATCATTTTTGGACCAACCCCAATTTATAAAGTGTAGATATTAATTACGTACCAATCATTAATTGACACATGTCAAATTGATTTTAGCTCATCTTCTAATTATTTATTCTATTTGTTTCCTTTTCTCTCCCCCTCCCCCTCCCTTGGGCGATTTAGAAAATATTTTTTTTGCTGGAATTTTGGTGATTGACAAATCATTTTCTACTTCAATTTGTCCTTTTACCTCTTCATCTTTTTTATTAAAATAAACACAGCCAACGCTGAAATCCACCACCAATAGTTCAATAATAAAAAGGGAAGAAAGGAAGAAACACCAAGAAAATAACTTTGTATTGATCTTTAACATCAAAATGTACTAATAAGTAGATCCATAAGCAAATACCCCATCCCTTCCAAATTACCTGTTCCAAATTGAGATGACACAACAATTAAGAAAATAATGATTGGTAATGTAACTTTATCATTTTGCCCCTATTAATTGTGTCATGCTGTTAGTTTCAATATTGTCGGAGTTATTATATGGTTGATACCAAAACACTTTTTGCATGGATAATTAAAAAGTACAAATGGTATCAGAGCCCAGTTATTTAAAAAAATACAGCAGTAGCATATATGTTTGAATTTAGATTGGATTGGATTAACTATGAGAAGACCATTTAAAAACAGAGAAGCTTTTAGAAAAATTAAAGAATCTTTAATTAGTAAGCAGAGAAGCTTTTAGAAAAATTAAAGAATCTTTAATTCGTAATTATTCATAATATATAAGTCTAAATAAAATAAAAGAAAACCCACAAAGATTATCCTACCTAATTACCTTAATATCTAGTATTGAAGCAAAATTAATAATCCATTTAAAATCTAGGAGAATGAGACACATACCACCTAATTATGATAAAATCAGATTTAGATATCCAACAAAATATTATAAATATGGTTTAAATGAATAAAGTACAAAAATACAAGGAACTAAAACAAATTATTTCTGAAAAACGTAAAGAATTAAAAATAAGAATAGAAAGACTACATTATAATATATTTGCTGGAGTTAGTGAAAACTCAATAAATACACAAAAAGATGAAATATCAAAATTAGAATCACAAATAGATAGTTTAGAATATATATATATCAACATGAACTATTTACAATAAAATGAACAAAGAAGAATTTATAATAGATGAAAAAATATATGAAAATCACGAAGGATTAAAAATAAAAATAGTATTTTGTAATCTAGGAAAAAGATATAAGAAAATTGGTGAACATTTATATTTAATGTTAGAAAAAGTAGAATTAAAATTAGAAGATAAATTGACAGCTATGGTAAGAATAGAAAAGAGAAAATGAAGAAATAGATAGGAAAAAGAAAATAGAAAAAATAAAAGAAATACGAAATATGGAAGAAACTAAAAATAGTAGGATTGCTGAATTAGAAAAAGAACTACAAATGTTAAAAGATTTGTATGAAGAAAGACAAAAAGAAAAAGAAGAAAAAAATAAAGAACAAAAATTACTAAACAAGATAAATCAATTTAAAGAAAAATTAGAAATAAACAATAAAGAAATAAAAAACAAGGAATTAGAAATAAATAATATAGATGTTGAAGAGACAGATAATTATGATTCAGAAGATAGTATAACATATACAGAAATATTAACAAATCCAAATAATTTAGAAATCAATGAAGAACAAGAAGTAATTAATGAAGAAAACTTAGAAAATATCAACACAGAAATAAATACTCTTGATAAAAAAGAAGATGAAAATATAATACCTAGAACATCAGAAATAAGAAAACCTACATATTATAAGAATAAGTTTAAAAGATATAATATAAAGAATGAATATGACAAATGGACATCAAAACAAATAGTTAATAAAAATTATAACTTTTTAGACTTAGACTGTGTAATAGATACAGAAAAAACAATACAATTATGGATAGGATATATGACAAAATAATTATTAGATAATACTATAAACATAACAGATGCACCAGAATATATAGAAAGAACACTAATAGGAATAGTGAAATTATGGTTTTCAAATTTAACTGAAAATAGCAAGAAGATATTAAGAACTAATAAACCTACAGAAGGAACATCATCAACAACAACTAAACTAACACCTATAGAATTATTAAAAAAATATGAAACAGCTATAAAAGATGAATTTGGTAGTATGACAACAATAGAAGAACGAGATGAAAAAAAGATAAAAATAGGAATTTAATGTTAAAAGTAGTAATATGTAATATGTGTTATATAGATGAATATACTTGCGTATTTAAAGAATATTATTATAAAGGTGCATATAATATAGAAGAAAGTAAAGAAATAAGAAAATTATATTTTAATAAATTACCCGAACCATTTAGTTCAAAGATAGCAAAGAGTTGGGAAGAAGCAAAAATAGTAGATACTCTAGGAGCAAGAATAAAATTTTTACAACAATGGTATAGAAACTTATGTGAAAAATATAGAGAAGAATTAAAAATGGAAAAAACATTGATAAGAAATTTAGCATGTTACAAAAATAAAATAGCACCCCAATTCGGATGTAAAGAAAGATATTATAAGAAAAGAAAAAGACATAAGAAATATAAAAAATCAAAATATAAATACAAGAAACCAAGAAAAAGATATTATGTAAAAAAATTATAAATACAAAAGACCATATAGAAAAAAGAAATCTATAAAAGAATGTACTTGTTATAATTGTGGAAAATTAGGACATTTAGATAGAGATTGTAAATTACCTAAAAATCCAAAAAATAAACAAATATCAGAAATAAAAATAGAAAATACAGAATATATGCAGATAGATTATATAGATTATGAATTAGAAAGTGAGGATAGTATATATGAAATTTCAGAAAATGAAACAGATAATGAAATAGATAGTTAAATAGATGAATCAAATGACTAAAGAAAATATAAAAATAAGAACAAAGGAAGAATATTTAAATGATGAAGGAACAGACTAAAAAATAATATTTGACATTAACATATTTGATGAAATAAAAGGAAAAGAATTAGACTTAAGTGTAGAAAAAATATTTAAAATACAAACAATAAAAAATATGTTTACTAGGAAAAAAGAAGAATATTATGTAGTAAGCCAAAAGGAACATGTAATAGACTGTAGATATGCAAAAGGTAAAGCTAGTATACCACTAGTAACAAAAAGAATAATTAATAAAGAGATAAACGATATAAAAAGTAGAGACCCAATAAAATATGTACACCTTGGAGGTATAGAGACATTAATAAAAACATCTTTTAGAGAAGGAATAGATACACCAATAGAATTATATTTAGCAGATGATAGAATTATAAAACCTATAGAAAAAAGCATAATAACTGCCATAAAAGGAAATTTAATATACCAAAAATTTAAATTCATAATAAGTGCAAATTATTCTGTAGCGGTAACAGATAAAAATATAGGTAAATCATTAGTATTATATTGGAAAATATCAGGAATAGAACTAACCCCAAGAAGTAAAATATTTATAGCAAGATGCAAAAATTTATATGTATTAACAACAAAACATAAAATAACAGGAAAAACTAAGATTAACAAAATACGAATAGAAAGTCCATTCGAACAAATTGTAAAAACAATAGATTATAATGATTATAGCTATAGAGACATAGATATAGAAGAAAATTTAGAAATAATAAATGATAGAATAAATACAACGAAAAGAATAGCTGATGAAAAACCAGAATCATCAAGCTCATAAAAAAGAACAAGTTATGAAATAAATTCAACAAATAATTTAAACCAATATTACATAACAGGAAAGGTAAATGAAAAAGAATACTCTTAAATACAGGACAAGAAGAAAATTATATAGCAAAATATCTAGTAAAAAATGAAGAAATAAAAACTGATAATGATATATACTCAGATCTACCAAGGAGTTTAATAAATAGTAAAAATATAACAGAAAAAGAAATAATAATAGGAATTAGAAAAATAAAAATAGAATTTGAAGTAAAGGAAGAAATGCAAAAAACAGACATAATATTAGGAATAAAATGGCTAGAACAAGTAAAACCATATAATATAGAACATACACAATTAACCTTAACATATAACAGAGAGAAATTATTCTTAAAAAAAGCCTTAACATAAAATGAAAATATATGTATTAATGAAGATAGTAGTAGAAGGATATTACTGTAGATATTATACGTCTATGATAGATACAGGAGTAGAAGCTAATTTATGTAGATATAATTGCTTACCAGAAAGCAAATGGGATAAATTAAAAACACCAATAATAGTTAAAGGATTTAACAATGAAGAAAGCTTAATTACTTATAAAGCTAGGAATGTAAAAATACCAGTATGGGATAAGATATTAACAATAGAAGAAATTTATAATTATGAACTAACATCAAAAGATATACTTTTAGGAATGCCGTTTTTAGATAAATTATACCCACATATAATAACTAGAACAGATTGGTGCTTTACAACACCATGTAAACAGAAAGTAAGAACAAAAAGAGTTAATAATAAAATAAGAAAGAAAACTGATTGGATAAAAGGAAGTGAAAAAATTACACAAAAGTTAGAAAATATAAAAAATACTGAAGCTACAATAGAACTAGTCGTATTCTCGATAAATAAAACAGAAATAACTATATTTTCAATAAATAAGATAGAAATAATTAAGAAAAAATTAGAACAATTATATAGTGAAGATCCATTAAAAGGATGGAAAAACATAAAACTACTATAAAAATTGAATTAATAGATAAAAATAGCATAATAACCCAGAAACCATTAACATATAATTTTGACGATTTAAAAGAATTTAAAATGCATATAGATGAATTATTAGAAAAACAACATATGCAAAAAAGTAATAGTAAACATAATAGTCCAGCATTTATAGTAAATAAACATAGTGAACAAAAAAGAGGAAAAAGTAGAATGGTTATTGACTATAAAAATTTAAATGCAAAAACTATGACATATAATTATCCAATACCAAATAAGATATTAAAAATAAGACAAATATAAGGATACAATTATTTTAGTAAATTTGATTGTAAATCAGGATTTTACCATTTAAAGTTAGAAGAAGAATCTAAAGAATTAACCGCATTTACGGTACCACAAGAATTTTATGAATGGAACGTATTACCATTTGGATATAAAAATGCACCAGGTAGATATCAACATTTTATAAATAGTTATTTTAAACAATTATCTAAGTGTATAGTATACATAGATAATATATTATTATATACAAAAACTGAAGAAGAACATTTAAAATTATTAGGACAATTTACAGATATAATAGAAAAATTGGGAATAAGTTTAAGTGAAAAGAAAGCTGAAATTATGAAAAATCAGATAGAATTTTTAAGAATACAAATAATAAGAGTGGAGTAAAATTGCAACAACATATAGTACAAAAGATAATAAATTCGAAAGAAGAATTAGATACAAAAAAAAATTACAATCATTTTTAGGATTGTAAACCAAGTAAGGGAATATATTCCAAAATTAGCAGAAACTTTAAAACCACTACAGAAAAAATTAAAAAAGGATGTAGAATATAACTATAATGAAGAAGATAAAAAAACAAGTTCAGAAAATAAAATTACTTTGTAAAGTATTACCAAAACTACAATTTCCAGATGAAAATAGAAAATTTATATATATAGTAGAAGCAGATGCTAGTGAATGTAGTTATGGAGGAGTACTTAAATACCGATATGAAGTAGAAAAATTAGAACACCATTGTAGATACTACTCAGGTACGTTCAATGAAACAGAAATAAAATGGAAAATAAATAGGAAAGGATTATGTTCATTATATAAATGTTTGTTAGCATTTGAGACATATATTGTATATAACAAGTTTATTGTACGAACGGATAATACACAAGTACGCTGGTGGTTAACAAAGAAAATACAAAATTCAGTTACAACAAAAGAGATTCTGAGACTAGTCTTGAATATATTAAATTTCACATTTATAATTGAAGTAATTAGTACTAACAAAAATGTTATTACAGATTACATATCAAGACAAAGTTATACAGACTGATATAATAGAAGAGGATACTCTAGAAAAAATATTCAACACCCTAACTACGCTTTCAATGAAAGTGGACAGTATGGGTAATGAAATAGAAAAGCTAAAGACTAATGAAGTTAAACTGAAGTCTATAGCTATAAATCAGCTAAATCAGTAGTGTGCAGAGCTATGTCGATCGGAAGACATTAAAGTTCCAGAGCTAGAAGGAGACGATGGGACACTCCATAAAACCCATAACGCTTATCAATCTACTTCTGCAGGTACAAGTAAAGGAGTTAGGAAAAACACAAATATGAACCTAAACAAGCTATTTGATAAACTATATATAACAAATACATCAAAAGATCCCATGTTTATACCCCCACAAATTACCACATACCGAGATAGTTTAAACCAAGACAAAAGACTTACAACTACACAGCCCAGACATATATAGAAAATATCTACAATGTACAAACCTTTATAAATACTAACCCGAGAGCTATAAACATCCAAGAACCAGATACAAACTATATAACCCAAAGATTGACCGGATATAATAAGCTAATTGCTTTACCTAAAACCAAACCAAGTCTAGTTAAAACTTGCTATGAATTTGGACTACTCAGTACTGTATATACCTCTGACGGAAATGAGATATCCACTATACCAGAAATATATGAAGCATTTAGCATTTTTAAAAGAATAACCAAAGGTACCCTATTTTTTATAAAAATTTATACGGCACCAGCAGAGATATTATATGATGAAGTTAAAATACCCATACAAGTTGTAAAGATAGGAATGACACGAGATATGATTATACCACAAGATATTATTTCACAACCAGAAATACCTACAATTGAGATACCAAAATTTTATGCGAATAAGAGGATTATCGGACTATCTACAATTTTGCAAGAGCTAGCAAACACATACCCCAACCAAAATCTCATATGGAGTTATTATTCAATAAATCATGTACTAATATATTCAAATTCAGAGGAATTACGAGAAACAAATATAGAAACTATTAGGCAATGGATTCTGACGTTACTCAAACCAGAGACAGAACCTATCGCCAGAGCTATCAGAGAAAAATTTATTTCAGAAGAATTATTAACCAGATATTGCAAGACAATTGGACATAAATATCCAATAATAAATGTACAAAATTTAATGGAGGAGATAATGATATCCCAGAAGTTCACCTAGAATAGAAGAAAAATCAACCAAGTAGCTAAGAACGCCAGCTGGAAGATACAAGATAAGAAGCAATAATGGAGATATGAAAAAGCAGCAGATACGACAACGAGAAGATATCAACGGAGTAATAATAGAAGACAAGCTATTAAATTGTGAAAGCGACATGTAAACTTTCACAATTTGTTTTACGTAAAATATTGAAAACTTTTGTATAGGCTAAACTTTTGTATAGGCTTTTGACTATTATTAGTCTAGGCATTAATAATTTTTTTCTTATTAGGAGACTTTTTGTAAAGTAGACTAGGTAGATAATTTTAGAAACGTGAATACTCTTGTAAAGTTTCAGTCTATAAATAAGATGAACCGAAGGCATTGCAAAGCAAACCTTCATGTGTTGAAGCAAAAACTCTCTCTTGTCCACAACAAATATTTTGCTTAATTATTAAAAAATAGATTTATTTCAATGGAAAAAGTTATGGAAGAACAAACCTTAGAAATATCAAACCTACCCGAACAGGTATATTTATTTATGATTATGAATAGCTAAATTCATAATTTCCAGCAATCATGGTATGATAAAATAAATTCATGTTAGTTACTTTATAGTAGAATTATTCGAAGAATAATATGTTAAAAAGTTTATTAGCAAAGTGGAAAAGGAGAAAAATTCCTAAGAACTATGTCATCCTAAAGGTGAAACCAATGAGACAAGAAGCCATGGTGGGGAGTAACCAGAGTAGAGGTGTTGTTTAAGGAAAAAATATCCAGATTACCATGCTAATAGTGACCGAAGAACATGTTATTTAAGAATAATCTAGTATATAGTAATCTAAGATAACCATATTTGGTTATGTACATGATTGAAGGGAATATTTTAAAAATAGCAATATTATGAAAATGAATAATTATTTATCTGATGTAATGGTAGATAAATTTAAAATACTTATTTTGTATGCACTTAAGGATATAAAAGTAGTAGATATAAGAAAAATCATATTAGAAAAAGCATTTGGTAAATATTATATGACTAGAATAAATTACATACCATACCTACCTAACTACTCTTACAAATACTTACCATGATAAATTACATATATCTAGAATTTTTGAAAAAAGATATGAGAAACATACAGTTAATAGAAAAATAGATGAAAGTAAATTTAGACAAATACATGGAAACTAAAGATATAAAATATATAGAATTTCTTAATGAAAATATGCAAGAACTACTAAGACTAAAACAAACAACTACAAAATATTATAATAAAATATTTAGTCAATTTTAAATGATAGATAATCTTAAAGTCTTAATCTTATATATACTTAGAAATATAGAAATTATAGATATTAAGAAAATAATATTAAAAAAAGTATTAAACTATGAAATTGAAACTATAAATTGGATAGCATAGTTATACCTAGATAATTACCCAGATGGATATTATTCAGAATAAATAAATGTTAGAATATATAAAAAAAATTAGAGAAAGGCAAAATTGGATACATGAAGAAGTTAATTACAGAAATCAACTTGGAATAGAAAAAAGACAACTAGAAGAAAAATTACTTAAAATGAAATTAACCTTAGAAAAAGAAGATACAGATAATGATTTATTTAATACATACGAAAAATTATTTAATACAGATGGAAAATTACCTATACATGAACAACAAATACTAGTTAATCAGATAAACAACATAAACCTACGCATTGAATATAGCAAAGTTAGAATAAAGTACTACATAGAAATTGCTAAAATTTCAATAGGATAAAATAATAAACTACACAAATTAATGAATACATCTTACGAAAAGAATAAATCATTAAAAGATATTGAAACTAAACTATATAGTTTATACCTGGAATACAAAGATTATATAATACTAACGAAGATCCTAAAACATTAGATAATTGAATTATGATAATATCTAATTTAGAATATGAATTAATAAAACATCTTAAGTCAAGAGGATAAAAATGAAAATTAAACCAACCAATAAAATACACGAAATACTTTACTTAAAAATAAATACTTATTACTTAATAACTATTTATCATCTAGTAAAGTTATCATGTCTATCCGCACCCGATTATAGGATTGCCTAAGTCTTTGCAACATTTTTCAAGATTTGATAATTCAATACTAGTAATAAGGAGTAATCAATTATTAAGGATATAATGGAAGAAAAAATTATTTTATCTTGATTAATGAAAAACAAGTAAAATGAGAAGTTAAATTAAAAAATTTAAAACAAATAATTTAAAATGGAGGGAGTATTTGTTTGGAATGAGGAGCGAGGGTGCGGTGGGGACTAGAATATCTCAAAACAATGCGAATCAAAATACTCACTTCTTTTTTGATACGATACGTGCAATTAATTTAGCCGCTCCTCTCGTTGGTGGTATCAAACTTCTTTGATATCATGTCCCGTCATCTTATTTTATTTTATTTTTCTATTGAGTCAGTACTTCGGTTAAACTGCCTTAAGTTTTACTCCCTTTGAAGTAATTTTCTTTTTAGTATATTTTAATAAGAGTAAATTTTTTCTTTTTAATAATTTTTTAATTTTAATTTTTTATGTGACATATTTAAAACTACAAAATTATATAGTATTTTAACGTATTTAACATATATTTAATTTAAAATTATTAGATTCTAAAGTCTTACTCCTTCTATTTTGAAATAAATGAATTGTTGGATTTTGACACACAAATTAAAAAAAATATCAAAGACATAAATTTAATATAAATTTTCATTTTTATCCCCAAAAAAAAAAAAGTGCAGTCACTTTTGCTTATCAAATTTATAAGGATAATTTTGGAAAAAATTCAACGAATTATTTATTTTGAAATACTAATAAATACCCTTAACAATTTATTTATTCCGAAACGAGCAGTATTAATTTTCTCAAACAAAATTAAAACAAATGAAGTGCAAATACTCTCCAAGTGGACTGCAATGGACCAAGCGCCTCATATTTTGAAGAGATAAATAGAATAACGAAAATATAGTGGGAAGATATTTTGTTACTTATTAAAATTAAAATAGTGAGTGAATTATAGTAGGGCCAAAGGGTACATATTCTGTCAGATATTCAACCTTAAAAGAAGCAAACACTATCAACCTCAGCTATTACAAGAGTGGGACGTTATTCCATTTTAGGAAACATCACTTTAACTGAAGTCATTTTAGTCTGACTGGCTGCACGCTACACCGCCTTATAGCTGCCACCTCTCCGAAAATAACTCTCTAATTTAGGTCCCAAAAAATAAAAATAAATTAAAATGGTCACATCAATAATAAGCCATGAAAAAGGAGAGATCCTTCCATTATTCCACGAAGGAGGCTTTTTGCAAAGGCAAAATGGAGTTCTCTTTTACCTTTCTGATTCTTTGGTGGAGTTTGGCGAAACGCACAACGGCTAAAAGCTTTAAGCTTCTGTGCTTTATTTGTTTTGATTCATTCACATCTTCAATCAAGTGCCAAGTGACTAGTGAATTTGTTTCAGACTCATCCATCATCATTTTGTCACAGCAAATATTGAACCAACTCTATCAGTAATAATAACACTGACCGGGTCACAGCAAATATTGAACCATCTCTATCAGTAATAGTAATACTGACCGGTGTCCTGTGATGTTGAACTTAAAAATGTTAAAAATTAATCCATAAAATTATAACTCATTTAATTGGTTTAGGTTTGGGATGATTTTATTAATTTAATTTATTTTAATTCATAGAAATTTGGGTTGATATTTGGTCAAATTGATTCATGAGAAATCTCAATATTTTTACAAAGACATTTTAAAAAAATTAAAATTTAGTTATAATTGGAAAGGTTGGGTTTGACCGGTATTTTAATTCATTTCAACTCAATTCATTTCAATTTAAAATTATAAATTAGTAGCGGTGCAGATAATTAACTTATAAAGATAACTTGTAAAATAGATCCATTGCGGATAACTAACTTGTAAAGATAACTTGTAAAATAGATCTATTATATATAATGGATATATTTTACTTTGTGATATTATTTCATCCATATTTTCTCTCCAATATTTTAAATATTTGTAGTCTATCATTTTATCCTGTAGTAATTACAGAGTTACAGATTTCTGTATAATAATTTATCCTAATTGTGCTGTAATGTATATCTAATTCTAGATTTTCAATGTTTTTTATTATTTTGTGTTGTTCTTCTCGTAGCGAGTTTTTAAAATTATATAAACTATCACATGTACTTTTTCCTAAATTTTCTAAGGTTTCTTCTATCCATATTAATTTTTCTTTTAGATTCTCCATTATTTTTCTAATTCGGTTTCTATAATTAATTTCTTTAGTTAGATTATCTTGATTTTCTCTAGTTTTTCTGATATATTCTAACATCTCTTAATCTGAATAATATCCGTCTGGATAATTATCCAGGTATAACTGTGCTATCTAATTTATAGTTTCTATTTCATAGTGTAATACTTTTTCTAATATTATTTTCTTAATATCTATAATTTCTATATCTCTAAGTATATATAAGATTAAGACTTTAAGATTATCTATCATTTAAAATTGACTAAATATTTTATTATAATATTTTGTAGTTGTTTGTTTTAGTCTTAGTAGTTCTTGCATATTTTCATTAAGAAATTCTATATATTTTATATCTTTAGTTTCCATGTATTTGTCTAAATTTAGTTTCATCTATTTTTCTATTAACTGTATGTTTCTCATATCTTTTTCCAAAAATTCTAGATATATGTAATTTATCATGGTAAGTATTTGTAAGAGTAGTTAGGTAGGTATGATATGTAATTTATTCTAGTCATATAATATTTACCAAATACTTTTTCTAATATGATTTTTCTTATATCTACTACTTTTATATTCTTAAGTGCATACAAAATAAGTATTTTAAATTTATCTACCATTACATCAGATAAATAATTATTCATTTTCATAAAATTGCTATTTTCAAAATATTCCCTTCAATCATGTACATAACAAAATATGGTCATCTTAGATTACTATATATTAGATTATTCTTAAATAACATGTTCTTCGGTCACTGTTAGAATGGTAATCTGGATATTTTTCCATTAAACAACGCCTCTACTCTAGTTACTCCCCACCACGGCTTCTTGCCTCATTGGTTTCACCTTTAGGATGACATAGTTCTTAGGAATTTTAATCCGTTTTCACTTTGCTAATAAACTTCTTAACATATTATTCTTCGAATAATTCTACTATAAAGTAACTAACATGAATTTATTTTATCATACCATGATTGTTGGGAATTATGAATTTAGCTATTCATAATCATAAATAAATATACATGTTCGGGTAGGTTTGATATTTCTGAGGTTTGTTCCTCCATAGCTTTTTTCATTGAAATAAATTTGTTTTTTAATAACTAAGAAAAATATTTGTTGCGGACGGGAGAGAGTATTTGTGCTTCAACACATGAAGGCTTGCTTTGCAATGCCTTCGGTTCATCTTATTTATAGATTAAATCTTTACAAGAGTATTCACATTTCTTTCGCGTTTCTAAAATTAGTCTACAAAAAAGTCTCCTAATAAGACAAAAATTATTAATGCCTAAAATAATAGTCAAAAAGCCTAAAAAGTCTAAAAAGTCTAAAACCTAAAAGTTTGATCTATACAAAATTTTTCAATACTTTACGTAAAATAAATTGTGAAAGTTTACATGTTGCTTTCACAATTTAATAGCTTGTCTTCTATTATTACTCCGTTGATATCTTCTCGTTGTCGTATCTACTATTTTTCCATATCTCTATTATTGCTTCTTATCTTGTATCTTCCAGCTGGCGTTCTTATCTACTTGGTTGATTTTTCTTCTATTCTAGCTGAAATTCTGGGATATCATTATCTCTTCCATTACATTTTGAACATTTATGATATGGATATTTATGTCCAATTGTCTTGCAATATCTGATTAATAATTCTTCTGAAATAAATTTTCTCTGATAGCTCTGGCGATAGGTTCTGTCTCTGGTTTGAGTAACGTCAGAATCCATTGCCTAATAGTTTCCATATTTGTTTCTCGTAATTCCTTTGAATTTGAATATATTAGTACATGATTTCTTGAATAATAACTCCATATGGTATTTTGGTTGCAGTATGTGTTCGCTAGCTCTTGCAAAATTGTAGATAGTCCGATAATCCTCTTATTCACATAAAATTTTGGTATCTCAATTCTAGGTATTTCTGGTTGTGGAATAATATCTTATGGTATAATCATGTCTCGTGTCATTACTATCTTTACAACTTGTATGGGTTTTTTAACTTCATCATATAATATCTCTGCTGGTGTCGTGTAAGTTTTTATAAAAAATAGGGTACCTTTGGTTACATTTTTAAAAATGATAAATGCTTCATATATTTTCGGTATAGTGGATATCTCATTTCCATCAGAGGTATATATAGTACTGAGTAGTCCATATTCATAGCAAGTTTTAACTAGACTTGGTTTGGTTTTAGGTAAAGCAATTAGCTTATTATATCCTGTCAATCTCTGGGTTATATAGTTTGTATCTGGTTCTTGGATGTTTATAGCTCTGGGGTTAGTATTTAAAAAGGTTTGTACATTGTAGATATTTTCTATATATGTCCAGGCTGTGTAGTTGTAAGTCTTCTTGTCTTGGTTTAGACTATCTCGCTATGTGGTAATTTGTGGAGCTATAAACATGGGATCTTTTGATGTATTTGGTGTATATGGTTTATCAAATAGCTTGTTTAGGTTCATATTTGTGTTTTTCCTAACTCCTTTGCTTGTACCTGCAGAAGTAGATTGATAACGTTATGGGTTTTATGGAGTGTCCCATCGTCTCCTTCTAGCTCTGGAACTTTAATGTCTTCCGATTAACATAGCTCTGCACACTGCTTAGTTAGCTGATTTGTATCTATAGACTTCAGTTTAACTTCATTAGTCTTTAGCTTTTCTATTTCATTACCCATACTGTCCACTTTCATTGAAAGCGTAGTTAGGGTATTGAGTATTTTTTCTAGAGTATCCTCTTCTATTATATCAGTCTGTGCAGCTTTGTCTTGATATGTAATCTGCAATAACATTTTTGTTAGTACTAATTACTTCAATTATAAATATGAAATTTAATATATTCAAGACTAGTCTCCGAATCTCTTTTGTTGTAACTGAATTTTGTATTTTCTTTGTTAACCACCAGCATACCTGTGTATTATCCGTTCGTACAATAAACTTGTTATATACAATATATGGCTCAAATGCTAACAAACATTTATGTAATGAACATAATTCTTTCCTATTTATTTCCCATTTTATTTCTGTTTCATTGAACGTACCTGAGTAGTATCTACAATGGCGTTCCAATTTTTCTGCTTCATATCGGTATTTAAGTACTCTTCCATAACTACATTCACTAGCATCTGCTTCTACTATATATATAAATTTTCTATTTTCATCTGGAAATTGTAGTTTTGGTAATTCTTTACAAAGTAATTTTATTTTCTAAACTTATTTTTTATCTTCTTCATTATAGTTATATTCTACATCCTTTTTTAATTTTTTCTGTAGTGGTTTTAAAGTTTCTGCTAAATTGTTCTCCCTATGAGGCACAATTTTTTGTTTGAAAGATCCTAAACTAAGTTGTCAGTGATCTTTAAAAAATAAATTGAATGGAATAAATTTTTAGACTTTTTAACAAAAATGAAGATTTCAATATAAATCTATAACCATATAAAAAAATTAGGGTTAATTTGTATATTTCAAAAAAATATCAAATAATTTTCAAACCAAAGCAAATGTATTTTAATGAACCATTTTGTTATTATAGTGTTGTTTAGGGTATAATTAATTGCTAGAATTTCTTCTAGTAAGAAGTTGATACATATTCAAGGTAGTGTGGTTTCTAGAAGAAACCTAATGTGTGTTATAGTGGTAATTTATTATTCACGATGTAATGTTTGGTGATGTTGCATTCATTAGGGTATGGTCAAGTGGTATAGTATCATATAGGAAGTTTTACATAAATTCATAAAACTTTAGTTATAATGGTTGCCACATTGGGGTAGTTTTGGGATATTCTAAGCTCTTGATCTGTGTTATGAAATAGAGGAAGATTAAGTCCTTGCCCAAGCTATTTTTTAAGGTATTTTGCAATAGTAGGATTTTGGCTGCAGTAAAACCACTATAGAGGTCGATGTTTCATAGTAGCAGTAGTAGTAAAATAGCAACGAGCCATCGTAATGAGCTCAATTTTGCCACAACAGTGTCATTATAGAGAGAACTAGGTTGCTGCAGCAAATGGTCCATAGATTGACTCACTTATGTAAGTTTTCTTCGAGTTTTGTTTTATAAACTCAAAAGATTCATTCTAGACTGCTAAGAGATAATTTCCTAGATGGCTAGGGTGATTTCCTTGTTGAGATAAGTAATTCCATTCATATTTTTGTACTATAACCCTCAATTACCTTAGAATAACTTAGGAAATTATTAAGATGGAATTGTGGGTTAACAACCCTAGGCTTCATAAAATTTTAGGAAAAAGCATAGGTTGGATGTACAATCAACTAGAGTTGCTTCTACGATGTAAGATAACACTTTTTAGTTCAAAATTATTCTTCTTGAACGTAAATTACGAGAATTAGGGGTAATTTCATCATTTAAAACCTTTGGCAAAGGTTATAGGCTATGGATAAAGGTAATAATAGTGGGGCTAATTCCCGAAGGCTTAAAATTCAAGATTAAATGATATAATTACACCTTTATCTGTTTATTAGACCGTGAATGACCTGAGGCATTGAGGAAAGGAAAATCTCATATGAATTAGTTTGGATTTGGGTTTGTCGATTTAGGTTATGGTTTAAATGAGGGAGAATTAACGTAGTCCTTTGTATATTTCTCAATTAATTGACATGTTGATTGATCTTAGGACATACTTGTGGTTAGGGGTGTTCATGGTTTAGTTTGTCAGTTTTTGATTAACACCAAAACCAAAGCAATTTAATTAGTTTTTAAATTTCTATAACCAAACCAAACCATAGAAAATAAAAAAATCATTGATTTGGTTCTTGTAGATTTGGTTTGATTTTTCAATTTTTGACTAGTTAATGATAAATTAATAATGGCAACATAACAAAGACATGAGATGAATCTGTCAAATGAATATTAGGAATCACCAAATTTTTCTCTATCATGAGATAAATGTATATAAGTCTTCGGTTATTTTTCAATACTATTTTGATATTATAGCATTATTAAGTTTCATAATTGTAGAGCTAACTCAATATCACATGTCTAACATCCATAGAATTAAAATTCAACTTTAAATAGAATGGTTAATACTTCAAAAATAAAAAAGACGAGGCATTGAAGAGTAAATACACGTTTTAGCTAAGAAAATTCAAAATCAACAATGTACCATACGACATATCGACAATTAGATTCATAATGTGGGGTTTGCACATATTCTTTAGTAAATAAAACTTAAAAGTGTTGTATTTTATGTGAAAGAAGTAGAAAAAAATCAAATTAATGCGTAAAATGTCACATACTTAGACTTCTACTAAGCATACATGTGGCAATTGACAATTTTCTCACATTCTTGCACCACATGCTCATGCTCTTGCTATGCCAAGTAAACCTAAGACACTAGGAATCCCTAAGAGAATTAAAAAAAAGAACACAAGATAATATTTAGGAATATTTGTGTTAGGAGAACTTGGAAGATTTTCTTGATGATATTACAAATGGAAGCGACTCTATTTCTAATATTCATCTAGGGGATAAAGTGTAAATATAAATTATATACAAGTCCAACTTCTAGAATTTTCTACATAAAAAGAATATTCAAAGACCTTTCATTTAATTCCATATAATTCTAAGATCTTCCAATGGAATTCTCTTTATATCTGTTGAATTTTCCATTAAGGACTAGTCTTCTTTACATGAAATCCTTCCACATACAAAACTTTCTACTATGTGGAGCCTACATTATGTGATGGAATTATGGGTAATAACAATTTTCTCCACCTAATTTTGCAATGACCATGGAACATTATTGTTGTATATGCTCTTGGATCTTATCTTTAAATAGTGAAAAGTCCTCATATCATTCCTATGGTTTCCTCTGATGATTGTCCCTTTTAGTAGATGTGCAACATAGCAATGTCTTTTTGTTCTTTTCTTCCTAAATAATTGCATTGGTTTTCATAAATAAAGACACTCTTTTCTTGATCCCTTTAACTACTTGCATAATTGAAAGTTATGCTTGGGTCTGTTTGGGCGGCATAGTAAATGCAGGCACCATGTAGGCTCCTTCTCATTCCATTACCTAAATACAATAGAGGTAGGGGTTGATCAAAGTATGAAATGAATAAAGAATGCTTTCCCTAGAACAATATGAAAGATATCCATCATTCTAATGGTAAAGCTTGTAGTACCTTTCTTGTTGCCTAATTTCATACCAATAGCATTGGCAACACCATGGGCATTATGAGGCTTGACATTCATAGTCTTGACACTTGAGTTAGTTAGAGTGAGCTTCAACTGTTGTCTCTTTGTTGTGACCTTGGTCACAAAATTATGAGTTGCTTCAATGTCCACCAGTGCATGATCATACATGTTGTTGATGGTTAGGTTCACATACTAATTTTTATTCTCATTAGGCTGACTAAATGACTTTTTGATCGCTCTATATAGTCCAATAACACCTAATTTTGTTGTGACTAAACTCTCTCGTTCCGTCATCTTTTTTCGCTCACACATCATAACATTAAGACTCCTTAAGTCAGGACAATTCTTGAAGCTATGTATCCCATTGATATATAGCATCCATTCTCTCGGCATGTTCTTTCTTTTCAACATAGCTCTGATGACTACATGACTTCTTACTATTGAAATTCTAGGTATCTTGAGTCTTGTGGTTTTGTTGATCAGCTTCCTTGCTTTCACCATAGTCTTCCCCACTTTTATCAATGTCATTCTTTGACTCACTACTTTTGCTTTTGTCATACTTCTTATTCCTAGAATCTATTAAAAACTCAAGTTCTATTATAGCTTAATATATGTATGTGACTCATCGACATTACAAATCCTTCATAGCATAATTTTGCAACTCATCCATGAACATCACTTGTATGGTTGAGTATTTAAAGCAGAAGGGTGGTGAACCCCTTGACGTAGTCACATATGCTTACTGTCTACTTCAAATCCCTTATTTTCTATCTTGTCTTGTATAAGACATTCATTGGAAATAACTAATACTTTAACTCAGCCTTAATTTTATCCCATGTGTTAATAGTACACATACCTCTCTCAACATCAACCACGTTCCTTCTCTACCATAACATGGTAGTCTTGGACAGGTATATCACTATTATGTTGATCGTGGCTTTGTCGTTCCTAACTTTTCCATTCTTTAACTTGTTCTCTAAGTGATAAAGAAAGTTATTTACCTCTTGTGCATTACTAACATCTTTGAATAATTGTGCCATAGGATCCTCGATCTTAGTCTCCCTCACCTTGATGATATTTTTGCCTGCTTTAGCCACGCCACCATTGACCTGCTTTTCCAGTGCTTCTACCTTTTCCTTCATAGAATTAATAGTTCTTAATTCCTCCATGATTTTACACTCTAAGGTAGTAATGATTAGTCGTAGATCTACGTCAGTCTACGTACTCCTCTCTAAGGCATGTCGGATGCTCTCAATCTCTTCAAAAGTTTGCCCCTCAAGAATGCTAAGGCTGCCGTCTACTTTCCTCAAACATTGGCCAAAGATATTGATGACATTCATACCTACATTAAACTTTAAGACCCACTTCTTACCCAAAAATACATCTTTAGGAAGGAACTCTATTTTACCCTCGCTCCCCTCCATGGTAGATTGTTCTTTGGATGTAAGTCTTTCACTTGTCACAAGCTCAGGAAACACTTTATTGCTCTTGTTGGCTTCATTTTATTCTTATTGTGGGCCTTCGTGAAAACAAAATCCCAAGTGACATTGGATAGGGTGTTAGCGACATTGAATTCTCTATTATTTTCCATTCATTAGTTACAAACTTGCTCTGATAACATGTTATCACGAATGTTGTAACGCCCCGAGATCCCATCCCAAGACTTCACACGGTGCTTATGATCCTGAAGGACCACAAGCTAACCCTTTTATAATATTTTTATGTGTATATTTCTTATTATCTGAAATAAATGCGGAAACAGTCCATAAGTTTCCACACATGTATACATACTCAAAACTGAAAACTAAATACCAATACATCTGTCTGAAAAGCCTCTAAACTCTCTAAACTGTGGAGTTTATGGGACATGTCCCCAACTAACTCCGTCTACTGAAATATAAATAAAGTTTGATACCATAATAGTAAACTGAGATTCATCCTCGAAAGAAGAGGACTCACTACTACAACTACTGCTGCTGATTGGGACTGAACTACTGAGGAAACTCTGGGTCCTATGCCTCTGAACCTATGGTGCCAAATAAAACACCATAGCACAAATGCGTCAGTACAGGAATGTACTGAGTATCTAGATGGGGTAAGGTTAAATGCAAGGGCTCATGTATGCATAATATCTAAACTGAATAATCATGATAATGCCATACGAGAACACATACGCATACATGAATGCATAGACCGTAGTCACAATCATCATAACTCTAGAGACTGAAACTCGGGTACTGCTTTATTGTATACTGAACTCACTACTGACACTGAGATACTGAGATACTGACTCATCTGATACTGATGACTGAGAAACTAGATATAATTACATTGATAGTTGAATTCTGAGCTTACTGCTCTCGACTGACAAGATTAAAGATCAACCTCTCTAACGGATGATTAAGGAAGCTATTATCAATGATAAGGAAATGATCATATCTGAATCTGACATCAAGAATACTTAATAAAATCTGAGACTATGGTCAAGACTGTCTGGCGGCATATCTCTGAGTATGATATCAAATAATTGTATATGAGAACAAGCCTATCTGACGGGATGGTCCATGAATTAATAGAACTATCTGAGTTCTTCATAAAGATAGATGACTATATCTGACAGTCCTGATTTTTAAAGATTTATACTAAAACTGAAACTATAACTGAAATTGTGGGAAGTAGTTAATTAACTGAAATGCCCTGACCTACAACAGGTGGAGTCCAACCTGTAACCCCAGCTGGAAGAGTGTCAATACCGTTCCACGGGTAAAGACCTCTCTCTAGTCAATCTTCTCTAGCAGATGACCCTTACCAGGAAGTTGATCTAAGGCAATATAATAGTCAAATACTCTATCTCTGGAGGTGATAGCCTTTTCCTGACGGTGACTCCTATATCCTGCGCTGGCTACACAGTTCTGGAGGTCAGGGATTACTACTAACGACTCCAGCCTCTCTCTCTCTAACGGGATGAGTCACCATCCCTTTCCTCACTCGGTGCTAGTTTCTACTCCCAACTAAAAGACTCTGACTGAATTCTTAATTGAACACAAACTGAATTGAATATAACACTGATCATGTTTCTCAAAGATCTGACTGAGTTGGGCTTAGATCACTTAGTTTCGTATCTGACGGACATGGTATTGAATCATGGTATTTAATTGACGATATAGAGCTTGAATAGATTATTTGAATAGCTTCTGAGATTAGAATTAACACTTGAATACTATAGGATCTGAGCTGATTACAGGTCTGAGGCTAGATTACTAGTGATACGGAGATTACAGAGATTTCTGAGCTTTTGTAAGTTCTGCAACTATCTGAGGATACAGAGTTCTATAGTTCACTGAGTTCTGAGAATCATGGCTCGACTTGTTTTATCGTGAAACCGACACGGACTCTAGACAACAGCTAAATTGTAAGGTATAAATACCCCCAGGAATCGATACCATAAAAATAAAGCATAATTATTCGTTTATCTTCACAACCATTAATTCATCATCATCATCATCATCATTCATTCATTATCACAATCACAATCACTAAGGCATCTCTTCACGAATTAGGAATCATAACATACATTTATCCTCATAATCATTTAGACATCACATCAAGCATTTAAGGATCACAAATATCTATTCATCATCACATTCACCAAGGGGTTACTTTAAGCATTTCGGTACCATAATCATGTAATAATGTAGGGGAAACATGTTACTAGATCCATTTCATACCTATATCAGTCTTGACATGTGTTTGGATATCACTTGATTTGGGAGCTACTCCATACTAACATGTTACTACTTTCTCGTCAAACACTTGGCATGTAATAAAGACTTAGCATGTATCAGAGAGCACGTAATTGGGGAATTTACTACTATCATATCTCCACTTGTTCACTAAAGTCCTTCAACAAAACACTAGACATGCATGGCTTCACACTTATTTGGGGATTTCCTACTACCATGGAATAATTCCTTCACTTGGGTATTTTATCAAACATTAGGCATGCATAGACTAGCTCACAAATTTGGGGTTTCATCTTCAACATACTACAATGGCCCATATGCTTCTCCTAAACCTTTTATCAAACCTATGGGGAACATACTTCGCTTATTCAACCATTTCTACACCCATTCGACATGAATACATCACAAATATCACATGAATTCTCCCACTAGGGTCAAAGGTCATGAATCTTATAAAAAAACATGAATCAAAACTCAACAATACATGTAACATCAATTTCAACTTATACAAATCATGTAATCTCACAAACATAAATTTTTTATAATTTAAAAAAAGGGTTCATGAGCTTCTTGGATGAACGGATCCAAGAATCAACATCTACATACCTTGGGTAAACTCTTTTCTTGAAAGACTTTGGAGGATTTCTTGTTTTCTCTAGATCTTTTTTGATCTTTGTTGAAGAAGAAAAGAGGATTTTGATTTTTGGAAACCCTAATTCTTGGTGGAAGAAGAGAAAATGAGGCTAAAATCCCTTAGCCGAGTATTTATAGAGGCTAGGGGAAAGGGAAAAAGACCAAAAATCCCTTGGAATTAAGCTGAAATATCCCAATTTTACATGGTGGCGTGATGCGCCATAAACACGCCAACTCACTGGAAAATGGACAATTAGGAAATTACATGACGGTGCGATGCGGTGGAAATCGTATTGCCCCCTTGATTGCGAACTTAAACTAAACCGTGATGTGGTGGAATCGTGGAGGCTCACTGGATTTTGGCGATTACCATTTTGGCTGGCTCCGTGACATGCTAAGGTGTTAGGTGGCACACTGTCTCACTAAAATGGCTCTAACTCTTCATCTGAGTGTTTGATTTGGGTGAATTTGGTATCGATGGAAAGCTTATTCAATGCTCTACATGACAAAAAGTAGAAATTAGGGAAATTCCATATGATTAAAAGTAATTCATACTTAGAAAAATATTTTTGAAACTTTTAGACTCAAATTTCCGCTTTATTGAATACGCTCTAAGGCTGAAACTGGAAGAGAGCTTTGCGGGGTATTACAAACGTAGACTTCAATTAAACACACGTGCGGTACTTGGAAGATTTTCTCACATTCTGGCAGCATGAGCTCATGCTTTCTAAGAGAATTAAAGGAAAAACACATAGAATTATTAGGAACAGTTCTATTATGGAGAACGTGGAAGATTTGCTTGATGATATTATAAATAGATTCCCTCTATTCATACTACTCACATAGAGGCTAAAGTGTAAATATAAATTAAATGCAAGTCCCTATTCTAGAATTCTCTACATTACTAGAATGTTTCGAGGACCTTCTATGAAATTCCATAGAATTCTAAGGTATTTCTATGAAATACTATTTATATCTCTAAAATGTTCCATTACAGACTAGTCTTTTTTCCATGTGAGCCTTACATATGTGCAACTTTATGCCATATAGAGACTATGTGGCTTGATGGTATACTAGGTAACATTCACCAAAATTGAGCCATGTCATATGGGAACCTCAATCCCACATGAATTAGAGGTTGCCCTGATAATCCAACCTAATCATCACATCAATCACAATGGTTGGACTAATCCTAACAAAAATATAAGATAACAGAAAACATACTACAAGTTATAACTTAAACATGTCTAAACAATTCATTAGATTCAACAAACGAGCCATTACTCCCAAGTCCATGGTTATCCATAATACCTAAATTCAAACCGTGTTTAGAAATGTATATGTCGGGACAAGCCCCCGACAATAGACAATCCAAGTCAAAATAAGACTAAGTCTAAATATAGGAGACCAGGAAGGAATGTCTTCCAAAGTAAGGAAGCTCACCATTCCAAAGTGAATGCACAAACTACTTTGATCACCTAATCACTGTGCAGGAACAGAAGATGATGCTCTGGCCTTTATGTCGCATGGGGACATAGCATTCGAAGATGGTTACTGGTTGGATCGCTAGCATGTAACTCAAGAATAAGGATAAAATTGCATCATTAATCAATAACAAGTCAATATATCATATTCAACAATATTCATTTTACCACTCATTCTGACTCAACATTTGTGTACCTTACCTTGTTTTGAATTAATAAATAAGACATAATTGTGATTAAACACACTAATATCCACACTTTGTAGCCATAGAGTTAATGAGATAGAAAGATATGGATTGGAGCTTAAACTGATAAAAAGAAAGCAAGAAGTGCAACTGAAGACCTTAAGAAAAATGGCCTCAATTACCGTAGTAGCAGTCTAATGATTGCAATCACAATAGTTAAGAATGGTCTATCAACCGTGGTAGCATAAGCTAATTGTGATCGCGGTAAATACGACCGCTGATAAGCTGGTGCGATCGCGGCTCAGCGAAAGATTGTAGCTTAAAGGAAAAACTAAAAATGCACTTAGCTGATCCTAATTTTGACAAATAGACTCAAACCCTAGTAATAATCATATATTCTATCTTCCCCAATACTTAGGTTTTGTTCTTGAATTCATAGCCTCCATTCTTGGAGAAGAAAATATTGTACAAATTTTGGGTGACTAATACATTGAAGTAACTTCTATGTAGAGGAATAGCTCACTTCCATTGGAGATTTGTGGGAGTTCAAAGTTTGAAGTAACATTCATTTAGTCTTTCATAAATAATTTCAATGGAGATTATGGGTATATCATTTCTTATTTATCTTATGTGTAACTAGATCTCTCTCTTGGGGTTATGTCTTAATAGGGATTAAAGTGTGTGTGGTTTGTAATGTTAGCTTTTATTTTGTAGTTCATGTTGTTGGGTTTTATTATTGCTTGACCCATTTGGTTGGAATTTATGGTTGAAAGCCCCAAATACCCATATGGGTTTGATGGGTGAAAACTCTAAACTCTAGAAAGCTTAGAGCCATATTTGAAAGAAGGTTTTTGGGTGAACTTTAGGAATTCATATTATCCATGAAAGAGGGATATAGATACCAAAGCAATGGTAGACGATTATGTGTGTAGTTTGCTAATCTATTACTATCTTAGACATAAAAGTTGTTGTGATGTTAACTTTACCATGGGTTTCATCCTAGAAATAGGGATGCCTAAATTGAGGTTTGGTTACCAATTGTTGAACACACCCATCATGTATTCGAAAGAATCATGGGTTAAAGTTTGATGTTTTGTTGAAAGACTAGAATTAATACCTATAACTGAACCTACCCATATTTGACTTGCTAAGAATAAAGTTGGCTATTAGTATCCACCTGTCACTTCCGTTAGTAATACATAATCCCAATATCCGTGCCTAATTGATAACACTCTAAATATTTATAGCCCCAAATTTATACTAGAAAAACCCAAAAGGAACATTTAGTGTTGATACTTATCTCCCCCATTTTTATCTTTGTGTAATATTGGTTTGAATTTAACATGTACCTATTATTTTGAATTAACTTGATTGCCATTCATATTATTCCTCGTGGATTTGACCCCAACTCTAAAGTTGGGTAAATATATTAATGACGACTACCTTGCACTTAAATTGATGTGTAAGTTGAGTGTATTCAAAAAATGGTGCCGTTGCTGGGGAACAATTTGGCGTATTGAGTTAGTTTGGAGTTCTAGCATACTTGCTTAAATTCAAACTTCTATATATTTGTTTGTGATTTTCTTTTGTTTCTTGTGCTAGGTAGATTTTTGTTTTTATTTCTCTTTTCCCTATGACGTCTTCCAACAAATATGATTTTGGTAGTTGGAAGTCATATCTTGACGATCCATGTCTATATTGTGATAGATCACACTTTGGAATAGATTGCATATATGCTCCTAAGAGAGAGAGAGAAACACCATCTCGATCCTTTTGGGAGTATACTTGTTCTTTGTACGGTGGGCAAAATAGACATTGGAGTGATTGCCCAAATGCCTCCTTCCCTTATTATGCTAACCGAGTTGCTAGTTCTTCTTATGTGTTTTATAAGTCTTATTATGAGGCAAAGGAAGAGAAACATACCAGATCCAATAGTCTTGAAATAATATTGCAAACAATTTTGGATTGGGTTTCCATAACGGGGGAGAATGTTCAAGACATACATCAATCCAATGAAGCATTTGGAAGAGAAATTATCAAGATTGAGGAAATGGATAAGGATGAAATTCTTGATATCACCACTACCTTGCTGACTCCCTAAGAGGAGGTAAATCAAGAAGAGAAACTAAGCTATGATGATGAGCTTGGTAGTGAAGAATCCTCGATGATTTTTGAATCAAATGATGTGGAAGATGCCTAAATAAAGGGAATGGTACTAGAGTCGGAAGAAGAACCAAAGATAATCTCTTATGTGGACTCTAGTTTATTTTGGGGTGAAGATGCTTTGGAGGAGGCAATTTCGGAATTAGGGGTTAGACCTCATTCAAACCATTTTTCAACATTATGCCTAGATGATGTGATGAGAATCTATCCACCTAGACAAATGCTGGATTATAGAGAGACGGAGTATGATTCCTATATCTTGGAATTTGATATTCTGAAGGAGCATATGGAACCCCTTCCATCAATGGCCAAGGAACTTATTACCTAATATGAAACTAGTGGCCTATTGATGTGTTCACCTTTGCCTAAGGAACAAAACCAAAAGTTTGATGTCAAATTGGCTAAAAGGTTCAACTCTTCAAAATGGAAAGATCGAAGCTCCCTTGTCATTTCTTCGCATCTTCCAAGTTTCATCTTGGAAGATTTGAATCTTCTATCCCTTTTCCACCCATTGCATAGTGAACAAAAAATAGGATGGAGATTCAAATCTTCTAAGTTGCATAACAAAAGGAAATGGTGGAGGCATCATTCCACGATGTTAAACTAAGCGCTCGATGAGAGGCAACCCAACACGCCATGAAAAGTGGCTCATATCCTTTTTATTTAAGCATGATAGAGTAGCTTTAAAATTTTTATTTGTTCATGAATAGTCTATAAAATGTTGGTGCTTAGAGGAAGATTGATATGAAATGAAAAATAAATGTGTGAAAATAGCATAGTGGATTAAATTGAGGAGTGCA
This sequence comes from Capsicum baccatum var. pendulum, assembly GCA_030864225.1. Lineage (NCBI taxonomy): Eukaryota > Viridiplantae > Streptophyta > Magnoliopsida > Solanales > Solanaceae > Capsicum > Capsicum baccatum. Next base: position 148,613,515 of record CM061560.1, read on the forward strand.
GGGGCCCTAAAATTTGATCTCAGTTACCGCGACTGCGGTTCGTGTCAGTTTAATTGACCATCCAAATTCCATGTGCTCATATACACTTTTCTCAAAATTCTCTCAAACCCTCTCAACTTTTTGGCTTTATGTTGCATATCCAAGTTTCCTCTCAACCACTTGCATCATCTAATTTGGTAAGTTGTCTCAACTCCCTTTGTTTGGATATAATTACATGCTTAAAACTTGTAGTTAGGAAAGTCCTGAAATAATGTTTTCACTCCTAAATGCATGCCTATTTGTGATTATTGTTATGGTTAGATATTGTAGTTGGTGTACACACTAATGGGGAAGTCTTGATTACCCAGATTTAAGCTTTAAACGGTTGAAATGATCGTGCACACCATGTGTTCGATTTAATGCCCCAATGAGTTCAATTTGAATTCTTTAAACTTTAGGGATATAATCACACATTCTAGGCTTAAATTCCTTTCTTATAATATTGATATGCCTAGTTGAAATAAAGAATTAGGGTTAAAATTATGTTTAGAGCATTGTGTCAAATATGTTGACTAAGGTCTCAGATACCGCAATCGCGGCAACGCGGTCGCGGTCACTGCGTCATGATCTCCATATCTGAGGGCAGTGTCTATAGGAATCCAAAATTCTATACACCCATTTCTGCCACCAAAACCTTCTATATCACTTCCATATGAGCTTATCTGCTTGATCTAGCATGTTTTTGATATGATAATGCTAATTGTGGTCTAAGTTGCATTGCTTACTGGTCCTAATCCTCAAAGATGGAAGAATTTGAAAAATCCAGATTCATGGCCACGCAATGCCTAAATATCTACTATGCAAACTTTCCAAGGGCTAATTTACTCCCTGAAAGGGGTATCAACGTAGACAAAGTAGAGAAAAAGTTCCCAAGCTTTCATGCCAGACGAACTCAAATTGGGTGGATATGCTTTGAACAGGAACCTTATTTTGTTATGAGCACTGGGTACGTGAATTCTATGCTAACCTAAGCGTAACTTCTTTCACAAACTTGGTGATGAGTATTAGGGAAAAACAAGTGAGCTTTGGGATAGAGCGGATCAACGAGGTATATGGACTTCTAAATGCTGACATGGAGAAGTTCCATGGAAAATCATATGAGCTAGGGACCTGGATGACAAATATTTTATGTCTTGGAAAAGATGTTCCCTGGGCTACCACCAAGAGAGACATTTTAATGAATGGTTTCACAGCTGAGGCCAGGCTTTGGCTAAATATCATATGTAGCCAAGTATCGCCATGCACTCATATGACCATTGTAATAGACATGCGAGCTTAAATGGTAGCCTGTCTTCTCTTTAGAATCAACCTGAATGTGGGCGAGAGTGTGCACTCAGAGTGGAGGTAATTTAAAAATCATGGAGGTACACATATTATCCTCCCTTCCCTTATCATAGAGATATATAAGAGGGAATAGGTGGAGGAATATGCTATAGATACCTGGGTACTCCCTGGCATCCAGATCTTCCCACTCAAGTTCAAGGGTGAGGGTGCCCCATTTCAGACAAAACAAAGAAAGATGGACTCATGTAAGTCAAACTAGGAGATCACAGATTCTTATAAACCTTCATCAGATAGACCTTTTAAGGACATCTTAGGTCAGATGTAGGAGGTTAGAGAGCTAGTGTCCAGGTTGCCTCAGGGGCCAGGAGAGTCCTCCACCACTTGCTACTCATATGTGATTCGATTAGATTATGATATTTACCCAAATGAGCAGAAGAAGTAGAAAGCCATTGTTTCCAAGTTGGAGAGAGCCTACTTATCCTTGGCCGAAGCACATAGGTACCTCAGGGAATTCCACGAGAAGATGAAGAAGAGGGATAAATTTTTTATCCCATTATGGAAGGGGTAAAGGGCCTGTGGAAGGTCCTAAAACCCCATAATAGATTTCCTTCTCCCCAGGTGGTGACTGATGACGAGGCCCCTGCTAATAGGTCAACTGATGATACTGGTAGTGATGGTACAGAGTCAGTGGGAGAGGATATCTCTTGATGTAGGTTTAGGGAGACCCTTCTTACTCTTGCTTTATTGCACATGCAGTGAGGACACTACATTCCTTTTAGTCAGGGGTACCCCTTGATTTGTATTATTTTGTTGTTTTGATGATGGATATTTCTTTTAATGTTGTTTTGGGATGACATTCTTGATATTATTATATTTTGTTTTTGGGGATGCTACATTTTTTGGGAACTCTGGTGCCACCCACGTTTTATGGATTATCATGTTTTTTTAGTTTTAGTTTTTCCTTTTACTTTTAACTTATTTTGATTTTAGTGAAGCATGACTAGCTTTGACCTATGATAGATTGAGTGACAACATTCTTAAGGGTAAAACGTCGTGTTTGGGTTTTGAGACATAGATGTAGGGGAAGTCTGAGTACGCGTAGCATAAATGTCATGAGTGCAAGGGAAGTCTGAGTACCTATAGCATTGTTAATTGTAATTTTGGGATCATATTCTACACCATTGGTGAAGTTTGAGTAGCCATATGGTTGATTTTCCTATTTTGACCCAAAATGTGAGACTAAGACTTTGGTTGTAGCCATAGTTTAGCAAATTGTGAGGGATGCTAATGAAAAATGAACAACCCCCTCCATATAAAATTGTCAAAAATCAAGGCCATGGACATGAACAATTTTGTAACAAAATTTTTTATCTTTTTATGAATCCACAAATTTTTGACTTGTAAATAGTGATAGATACTCCAATTTTGTCTCTACCGAAAGGGACAATTGACCCTCCTTGGCGAATTTTACATGCCATATATGGTGAACTATTTGCATTCATCCCTTGTGTACTTGTGTTATCTAGAACTTGCCCCGTTATTCTTTCTAAGCTATTTTTGATTGTAATTGGTTGGAGAAGTGATCTTAGGCCACCTTGTGACATTGAAAGTTCACTCTAACCTAAAACGCATACCGATGCATAAATATAATCCCTAGTTACTCACTTTGAGCCTTTGGACCTTTCTTTGGCAAACACATTATAAACCATGAACCATTCTATGTATCCCTCTATGGAGCCATACCCTCCTTGAACTTAAAAATATAAATTAAGGCTAAAAGCCTAAGTTGGGGCGGTGAAGATTGATAGAAGTAAGTCTGGGGTAACGAATTTACAAGTGAAATGCCTAAGTTCCTAAGCATTGAAAACAAATGAATTGAAAAAGAAAGGGTCTAACAAAGGAAAGAATTGCATAAAAATTACAAGTAAAAGAAATATAAGATAATGGGTGAACAAAGAAAGAAAAAATGTAGGCATATGAAAAGTGAGAAAATAAACAGGAGTGGCCCATAGTAAAAACAGTGAATTAAATAGTGTGATGTAGATTTTCAAGGAAGGGTGTAGCTATGTTGTTCCCAAATGATATCCTAACCTAACCCGAACCTACGTTGCTAGATCAAAATATCCTTTGAGATCTTCAACCATTTACTTTCTTTGTACTGGTGATTGAAAATAGGGGAAAGCCTATGGTACAACACTTGTTAACATAGAGAGTTCCTTGGTGAGGGAGAGATTTTTTGCACTTAAATTCCTTGTTGCATATTTGGCATCTTGGTGTGTGGAATTTTCTCCTTTTTTATGAGGAGGCATGTGAACAAATTGAGGTAGGTTATTTTGTCACCTTCCGAGCAATGAGGAAAATTAAGTATAGCTTAGTTGTGGTCAAAAGGGAGTCACTTCTAGAGTATTGGTTTTTGTTTCTTAGTTTCTCTTTAAATTCGTATGTATCCTTGGGTATTGAATCTTTTGATGAGTTGTGTAGTGGAAAATAGCTTAGCCCATGTGCAATGAGCTTCTTGTGGTAGTGACTACGGTTGAAGTCATTGTGACCTTTAAGGCATAAAGTTTGGGAATAGATAATTGTCATATCATGGTAAGAGGTAGTGTTGCTTGAGGACAAGCAAAAGCTTTAAGTTGAGAGTATTGATGAGTGGTAATTTTACCATTCATTCACACTCAGCATTCATGCACCTAACCTTGTTTTGAATAAATATATGAGATATAATTGCGATTAAATTCACTAATATCCATAATTTGCAGACATAGAGTTAATAAGATAAAATGATGTGGATTAGAGCTTAAACTGATCGAAAGGAAGCAAGAAGTGCAGTTGAAGACCTGGAGCAGAACGACATCAGTTACCGTAATCGCGGTCTGATGACCACGATCATGGCAGTCAAGCATGGTCAATCAACTACGGTCAAGTAATCCAAACTACAGTTGCAGTAGACATTGCCCCGGCCAAGATAGTGCGATCGCGGCTCAACGAAAGATTGCAGCCCAAGGGCAAAATTGGAAATGCACTTAGTTGATCCCAATTTTGAAAAAAAGACTCAAACCCTAGTAATCATCATATATTCCATCTTCCCTAATAGTTAGGTTTTGTTCTTGAATTCATAGCCTCCATTCTTGGAGAAGAAAATATTGAACAAATTTAGGGTGAAGAATACATTGGAGTAACTTCTAAGTGGAGGAATAGCTCACTTCCATTGGAGATTTGTGGGAGTTCAAAGTTTGAAGTAACATTCACTTAGTCTTCAATAAATCATTTCAGTGGGTATATCATTGCTTATTTATCTTATATGTATCTAAATCTCCCTCTTTGGGGTTATGTGTATATGGGGATTAAATTGTTCCTGGTTTGTAATATTAGCTTCTATTTGGTAGTTCATGTTGATGGGTTTTATAATTGCTTGACCGATTTGGTTGGGATTTGTTTGTGAAATCCCCATATACCAATATGAGTTTGATGGGTGAAAACTACAAATTCTAGAAAGATCCAAGCCATCTGTGAAAGAAGGGCTTTAGGTAAACTTTAGGAATTCATATCATCCTTGAAAGAGGGATGTGGATACCAATGCAATGGTAGACGATTATGTGTGTAGTTTGCTAGTCTATCACTATCTTATACATAAGGGTGGTTGTGAAGTTTACTATACCATGGGTATTATTCTAGAAATAGGGATTCCTAAATTGATGATTGGTTACCAATTGTTGAACACACCTATTAGGTATTCGAAAGAATTAATGGATGAAAGTTTGATCTTTTGTTGAAAGACTAGAATCAGAACCTATAATAAAACTTACCTATATTTGACCTACTAAGAATGAAGTTGGCTATTAGTCTCCACGTGTCACTTCCCTTAGTATTACATAATCCCAAGATTCGTGCCCAATTGATAAAAATCTAAATATTCATCGCCTCAAATTTGTACTAGAAAAACCAAAAAGAAACATTAGTGTTGATGCTTATCTCCCCCATTTTTATCTTGGTGTAATATTGGTTTGAATTTAAAAACTATCCATTATTTTGAATTAAAATGATTTCAATTCACATTGTTCCTCGTGGATTCAATATCGACTCCAAAATTGGGTAAATATATTGATGACGACTTCCTTGCACTTAAATTGACATGTAAGTTGAGCATTATCAGTAAGTAGTCAATTCACAGAAGAAAATTTCAATTTACCCCCTCTTGAATTTCAATTGGTATCAGAGCAGATCTCACAGAAAGCATTGATTAACCATAAGTGAGCAAAGATTAAATGGCCAATTATTAAATTACCGGTGCTTTTCTTTGGGATGGACACTCCTCCACCAGACCATCATACTTTAATGGACAACATTACTCTTACTGGAAGAATATGTTCAGGATCTTTGCCTAATCAAATGACTTCTAAGTCTGAGTTGTCATCAAGTAGGGTCCAAAGCCAATTCCAGGACTCAAGGAGAAGTTAAAGGACATAAAAAAAGAATCTAGTAGTTTTGACATAGAGGACCTTGAAAGCTTAGAGGTCACTAAAGAATAACAAGAGGTAATTCAAACTAACACACGTACTATAAGTTTTCTTTCGTGTTCAATTAGAAGAGAAGAATACGACAAGAAATCAAAGTGTGAAACCACAAAAGAAATGTGGGACAAACTGGAGGTAACCTATAAAGGAACCACCAAAGTTAAGAAGTCAAAAATTGTGGCCCTAGTCAATAAATACGAGCTATTCAAAATGGAAGAAAATGAGGACATTGAAACAACGTTTTTCCAGATTTCACAAAATTGTGCACAAACTGAAATCACTGGGGATGATCTATCTACACAGCCTAGAAGCTGTTCCAAATTCTCCAAAAGACTATGTAAACCAAGGCTGTCATTATGGAAGATGGAGATCTTCACAACATAACATACTATGAACTATGAGGTAACCTTATCGCATATGAGAAAATTTTTATCAACATGTTTCACAAGGATGAAAAGAAGAAACCAGTAGCCTTCAATGCTACTCCAACTGGAGAGGAGGATATTCGGGAAGATGCTAATAGAAAAGGAATGACCCTCATCAACCATGGGGTAAGGCAGATCATGAGATAGAGACACCAAAGATCCCAAGGAGGCCAAAATAATGATTCCATTAGAAATAATAAATGCTGCTACTACTGTGGAAGACTTGTCCACTTCAAACAAGATCGTCTAATATTAAAAAGAAGAACATCTAGGAAGAATAAAAAATTTGGAGCCTGGATTAATGTGGATGAAACTGAAGTTAAAGTAGAAGCCGCAAATATGTGCTTCATGGAAACAGGTGAATCTAGCAAAGTAAGACTACACGATTGTCATAATTGTAACACTCTTGCATCTAAATTAGATATGATTAATGACAAGCTTCAAAAATTTATAGATGAATATAAGAAACTCACTCAAGAGAAGTAAAGCTGTAAAGCTTGATTTAAATAAAAAGTCAAAGACGAATGACAAAAATAGAAAATAGAAATTGAAGTATGTCAAATTAAAATTGACCTACTTTATGAAGAGCTTGATAATGCAAAAATAAAATCAATAAATTTGAAGGAAACCTCAAGCCATAGTTTTGTAAGATCAAACTCCTTAAAAAACAATTCGAGTTCCTTATCAAGGCTGTTTAAATCAGTTAAGAACTCTTTCCCCTATCGAGGGCTTATTTGTTCTATATGTGGATAGAGAGGACACAAATTCTATAGCTTGAGGTATAATCCTAGAAGTGAGTGGGTTCAGAAGCCTAAAGGAACTACATCTAACCCACTAGGACCCAAGATCGCTTGGGCACCTAAGCAGAATTGATCTTCTTATTGTGCAAGGACATGTCTACAAAAACTATAAAAAGAGGGGATTGATAGCAGATGTTCCAGAAGTATGGATGGAAATAAAAAGGTCTCTTCTATTTTTAAAGAATGTTGATAGAAAAATAGTCAAATTCAGTGACAACACCAGAGGTAAGGTCACCAGTGTCGACTATACGCCCTTTAGAGTCGACTTTTACACATGAAACGATGAAATAGAAATAAAGATGGATTTCCTCCAAGAGGGTAGTGACCTCAACAAAATCTTTTATACCTATGACAAGGTTAGAATCAACTATGAATTGACTTTATCAATTGATGCCCTCAAATATTTTAAGCTTCATTTTTTATGAAGAAATTTTTGTGAAACAATCTCCAAAATTTGAAAATCTATTTTTATAACTTTCCTGATAATTCTAAAATTTTCTTATGAGAATTTTGCTATTTTGATAAAAGTTTCATCTCTTGACTGATGCCCCAAACTCGTGACACTGCAAAGAACACAACTTTAATTGACTCCCCAACAACCAAAGCAGTATACACAACTCTTGGAAGTTGTTGTACTTAAATTCTCTAAATCTTGCATCAACTACCTAATTTTAATCAGTATTTTAAGATTATTCCCAAAACATGTGATAATGTTATTCTAAATGTTCTGTGTATTAGGGAAAAGTATGTTAGCTTTAAGTATTTTCTATCCACAATCTTGAGGAAAATTGATTCTTATATAAAAATCTTGATTTCTCAGGAAAAAAGATTTGGTGTTAATAATTGAGGAGTCATATTTTAAGACACAAATCATTTCACTTAGTTCGACTTTATTTTTTACTGGAAGAAAGATCTTTAAAAGAGATTTATCATTAATGATTTATAAGTCATATTTTTGGTCACAATATTTTTTTCACTTAGTTCATTTTTACCTATTTTACCGAAAATCTTCTTTTAAAAGGTTGTCATCATTATTTCACGATTTCGTATGCCAGCTCTGCCACCCCTCTCTCTTCCCCATGCAATATCCTTTCACTTCCATCAGTTTCTTTTCATGCCGTTTCACTTCTCCATTCTTATCTCTTCTAAATAGTCTCCTTCTTTAGGTTCTCTTAATCGGCTCTCCTTCTTCCTGTCTCTCTTCCTTTAAATCTCACCCTCTTTCTCTCTCATGAAAAAAACCTGTTCCATGGCTAATGTCTCTAGAATTTCATTCGATGGCCTTATTCCTCTATCAGAATCCTCCGATGAGTCCTCGACTAAGTTTATTCTCCTCAAGAGATGACGACCCTCTTCCAACTCTGTCTCTTCTATAAGGAAACCCTGTCAAAATCCTTCTAACTCTCTCACTCCAAAAGAGATGCACCAATTCTAGACAAACCTTCACAAATAAAAGTTCCTATCCTTCATAAATCGCTCAATCGTTCTTGGCTGTATCATCAATCTTAGCCAACTTAAAGACACCTCATGCAATGTTAGCCACTATTTTAAATTTCAAGACCTATCCTTGCTTTTTTACCTTTGTGGAACTCTCATTTATGAAGACCCTTTTCACATGTTTTAGGCAAATCTTAGACTTTCCCAATACAGTGGTGAATTCATGACTTTGGTGTTAGGCACAAAAATGTTCTTGAACAACTTTCTGTTTGAGAATGTTTTTGAGAGTAAATTTTCCAGTGTGGTCCCTTTTATCTAAAATTACTGGCCTGAGCACTTTGAAGTGGGGTTTGAGGAAGCAATAAATTATTGTTTGACCTTGATTCCGTATCATCCAACTTTGGTCCTCTATCATTATGCTTCAAATTTTGCATTATGGCACATATCGTTGCTACCACTTTGATTCCACGAAAAGGATCCCTATGCAATATCACTTGTCGTGATATCTTTGTGCTGTACTACCTGATCAAAAAAATCAAAATAAATTGGGCTACTTAGGTATGCGAGTACATGCTTGAGAGTGTAAGGGAGGTCAATGCATATGCCAGTTTGCCGTACAAACTACTTATCACCCGAATCCTCTTATTCTATTCCATTGATCTGTCTGGTTATCCCCCTATTGAAGTTGCTGCAACTTATGATTCAAGAACTTTTAGCATTATGGGATATGTTCTGGTGGAAGATAAATAGTGCAGGAAGTAGTCTGCTCGTACTATGTCTGAGCCTCGAAAGGTAAGTAAATCTGTCTTTAACCACTCTGTCTCTTTGATGAAGGAACTTGTGGAGTTTAAGCAGTGGTTCAAATCTATCGAGGAAGGTATTATGCAACTCCAAGAGTCTACTGCAAAAGTCTTGGACCTTGGGAAAAGTATGAGCTCTGATATAAGTATGGTCTGACTGGGGCTTGATGGGCTTAAACAAGAAGGAGTCAATTTGTTCTCTGGATTGCTCTCTCGTATGGACTCTTTGAATCCCAACTCTCTTGCTCAAATGATGATCTGGCTGTCTGTGTTCAAAACTCCCACTCTTCCTGTGTCAAGAATGTTGAAAAATCCTATGCCAAGTTCTATCAAAATATGCTTAACACTCTCACTTACTTTATGGCGAAACGGTGAATTATGAACTTTTCATTCAAAAGAGGGGCCGTCCCTTACGTTTATGAGTTGTAAGATAATTTTATCATTATATCTGACAATTTCTTTTGCTATGCCTAGTTATGACTATCCATGGTTTTCGACTGCCTTTGTTTATGTGTATTGTGTTCTGCTCTATCTGTGTGAGCTATTTTCTTTTTGTTGCTATTCTTTTTTATTATGCCAAAGGGGGAGAAAGACAGGAATGGGAGCACCCATGAGTCATAAAAAACAAGTCGACTGTCGACAAACAAAGGTCAACTGATAATCCAATAAACATAGAACAACAAAGATGCTTACAAGTCAGGGGGAGAAAAGTTGATTTTTGGTGCACAAAGGCTAACTGATGCTTACAAGTCAGGGGGAGAAAAGTTGATTTTTGGTGCACAAAGGCTAACTGATGCTTACAAGTTAGGGGGAGTAAGCTGACTGACAGGGAAGTCAATTGATGTTTACTCATGTTTATCATTATCAAAAAGGGGGATATTGTTAGCCTCCAAAGTATGTATTTTAATAATGAAAAACTAACAAGTGGATCCTTGTAGGATATTCAAGACCACTAATAAAGGAAGCCGACTCTAGGAATGGAAGGACATCCAATCATAAGAAGCTCACGACACTCAAACAAGCATGGCAAGAAAATTAATCAAATATCTTTGAAATGGAAGGAGAATCACTATCCTAAAATCACGATAGATTAGATCAATTAGACCAATCAAAAAATCAATCAGGATCTCAACAAAAGAGGGAAGGCCACAACCACCACATGGACTCAAGACTAAAAGGAAAGATAGATCTCTAACATATCTGATATGGACATGATCCAAAGCCGTATATGGACATATCAAATCGCTCAAGGAATAAATTTAAATCCTTGTTTGAGAAGAAATCTCTTGGGTTTCCTTTTAAAGAGTAGAAGCTGAAGACTATAAATGATGAAGACCGAAGGCAGACACTTCTTTCGCAACTTCAAGAAAAAAATTCAAAGTTTCTTAATCTTAGTCTCAAAAGGCTTTGTAACTGTAGCTAACAATTGTTTCATAAGGAGTAGGATCGATTCAACTTTGTAAAATCAACTGAAGCTGTGTCACATGCTTTGAAGACCAAAATAAGTCTTCAGAACATATTTCCTATCATTGTACTCGAGCCAAACATTCAACGATCTATGAAAAGTTTGAAACCCAAGGGGGACTGGATGTGGGCACTACATTGGTGTTTCGAACTAGGATAAATCTTTGTGTTATTATTTTACGTTTTGTTCTTTACTTAACTGTTATAAATTTAATCTGTTTGTGAAGTGTTCGGATCTGTAGGCGAGTTGACTGTGAGGAGTCAGTAGTCGACTCACTGAAAAAAATATCAATTCACCCCCTCTTGAATTTCATTTGATCCATCAAAATGGATGCTTAAAAGGCTACAAACACTTATATAGTGAGGGGACTTAGGGTTTTGGGTGAGGGAAATAGCCATAAGGTCCTCAACTAATAGCTTGACGTTGGGTACGACTCACTTGAATAATTCATACCCTAGAGTAAGAGTGGTACCCTAACTCATACCCTAGGCTTCTCCTAGGTCACCTATAATAGTTAGGGTACGACTACACTATCGATTCATATCCAAAGGGTATGACACATGCCCTCACTCGTACACTTCACCCGTACCAAAAATAGTCCACTCTAAGACAAGACCTAACTCTATATGATTGGTATTTGTACTATTCATTCCTTAAGGTATGATTGGTTGGAGGTTCACTCATACCTAGGAAAGTCAGTAACACTCACCACACTGCATAAGGTACGAGAAGGGAGGGGAAGGAGGATACAACTCTTATCTAAGGGGTTCGATTCATTGCCTTAGTCGTACCCACCCCAGTAACATCAAATGAAGAAATTTCTCAATGGTTTAAAGCCTAGGTGTTTCAATTCTGCCCCACTTGGCTCATTCATCTGCGAATAAAAGGTGATGCAAGCATGAACACAAGTTAACATATTATCACACATCAAACCAACCTTTAAACAAGTTAGAACAAGGCATACAATACACATCTTGATCATCATCGATCGACTATTTATTTTATTGGCTTTGTGACTCAAACCTATTTTCTATCAAAGGCATGAATCAACTAAAAGTACTAGGGACTTAAACCCTTTACAACACGGACACACATATTTCCAAGGCATTAGGGACATGAACCCATGGTCTAACAAGACCTAAATAAATTCAAAGTTGGGGAACTTTATCCCATTATCTAAACAAGGTAAAACTTAATCAAAACATGAGGGACTTCAACCCTTGTTTATTAAGACATAAGTCAAGGTATAATGATTAACACATAGCTTCATCACAAGTTCCGAGAACGGGAAACAAATGTGGATACTTGGACTTCATTTCCTCTTCCGCCTCCTAAGTATCTTACTCGCACTTTTGGTTCATGCATAAAACCTACACCAAAGACACTTCTTTCATTTGTAACCAGAAAACTTGCTGGTCAAAGATCCTCATCGCGATCTCCTTATAAGACAATGAGTCTAAGATATCAACATCCCTCAAGGTGACAGTCGATGAAGGATCACCCACACATTTCCACAACATAGAAACATGGATAAACAGCAGAATAGAGTTCACGCTAGAAGGCTACTCTAACTTATCGGCAATATTGCCATCCCTCCTCACAATCAAGTAGGGACAAACATACCAGGGACTAATCTTCCCTATTTTACAAAATAGCATCACTCCCCTCAAGGGAGACACTTTCAAGAATACCTAATCGCCAACACTAAACTCTAAGTTCCTATGCCTCATATCCGCATAGGACTTTTTGCGACATTGAGCGATTTTCAATCTATAATGAATAACCTCCACCTTCTCTAATTCTTAGTGAGCTGAATCGGGGCCAAGTAACTTACCCTCACCAACCTTGTACTACCCAATTGTAGATCGACATATCTTACCATACAATGCCTCAAAAGATGCCATGTCAATACTAGAATGGTATCTATTATTATAGGCAAACTTAATAAAAGGCAAGTGGTCATACCAACTACTACCATAATCAATCACACAAACTTGCAACATATGCTCCAATGTTTGGATGGTCCTCTCTGCTGGCCTATCCATTTGTGGCTTCAAAGTGGTACTAAGGCACACTCTAGTACCAAAACCTTTTTGAAACGAACTCCAAAAGTGGGATGATAACGGAGGACCAAGATCCAAAATGATCAAAATTGGATAACCGTACAACTTCATGATCTCTGCAAGATACAACTAAGCATAATCTAACATCAAGTAATTACTCCTCATAGGCAGTAAGTGAGCGGACTTGGTAAATCTATCAACAATGACCCAAATAGAATCACATTGATTTTGAGATCGAGGAAGACTGATAACAAAATCCATTCAGATAGTGGAATCTCTTGATACAAGCCCTCGGGCCTCATGTGCAAAACTTTTACATATTGGCACTCCCTATTTTTGCCAAATAATTATCCATATATTGTTTCATATTAAACCACTAATAGAAATCTCTAAGATCATGATACATCTTGGTGGAAATAGGATGTATAGCATATCGAGATTCATGAGCCTCGGACATGACCCTTTCCCTCAATCCATCGATGTTGGGAATACATAGTTTACCTTGGTATCTCAAGATACCATCACCATCAATCACAAAGTATTCAACAATATGTTGACCCATATTACTCTTGATTTTCATCAAGTCGGGGTTAGATACTTGCTTTTTTTTTATCTCAACCACAAGAGGTGACTAAGATACCAGATGGATAAATACACCACCATCCTCGTAGTCCACAAGTCGAACACTAAGATGTGCAAAAATAGTGAATGTCCTTCACCAATTCTCACTTATCCTTATCCTTATGGGCCAAACTTCCCATGGAAAATCTACTAAGAGCATCAACGACTACATTAGCTTTACTGGGATGGTAATGAAGATTTATATCATAGTCTTTCAATAACTCAAGCCACCTGCTTTTCCTAAGTTTTAACTCCCTTTGAGTAAACACATACTGAAGACTCTTATGATTAGAAAAGTTATCAACATGAACCTCATAGAGATAATGACGTCAAATCTTTAGTGCAAAAACTATGGCTAACAACTTTAATTCGTGAGTAGGGTAGTTTTTCTCATGAACTTTCGATTGCCTAGTAGCATAGGCCACCACCCTACCATGTTGCATTAACATACAACCAAGACCAATTCAAGAAGAACTGCAATATACTACAAAACCCTCATTACCTTTGGTAAAGGTAAACACTAGAGTGGGACCCAATTTATCTTTTAACTTCTCAAAACTACCGTCACACTCATCTGACGAAAAGAATTTAACCTTATTTTGAATAAACTTAGTCAATGGGGCAGTTATAGTTGAGAAACTCTTTACAAATCTTCTATAGTAACTGGCTAGACCCAAGATGCTCCGACTATCAATTAGATTTATAGTTCTAGGCCACTTCTTAACCACCACAATCTTTTAGGGATCTACCATGACCCTTTTACGAGAGATAACATGAACAAGAAAAGATATGGTTTTTAACCGAAACTCACACTTTGAGAACTTGACATACAAATAATGATTCTTCAAACTTTACAACATGGCACAGAGGTGATCGACATGATCCTTCTCACTCTTAGAATATGCTAAAATGTCATCAATGAAAACAATGACAAACATGTCCAAGAATGAATGGAAGACCCTATTAATCAAGTGCATGAATACCGTTGGGGCATTAGTTAACCCAAAATACATAACAAGAAACTCATAATGACCATACTGGGTTCTAAAGGCAGTCTTAGGGATATCCACATTTCTTATTTTAAGCTGATGACAACCCGATATTAAATCAACCTTAGAGAAACACTGCTCGCTGAAGTTGATAAAACAAATCATCTATCCAAGGAAGAAGATATTTATTCTTTACTGTCACTTTGTTCAACTGATGATAATCAATGCACATACGAAGGGAACCATTCTTCTTGTGCACAAACAACACGGGAGCACACCAAGGACACATACTAAGATGGATAAAACCTTTATTTAAGAGGTCCTTCAATTGGTCCTTAAGCTCCTTTAGCTCTACCAGAGCCATTCTATAAGGATGGAAAGAAATCAGATGAGTGCTTGAAACCAGATCAATCCCAAAATTAATTTCCCTATCGGGAGGAATACTGGAAAGATCATCAGGAAACACCTTAGGAAACTCATTAACAAGTGGAACAGATTCTAGAGAAGTCTCTTTCGAGTTAGAATCTTTAACTCAGACCAAATGATACAAACACTGCTTTGAAATCAACCTTTGGGCTTTAAGATAAGAAATGAATCTTCCCTTAGGCAGCAAATAACCACCTTCCCATATAATGACCAACTCATTAGGGAATTTGATCATGACCCTATGAGTCCGATAATCTATGGAAGCCTAATATAAATGGAACCAATCTATCCCTAGAATGACATCAAAATCGACCATGTCCAACTCTATTAAGTCCACAAGTGTATCACTACCAGCAACAGTTACCACACCCCCTGTAGACCTTTCTAGCAATCACAGAGTCTCTTATTAAGGTAGAAATAGAAAAAGAAACCGATAGACACTCGGGACCACAATCAAGATAACCACATATGGGGTCACATAAGAAAGAGTAGACCCTAGATCAAGCAAACAATATACATCATGGGAAAAAAGTCTCAATATACATGTGACAATATCGAGAAATACCTCAGAATCCTGGTGAGTAGTAAGAGCATAAAAGTATTTTCGGTCAGCACCTGTGCCAGAAATAGAAGCAAAAGCAGACATAGCACCCTTTGATGCAGGAGTAGATGGAGTATCAATAGGATCCCTGTTGGCCCAAGAAAATGCTAGAGAGGTGAACTCATGTTGCATATGCTCGATGTGACCACAACTAAAAGATTTTTTCCCCTACTCATACTGACCATGATGACTCTAACCACAGAATCTTCCAAGAGAGCGGGGTGGGGCTGACTGGCCACCACTAGCCTAGGGTTGGGAATCTTGTGTGCAGAACCCACCACTGAACTGAGGCTGATGATAAATCGAAAACTTTAGGTAAGAAGAGCGAATACTAGCCGAGAAGAAGGAACTCAAACTTTCCCATTTCTTCCATTGCCACTTGACACCATATCTACCACTAGGCTCGGAAGACCTAAATTTCTTCTCTCTTTTTTACTAAACTCAGTTTGCTTCTTTTTTTCCTCCACTTGTAGGATATACATGATCAACCTATAAATGCCCATATTTTTATTTAAGAAGTTTGCCTTTGTCTCAAGGACTAACTTATGGGAAAATTTTGAAACAAACTTATGCATCCTAGCTCTCATACTAGAAACCATCTCAGGAGAATACCTTTACAATTGATGGAATTTAAAGGCATACTATTTAACGGACATCCTTCCTTGATTCAGATTCATGAACTTTTCTGCCTTTGCTTCCCTCAACTCTTGAAGAAAGAAGCAGACTATGAAAGCCTCATAGAAATCCTCCTACATGGAGGGAATAACATCAACACATCTAGAAAAATCTTGCCTTTGTACCATGGTACACTACAACCTTCAGTTTGTAGGAATCAAACTCAATAGCCTTAACCTCCGAAGCATGCATGATTTTGAATATTTTCTCCATTTCATCAATGAAGCCTCGAGTATCTTCCTCAACCTTTGTACCCACAAATATAGAAGGGCTCAAACTAATGATTTGGCAAATTCTTATGAACTCAAAAGAAACATTAGCTAGAGCTCCACGCTCCAATTGAGAGGCTACTATTTGAGTCAAGAGGTTTATAAAGCAATGAAACTTGATATTGGTAGCATCCCCTTAAGGTGACATAATAGGAGGGTCACTCTCATAGTCGGAGTTGGTGGGGATAGGTGGAACCCCACAAAGATGGTCAAATTTTGCAGCCCTATACCAGGTCTGAACTCTAGAAGTTGGTCGAGCTTCATCCATAGGGCCCTTAATCGGGGCAGAAGAGTTTGCCTGGACCTCTGATCTCCTTGGAGGCATGATTTGAAAGATAGAAAATGGAAATTTGAGGAATCCAAGACCTTAGACAAAATAGCTTGAAATTGAAACACAAGAAAGGGAAATATTTCCAAAAATATATCATAGTTCCTCTGTTATAAGTTTGACATGCTTCATACATTTAAAATAGACCCTACTTGATATGACATTATGAAAACCCAACTGACCATGAACCTATCCTCTAATACCAACTTGATACGCCCCAAAATTAGGCCAGGATATATGGGAACCTCAAGCCCACATGAATTAGAGGTCACCCTAATAACCCAACCTAATCATCACATCAATCTCAAGGGTCAAATGAATCCCAACCAATAACTAAGATAGAAGAAAACATACAACTAGGCATAACTTAACAATGTCTAAATACTTCATTAGATTCAACTAACTAGCCATTACTCCCAAGTCCACAGTCATCGATAATACCTCTAGAGAAACCGATATTTTGAAATCTATATGTCGGGATGAGCCCCCAACAATAGCTAAACCATGTTAAAATAAAACTATGTCTAAAGATAGAAGACCAAGTAGAAATGCATTTCGAAGTAAGAAAGTTCACCACTTTAAAGTCAATGCAAGAAATACTTAGATCACCTAATCACTATGCAAGAAAAAAGGATGATGCTTCGACCCTATGTCGCATGGGGACATAACGTTTAGAGATGATCAGTGGTTGGCGCACTAGCATATAACTCAAGGATAAGGATAAAATAGAATCATGAATCAACAACATATTAATATATCATATTAAACCGTATTTATCACCTTATCCATACATATTGGTATATCATATGATAAATAAGTAAACAAGTCATAACAACATTCTCAAAGCACTCAATCATGAGACATTAAGTGGAGGACTCTGACCTTCCACACTTAGATTCAAAAAAATCTTATTAGGTATGGAATTTCAACTACATTCACATATTATTTACATGAAGGACTTTAACCATTTATACACTCATTATAAAAGGGACTCTAACCATATACATAACCATTTAGGCAAGGGACTTTAACCATACATGGAAATTCATTTAGGAAAGAGACTCTAACCACATGCCCACATATTAGTTAAGGGACTCTAACCACATGCCATATTAGATCGGGGAATCTAACCCAAGTTGTTTTAGTCGGGGAGGCACTTCAACCTCAAGATATTTCTTTGTGCAAGGGACTTTAACCTCAAGCCTTTTCATTAGGCAAGGGACTTTAAACCTCAAGACATTACGACTATCATTAGTCGACATTGGGACTCTAAAACTTGGTCCATTCAACATCATCTATTCAATTCACACTTGAGGACTTTAACCTATTAAGATAATTCAACACTATACATGACAACATGGTCCTCGTGGGAGCCATTGTTGCTCAACTATTTCAATTGGCCAATTCCTTGATTCAATTCATTATAAAATTCAATTTATGGTCATCAAGAGCTTCACAAACCATTCACATATCATTGGCAATCTTATGCCACATTCACTCCATATTTAAGTTCAACACACTATTTAAGTTCATATTCATGTTTAGAGACCTTAACCCCTCATTAACCATAAATCAACAAGGTTATTTATTTCACCATATGTGGATCATAATACCTTTAAAATATTATTTAAAAACTATTCATAATTATTAGGACATTTTCCTAGTTTAAAACATCACCAACATAAGGCTAGACAATTCACTTGGATATTTCACATACACCTTGTGTGTATGCCTTTACCAAGGCTATTTTCTTGGTAGAAAAAATCAAAATTAGAGTTAATTAAGAATCACATGTTATACAACATACAACAAACACCCACATGTGTAAATCATAATCAAAAACATGTATAAATACAAGTCTAAGAAAAATTCAACATTATTCATCATTAGGTAGCAAAACCCTTTCCATTTGATTTCAAAATCATCGTGTACACTTACTAATTCAAGTGTACAATACATGGGTTTATAGTTATTTATCAAGGGGAAGAGTTACATGCCTTAGCCAACTTGATTTACCAATAAACTTGACTTCACTTTGCCTCTTAAAGATCACCCTTGAAACCCTAGCCTTCAATTCTTCGCAAATGAGTTTAAGAGAGTATTTAGGGTGTTTGATCCATCAAAATGGATGTTTAGGAGGATACAAACACATATATAGTGTGGTGACTTATGGTTTTAGGTTAGGGAAATGACCATAAGGTCCTTAACTAAAGGATTAAAATTGGCCATGATGTTGGGTATGACTCATTTGAGTCAATCGTACCCAAGGGTATGAGTGGTACCCTTACTTGTACCCTAGGATTCTCCTAGGTCATCTTCGTTAGTTAGGGTACGACTATACCATATATACTCATATCCAAAAGGTACAACTTATGCCCTCACTCATACACTTCACCTATACCAAAAACAGTCCACTGTAAGTCAAGACCTCACTCTACTCTGGTCTTGGTATGACTTATACCTTAAGGTACGATTGGTTGGCGGTTCACTCATACCTAGAAAAGTGAGTAACCCTCACAACACTTCCTAGGGTATGATAGGGTATGGGAAAGAGTATATGAATTGTATCCAAGGGGTATGACTCATGCCCCTAGTCATACCACCCCCAGTGACGTCAAATAAAGAAATTTCTCAATTATTCAAAGCCTAGGTGTTTCAGTGGGTCATCACAAAAATATATAAAATGTTTATAGTTATTTATAAAAATCTAATGTCATATATTTAAATAATTATAAAATTTTTGTCTATAATTTATCAATTTGGTTTGTTTATTTTATCGTTTCTTAGTAAAAGCATAACAAAACTATCAAATGTTAGGTTTTTAAACTAGTTTGGTTTGCTTTATGATTTAGTTTGGTTTTTAACTAAATCATGAACACCCTTATCTGTGGTTGACTGAATTGTTGGTTTGACAATGCTTGGATGAATAAGCTATTGATTATTATACTTGTTGAATTTTGAGATATGATTATGAAGTGTACATGAAAAATTAGATGCAATTGTGATATTATCTTAAGAGATAGTAAAAGTGGAAATATAAAGTAAAATAATTATAATGGATCAGGATACCATGTTGTTATGATATTATGATTGTAGATTAGGCACCATATTGGTCTAATATTGTGATTATGGATCGGGTACCAGAACGGTATGATAGATGCAACCTGGTGTATCCCACATAAGTTATGACTAGTTTGGCAGAAATAAGATCTTTTAGCATATGTGTACAGGTTAGTTGTTGAGGGTGAGTTAGTATGATATATTACTATAATATTGTAAGTAAAATCAATACAAATGTGAGATTATGGTTGACATAGATATGTGTTTTTATATGATTACTGAGATTGTGGAATTCACAATTAATTATAACAATCGTTGGTGGCTTATATTATTTGTTCCACTAACATTGCTTAGCCTGATTTGAAATAAATATTTGATTGAGTAAACTACCGCTATGTATTGCTGCTCATATCTACTTGTTATTTGATTTATGATTTATATTTGTAGTTAAATTGAGTCATACGATGATACATACTTACGTAGTGGTTTGTATTGATACTACCTCGTACTCTTCTTTATTGAGTGCAAACTATATTCTAGAGACTCAGATGCGACCTAACCAATAGTATATAAAGTTGATCGATCCGATAGTGTGATATTTGCATCTCAGGATGCCATGGATCTTTGTAGTTCATATTTCCTTTCTTTCAAACAATAATGATATTTTATTAGGTTATTTTCTTTGAGATACACTAAGAATGGTTTTTTACCAACCTTCAATGATGACTTTTGGATTCTGGGTAAGTAATAAATAGGTCTTTTTGTACTTTGTTATTAGTTTATTTTAGTTTTGATATTATCCTATCTTAAATGATTAGTTGAATCGATTAAGGGATTGAGTTAGTTCTCCCACTAGAGGCTTAGTGTGAGTTTCACTCACGATTATTTGGATCGTGATCTAGTTGGTATCAGAGCCCTAGTTCATTGATTTCATCATATAAGGTCATGTTTTGTAGAGTCTTACATAATAATAAAGAGATGTCTATGCTTTTCTTTGAGAGGCAACACGCTACAAAAATTGTATTCTTTTTTTCATATTATTACATGATTTCAGTTTCCATTTGATGATCCAAATTGGTATCTGACCTCTTTCACTTGGTATTTGGTGATTGAAATTGCTATTTGACCTTTTACACTCTTTATCTCATATATAGTGACAAAGAGTGAAATAAAAGCAAGGAAATAAGAACCTAAAAAGGTTGATGGGATGCAACTTGTGATACAAGTTAAGTAAGGGAAAAAGGTAAAGAATGGAGAGTTGTAATGACCCCTAAGTCATTTTCTATATTTTCACACATTTTCTCCATTTAGAGCTTTCCTATAGTTACCCCAAGTCATTTGTGACTTGCTGGAGTTGATATTTCATTTACAAAGCACTTCATTTATTTTTTAGAACCAATTCCCTATTTTGAAGTCTTCACTGGTAAAGATAGGCTACTAAGTAAGAACTATAGTCAAACAATTTCATATTTTAATTTTGACAGTCATAGAAGTTCTGGAACATCGATTTAGGCTAGGTGAACCCTTGGTTCAGGCATCGAGACTTCTAAACACATTTTGAGATATGGACAAGAGTTAAGAAAAATGGAACATATGTGTGCGACCCACTTTTCATTGAAACAACGTCTGATGGAAATTCCAACTATGTCATTTAGTCTAAAATATCAAATTTGATATGGTAGTATGATTTATTTGCCTATAGGAGATTTTGAACTAATCTTGAGGGGTCAGTGGAGACTTGGAAATTTATAAGTCTCAGCTGGTGTTGGTGTATTTCTTAACCTATTAGGTCACCAAAGCGATGGCCGCTTAAGCGACCAGCCAGTTGCTTAAGATGTTGGGTAATTTCTTGCCGGTATCATCTAAGTGATGCCTTTAAAACTTAAGTAATGGCTGCTTAAGCAACCTAAAATTACTTAAGCGATAGTATGTAGATTTGGCTAGTGGTAAAAAAGAGACACATGGTCGCTTAAGTTACTAGCGTCTTAAGTGGTTCAGTGTCCTTAAGTAACACCTAGACACCTGGGAATAATATAAATACCTCAGTTAGCCTGATTACTCCCATTTTCACCAAATCTCAAATGTATAAAACCCTAAATAGTGTGAAAACTTGGGAGAATCATTGGTGGGTGATTTTGAAGTATTTGAGAACTTAAATTACAGATTTCTTCTTAGGATTCTTAATAACTTCCATCAATTTTATGATTAAATCCTTCAACTTTATACAAAATCCCTAGAGTATTGGTGGGTTAATTCTAGCACCATTAGAACAAATAATTCACCCATTTTTTAAGGGTAAATGTTCCTTGAGCATAGAGGATGTATGGTTGATATCAAAAGTACGACTCTAAAAGTGGGCTCTATATGGATTTTTTATATAATTTTGGACCCAAAGCACAATAGTTTAATATAGGTATCATTGTTCTTATTTTGACGTGTATATTGTTATTTTATAGTGTGGCATATTGCAGAAACTTCTTAAAAGGTGAAATCAGTTGTTTAGTAGATTCTTCTGGCTTTTCTCAGCATCCAGGTAGGCTAGGTTTACCTTTTACATAGATAGAGCTAATTCATATTATAATTATGATATTATGATAGATATGGGATATGATTTAGGTGTTTGAGGTTTGATTGACAAAATTAATATTATTTGGATAGCTTACCCTAATAAGGAACCATATTTATAAGGAATTGACTTATCTTTTAATGTTTTAGGTAGAGTTGTTACCTTAGGGGTAATTATGGCTTATATAGCATCTAGAAATAAATTTAGACACCTTAGCCTAGTTGGGGGGTGGGGGGCGGGTAGAATTTGCCTTTGAACAAATTTTAAGATTAATGTAGGTCCCTCTATCCCACCTTAGTCCAAGACCCATGTTAGCTCTTGTAGACTTCTATATGTATCTTATACCCTTTGAAATGATTGTTTTGGATTTTGAGAAGATTATATACATGATTTTTTATTCTAGTTTTGAATTTGGGAGTTGGTGCTAATTTTTGGTAAAACTTGATAATTTATTGATATTGAGTTTTAATTTAAGTTTGACAATTGGTGATGATATTGATGATATGAGTTCTGGTTTAAGTTCAATAAATGATGATATGATGATTCTATTGAGTTTCGGTTTGAATCTAAAATTGAGAGTTTATTAATGATATGATACGGAATGGGTGGATTTATGGTTATGGCTTGATATTCCATAAATTTATGAAACTTTTGTTAGTTACCTTCTTTTGATTGTACCCTCCACACTTATGGGGGATCGGATTGGTTCATTTAACTTTTTCGACTTACTGGCTTATATGGGCCAGTCCTGTAGTATTAGTTATACTTTTTTTATATTGTATCTATTTCAGTATTTTAGTTAAAGTGTTGGTGCATATTTTAAGATTTGCCTTATTTTACCTTGACTTAGCTTATTTATCTCATAATTTATCATATTTATATCATGATTTAGATTATTCAGCCAATGATACTGTAATGCCTCGAGAGTACACCATGGATGCCATACGATGTTTATGGCCCAGAAGGACCACAAGCTAACCTATGAATGATTTCTACTATGAGCACTAAATAGTAATTCTGAAATAAATACGGAATTAGGTTGAATTTACATAAGACTCAAAATCTAAATACTTATAAATAATAACATCAGGTAAAAAACTGAAAACTAAACACTATCTGAGCTGGTCTAGTCTAAAAGCCTCTAACTGAACTATCTGAATATGGAGTTGATGGGACAATCCCCTAACTAACTCCCACTACTGAACTACTGATAAACTGAAATAAATCATATCCTCGATAGATGAGGACTCACTACTAAATCAGCAACTTCTAACTGGATCTATCTAAATTTGGTCGAGATCTTGAGCATCCGAACCTATGATATGAGACATCATAGCGCAAAGAAAGAGTATGTGCTCAGTATAAGGAATGTACTGGTATACTAGATAAGGTAAGGCTGAATGGAAGGGTTCATATGCATGAATAAGAACTGACTGAATTATATAGAGTAACTGAATATAAGAGTACGCGGATAACTAATACTACAGATATCATTGAGTATGCAATATTGTATATATATGTGTAGACTATAACTGAGATTTTCTGAAGCTGAGCACTGAGTTCTAACAACTGAGTAACTGATGTCTAAGTTACTGATAACTGATTTACTAATACTGATTGACTGTGTATGACAATCCTGATTCTATAAAATGAACTAAGTTCTAAACTGAAGACTGAAACTAAAACTGTAGGAGGTAATTATCTAATCTACATGACCCAAATAAGATAAGATAACTGAGTTGGGGTCCACTATATAATCCCAATTATAAGGGTGATAATACCATGCCACGGGTACTAACATCTGCTGTGGAGTCAGTCCTATCTAACGGGTGACCCCTGAGATCAGTCCAAAACTAATGGGTGATCCCTGAGTATGTCAGTCCTATCGAACTGGTCATATCTTATAAATTATGCTGGCTATGTAGTTCTGGAACTTAGGAATTGTTTCTAGGGATCCAGTCCTAACTAACGGGTGAGCCCCCATCCCTATACTCGCACGGTGATGAATCCTACTTCCAACTAAATAGACACTTAACTAATAATACTGAACTAGACAAGACTGATACTAAGTCTACTGAGTTTTCCTAAGTTCTATAACTGACTTAGTTCTACTGATCAGGACAAAACTGATACTATTCTGTTACTGACATTGGCTCTCCTTAAACAGCTAGATTGTCGAGTATTAAATACCCCCTGGACTCAATAGCATAAAAAAAGACATAACATGATCATTAAGGCATAGCAATACTTGTTTGCTAACAATGCACTCATTTAGACATTTTGTAAAACACTTGATTACATGAACTTGTGCATGAATGGGATCACATAATAATAAATCATACTTTGACTAGTCAAATCTCATAAGCATTTCATCAAACACTTGTAGGGCATAAGCTTGTACATTATTGGGACTAGATAATAACATGTCATGATTCCACTATTTACTTCACATAGGCAATTTAGCGAACACTTAGGGAGCATAGATTATTTACATTATAATGGACAACACATAAACATCATGATACATTAATCAATCTTTAAATTCAAGGGTTTATCAAAATAATCACTTATTCATCACACATGCTATACAATTTTCATAAAACTTGCAATTAATTAGTGGATTGAAATCCAACTAATATCATGAACATGATTTCAATCTAATTCAAACATAGAAATCCTGAATTTGAGATCTTGTATGTTTAAAAATGGTTCTTGAACTTCATGGGTGAAAGGGACCCATGAATGAACACCGAACATACCTGAGAAGAAGAGTTCTTGAAGGTTCTTGGAGGATTTCTGTAATACCCCGAGACTCTAACCAATAGTGAAATCATGAATCAGGCTCATGAGAAATAAATTATAATGTTTTGGGTTGTTTTTTGATCAAGGATGGTGTGTATTAAGTCTTTAAAGATGTCCTAATGATTGGGTGAATCAAAACATTCCTTACTGATTGAATTCTTGGGAAGGATATTGGTATAGTCAACTTCTAATGAGCATATCTCTCATTATACTTTAAATTCTTAAGCTCATGACCTATCAACATATATATATTTGAATTAGCTTTCCAACGATACCAATTTTGCCAAAATCCGATACCGGAGCAAAAAGTTACACCCATTTTACTTTAGCATGTCAATCTGGAAAAGGGTGACCACATTTGTGATGGCCTGTCATGTTTCTGATGACATTTCTAACAACGCCGTCACATTTCTGATGATGTCGTCAGCCTTAGGCAGAAAATCATAAAATTCGACCCTTTTGTGACAACATTTCATGACGGCCCATCACGAGTCTGACGGCTTGTCACGGATGTCGTCAGCTATTTTTTTCAGCAATTTAGAGACGTTTTGCAAGGGTATTTTGTTCTTTTCCCATCTTTTAGAGGCCTCTATAAATAAGAGAATCCCATACAAACCCTAACTCCATCATTTTCTCTTCCAATTCTCTTGAGATAATATATCTAGGGTTATATCAAGAACATAAATCTTCCAAGAATCATCCATAAATCTTAAAATTTCTTCAAGAACCAAGTTCCTCATAGTTTAGGCTTCAAGAATTATTTATTTCAAGTGTGGATAAAGTCTCAAGCACTAAAGTTCATCCAATTTCAAAGATTAAGGTATGTGGGGTTTTCAACAAGAACACTTCTTTCGTTCTTGTGCCCAAAGATTTAATTTCAATTTAATTTCATGAATTTTGCAAAGTGAGTTTACACCCAAATTACTTTATCAAGGATTTATGATATTTGAGCTATACAATATTGACACATATGACTACTTCATTATCTTATTTCTTAAATTAAGAATTTATGTCATGAGTTGTCTATTGTTATCATGAAATGATAATTTCTAAGTGATTTATGATAAGTGTCATGATTTATATTTTTCCATGAAAAGTTTGTCCATTGAATATATATTGGTATTGAGCTTGAGAGTCAAGAACAAGTTCTATGATGTTTTCTGGAAGATTTGATACTTGATATGATTTGATATGCAAGTGTACTTGATAATGAGAAAGATTATTTTGAGATTTAGTCGAGTTAGGAATCCACAAGTTGATTATGATTTACAAGTGAGATATATATTTATATTTTGGTCTTCATGATAAACCCTTGAGTTGATTACGGTGAATTTCCTTACGCGTTCTGAGCTTAAGTCTGGGAGTAGTTTTTAGCACCGAGCGGGAAGTATGGGTTCAGCACATCCTACTTCCCCAGAACTATGTGCCACCATAGGATTAAGATTAATGGCCAAAGGCCAAGACAATTATCACTAAAGTTAAGGTTCTACTCCGATGGAAAGGATATAATAGCTCTCCCCAATGTGGGCAAGACGTTGGACTCCATGTAAGATCACATGGTTTATGTCAGTTATAAAAAACTCCCAAGTCCATAATAGTCCAATTTTCATGAGTTACCAAGTCACTCTAAGTCATGAGTCAAAGAGTTTGAGTTGAGTCTAACGGGTTGTGAGATTTATGAAGCATGTGTTATTATTGATGATTTATGAAAAATATGTTCAGGTAACTCAGGCGAAGATAGTCATTATTATCAGCATGCATGATTTTCTTATAAATTTATGAAATTATTTAAATGTTGCCTATACCCCTACATACTCAGTACATTCCCAAGTACTGATTCCCATACTCTTCTATGTTCTATATTTTCTCTTGATGTAGGTTCAGGTGCTCAGTCTCAGCAGCGATAGTGATCTTCGAGTACCTCCATCTACATTCGTACAGTTGGTGAGTTCTCATGGTTCGAGGACCTATGTCCCCAATTTTTGTCTTAATAGTAGATGGTTGTTTATTTCCAGTTCAGTACGGGTCAGTTGGGGATCTGTCCCAATGGCTTCTAAGTCTTATGTAGTAGAGGCTTTGTTAGACTAGAGTACTAGTATGAACAAAACTTCAGTATTTTGAGTGTACATGATATAGTTCTTTATATTCTAGTATTTTCATGACAGGATTATTCTTCTTTATTACAGCTTGATTATTGTCATAGTAAGTTATAGAGGTGATGATAGGCTCAGAGGGTTAGCTTGAGGTCACTTGTTGCCTTAAGCACCGTATGACATCTTGGGATGGGATCTTGGGGCGTTACAATTTCTTTGAGTATTGACCTTGATTCTTGAAGCTAGGGTTTTTCCTCTTGTGAGAGAATGTTGTAATCCTTGAGAAAAGTGAGTGAATAATGTTATAAATAGGTTAATTAGGGAAAATTTCTAATTAAAGTATGACTAGGATGAGGGAAAAATACTGTAATACCCTCAAAATTAACTAAAAAATCTTGATCTGGGTCCTTCACGCGATGCGGCACTGTAGCACCGTATCACTGGAAATTGATAACTGGGAACTGGGTTGATGGCGCGATGTGGTACCATCGAGGTGCCTTACTGGAAAAGTGACAATTTGGAAATTGGTTGTTGGCGCAATGCGGAGGTTTCATATTGGCTCACTGGAAAAATAACAATTGACATTTGGACCACCTCCGAGACGCACTGAAGTACTAGGTGGTATACTCTTTCACAAAAATGGCTCTAACTCTTTGCTCGAGTATCGGATTTAGGTGGACTTTATATTGTTTGAAAGCTGACTAAATTTCCTACGCATTTGTGATCTCTAAACTGAAGAAATATGAAGTATTTGAAATATTTTTACATGGGATTACTCATTTACTAAGACTTAATTTAAGACAGGGAAATACGGGGTATTACAACATCTTACCCTTTGGAATATTCATCCTCAAATGAGACTAATAAAGCAGAGAAATGCTGATAGACTAAGTTGACACATTGAACGTGCACGGCTGAAACATAACTAGTTGACTGAAACTACTGATATGCTAAGTTTACATACTGACCATGCATATTTAATGTATGAAATACATGACTGAACTGAATAATAACTGCATGACTTAATATGCAACGGTAATAGATACTAAGTTTATAACTGTAACTGGATCATGGAACTGAGTAAATCTAAGGATGACTGTCTCCTTGAGCTGAAAATACTAAAGATCCTGAGATCACTTACTGAATATGTATGAACGGGAACATGAGATCATGACTAAGTCTAAAACATGATATATGAACTAAATATCATAAACTAAACTAATTTATTGAATATATGTCATATGGCTTGAGATTTAGAATTTGAGGGTCATCTTATGAGTACCCATTACTCTAAACAGGATTTGTTACGTGAAGAGAAATTGAAAGGTTTAG
This sequence comes from Capsicum baccatum var. pendulum, assembly GCA_030864225.1. NCBI lineage: Eukaryota > Viridiplantae > Streptophyta > Magnoliopsida > Solanales > Solanaceae > Capsicum > Capsicum baccatum. The sequence goes on from CM061560.1 coordinate 148,642,104, forward strand.
GACATAAAAGCTCAGGGGTTATAGTGCATCTCCCCCTTGTGACATTATGTCCCTCTAAAAATGCTGACTTGGCTGGGATTTTGAGGAATAAATGAGACGATGCATAGGTCATCTACGAACTAAATCATGACTGAATATCTGGAATCTGAAACTGAGGCATGATACATGAATTGGGTGGAAAGATGGGGAACTGTACAAACTTGTCCGCCTAACTGCTAAACTGAATTGATAGCTTTACGAACTAACTCCTACTAAGAACTTATACTTAACTATTCCCTCAACTATAATTTCTACTTCAACACCGCATTTCACTTGGGGCTGCTGAAAATATTCACATGGGCACTGGGCATGAATGCGTAAACACACTACTTATTTGATTAACAAGATGACTGATGGCTTAATACTGGTCATGTAAGATTGAATTGTACATAATTTGAGTAACTGGACTAAAACTATAGAGTACTATGCTTATGAGGTAAGGGTTGACTTAGGAACATCGGGTAACTATGAATAAATTAGCGGAAATGATATTATCTAGGAATGCAAGACTAAGCGCATAACATGATTATGATTTACTGAGATACTAACAACTGATAGTTATACGCGTTGGTCAAGCAAACCTAAAACTGGACTGTGTTTGGAACTGAATACTGAACTTAGTACACTATAAAGCATGAGTACATGAGTCATGAGCTGCATGACCTGAGTTTGGAGTATCTGTATTCACGGAACATGATTCGTAACACTGAGGAAACTGGAACTCCTTATACTAGAAGCTGTAAGCATACATGATTTTCAATAATGTGCACGAATATAAGCTATGATTATAGAACTGATATTTACTACATGAGTAAATATTGTGATAGTTGAAGTGCAATACTTGGCACAGAGGTAAGGATGGGTTGGGCATCAACCTCTCCCACTACTTTTCTACACATACTGACGTTACTATGAAAATATGAAAGTCTTACTTGGCTAATTGTTCTACCATTTCCTCCTTGGCTTAATGTCATTATTCTAAGTCTGGGAACCACTTAATAAACTCTAAATTGAACTAAAACCACTTTACTCTAGAGTATGAGATATGATAATGCTCATAAACACTAAACTCCCTCTGAAGGACTACTCCTGATAATGTAAGGTCCACTACTAGTACTTGCTTCTAATACATGATTCTTAGATTTTGATGGCCTCAACAATCATCAAATAACTACCTCAATACTGACTAACTTAGAATTCGCAACTTCTCTTTCAACTAGTATAATCTAGATATTAAAACTTAAATCAGCTGAAACCAAGGTACTACCCCTTCATTCAATGATTGGTCCATCAGGAAACTAAAATAGAATGACTCTATTACTAAAATTAATTGAAAGGATTTATTGGAATACTATAACTGAGCAACTTCTGTATACTCGTCTGGCTGGAATAGATTTACCTACTAAAGTAAGCACTAAGAATGGTTCTGTTAAGATTTCTAGTCTGACCTAAAGTTGACTGCTATGGAAATAGTTACAAAAGATAGAGAAACTCCTAGATCTAATAAGGCATGAATATGTAAATAGAAGATCTGTAACATACCATTGACCGTATTAGGAGAACTTTCCTATTTTTGTCTGGATTGAAGTGCATAAAACCTATTTGGGCGTTGCCCACTGGCAGCACTGGAAGTGGCACCCTATTGATTAGAGCAACCGGGCTGATCTGAAGGATGATTGTACTGACCCTGAGAACCTGACTGAGAACAATCTCTGACTCTATGGCCTGGCTTGCCAAACCCAAAACAAGAATCATTGCTAGCTCTACACAGTCCCTTATGGTTCTTACCTCATTCTCCGCAAAGCGGATTAATACGAATGCCCTTCCCATAACCTTGTAACTTAGATCCTGGTGCTCCATCTTGACTGACATTCTTAGTCTTGGGCACTGGCACCCGGACTGAAAGTGGATCTAGTGCTGAGAATCTCTAATGGAACTATGAGCGGTTACTACCCCATGATCTTGGCTTAGAATTATTTGTTCTAGCCTTCTTATTCTTTCTACACTCCCCTCCCCCACTCTGCTAAGTACAAGTCAAAATCCTAGATAGGACAATAGTCTGCAAATTGTTTGGAGAAACTACTGTATAATCTAAGGTAGCTAAAACAACTCTAAATTCAGTGTGAGAGACATGCTCATGCAGGGGATCTACCTGAACTGGCGGAGGAGCTGACTCATTTTCATTACTTCTTCCATTAGCTTCTCTGGGAGGCATGTTTTAGAAGGATAATAAAGAGATGAATTAGAAGAAGAGTTTAACTTGTGCTCATGCTTACTCATATGAAATGAATATTAAAAGAAGTGAAACTTTTTATAAAACATCTCATAGCCTCCTGTCCATAAGTATGGCGCACTACAAACCCATGTACAAGACTCTACTCGATGTGACTTTTAGACTCACTAGGAATCTATTGAACCTTAGGCTATGATACAAAGTTTATAATGCTTAGAGAGTACACCCTAGACACTACACGGTGCTTATGACCCTGAAGGACCATAAGCTAACCCATGACTGATATCTGCTATGAGCATTGAATAGTAATACTAAAATAAATGCAGAATTAGGTTGAATTACCATAAAGTTCAAAATCTAAATACTAATAAATAATAATATTTAGTAAAAACATCTTAAAACTAAAGACTATCTAAACTAGTTTAGTGTGAAAGCTTCTAATTGAACTATCTGAATATGGAGTTGATGGAACAAGACCCCAACTAACTCCAACTATTGAACTACTGATAAACTAAAATAAATTATATCCCTGATATATAAGGACTCACTACTTAATCTATAACTGCTATCTGGATCTGTCTAAATGTGGTCAGGATCTTGAGTGTCCAAATATATGATATGAGATATCATAGTATAAAGAAGGAGTATCCAATCAGTACGTAGAATGTACTGGTATACTAGATAAGGTAAGGCTAAATGAAAGGGTTCATATGCATGAACAAGAACTGACTAAATGATATAGAATAATAGAATATAAGAGCACGTGGATAACTGATACTATGGAAATCACTGAGTATGCAATACTATACATATACGTATAGACTTTAACTAAGATTTTCTAAAGCTGAGCACTGAGTTTTGATAACTGAGTAACTGATATCTAAAGTTATTGATAACTAATTTACTGATACTGATTGACAGTGTCTGATAGTTTTGATTCTGTAAAATAAAGTGTGTTCTAAACTGTAGACTAAAACTAAAACTCTGGGAGGTAATCATCTAACCGACATGCCCCAAATAAGATAAGATAACTGAGCTGGGGTCCAATTTGTAATCCTAATTAGAAGGGTGCTAATATCGTGCCACAGGTACTAACATCTGCTATGGAGTTAGTCCTATCTAATAGGTGACCCCTGAGATTAGTCTTAAACTAGCGGGTGATCCCTGAGTAATTCAGTCCTATCTAACGGGTGACATCTCATAACCTACGTTGGCTACGTAGTTCTGGAACTTAGGGACTGCTTCTAAGGAACCAGTCCTAATTATGAGTGAGACCCCATCCATAGGCTCGCTCAATGCTTAATCCTACTCCTAACAGAATAGACACTAAACTGATTTTACTGAACTCGACTGGACTGATACTGAGTCTACTGAGTTTTCCTGAGTTCTGTAACTGACTGAGTTCTACTAATCATGACATGACTGATACTATTGTGTAACTGATACTAGCTATAGGAAAACAACTAGATTGTCAGGTATTAAATACCCTAGGAGCCGATAGAATAAAAAGAAAGACATAACATGATCATAAAGGCATAACAAGACTTTCTTCCTAACAATGCACTCATTTAGACATTTTGTCAAACACTTGATATACATAAACTTGTGCATGAATGGGATCACATAATAACATGTCATGCTTTCACTAGTCAAATCACATAAGCATTTCATCAAAAACTTTAAGGGCATAAGCTTGTACTTGATTGGGACCACATAATAACATGTCATGATTCCACTATTTACTTCACATAGGCAATTTAGAAAACACTTGGGGAGCATGGATTATTTACATGATAATGGCCAACACATGACATCATGATACATTAATCAATTTGTAAATTCAAGGGTTTATCAAGATAACCACATATTCATCACACATGCTATTCAATTTTCATGAAACATGTAATTAATTCATAGATTGAAACCTAACTTATTTTATGCATATGAATTCAATCTAATTCAAACATGGAAATCATGAATCTGAGATCTTGTATGTTTAAAATGGGTTCTTAGACTTCATGGGTGAAAGGAACCTATTAATGAATACCTAACATACCTAAGAAGAAGATTCTAAAAAGTTCTTGGAGGATTTCTCTGAGGATTGACCTTGAGTCTTGAAACTAGGGTCTTTTGCCTCTTGAGAGAGAATATTCTAATCCTTGAGAAAAGTGAGTGAATAATGGTATAACTAGGTTAATTAGGGACAATTTCATATTAATGTCTGTCAAGGATGAGGGAAAAAGACTCTAATGCCCTAAGAATTAAAATTGGGAATTAACTAAAACATCTTGAATAGGGTCCTTAGCATGACACGACGCTATTGCACCGTATCACTGGAAATTGAAAACTAGGAATTGGGCTGATGGCGTGACGTAGTACCAATACGATGACTCACTGGAAAAGTGAATTAGGAAATTGGATGGTGGCGTGATGCGGTGGTTTCGTGTTGGCTCACTAGAAAAATGACTATTTCTATTTGGATTACCTCCTTGATGCGCTGAAGTACCAGGTGGTTCACTGATTCACTAAAATGTCTCTAACTCTTCGCCTGGGTATTGGATTTAGGCAAACTTTATATCATTGGAAAGCTGACTAAATTTCCTATGCATGGGTGAGCTCTAAACTGAAAATACTAAGTATTTTAAAAATATTTCATGGGATTACTCATGTACTAAGACTTAAATTAAGATAGAGAAATATGGGGTATTATAGATACCTATTGAGTACCCATGGTTTTTGTACTCATACTACACTTTTATAACTTTTTGGTATAGATCCGAGTACTAGCAGCTGCCGCTGATGCAATGCTCGTGCTGAGTTGATTTTAGAGATGGGTGACCTCTTAGATTTGGAGTTGCCCCTTTTCCCTTTATTATATATGTCTAGTATTTTACTATTTGAGATAAATTTGTATTTGACTATTTCAATACTTATGTTCCTTTTGTAGTAGCTTTTGTACCAACACTATAGTTCATAGGATGGTTGTTGATGCTTTATATATATATATATTAGGTTATCATTACAGATTAAAATTATTATAAGTCTCTAATTTTTTATTTACATTATTTAGGCTATTTTTCACCAAATTAGACTATTGGGGCTACAGTTTGGCTTGCCTACTAGTGGGATAACTAGGGAAGAATCCAAAATCCCCTTCCTCATTGGAGGATATTATTGTGGCTGTTACCAAGGTAGAGGTAACACTCATTTAGGAAGGTGTAATGCCGAATTTAGTTTGTCAGATTTGATTCAGTAGGTCTTAAGTTTTCTAAAAAGTTTGGAAAGAACCAAGGCTACACCAATAGTTTCTATAGGATAGTACCCAGAAGTGTAGCATGTTACTATTTTGGCTTGCTAGATAGATGAGGCTCTGTTAGGTATCTATTTGAGATAGTTAACATGGTTAGTGATGATCAGAGATTAGCATGATTTGTTTTGAAAGTTAATCAAACTGAAACCTCTATTCTTCCATGGTTCTAAGATGGAGAATGCATATAGGTTCATATTGACTATGACAAGAGACTCTATAACATGGGAAGAGCTAAGCAACAGAGAGTTGAGTTTGACAATTTTTAGGTATGATGTGATGATAATTTATGGTTTAGGTCTTATGTTAGTGTATCCAAACTAGGTCACCTCCACTGATATAGACAAAATTCTATTCTATCTTTATAGACAAGTATGTTTTTAACAACTATTTCCATGGTTATATATAAGACTTTTGTTTAAAATTCCATGTTATAATTCTTCCCAAATTTGAAGTTATAAATTTTAAGCTAGGTTAGTTTATGATGACATTGGAGTAAGGTATGGCCTAGGAAAATACGAGAATGATATGCACAAGTTCGGTGTTGTTTGATTTGATTTCTAGTTAGCTAAGATGCTAAAGAACCCTTAGGAATTTATGGAATCAAATTTGGGTTAGTAAAACTACCAAAATTGATCTTAGAATTAAGAGAATTAATTGAAATATCTCTGGTTCAAGGTGCATTGGAAAAAATAATATTTTTGTGTCAAACTATACATTTTGTCCTATCGACACTACTACAGCAATGTGTTTCTAAGGCGGAGAAATTCCTGCTACAGCAACGAAAGTCACAGTTTTATGTCTAAAATTCCCCAAAATAGTTTATTATTCTAAAACTCATTTCAGGGATAAGAATTGACAATTTGGGACAATTTTCATCTTATTTTCTCCATTAGGCTTCGTTAAGGTAATGATTTCATCTCCTTTATCTAAAAGTTATTGATTTAGCCATATAATTGCAATATTACAAAGTTTGGTGAGGGTTTTAGGGCTAATTTTAGTTGTTTTCTAATGCTAGGAAGTGTGTTGAGTAACAATTTAATGAAATATGTCAATTAATGGTTAATTCACTAATTAATCCATGGAATTAGTAGTTTTAGGTGAATAATGATAGAAAAACCCTTGAATGAGAAAGCAATGATCATGAACATAACCTTAGGGATTGGGTGTGAGTTATGATTTCCCACACGGTAGGTTATTTCATTAAATGTATGTTATATACATGTCTAGACAATGAGCAAGCCAGAATCGCGCGAAACAAAAGCTTCGACTTAGAAGAGTTGTCGAAGCTTGGTTTGAGGTAGGCAATGGTGTTGTAGTTTAATCCAATTTGTACTATATGTGCATGTTAACTACTTTACAGTGTAGCTTTTTAGTTCATGTTAGTTGGTGTGGTCAATTCAAATAATTTTATGTGTTGTATGATTTTGACCAACCTTACTATTAAATGAGGAATGTTTTGGCATTTAGAACATTCTTATAGGTTATTGGAAAATAAGGTTTGTAGACACTCTTGTATAGGGTCTTAGAAGATGGATGGAATTTGTCCCCTGCAGGTCATGACTTTAGGGTGGATATATTATCCATAGTTTGTATGTACGTGTTTTTGCTGAGTTTGATGGTTCTTTGAATGAACCAGAGAATATAATTATATTATTTACTTGATGATTTTTTACTAGTCTTGACATGTATTGACTGAACGTGACATGTTGATATTTTTTTGACTTGTTGATTTTAATCCCAAGTTGTTTATTTGGTGTTGATATGCTAAGTGTATATTGTTTTTTTATCATGGATTAGCTACTTGTACTATATACTAGTTAAGTATTCATATTCTTATCTTGGATTGGCCAAATGACCCTACTAGTACACTATTATTTTCCTATGTGCTGATACTATACCTATTCTTATTTTTGTCAGTGCAACGATATTCCAGCAGCAACTACAAGACCTTACTTGTGATTTCAGCGGTTGATTTCATATTTCAAGTTGAGCGGCATGTCGGGGCGACCATAAGATCTTTCTTTTATGACATAGTCCTTTGTTTTAGACATTATACATTTTCTTTTAGTTTTGGGGTTGCATCCCCTTCTGGATAATATTAGATATTTTGGTATAAATGACTTATGGGTCCTAGGAATGAGTTTTGTTATAGTATAATGTTCCGTAATCCGTTATACTTTTGATTTCTTTTGTTCTAAACTTGGATATTTTTTGATAGATTAGTTCTAATTATTTCTTCTTAGTGTCGATTATAAGAAGGTATGTTGGGGTAGATGGTTCTCCCATTATTAGTAGTGTGGGTACCACTCACGATAGGTTTAGGCCATGACAAAGTTGGCATCATAGCTTAGGTTCATCTATTTTGTTATACTAAAATGAGTTTAGTAGAGTATCGCAGAATTGTACGAACACATCTATAATTTTCTCTCAAAGCCTATAGGACATTAGGAAAGCTATTGTTCTTGTTTCTATTATGTTATAAATATTCTAATTAGAATATAGCGATCCAAATTGATATTTTATTTCTTAACTCTTTTATTCGATGATGGTGAATACTGTGTCCAAAGAAACCTGAGTGGTAGCCCATGCACTGACTACTCTAGCTAATAGCCAACCATAAGGAGAATAAGATAAGTAAGAGGGAAAGGTAAGTGGAAAAGAGGACGAGCCACAACCTATAAGGGTAAAGCTATAGAAACTACTGACCATATCTTAAGGGTCAGTATCCCGTCCCCTACTTTAGGATTATATTAAAGAGAGGAAAATAGTAGGGGACTGAGGAATAGAGCCTGAGGTGGTGGTACTAAGTGAGGTTGAAGCCTTACTTGTTATCTCTGCTGTGGTTGTTCAATAAGTGTTAGATTTTTTGAATGGGCTGGATGGGATTAGAGCCACCCTTATTGTACTGACTTTTAAGGCTCTTAATTTTCACCGTACTATTTCTATGGAACCTATGATGGATCAGGGTTTAGGGTCTAATGCTTTTCCTTGTCTGGGTTTGGATATTGTAATGACTGGTATGGAACATGACATATTGTAAAAGGTTTTGTAGATGAAACCACTTCCATTCCAGGGTACTGAGTTAGAAGATACTTTTTAGTTTATCATTGACAACTCTGGGAGGTTACACAAAATGGGTACTATTTAGCAACTTTGAGTTGAATTTGTGACTTTTCAATTGTATAAGGATGCAAAGTAATGGTTAAGGTCGTACAGTAAATGTTGCTCACTGATTTTACCTTCATTGACTTTGGAAAAGTTTCATCCTTTTTTCTTAGAGAAGTATGTGCCTTTTTCTCTTGAGGATTGCAAGAAATATGAGTTCTTTGCATTGGAGCAGGGTGACCTATTAGTTGCAGCCTATGAGGCTATGTTCCATGCTTTTTCTTGTCATGCTACTTAGTTGTTGGCTATAGATAAGGAAAGGATTCAATATTATGTGAAGGGTTTGAATTATGATCTTCAAGTCTTATGAATTCCACAGGGAAGGTGTTCAATGAGGTGTCAGATTAAGCAAAGAAGTTGGAGGGGGCTATGTAAGTGTGTCAGGCTAAGATGTTAGCCGAAAAGTCCCAAGATGTTAGGAATTTTAGTGGATCTTATTCTAAGGTCCATGGTTTACAGGCCTATTCAGTTCTACCAATTCAGTCAGTCTTGTCAACTTCTATTAAAGGTCCAACTAAGGCCTCTTCTCAGTAGCATATTCTTAGGGGATACGAGACTTTTTACTCTTCTACCAGTTGACCTTTTATCGAGCAAGGATTTTACTATTATAGTTTTATTTGTTCACTTTAAGAAAAAGTCCCTTGTGATACAGGTGAATGTCCAGTCACAATAGAAGACTCAGTCTATATTTCCAGCAGGTAGAGAGATAAGAGGTAACAGAAAGGGTCGTCTGTAGGATAGATGTGGGAATTAGACAGGTGGTCAAAATGGTTGAGGATATGGAGATACATGGGAAGGAATTTTGAGAAAGGAGTTAGATTATATTGATGATCGGGCTCACTATTATGCATTTCTGGGAAAGACTAATGTTGAGGTTTCTAATGTAGTGATCACAAGTACCATTTCTATTTGTGACTGAATGGATTATGTATTATTTAATGTGGTAATACTTATTATTTTGTAGCTATTCAGTCTGTGGTGGGTCTAAATATGGTTTGTGATGTACTTTATTACCCTATTTATGTGTCTACTCTGATTGGTAAGTGTATGATCGTAAACCATGTTTAACACTTATGTTTTGTATCATTTGTTAGTTTTTAAACTTGGTTAGACTTGACCATTATTGGTATGTTGGACTTTGATGTAATTCTAGGTACGAACTGATTATCTCCATATCACATATTTTTAAACTGTAATGCTAAGATAATGACTATAGTTATGCCAGCAATGGATAAACTAGAGTAAAAGGGGATATATAAGGCTATACCTATGAAAATTATATCATTTGTCCAGGTCAGAATGTTAGTTGGGAAGGAGTTTTCAGTGTTTTTAGCTTATCTTTGATATGTGAATACCTCATCCCCTTCTATAGAGTCAGTTCTTATAGTATCTTAATTACAGACTTTGTTTTATTCACATCTACCAAGTATGCCTTCAGATATGAATATCGATTTTTGTATTAACACAGAGCCAAGCACTCTCCCTATATTAATTCCTCCTTATTAAATGGATCCAGCAGTGTTAAGAGTGCTCAAAACACAATTGTAGGAATTTCTTGATAAGGGTTTTATTCGTCCAAGTGCTTCACCTTTAGGTGGTCTGGTCCATTTTATTAAGAAGAAGGATGGTAGTATGGGATGTGCATTAATTATAGTTAGCTGAATAAGGTTACTATTCAAAATAAATATCCTTTTCCTTACATAGATGATTCGTTTAACCAGTGATTGTGTGAAATAATGTTTTTAGAAATTGACTTGTGGTAAAGTCATCATCAGTTGAAAATTAGACTAGAGGACATACAAAATACAACTTTTTGAACTCGATATGGTCATTATGACTTTCTAGTGATGTATTTTGGGTTAACTAATGTACCTACAACTTTTATGAGCATGATGAATGGTATCTTTAATTCATTCTTAGATTCTTTTATTATTGTGCTTATTGATGATATTCAAGTCTACTTCAAGAGTAAAAAGGAACATGCATGTCATATTTGCATGTATTGGAGATTGTAAAGAAGAAGAGGTTATTTTCCAAGATTTTAAAGTGCAAAGTTTTATTGTCTTTAGCTTTATTTTTGGCACGTTATTTCCTAAAAATGGTAATGGTGGACCCCTAAAAGAACCTAGCTAAAATGAATTAGAGTTAAACAAGTTCAGTAACAGAGGTAAGAACTTTTGTTAATCAAGATTTTTAGTGTCACAGGTTTGTGAAGAACCTTGTATCCATTGCAATGCACTTAACATGGTTGACTTACAAGAAAGTGCCATTTGTTTGGTCAGATAAATGTGAAGAGAGCTTCAAAAATTTTAAAACACTCTTGAGTACAATAACTATCCCTTCATTTCCTATGGCTGGTAAGGACCTTATAATTTTTTTTGATGCTTTAGTTATGGATTGGGTGTTGCGTTGATTCAACTTAGGAATGTCACTTCTTATGTCTTGAGGCAGTTGAAGCCTTATGAAATAATTATGCAACACATGACTTAGAGTTGGCACCGGTGATGTTTTAATTAAAGATTTGTAGACATTTTATTTATGGTATCAAGTGTGTGGTCTTCGTAACTCATCATAGCCTGCAACATATATTTACTCAAAGGTATTTAAATCTAAGACAGTGGAGGTGGATGGAATTGTAGAAGGATATGATGTAGTAATTCAGTGTCATCCGAGTAAGAACTACATGGTGGTAGGAACATTAAGCTAAAAAGCTATAAATATTGATACTTTTTCATTTATTTAGGTGTCAAGGTGACCTTTAAGAAGAGAGTTTCAAACTCTAGCATCTCGGTCCCTGTAGTTTATGGTCTCAGAGAGGGGTGGAGTATTTGCTAGTGTTGAGGTAAAGTCAACATTCCGAGATTAGTTTAAGGCCAAGCTATTTTAGGATAAGAGGTTAAATGCACTTCAAAATAAAGTTGTGCAAGGAGTGGTTGTGGATGCTACTCTTGATACAAGTAGGATGTTGTGGATTAAGGGAAGGTTATTAATTTCTCAGGTTGGTGATTTGATTCATTATGTACTTTGAGAAGACCATGGATTGCATTATTCTGTTTATTCAAGTATAAGCAAGATGTACTGTGACTTGAGGTAGCTTTGTTAGTAGCCCTTGTTAAAAAGAGACAGTTGATTATGTGTCCAAGTGTTAAAATTTTCAGCAGGTGAAGTATGGACACCAAAGTATGTGGGATTGCTTTTGAGAATGTCTGTACCTATATAGAAATAAGAGAATATTGCTATGGATTTTATGGTGGGTCTTTCTAAGACTTTGGGAATATAACTCCATTTGGTATATTGTGGATCGGTTGATGAAATCAACTCGCTCATAGCTGGTTTAGGTAGACTACAACTCTTAGAAATTAGCTAAAATATATGTCAAGGATATCGTTAGACTCCATTGGGTGAAAAATTACCATCATATATAATAGATATGGAAAGTAAACTTCCTAATTTTTGGACAATTTACATGAGGAGTTGGGCACTCAGTTCACATTTAGCATAACTTTTCATCCTCAAATTGATGGCAGTTGGAGAGGATGATTCAGGTGAAAGAAGATTTGTTGAGGGCCTACATGATTTATTTTGGTGGTTATTGAGACTATTTTCTTTTATTGTGTTACTTTTCATACAACAACTACTATTATTCTATCATTGATATGACACCATTTGAGGCACTCTATGAGAGGAAGTGTAGGTCACTTTTTGGGTGGTTTGAGAGTAAAGATGTTAAACCTTAAGGCACCAACTCAGTAAAAGAGGCTTCAGAGAAAGTGAGGTTCATTTAAAATACGTTGTTGGCTAATCAAAGTAGGTAGAAGGAGTATGTAGACCATAAGGTTATAGACATGAATTTCAAGATTTGTGGACAAGATCTCCTTAAAGTATCTCCAATGAAGGAAGTCTTGAGGTTTGATAAAAGGGGTAAACTTAGCCCTCGATAAATTGGTCCCCTCGAGGTTTTTAAAGATGTTGGTTCACTTGAATACAAATTTTCTCTACCACTGGGATTATTAGGTGTCCATTTGGTGTTTCATGTATCTAAGCTCAAAAATACAATAGGATTGAGACTACATCTATAACACCTCGTAAATTCTTTCGTACACTTGTCGCGATTATATGGAGTCCTAAAAAGACTTGCGTATGGGTTAAATTAAGTTTATGGTGTTCGGAAGTATCCCGTCAATATTTGCATGTGTAGGTATTGGAATAAGCTTTCCAACGATATAAAGTTTACCCAAAACAGAGGAGTATTTCATATAAACGAGCACATTCGAAATTTCAAAACGGTGGCCGGGAAACCTGTGAACAGTAATTCTGCGGGAAAATTACTGCAGCTAGGCAATCCAACTTTAGACGATCATAAATCCTTGTACAAAAAGAACTGTGTGAGCTGATATATATCAACGAAAACCTCCGAGAGTCTTCTTTCCGATGAAATTGGTTTCATCCAAATCCAATGTCTGAGTAAGGAGCTATACCCGTTTTACTTCAGCCTGTCAAAACTGTCAACTGGGGACAGATTCGGGATTTATTTAAATTTTTAGGGCAAAATGGTCATTTTCTATTACCTCTTGGACGAAAATTGGTCTTTATAAATCTGCAATTAGCCTCATTTATATCAGATATTATCCTATTATTAAGAGAGGTGAAACCCTAGCCAATTTCAACTTCAAATATTTTGTGATTCAACCGTAGAAAATTCGAATTGGTTCCGTAGTTGTGTTCACCATCTCGAAAGCTTCGAGAAGCACCCCATGGTTATGTAAGGAGGATTCTAAATACAAGAGTTCTTTGTTAAGGTATGAATATTGTTTATTCTTGATTCTTATCCATGAATAAGTATTGATAAAGGATTATGAGTATTGTCTTGATGTTGGAAGATAACTAGAAACATAGTTATGAATTGTTGTGTATAAATTGTTAGTAGTAAATTATGGAAGTTGTTGTATTGGATTATGGAGGATGAATTGTGGTGATATATCATTATATTAGTGGTTATGTATGCCTAGTGATCATGTTGGTATTGGATGGTGATTAAGAAGGGAAATAAAGGCTAAGAGTGATGTTGAGGGATATTTCATGAAAATGCATGATATGTGAATGTAATAAGAGTATAAGAGGATGTATGTAGTACTCTTATTGATGAGCTAAAGGATTACTTCCTAGACATTATTTGGTGAAGTTAATACCTAAATGGTAAGGTTTGGTTGCTAATACTAGTTTGACACAAATGACTTATTGTCGATAAGTGTTCGAAGAGTACGGGAAGTCACTTGTATTGAAGTGGTTATATCAAGGTATGTAAGACATACTCTATCTAATCTTTGGCATGAATAATTACCCATGGCACTCTCAAGTAAGCTTCCAACATTGTCCTACGACACATGACACATAATAACATCATATGATCTTCGACACTACCAATTGAACTTGTTTTCACTTTTAAGATGTCCGGCTAGTCAAAAAAATATCCATATACTATTGTTGACTCCGAAATGGTTTAATGAGGTATCCATGATTCTCTACTTCATTTTCATGATATTGATTACCTATTTACATGTTTTTCCTATTGAGGTATCATGGTTTCAAGTTCCATAAAGTGTGACCACAAAGTAACTAATCTCAAAGATTAATTGAATTAAGAAATGGAATGTCTGTATTTTAAATTGATGATATGATGTATTGTATTAGTACCACTGATCAGTTGGCCATTGTATTATAAAAATTATGTATATATGCTATTCCAGGGGTGGTCCCTGATGTATTGTATTAGTACCACTGATCAGTTGGCCATTGTATGACATATGTTATGTATTGATAAGGATTACGGGAAGTAATGATATGAAAGTAATGTGAAGGTATCCCATCAGTTCTTATAAGTGTGGTCTACTCATACTGTTTATTCACTGGTATCTGGGTTCTGTTGATCTTTTGTATCTCATCTTGATACTCACTGCTTTACATACTCAGTACATATTTTCGTACTGATGCCCCTCATGGGGGACCTGTATTCATGCCTGCAGGAACAGGTACTTCAGGTTGTACACCTCCGCAGTAAGAGCCAGGACATTCTGTTGTTAGTGGTGAGCTCCAGTTGTTTCGAGGCATCCCAAGTCGTCTCTATATGTACTTTTGGTATTTGTATAAAAGTCTTTTGTGGGCGGGAGTTTGTCCCGACCCCAACTCAGTTGTGTATCTATGTAGAGGCTTTTGTAGACATATTGTACAGCCATAGGAGTGTTTGGTTGATAGACGTGATGGCTCTGATGGCCAATTACTGTTCATATATATATTTATGCGTGTCTGCTGGGCTGATACAGGTACTGTTTTCTTCTATTTACAACGAAGTGCTGCCCAAATTTCTAATTTTCATAAGTAATGTAAATGTGAAAGTATAGGTTATGAACGGGGTCTCCCGGGCCTCCTCGGCTATGGGTGCCAGTCCGCTCCAATGGGATTTGGGGTATGACAACATCATTAATTGAGACTTAGTGCTTTTAGATATGGATTTGGCTTACATGGAAAAACCAGTAGCGATTCTAGATTGGGATGTTCAGAAATTAAGGACAAAGGAAATTTATTTGGTTAAGGTTCAATAGAAGCATTATATGGTTAATAAAGCCATTGGGAAACTAAAAAGGACACAAGGGACAAGTAACCTCAACTATTTAAGGATACAAGTACTCCCTCCTTTCATTACTTTAGACTTTTTTTGGCATTTGATCATTTGGAGGAAAATGATGGGTAAATTGGTATTTGTTGTAAAAAAATTTCAGTCGTTATTTATAAGCCTTTCATTAAAAATTTAAAGTTCAAATTCTTCTCGTATTTGAAGTTATAAATTTCAGGCTCGGCTAGTTTAGGATAGAATTGGAGGGAGGTATGGCCTAGGGAAATTGGAGAATGATTTGGGAAAGTTTTGTGGCGTTTGATTTTTTTTTAATTTTCTAAGATAATAAAGAACGTATATGAATTTACGGAATTAATATTTTTTACAACTCTCAAAATTGATCTTAGTATAAAGAACAATGTTTGAAATGTCTCATGTTTATGGTGTATTGCAAAAATTAGGATATTTGGATGAAACTCGACATTCTATGCTATCAACAATGCTATAGAAACATGCAGCGGAGAAATTTCCACATTAGTGATGGTTAGCCTAGTCAAGGACTACTATAGCGACATGTGCTGCAATAGCGACTCCGCTATAGCAATTATGCCTTTATAGTAATTAAAGTTGTTGTTTTGTGTTTGAAATTACCTAAAAGATTTTATTAATCTAAAACTCATTTTTGGGAAAGGAGGGTCAATAGAGGGAAATTTCCACAAGATTTTCTTTGTAAGGCATTGTTAATGCAAAAATTTCATCTCCTCAATCTTGTTATGGTTACTTTAGGCTTAGAATTTCTAAATCACAGAGTTTAGGGAGGGTTTTAGGGATGATTTTAGTTATTTTCTGGTATAGAGAAGAAAATTAAGTAACAAGTTAGAGGCTTATGGCTATTAATGGTTAATTTACCCTTGTATTCTGTTAATTCACTAATTAAGCTATGCAATTGGTACTTTTAGGTAAATTATAGTAGAAAATCCCTAGAAAAAAATGGAATGATCATGATCTTGAAATTATTGGTTGGGTGTGAGTTTTAATTACCAACATGGTAGTTTATTTTATTAAATGTATATTTATATGCATGTTCAAAACCAAGAGTATGCAGAAATTGCACGAAAGGGAAAACTCTGACTTAGAGGAGTTGTGTAAGCTTGGGTTGAGGTAGTTGATGGTATTATAGTGTAATCCAATTTATTATAAATGCATGTTAACTAGATTGTAGTATGGCTTGTTAGTGTTTGTTATTGACGTGTCAATACAAATGATTTTACGTGTTATATGATTTTAACCTACCTTATTGATAAATGTGGAAGGTTTTAATATTTGGAATGTTGGTATGGTCTATTAGCGGAATAAGGTTAGCAGAAACGTGTGTCTATGGTCTTATTACATAGATAAAATTTGTCCCTTACAGGTCATTACTAGTGGTGGATACCCATAGCTTGTATGTGCGAGGGTTAAGTGAGCTTTATGGTTCCTTGAGCGAACCAGGGAATATAATTATATAGATACTTGATAATTGTTTGCTTGTCTTGACATATTTTTACTTGGATTAACTAAATGTCACTTGGTGATATTTTGTTGACTTGTGGTTTTAATCATAAACTATTTCTTTGGTGTTTATATGCTAAGTTTATATTGGTTTCGAGCATGAATTAACTTGTTGTACAATATTTTAGTTAAATGTTCATATTCTCATCTGGGGTTGGCCAAATGACCCTACCTATACACAATTATTTTCTTGTGTGATGATACTAAATATACTCTTACTTTTGTGAGTGCCCACACATATTCTTGCAGCTCGTACGAGACCTCACTTGTGATTCAAACAACTGATTTCAGATTTTTGGTCGAGCGGCATATCCAAGATACTATGAGATCTTCCCTTTATGGCATAGTTCTTTCTTTCTTTTAGTTTTGGGGTTGCATATCCTTCTTGACAATCTTAAATGTTTTGGTATGGATAACTTTCGGGTCCTAGGGATGGTTTTTATCTAAGTACAATGTTCCATAATTAGTTGTACTTTTGATTTCTCTTGTTCTAGAATTGGATATTTTATTGATGACTTAGTTCTAATTATTTCATTTATGTGTTGATTAGTAGAGGGCATTTTGGGGTAGATGATTCCCTTACCAAGTGAATAGTGTAGCTGCCAATCACAATGGGGTTGGGTTGTGATAATGTACCTCATACTTTAGGGGATAATTGAAAAGATAAGTTCACCAACATTGAGTAGGGAAATCCATTAGTTGTGGCCACTAAGTCTCTGTTTTATTCCCCTACCTCCCAATATTTTTTTTTACAGTTATTGTATATTATAGAGGAGGGATCCATCAATTTGTAAGGGGTTTAAAATGGGCCTTTAAATTGCATCTCTACAGATAGTATCTTTTGGTAGACCTCTTTAAGAGATGTTTAAATTTGTTTAGAGGATAGAAGGAGTGTAGCCAGAGGGGGTATGCTAAGATAACAGTAAGAAACGCCAAATAGGGGGTAACTACAGTGGTTAATTCTGTAAGTGCCAAAGCTTTTAGGGGTATTCTACTCTCCCTATCCAATTAGCATTGTACATATCAGTTGAGGGTCTGTCAGGTGCCATCTAACATTCTCCAGACTTAGGTGGGTATCTTACTTTGTCTGGTTAAGCTTAGCAACCCACCTTTGACCAGACTCACTATGAGTGTAGTGAGATTTATCTTATTCGATGGAGTTGTCTTGATACAAATAGGCTAGTTTCTCAAGCTAGAAATAGGATCCTCGAGCTCAAGATCCAACAAGTAGAGATGTTAGTGTTTATAGTAGAGTTCTTTCTCAAGTTTGGCATGGTGGCATCCATACTAAAAAATATGTTGGGCATGCAATCATGAGTGATATTTATCATATCATAGAGCATACAAAAATTTTACTAGGCCCATTTTTTTTCTTTTCTAGGTACCAAGGTAGAGGCATCAGATGAGTAATTACACGTACACTATTTCCTTATTCGATCTTGGTTCTTCTTTCTCTTATGTGTCTACTTGTTTTTCTATGGTGTTGGACAAGGTGTGTGATTTACTTGATGATCATGTTCATTTTTATATTCCAGTTAGTGATTTTATGGTTGTTGATAAGTTTATCATTTTTTCCTGTTACTTTTAAAGGGTTCATAACATTAGTAGATTTAGTGATTTTGGATATGGTTGATTGTTATATTATTTTGCAGTTTAGTTGTTCTTTACTTATTATAACATTGTAGACTTTTATGCTTAGATAGTAACTATATCTATGTTGGGGGTGGCTAGACTTGAGTGTTAGGGTGATTATAGTGCTGCTCCTATGAAGCTTATATCTTTATACGTGCTAAGAGATTGATGGGGGGGGGGGGTGATTATCATTTTTGTCACATATTTGGGACATTAGTTAGGTGGCCCAACCTATTGAGTTAGTTCCTTTGGTTCTCGAGATCTTAGATGTGTTTCCTTTAAATTTACCTAACATGATACAAGACTACAACAGTGATTTTTGTATTGATTTAGAGTCTAATACTTATCCAATTTCTATTCCACCATATAGGATGTTACTGATTGATTTGAGTGAGTTGAAGACTGAGTTATAAGAATTTCTTAGTATAGGGTTTATCCATCCGATTGCATCTTTGTGGGGTGATCCATTTTTGTTTGTGAAGAAGAAGGATGGTAATTTTCATATATGAATATGCTACCATCATTTGAATAAGTTTATGATTTGGAGTAAGTATCTTTTCCCATGCATATATGATTTGTTTGATCAAGTGCAGGGTCATTAGTCTTTTCTAATATTCATATGAGGTCAGAATATATTCAATAGAAGATTCAGGTTGATAACAATCCTAAGACCACATTCTGGATTAAGTATTGGCACTATGAGTTCTTAGTAATGTTTTTCAGGCTTACTAATGCCTTAGCTACTTTTGTGGGTTTGATTACTTTATTATTTAAGCCCTATTTAGATTCTTTTATGATTGTTTATATTGCTGAAATATTATTCTAATCAAAAAGTAAAGAAAAGCATGAGAACAACTTGAGTATTGTGTTGGGTTTGTTGAAACAGAAGTAACTATATGTAAAATTCTCTAAGTGTGAGTTTTGTTTGGCTTATATGTCCTTCCTTAAACATGTGGTTTCAAAGGAGAGAGTTGTGGTGGACCCACAAAAAATTGAGCCAGTTAAGAGTTAGGATAGGCTTACTTTAATGACCGAGGTTGATAGTTTTATGGAGTTGGCTAGCTAGTATCTAAAATATGTGCAAGGGTTCACCTATATTTCCTCTCATTTGACCCATTTAACATCAAAGAAGGTACCATTTCATTGGTATAAAGAGTGTAAGGGGAACTTCCAAAGGCTCAAGACATTGTTGTTTACCTCACCCATACTTGCTTTGCAAGTGAAGAATAAGGATTTTATTTTTTATTGCGATGTCTAACATTCTGTTTTAGGTCCCATTTTGTTAAGAGAAGAGAATGTCATTGCCTATGCTTCTAGGAAGTTGATGCGGCATGAGAGGAAATATCCTATATATGATTTAGGATTGGTTACAGTAGTGTTTTCTTCTAAGACAATACAAGTATGGGATTTTGTCATGACCTAATTTCTTAATTCATAATGGAACCTATTTATCCCACCGATTGGAAATTCAAACAAAAGCCTAAAATGACAAGTAATGGTATAGTTGGTGGAAAATAGCATACATGTTAGAATAATGAAAATAATTACATTACAAACCATGAAATCTAAGAAATACAACTGTCATGACCTGATATCCTAAGTCATGATGGTACCTACTTTACCGCACTAATAGGTAAGTTACACATAGCCCAGAACTATAAGTAATGGCTAATAGGTGGAAAATGGAACAAATGTCATATATAGATAAGAAAGTAAAGATACATGCCCTAACATAAGAATAATCATAAATAAAGAGGAACAAGAGAAGAGGAATAACATTCTACGACCTAGTAAAGTCAATACAAGATCCTCTAAGCAAAAAAAAAATATGAGTACTACAATGTAAATTATATGATAGTCTAAAAAATAGAAGGCTATCCAAAAATAAAAGATGGAGAAAAGGTCAATTCTGACTCCGAAAGTTCACCGTGTCTTTGAACTCTGACCAACACAATCACAGTGTCAAAGGTGGTAGCTAATACTCAGATCTACTCTAAAAAAGTATAGAAGTATAGTATGAGTACGAAAGCCATGGGTACTTAGTAGGCATCATTGGCCGACTGATCTAAATCATTATATAAATATAACAAAGAGTGAGAAGTATAAGCTAAGCCAAGTGAAGAGGGAAAACTTGGAATAAAGCTTCAAATACTAGAAGTAAATTACCCATGATGATTTTTTTAACTAAAAGTATAACTATATCTATCTAACTAGAACCCATAAACCAGAATGTGTGAATAAAGTAAATAACCCAAAGCAGGCCCCAAAAGCCCGGGGGGTGCAATCAAGGAGAAGTAGTAACAAAATTATACTAATTAACCATATCTAAAAATCATAATTGTAGATCCTTATATATTATTAAACACTAGACTTGAACTGATTACTTTACCGTCATAAATATATATTATTAAAAATCAATTTTGGAGCGTCGCACCAGGGCCCAAATTTAGAATTGTCCTTTTCTAGTGTCTTAGCATGATTTCCTTCATGTCGCACCAAAGTTTCAGGTAGAAAAAGAAGGGGCAACTCGATGGCTCCATGTCGTGCCATCCCTTAGTTTCCCAATTGTCAAATTCCACTGACATGGCGTGATAGCGCCGCGTCGCACCAGAGGTTCAGTTCGAAAATTTTTTACTGAAATTAAATGACATGTCCAGGGTTAAAAGGATCAACTTTTCACCCCTATTTAAGTCCATTAACACATGATTCATCCACTATTCACCCAAAATACACTCTGTTCTCTCAAAAACCTCTCAAGAACAACCTAGGGCTTTTTATAGAAGATTCTGAATCAAGAATTTCCTTCGTCAATCATCACAAAATCATGAACCAAGGTATGCATAGTGTTCATTCATGGACTCCTTTTATCCATGAAGTTCAAGAATCCCTTTTCCAACTTCAAGTTATGGATATTCTTTAGTATTTCAGGATTAGGCTGTTCTTGTTCATGTTGATAAATGAGAAATTAAAACTCTACTCTATGTTGGGTAATAATTTCAATGTGTTTTTAATAATTGTAGATATAGATTCATGCAAACCGATGAATAAACCCTTGAATGATGAAATTAGAATGTGACCATGATGTTTAATTGTTGTACAATGATGTTTACATGTTCCATGCCTACAATATGTTTTATTTAATGTCTAAATGATGGAAAAGTGCCTAACTAGCATGTTGTCATGAAATCCCCATGTATGTACAAGCTTATGCCTATCACATGATTGATGAAATGCATCATTAAATGCATTATGGAGCTTATTATGTATTCAAGCAAGACATGTTTTGTCAGTTTCCTTCTATCGAGTCCTAGGGGTACTTGTACCCAAAATATTAGCTATGTGCGTAGAGCTATGTCATGTTTTCACGATACTCTTAGTCATGCTATGAATCCTTAGACTTCAGACAGGCTTATGACTCAGGAAATCTCCATTATCTCATGAACTCAGTCAGTTATCAAATATCAGTAGTATTCTATTGGTCAATGAAATTTAGTAACTCAGCCCCTGTTCAGTTCAGTTAATCATTTTTAGAGTCTATTTAAATTGGAGTAGGAATTAGCACCGAGTAAAACCAAGAATGGGAAACACACTATCAGATGAGGGTATGATTTTTAGAGGCAATCCTTGCATTCTAGAACAATGTAGCCAGCATAGGTTGCGACATCATAGCATGCTATATCAGGGTAGATAAGGTGGATTAGCCTGTTATACGAGGTGTCACACTATTCTCACTAGAGTTTCCTATTATATTAGGGTCACTTACATGTTATCTTTACCAGTGGTGCAGTATTGACACCCTTCTAATTAGGGCATAGATTGGACCCCAATTCTGCTATAATGCATCATTTAGGGAATGTCGGTTAGATGATTACTTTTCGCAGTCTCAGTAAAATAACTCAGTTTGTTCTTTAGAATTTAGGACTGTCAAATACAGTCGACTCAAATATAGAATGAAACTCAGATAGTTCCATTAGATTCAGGACTGTCAGATACAATCACTCATGTTATTAGTTATATTCAGATTAAGTAATTATGTTATCACAGTATTAGTGTCAGTTGTTATATCTTATGCATGTATTCTCATGCTCATGATAGTTAATCAGTTATTATTATTGTTCAGGCATATGAACCCCATGCGTTCATCCTACCCCACATGCATACCAGTACATTCATAGTACTGACACATTTGCGCTATGGTGTCTTATACTATAGGTTCAGAGACATGAGCTCCAGAGCAATAGAAGATTCCAGATTCCACAGAAAAAGTTAGAAGTGAGTCCTCATCTTTCGAGGACATACTTATTTCCTTATTATCTCATTAATCAGTTTATTAGTTAGAGTTAATTAGGGACATATCCCATCAACTCCTTACTTAGATAGTTCAGTCAGTTAGAGGCATTCTAGACTACAGATGTTATATGATTCACATCATGTTCAGTATTGAACCTTATGGCCTATCAGTGCATGTTTTCGCATTATAAAGTATTTTATGCTGTATATAGGTACAGATATCAGTCATAGGTTAGCTTGTGATGCTTCGGGGACATAAGCATCGTGTAGCATTTCGAGTACCAGATTTGGAGTGTTACAAACTTGGTATTAGAGCCAGGTTCAATAGAGTCCTAGGAAGTCTGAAAGCCATATCTAGTAGAGTCTTGTACATGGGTGTGTTATGTGCCACTTTTTTATGAAAGAGGCTATAAGATATTTTAGGAAGAGTTTCCCCTTTTTCAGTATTTATGTTGTGCCAGTGAGCATAATCTCAATTCAATCTCTCAGTCTAATCCATTTCTCCCTTTCTTCTACAGAATATGCCTCCTAAAAGAAGAAACGTAAATTAGTCAACCCCTAGCCCGAAGATCCTTTAGGCGATCATGTTTCTCATGTGGAGTTCAGGGCTGCATTCATTACTCTAGCTCAGTCAGTTGCCACTCAAATAGAATGACCAGAAATTATTCCGGCCAATCCAGTGGCTAACTCAAACATAGCTAGGATTTGGAACTTCACCCAAATGAATCCTCCATCCTTTCTCGGGTCTAAGATAGATAAGGACTATAAGGAATTCCTAGATCAGGTGTAGAAGGTGACAAATATCATAGGGCTGACTACTATTGAGAGTGTTGAGTTAGCTGTATATCAGTTGTTGAATGTTGCTCACACTTGGTTCAAGAAGTAAAAGTCAGAGAGGGAATATGATACAGGGCCAGTTGAGTGGGAGGAGTTTGCGTCTGCTTTCCTCGATAGATTCTTTTCCCTAGAGCTTAGGGAAGATAAGGTGTTAGAATTCATCAACCTCATGCAGGGTAATATGACAGTGAAAGAGTATTCTCTTAAGTTTACTCAATAAGCCAGATATGCCCCTTATGTGGTTGTAGATAGCAGGGTAAGGATGAGTAAGTATCTTTCAGGGGTGAATGATAGCGTGGTTAATGAGTACATATCCACCATGATGAATAGTGATATGACTTTAACCATGATTATGACTCATGCTCAGCAGATTGATGAGCAAAAGATTAAGATAAGGGAGAAACAAAATAAGAGGGCGAAGACAGGTAGTTCCAACTTCGCTTATCCTAAGTCAGAAGGAGGAAACCATTCTCAATTTCATCCTAAGTCATCAGTTCCAGCTCCTTCTATAGCCAGTTCTCCAGTTTCTAAGTTTAGAGAGGGTAACAAAGAAAGAGCGCCAGGGTCTAAGTCCCAGGGAAATGTTAGCAGTGCTCGCACCTATCTTCTTTTCTAGACTTATGGCAAACACCATCAAGGTATTTGTAGAGATGGCAGTGGTATTTGTTTCGGATATGGATAGCCAGGCCACAGAGTCATAGACTTTCCTCAGCCAGGTCCTCAAGTTTAATAGAATCGCTTATCCTCTCAGTCCGGTAACCCTAATCAGTAGGGTGCCACCTCCAGCAGTACTAGTGGGAAATGCCCAAATCATCTCTATGCTCTTTAGTCCCAACAAGATCAGGAAAATTCTCCTGATGTGGTTACCGATATGTTATAGATCTTTCATATGCATGTTTATGCTTTGATAGATCCAAGAGCTTCTTCATTTTTTGTCACTCCTTATATAGAAGTTGATTTTGAAGTCAGTCGCGAAATTCTAGCAGAGCTCTTTTCAGTCTCTACCCCAGTGGGTGAAACCATCATAGCCTAGCAGGTATACAGGAACTGCCTGATTATGATATTTCAAAAAGTCACTTCAGTAGACTTAGTCGAATTAGAGATGATTGATTTTGTTGTCATTCTCATCATAGATTGGCTTCATTTCTGCTAAGCCACAGTTGACTACAAAAATAGAATAGTCCAGTTTTAGTTTCCGAATGAACCCGTCCTTGAGTGGAAGGGTAGTACTTCAGTGTTTAGAGGTCATCTTGTTTCCTACCTTCGGGCACAAAAAATAATATCTAAAGAATGTGTCTATCATCTATCCCGAATATCTCTCAAGAATTCATCTCGAAAGAGAAATAGACATCAGCATTGATCTTCTTCTAGATACTCAACCTATGTCCATTCCGCCATATAGAATGGAACCAGTAAAACTCAGAGAACTGAAAGAAAAGTTGAAGGATCTCCTAGATAAGGGAATCATCAGGCCCAACATTTCCCCATAGGGCACACCAGTATTATTCGTGTGTAAGAAAGATAGTTCTCTTAGGATGTGTGTAGAATACCATCAACTTAATACGGTCAAGATAAATAAAATATCCTCTACCCAGAATTAATGACTTGTATGACCAACTTCAGGGTTCCAGTTATTTCTCTAAGATAGACCTCAGAATCGGCTATAATCAGCTCAGAGTCAGAGAATGTGACATTCCAAAAATAGCTTTCCATACTCGGTATGGTTACTTTGAATTCCTGGTCATGTCATTTGATCTTACCAATGACCCAACCGCTTTCATGGACTCGATGAACCGTGTGTTCAAGCAGTACTTGGACATGTTCATCATAGTCTTCATAGATGATATTCTAGTCTATTCCCGTAGTGAGTGCGATTATGCAGACCATCTCAGAGCAGTACTTCACACTCTCAGAGATCATCAGCTATTTGCCAAATTCAATAAGTGTGAGTTTTGGCTAAGGTCAATAAAATTCCTTAGTTACATCATTTCTGGTGATGTCCTTAGGTTTTATCCTCAAAAGACCAAAGTAGTAAGAAACCGGCCTCGCCCTATCTCTCTATAAGATATTAGGAGTTTCTTGAGTTTGGTTTGCTATTACAGATGGTTTATTAAGGGATTTTCTTCTATTGAACCCCCTATGTCCAAATTGAATCAGAAAAAAGTCAAGTTTCATTGGTCAGATCCTTGCGAGAAGAGTTTTCGTGAGTTAAAGACTCGACTAACCTCAGCTCTAGTTCTAGATCTTCCAGATGGCTTGGATAGGTTCGTATTGTATTGTAATACATCCAGGGTAGGTTTGGGTTATGTCCTCATGCAGCATGGTAAGGTCATAGCCTACGTCTCCAGACAGCTTAAACCCCACGAGAGGAATTATCCTACTCATGATGTTAAGTTAGTAGCCATAATATTTGCCTTGAATATTTGGAGGAATTATCTATATGGTGTTCATTTAGATGTCTTCATAGATCATAAGAGTGTTCAGTATGTCTTTTCTTAGAAAGATCTCAATCCTCATCCGAGAAGGTGGTTAGAGCTCTTGAAAAATTATGACATGAGTATCCTCTATCATTCGGGCAAGGCCAATATAGTGGTCGGCGCTCTCAGTAGACTATCTATGGGTAGTGTTCCTCATGTTGAGGAAAGTAAAAAGAAGTTAGCTCAGGATGTCCATCAGCTTGCCAGACTAAGCATTTTCTTAGTCGATAC
The DNA here is from genome assembly GCA_030864225.1 of Capsicum baccatum var. pendulum. NCBI lineage: Eukaryota > Viridiplantae > Streptophyta > Magnoliopsida > Solanales > Solanaceae > Capsicum > Capsicum baccatum. Next base: position 148,668,479 of record CM061560.1, read on the forward strand.
AGATGAGGGTGATATATGGGTTCAGAGTAGTTCAAAATCATCTCATGTTTTCGAGGTAAAAGAAATGCAAGATAGAGATCCCATCCTTGTCAAGTTGAAAGAGTCAGTCCAGGATAAGAAAATAGAGGTTTTCTCCCAAGGGGAAGATAGTGTTTTTCGTTGTCAGGGTCGTCTCTGTGTTCCAAGTGTAGATGACTTAAGGCAACAAATTCTTACAGAAGCACATGGTGCGCTCTACTCTATTCATCCAGGGGCCACAAAGATGTACCGCGACTTGTGGGAAGTCTAATTGTGGAGTGGGATGAAGAGAGATATTGTAGAGTTTGTGGCTAAGTGCTCTACATATCAGCAGGTTAAGATAGAGCATCAGAAGTATAGTGGTCCTACGCAGGAGTTCATTATTCCTACTTGGTTGTAGGAAGAAGTGAACATGGATTTTGTTATGGGTTTGCCTCGAACTCGTCATCAACATGATTCAGTCTAGGTCATTATAGACAGAATGGCCAAATCAGACTATTTTATTCCAGTCCATACCTCTTATTCAGTCGAGGATTATGCCAAACTCTGCATTAAGGAGTTGGTCATATTGCACGGTATTCTGCTATCTATTATCTCAGATAGTGGTACCCAGTTCACCTCTAATTTGTAGAAAGAATTCTAAAAGGGTCTTGGTACCTAAGTTCCTCTTAGTACAACCTTTCATCCTCAGAGATTTGGTCAAGCAGAAAGGACCATTGAGACGTTAGAAGATATGTTAAGGGCATATGCAATCTATTTCAAGGGAAGTTGGGATGACCACTTTCCTTTGATTGAGTTTGTATACAGCAACAACGATCATTCTAGTATTTGGATGGCTCCATTCGAAGCTCACTATGGTAGGAGATGTAGATCTCCAATTGGTTTTGTTTGAAGTTAGTGAGGCTTCATTCATGGGTCCTAACTTGGTATTTGACGCCTTAGAAAAAGTCTAGTTGATCAGAAAAAGACGTTGGGCTAGCTAGACCCGATAGAAGTCTTATTCACATGCTCGTAGAAAATATCTCGAGTTCGAGATTGGTAGCTATGTCTATCTAAAGATATCTCCCATAAAGGGAGTGAAGCAGTTCGGAAGGAAAGGGAAAGTCAGTCCATGATATGTCAGTTCCTTTAAGATTCTCAATCAATTTGGTAAGGTAGCTTACGAGCTCGAATTGCCTTTAGCTCTAGCCTCAATTCATCTAGTCTTTAGTGTCTGTTTGGTCAAGAAGTCCATAGGTGACCTATCAGTTGTAGTCCCTATTCTGAGAATTTATGTTCAGAACACTCTCTCTTATGAAGAGATTTCAGTCAAAATCTTAGACTATCAGGCTCATAGATTGAGAAACAAAAAAGTCCCTCTAGTTAAGGTTCTGTGGTGAAATAATTTCATCGAGGGAGCTACTTGGAAAGCAGAGGCAGACATGCATACCAAGTATCCTCACCTCTTTTTCACCAACTCAGATCAAGCTCAAGGTAACAGTTCTCCTTAAGATTACTTTGTTTCATGTTCAATGTTTATCATGAACTTTGTATGCAGTTTCATGCTCACGTTCCCATTATAAACTTAGCATCAAGTACCATTGCATATTCTGTCATGCACTCATGTATCAGTTTAGTTATGTAATTATGCATCAGACATGCATTCTCATTGTGAGAAACTTAGTTTTTCAGAACACTCAGTCATGCATTCATGAATCAGTTACACATGCATCAGATATGCATGTTGAGTATTATATGTTCAGCTTGTTAGTCATGTCAGTAATAAGATTATTTTTCAGAGTTTATGTTCAGTATGTAAGTCGGCTATCTTCTCCTCTCACCATCAGTCTCATTCGAGGATGAATGTTCTCTAGGAGGAGATATTGTAATACCTTATACTTTTTCCTATCTAATTTCATCTAAAGAATGTCTAGCATTAGATTCTAAATTGAATGATGGTTATTCCATGAGGAATTTTCATGATTTTCATTTTTATTCATGTGGGAAATTCAATAAACTTTCCACCGACATAAGATTCGCCCAAATTCGATAATTGGGTAAGAAGTTAGACTATTTCAAGTTCACATTGTAAAACAATGCCATATTAGTTAGTGGCGCACCGCGCCATAAGAGGTAATGGAATTTTCCAAATTCCCGTAGGGGTCCGCAATTATGGTCCATCGCGCCAGCGCCCAAATTCAGAATTGTCCTTTTCCAGTGTCTTAGCACGATTTTCTTCATGTCGCACCAAAGTTCCAGGTTGCAAAAGAAGGGGCAATGCGATGGCTCTACATCGCGCCATCCCTCAATTTCCCAATTATCAAATTCCTGTAACATGGCGTGATAGCGCCGCATCGTACCAGGTGTTCAATTTGGGAAAAATTTACTTAAATTAAATGACGCGTCCAGGGTTAAAAGGGTCAACTTGCCACCCCTATTTAAGCCCTTTAACACGTGATTCAACCACTTTTCACCCAAAATACACTCTTTTTTCTCAAAAACCTCTCAAGAACAACCTAGGGCTTTGCATAGAAGATTCAGAATCAAGAATTTCGTCCGTTAATCTTCACGAAATAACAAACGAAGGTATGTATAATGTCATTCATGAAGTTATTTTGTCCATGAAGTCCAAGAATCCCTTTTCCAACTTCAAGTTATGGATTTTCTTTATGATTTTAAGATTGGTTTGTTCTTGTTCATGTTGATAAATGAGAAATTGAACTCTGCTCTATTTTGGGTGATAATTTCTATGTGGGTTTAATTATTTTAGATATAGATTAATGCAAACTTATGACTAAACCCTTGAATGATGAAATTATAATGTGACCATGATATTTAATTGTTGTATAATGATGTTTACATGGACCATGTCTACAATATGTTTGATTTATTGCCTAAATAAAGTAAAAGTTCCTAACTAGCATGTTGTCATGAAATCCCCATGTATGTACAAGCTTATGTCTATCATATGTTTGATGAAATGCTTCAGTAAATGCATCATGGTGGTTATTATGAATTCAAACAAGTCATGTTTTGTCAGTTTCCTTCTATCGAGTCTTGGGGGTACTTATACCCAAAATATTAGCTGTGTGCCTCGAGCCATGTCATGTTTACATGATACTCTCAGTCAAACTATGAATCCTTAGACTTCAGACAGTCTTATGACTCAAAAAATCTCCATGATCTCATAAACTCAGTCAGTTGTCAATATCAGTAGTATTCCATCAGTCAACAGAATTCAGTAACTCAGCCTATGTTCAGTTCAGTTAATCATGTTCAGAGTCTATTCAGATTGGTGTAGGAATTACCACCGAGTTAACCCAAGAATAGGAACACACACTATTAGATAAGGGTGTGATTCTTAGAAGCAATCCTTGAGTTCCAGAACTATGTAGCCAGCATCGGTTGAGACATCATAGCTTTCTATATGAGGGTAGATGAGGTGGCATAGACTGCAATATGAGGTTTCTCACCGTTCTTACTGCACTTACCTATTATATTAGGGTCACTCATATGTTGTCCTTACCAGTGGCACGGTATTGATACCCCTCCAATTAGGGCATAGATTGGACCCCAATTCAATTATAATGCATCATTTGGGGCATGTTAAATAAATGACAACCTCCCACAGTCGCAATATCCGTTTTGGTAAAAGAACTCAGATAGTTCTTCAGAATTCAGGACTGTCAAATACAGTCGACTTAGATACAAAATGAAACTCGGATAGTTCTATCAGATTCAGGACTATCAGATATAGTCACTCATGTTATCAGTTATATTCAGATTTAGTAATCATGTTATCATAGTATTAGTGTCAATATTTATGTCTCATGAATGTATTCTCACGCTCATGATAGTTAGTCAGTTATTATTATTGTTCATGCATATGAAACCCATGAAATCAACCTACCCCACATGCATACCAGTATATTCAAAGTACTAACGCATTTGCACTATGGTGTCTTATGCCATATGTTCAGAGACACGAGCTCCAGAGCAACAGTAGATTCCAGATATCCACAGACAAAGTTAGAAGTGAGTCCTCATCTTTCAAGGACAAGATTATTTCCTTATTATTTCATTAATAAGTTTATTAGTTAGAGTTAGTTAGGGACATGTCCCATCAACTCCTTACTCAGTCAGTTCAGTTAGTTTAGTTAGTTTAGTCAGTTAGAGGCTTTCTAGACTATCATGTTTCAGACTTTAGTATTTTTAGTTTAGTTTTGTTTTGGGTATTCTATTTTCAGTATTGAACCTTATGGCCTATCAGTTCTTGTTTCCGCATTATAAAGGATTTTACTCAGTATACAGGTAAAGATATCAGTCATGGGTTAGCTTGTGGTCCTTAAGGGTCATGAGCATGTATGGCATTCCGGGTACCAGATTTGGGGCGTAATCTTAGTATCATAAATCTCCAGAATCAAATTGGAATTATCCTTAATAATGCTAGAATCAAACTAATCTTATCATCTCCTAACATCAATATAGAACCAATCATCATATGTTTAAAACCTACTTGATATCAATAATTCTATCAGAAAAATACGCAAGGCCTATTAAGTCTACAAAGAACTAATAGCAATCTTGCTCTAAGGTATTGTCGAGGGACCCACTTCTAATGCCAATAATCCATTCTGAGGAAAATTCTACCTGATCTAGATCAGGATGTCAAAATTCATTGCAAGATAGTCAATAAGTTTTATGGAGTCCTACGATAATATTCTACCACATGAATGAGTAATAAGTCAGTTACACCTACTTTCAGCTAAAAAATTGGCTAAATCATCCAGTTGGCACTAAATGTAACTCCAAGTCCTAGTTCCCAACCTAAATCTAGCACAATATCTTATAGATACTCTAAGTTAACCCAATCTAGGAGAAATATAAGCCTAACCTACCTGGACACCAAGGAACGCCGGTGAAGTCTGCTAAACCGATGGTTTCCCCCTTTTGAGAAGCTTCTTCATGATGCCACTCTATCAAAATGGTAATTTACTTATCAATATAGAACAACTAAACCTATATTTCATTACTTTAGTTTGGGTCCCAAAACACTTCAGAATCTCATGTGGAGCCCACTTGTAGAATCACACTTTCAAAGCCTTCACCGTGTCCCTCAAAGCTCAAGGATTGTTTACCCTCAAGAATGGGCAAATTTTGACCACAAATTTCGACTGGCCACTTATGCGGCCTCCGCTAAAGCGACCAAAGTGCCATTTTAGCGGATGAACCTTCTGAAACATGAAAAATTTTAATTTTCCACCCACCCCTTGAGATTCATCCAGAATCTTGTGAATGCAAATAAACTATGCTACCCTATTAAATTCAATATTTTGGACACAATAGTTCCGGAAAAATTTCATTCGGGGTTGTTTTGACGATATAGAGGCCCCCCATCCATAGGCTATTTTTATCTAATTCTAACACATCCTAAAATGAGCCTGAAAGCCTTAGGACTCAAACCAAAAGTTACCCTATAATAAATTCGATGTTTTGGAGAAGATAAAACTAACAAAATTGGTATACAAGGTTGTTATATTAAAATTTTCTCCCGATAGCCAATTCTTACTAGCAAAGACTTCAAAACAAGGAATTGGCTCTAAAAACTAAACAAACTGCTCGATAACTGAATTTTAAACTTTATCAAGTCATAAATAACTTTGAGCAGCTATAGGAAAGCTCTAAATGACTGGGAAGGTCATTACAATTTCCACCACTAAAAGAACTTTTGTACTAAAAAGTAATGGGTTAGGATGTGCCTGAAAGCTCAAACAGGTGAGGATACTAGGCCTGCACCTTACTCTTGATCACCCAAGTATCCTCCTCTACTTTGTGGTGTATCCACTGAACCTAACCACAGGGATATCTATAGAACACAAACGACTGACATACCCAGACAATATTAAAATTTGCTCCTCAACAAAGGTCAATCTCTCATATAGCTGAGCAGTGTCCCACCGAAGAAGATGTAACTCATCGAAAATGTAATGTCATAACATCAAAACATGGAAAACTGCATGAACAAAAACAAAATTTAGGGGCAAGTCTAACTCATAAGACACTTCTCCAACTGGGGAAATATTTTAAAAGGTCCAATATATATGGGATTGAGTTTTTCTTACTAGTCGAACCTCATCAAATCCTTTAAGGGTGATACTCAAAAGAATACCCGATCTACAACTCCAAACCTCAAGGCCTGAAGTCTACGCTCTACATAATCCTTCTACTTATTTTGAACCACCCTTAGCCTATCCTAAATAAACCCAACTCTATCCAATGACTCCTTAAGCAAGTAAGTAAAATAGGCTTAATTTCGTAGGTCTCGAACCATCCAATGGAAGATTGACAATGCCTACCATATAATATAAAATAGTGCTAGCTCAATACTTGAATGGTAGCTATTATTATATGCAAACTACACCAAAGCTATGTGATGCTTCCACTGACCTCCAAAATACATAACATGGGCTCAAAGCATACACTCAAGATCCTGAACTGTATACTCTGACTTCCCATTAGTTTGAGGGTAAAAAGTGGTGCAAAGATCCACCAGAGTACCTAACTCCTCCTAAAAAGTACTCAGAAGCTAGAAGTGAATACCAAGCCCTAATCTAAAAATGATTGATATAGGTACTCCGAGATGGAATTCCATCTCACTTACATAGATACATGCTAACCTTTTGACACGAAATAAAATAAAAATAGGAAGGAATTTTCCCGAATTGGTCAGTAGATCTACAATAACCTAAATATTATCAAAACCACGGGAGGTACAAGGCAAACCACAAAAAAAAGTCCATGATGATCTACTCCCATTTCCACTCGAGAATGCATAATGTCTTAATTAGACCACTAGACCTGGATGCTCAACCTTCACCTGCTGATAACATAGGCAATGAGCTACAAAATCTGCCATATCTCTCTTCATACCACTCTACCAATAGTGCTGCCTCAAATATGTATACGTCTTAGCTGTACCCAGGTGAATAGAATATCTAGAGATGTGATCCTCATACAATATTGATGGAATAAAGTCTCCAACCCTAGCAATGCAAAGGTGTCAATCATATCTCACAATACCCTCTAAATATATAGTAGCCCTTGTAGACTCATCGCATAACACCCTATTATAGATGATATAAAGTATCATATCCTCGAGCTGACGACTTCAAATCTACCCAAGTAATGTAGACCTCGCCTCAACAAAAGCAAGAAGCCTCTCGGGGTCAAAAATATCCAATCAGACCATTGAGTTATCTAAGGACTAGATATCCCATGCCAATTGCCTCTAAGAAGTAAGAATAGAAGTAAAGTAACCCATAATCACTGCATTTTAGTTCAAGGCATCCACTGCCACAATCGCCTTGCTCAGATGGTATAAAATAAAGATGTCATAATCCTTCAACAACTCTAACATTCTATGATGCCTAGAATTAAGCTCTCATTGGGTTATAAGATGTTGAAGGTTATGATAATTAGTATAAATCACATGATTCATGCCTTATAGATAATGCCTCTAAATCTTAAGTGCAAAAATTACCGCTACTATCTTAAAATCATGAGTTTGGTAGTTGCACTCGTACACCTTTAGCTGCCTTGATGCATAAGCAATAACACGACCCTGCTACATCAATACTCAACAAAAATCAATGCTACAAGAATTAGAATATATGATAAGTCCCTTGCCCTCAATAGGAAGAGAAGATATAGTAGATGAATTGAGAAAACCTTTGAGCTTCTAAAATCTTTACTCACACTCCTTGGACCATAGGAAATGAACCTCCTACTAGGTCAATCTGGTCATCAATGCTGCAATAGTAGCAAAACCTTGAATGAACCGCCTGTAGTAACTGACCAAACTAATGAAGCTATAAACCTTAGACAGAGATATAGGTAAGGACCAATCATGATTACCTCAACTTTATTGGATCAACTATAATCCCATCCTTAGATACCACATGTTCTATGAATGTCACTAACTCAAGCCAGAACTCACACTTTGAGAATTTTTCAAAAGACAATGATCTATCAGGGTTTAAAGAACAATTCTCAAATATTGCATATGTTCCTCCCTACTTCTAAAATACACCAGAATTTCATCACTAAACACAATCATGAAGGAATACGAATAAGATTTGAACACATGGTTCATCAAATCATAGAATGTAATCGGGGCATCGGTCAACCCAAAAGTTATCACCAGGAACTCATAATGACTATAACAAGTCTTGAAGGCTATATTTGTGATGTCTTCCACCCGAATACTCAAAGAATGGTAATCAGACCTCGTGATAATCTTAGAGAGAACTACTGCTCCCTGAAGATGGTCAAATAAATAATCAATGTAAGTCATAGGATACCTATTCTTCACTATCACCTTATTGATCTACTTGTAATTAATATACATATGCAAGGAACCACCTTTCTTCTAGACAAAAAGATAGGAGAACCCCAAGGCGACATATTTAGTCTAGTAAAACCCTTACTTAGAAGATCCTAAAGTTAAGAATTCAACTCCTTAATCTCAACATAAGCCATATGGTAAGGTTTCATAGAAATAGGTTGGGTGCCCAAATCAAGATCAATAATAGACTCAATATAGTTCTCAAGAGGAAGACCAGTATATTCGTAACAAAAATATTACGTAAATAATGTAATATAGGAACAAATTCAAGTGACAGACTCTCCATAATATCATCACAAGTATAATCTAGTTGGGACTCATAACCCACCAATATAAGTCTCCTAGCATAAACATAAGAAATAATCCCTATGGGTTGTGACAAATAAATCCCTACCACATAATTGGGGATACACCAGACATGGCTAAGGTAATGGTCTTAGCAAATTAATCCATGACCGCATGATGGGGGTTAACTAGTCCATACCTAAAATTATATCAAAATTGACTATATACATAATAAAATCATCATGAATATCCAGCTCTCGAACAATCACAATACATAATCTATAAACTCAATCCACTACTAAAGAATTACTCTTGGGAATAAATACTATAAAAACACAAATAAGGAATCCCTAGATGACTCTGACTATGGTGCATAGTAAGCAAATACATAAGATAAGTGGATACCAAATTAAAAAAAGAAAAAGATAGCTGATGGCATATTGAGATTATGCTTGTAACAATAGCATCTAAAGAAATGACATCCATTCCACTAGGTACGACATACAAATGGCCTCTTCCGTGACCTAGTTGTACTCATGACTGATCTCTTGTCCTACCTTCCTGAGGATCTCTATGACCACCCTGGGGACCTTTAGCTAGAGACTACACTACCGTTATTAAAAAACCACTCTACCATTTAAGAACAGCTGCACCATGCCTAGGACACTCTCTAGAGAAATGGACAAAGGCCCTAGAATCGTAACATTCCCTAGGCACTTTATTGTAACTAGAAGATTGGGATGACCCACAAAAACTCCCTCGGCTAGAATATCCAGAAGATGAACCTCTTAGAAGTTGACCGCTACTTTGGTAAGGATGATAACTGTAGCTAGACTAGCCTCCATCAGTAATCTCAAGTGCGTTATGAACAAGAACTTTAGACTAGCCCTGAGGCTGACAAAACTAGCGTGGATGGTACATACTCTGAGAACTAGTGCCTTTTAAATATGTGCTACTTCAGCTTCTACTAAATGTACCCTGATATTAAGGCCTCTTGTCACTTCCCCCTTAGGCCTCATAGTGCATCTACTTCATCATTTGAGCATGATAAAAAACTACAATAGTAGATCTACTATTAGTGACCATACTATGTGAGCCATTCAAAGAGGATGACTCCATCCCTAAATAAAAAACATATTCACTCAATAATATAGATGTATCATACTTAGACAACTTATAAAACAAAGCCTAATAATTTAAGATAGTCATAGAACCCTGCTCAAATCTTGATAACTAATCTATATGATGATATCTAAGGCTATAAGGCATATACTTATCCAAGAAAACTTTAGAACACTAAGTCCATGTCAACTAAGGAGATCCAGCTAGACTAGAATCAAGATAACCTCTTTCACCAACGATGATCTTGATCCAACTAAAAGGTAGTGTAGTAAAAACAATGAGTCTTAACTAGGACCAAATTACTCTACCATGAAAAGCAGCCAAGAACTCATAAGTATCCTTGCTCGGTGCTTCAAAAAATGTAACACGGCAAGTTTCTAACTCTGACATTTCATTGCAAAATTTAACACTATACATACAAAAACTTATGGGACAAGTCATTATTATTTGTCATGAGTCGTATGGTTCCATTTGTTCTTTGACAAGTGAAGTGTGACCATGCTTCTGCTTTGATCACGACTTAGCCCCTATGAGTCATAAGGTTAGGTCACAAGACGTGGTAAGGGACTCGTGGCCATAACAGTGAGATGACCTAAGGCTTTTGCCTAGACAATGATTCCAGGCAATGACTTGTGACCAGTTACATTGAGTCGTTACCTGACCCATAACAACTTGCAACTGTTTTCCCACATGTTTTATTAAGGGAATTTTGGTCCTTTTATCCCATCCAACTATTATCCCATGACTAAGAATAGCCCAAGGGACCCTTTTTCATAATTCATAAAATCATAAACATTATTCTCTCCACTTAAACTTCTAAAGTCAAAAGAAAGGTAGGGTTTCAAAGAATTAATCATCTAGGCTTTAATTAGTGGTTTTCTCGCTATATTTCTTGGTACTTTAGTCATGAATCTCCTCCCTAACTTTATTTTTATATAAAGGCATATGTTTAATTATTTATCATGAGAATATAACTATGGGCTTACATTTAGGTTAAGGATTTTGGATTATTTACTATTGCAAATTCTTTTCTCCTATTTTGAATATGATATTCATGTTTTATATTATGGTTTTTGAATTTAATGGGTGCATGGTTAAGGGAATATAAGTGAGGAACAGGGTGTCCCAAATTATAAGGTATTGGCTTGATAATGGTGATATCCTTAACCCACCTTCGTGAACTTTGGTTTTAAATGTGTAAATTGCTTGGTTTAACCCACTTTTTGAACTATTACATTATGTAGATGGATAAATGGATTAAAATGGATTAGAAAGGCCTTGGTGGCTCTACTTTGGTTTTAAAATGGAATTTAGGAGTCAATTGGTTAAATTTGATTGTAATGGCATAATTGGATTTATCTTGCAAGTATAATTAGACTGACGATACTAATGGTATATGCCTTAATAAAAGACTCCTTGGTGTTTGGTTGGGATTATTTGCTAAATGGATTTAATTTGGGATTAAAGGGGGTTGTTTAGCTTGCCGTAAAGGTGGAGATCCCAGGGGGAACAATACTGTAAACCACATTTGCTGGAATGGGGGTATTTAACACAATACCCCACATGAACATCTGATAACTTATGTACCACCAAACGTGTTTTGGACTAGCCGACAGGTTTTACCCTTTACCTTTCGAGTCTCAGGATGTCACCTTACTAACCCATATCCTAGATCCCAGTTAACTATTACCATTTGAATCTCTAGTTATTAGATGACAACTAACTATCTTACTTAGATAGTATCTAGTAGTATGGATCGACAATTAAACTTTAAATTCGATTGACAGTTGATTTATATAATATCTAGTTATTAGATGACCACTAACTATCTTACTTATATAATATAACGTACATGCAAAAAGTGTCATGAACATCCAAAAAATGATCAAGTATCCAAAATCTCAATTTTTCATCTTTTTATTTAACTTTGAATCCAAAACTTAGTTTATTGCAAAACATACCCAAAACAAATCATATCAAACAAAACAACCTAAGAAACTTGCATATTTTCATAGTTGTATGTGTCAAAAGTGCTATATTTCTATAGTACATCACACCCTCAACTTAGAACATTTGTATGTCCTCAGGAAACACAATCAAAATAAAATAAAACACGATGCTTAATTAGGAGAATTTAAGCTTTTCAGGGAAGTTAATCAACACTTTAAGCTCAACACTTCATACATGGAGAACAACCATATGAAAAAAGGGATCTAGGTATGGCATTATGTTAGCGACAGAAAATCATGCATATGTACAAGTTACACTACCCAACCACATAATCAGCTAGCAATATGACTCATGTGACCTTATAGAAAATAAGTCCTACTCACTAATATAAAATAATGCATGTCAATGCAGGAAAATTCAAAAGATACACACTCAGAAGAGAAGTTCCTATCCATGTGCAACAAGTACCATATGTTTTCCCTTATTTTCTTTACCTTATCATTTAGACAGTCAAGTTGGGCTCACTATACGTCTTTTCTTATCTTGTAAAGTAGGCTTGGGGGCTGGTATGGTACGTATTAACATATCAAGTAACTAAGCCTCCTTTGAAAATAGTACTTTTGGGGTTTACTCATTATCCATCTTTTTTTTTTATTCCACCCTTATTTATCTGATTTTTATTCTTTATTGTACATTTAAGTTGGGTGTGGTCTTTTATTCTATATCTTTTATATTTTTTCCTTTTCTTTTTTTTTCTTTTGTTTTTCTACCACACCCTTGCCTACTAACTTTTTTGCTTGTTTTTCCCTTCTACATACCCACTTTACATCATACACCCCTATGATAGCCACCCTCAACTTAGGCGATTTGCCTAAGTTGAGGTGCATAATGTCCAAGAAGAAATGGGCCAAAATAGGTTATTGCAACATAAATGGGAAGGCTAAAGGTGAAATGAGAAAACAGGCTCTAAGGCTCAAAACATGGATCAAGGGATACAATTTCGCATTGGGAAGGTTATTTAGGCTAAAAGTGGACTAAAATAAAAAATGGCCTCTGATCTTTTCCTAACTGACTATCCAACAATCTAGGCAAGACTGACCAGACAAGTTCTAAATTCAACATATAAAGGGAACTAAGTAGCATCTCACACACACATTGCACAGAGTCAATGTTACAAGCTACAACTTATCTGGTTCATGCAATTATTAGTAATTGATTATCATATCCCTAATCCTAAAGCAATAACAAAATCCACCTTGCTAAAACATATATATATCCATATAATTCTAAAATTTTAGAGGGGTATTATTTTTCTCAAAAATAAATAAAAAATATGACAGCTGCCCTACACACTTAAAAATATCCTAATTACATAATAACACTACTCAATTTAAAACAACGCACAATACGACACAAATTTACTCTGAACATACTGGTTCTACAACCACACCATGGATGTTAGGAAAAGAAGAACCACAAAAACAAGACAACTTCCCTAAACTCTTAGAATATCCTAATTGCACAAAAGCACAACATAATATGAGACAAAACATAACATGACATAAATTAACCATAGACATCCCAGTTCTACAACTATACCATGGCCAATAAGAAAAGAAGTACGGAAATAAATACCTGCGGCAACTATGTTATACCCCACCCCAAATTGAAGAATAGATAATGTACCCAATATGCTAAAATAATAAAAAACATAGGGAATGATGACATACATAGGATGCTCTAAGAATCCGTGTCATGATTTTCCCCAGATGGGAGTATATCTACTAGAAGAGGCCATGGTAGTGGAGGCGCACTATGAAAAATGCACCTGTTTCTATCTCATCCCACCTCTGCCTATGAACAAATAGAGTCTCCATCAAATTAGGTGTGGACCTCTTTACGGCTTTCTCACATGGCATATCTGTATTCTCTAAGTCCCCAACTTGGCCTCTATTGGTCGCAACTACGGGGACTACCTCATTATCCTTTACAAATAAATCAAAGTATTTGGCACCATGAAAAGGTGATGGATGATCAACTGGGGATACAACGGAAGGAATGAATGATATATAACTCTCAATGAGAGATCACACATCTTCTCTAAGTAGCCGCACTAGCTTCATAATGTCTCCTTGATTAGGCATCTTAATCCTGCTAAACCAGGCCGATACTCAACCCTCAAAAGAATTTCTTCATGTGTGCAACTTAGCTTGTATCTCTGACATAATAGCCTGATGTACGGATAGTAGTCCATCCTCAACCGTCTCTAGTGTAGTTTGGAACCATGGCCATATTTGCTCATATAATATCACCACCTCAGTCTCAGTAATCGATAGTTGAGTGGCCATCATCTTTATTATCTCTTTAATACCTAGTATATCTGGTACACAGACTTTCGCAACAATATCCTTATCATTAGTGTCTATCACAGACACCACTTGCATATCAGTAGGATATTGTACTATCATACATAAATAAAAAACTTCTTACTTATCATTAATTTTAAAGGTGATCTTCCAAAAGTACATATAAATTAACACTCTACCAGTGGATAAGAAGGGTCTACCCAATATAATGAAGACTTTAAAATCCACCTCATAATAAAGAACTGAGCAATCAACTTGGTATGTGAAAGATGCCACCCTTACTTCTACATCATATAAAATACTCACTTGCTCTTTTATTAACGAGTTAGCCATTAACATCTTTGCAGATATAGGCTTTTGTTCTCCTAATCTCATTACCTTTTATATCACTAGTGAAATTAAATATATGCCCGCTTCCAAATTATATAACACCTGATTGATATCAAAATACCCAATAGAACATGGGATGGTGACAGGCCTTAGGATCCCTTCTTTTTTACAACTGGTTAAGGTCAAATCATGTGACAGTGTTGTACCTTATTTTGGGCTCATTTGTGACCTAGCTTTCACCTTCATCTCTCTTATAATTATCTTCACTACAAGTCAGCTTCTCAAATTCTACTTCAAGTGGCTAATCAACAACAATATTATCCCTTTTCTGCTTATTAGTAGTAGGAATACAATAATCATTAGGTGGGGTGCCACTCCAAGTGTTAATAGCCAAACAATAAGCAAGTGTTTGAGGATTTTGCACTGTGTAACTAGGGATATTACCTGGTTGCCTTTGCACCAAAGTGGAAAAGATCTACCCATACTACGACTCTAACTGCTTTATAGGAGTTGCATATGACTCAACCTTTTGGGCTAATCTAGAAAGATCAACCTTAGGATCTTCAAGGCAAATTTCTTTACTTTATTTACCCTTCACCTATTTAAATAACCATTTTTCAATTATTGATTACGTATCTCATCTACTAGGTGGAATGTATTTCTCTTCCATCTCATTATAATCATCTCTCTGCCTCTAGTCACCATCTCTATATTTTTCATCATAATAGTTCTGACCTTGGTTTCCTTTCCCTTAAGCTTTGAAACCCACCATCTGCCGATCTAGATATTTTACCTCTACTATCTTAGTCCCATGAAATCTATAAGCTGCACCTTGTTATCCTATTAAATTAAAGTTTTCAAAATTTATTGTTGCAAATTGCTTGGCCAACTTACTAATATTGTTCCTTAATAGTGAAATCTCCTCAGCAATAGAATCCTCAGTCACTCTCTGCCCACCTGAAGCTCTAATGGAATAATGTCAGAAGCTCTCTCAACCTCGTAAGTTTGACAACCTCAGTTAGTTTATGACATTTAATCCATAATACTATAAGATATCTCTCATCATAATCTTATAAAGTCACCTTCAAAGATAGTGTATTCCATGGCTTTAGGACTAATGGTCATGGATCTATAGAATATACGTAACAAGCTTGCCCCTGAAATCCTATTATCCGGCACCATTATGAGCTTCTTCTTAAACCTAAACCAAGCCTCGTACAAAGACTCTAATTTTAACTAACTGAAATTATAAATCTTTTCCTACAACTGCGACACCCAAGATGGATGAAAAAATTAATTTAAGAATCGCTAGCACAACTTATTTCATATACTAGATTCTGAGACATTAGGCTATAGGATAGGTTGTGCATCGTTTGTGGCCTAGTTTTACCAAGGCCTAGCCTTCCTCGAGGCCTATTTTGGCGTGAGAAATGCTCAATCCATAGCCTTATGCATCGCCATTCCTAACTTACCAACTTTACCATACAATGCGTCCAAATCGTCTATTGAAATCAATCTCCTCGTTGAATACTTTTTGCACCTATTTTTGCTCAAAACAAATGAAAACGATTAGTACGATGGGTTGCCTCCCACCAAGTGCCTTAGTTTTGGTTGTGGCACGACTCTTATTTTTGGATTTTCATTTATCAAGTACTAGAACGAAAGAAAAATGATGAAACGATAAAACGATAAAATGATAAAACAATAAAACGATGGGTTGCCTCCCATCTAGCGCCTTATTTATTGTCGTGGCTCGACATAGTTACCTCGAGTACTCAGACTTCGTCGAGGTAAGTGATGGATCATTTTCTGAAAGGATTTAGACGACAATGAGGCTTACCTGTGGGCATGCGATCTTCTTCAAGATGGCTCTTACATTTTCCCGGAGAATCTCCAATTATATCATCAATAGTCCAACCCATAGCTCTCTTGTATCTCTTCAGAGCAGAGATGAGAGCTTCTACGTGCTGTTCACTTAAATCATCTGTACTCTCCGGAAGTATATTTCTACTTTCCAAGAACACATACCTTAGATAATCGGGAAGCTCTTGCAATTCTAGCATTGGTGGCTCGTCAAAGGGAGTCTTCGCTTTTGGTTGATTCTTGAGATCACAATCTGGTTGCATAGGAGTATAAGACTCTATTTCTGTTAGAGCACCCATAAGTTCTTCATAATCTTCATTATCCTTATGCTCAACATTCAGTGGCGCAACAGACAATGGCTCAACAGTAGGCTGTTTCTCTATAGATAATGCTTTCGTATCCTCATGATGAACATCAGCTACAGATAACTCATTCATATCGCTGGGCTGCTTCATTGTTTTGCATATATCAAAATGTACCACTTCGTCATTAATTCGAAACAAAAGCTCATTATTTTTCATGTCAATAAGCACACTTCCAGTTGCAAGGAAGGGACGTCCCAAGATAATGGGAACTTCAGAATCCTCCTTACAATCCAGAATAACGAAGTCTGCAGGAAAGATGAATGAAGAAACTTTCACCAACACATCATTCAAGATACCCACAGGTCGTTTTACCGACCTATCAGCCATCACGAGCCTCATATTGGTTGGTGTCGGATCGCCTAGCCCCAACTTCTTGTAGATGGATAGTGGCATCAAATTGATGCTAGCACCTAGATCACACAATGCCTTGGCAAAATCCAATGATCCAATTGTGCAAGGAATAATTAAAGCTCCAGGATCTGCCTTCTTTTGAACTAACGACCTTGTAGCGATTGCACTACAATGATGAACATTATCCGCCAACTCATAACTTGCTGCCCGCTTCTTTGTCAAAAGGTCCTTCATAAACTTTGCATATCCAGGCATTTTTTCAAGTGCCTCCACCAATGGAACATTAATGGTCAGCTGCTTGAGCATAGTCATAAATTTGCTGAACTTAGTGTCATCCGCCACCTTCTTCAATCTTTGGAGAAAAGGTGGTGGTGGGTATGGAAGTGTTCTCTCCACGATTTTCTTCTCCTCTTGCTTCCGTTTTCCCAATTTTCCAGGCTGCACAGTGCTGGATGTGGCATTGTTGACGTCAGGAGTAGTAGCTACGTCATCTTCTCCTTTTGCGTTGTCATCCTTGTCCGCAACTTCCTCAATCACTTTCTTGCCTTTTTCTGAAGTTTCCAGCACCTTACCACTTCTGGTAGTGATGGCCATGCATGACCCATCATTCCTTGAGTTTTGCACAGTATCGCTAGGTAAAGTGCCGGCCTTTCTTTGGTTGAGTGCTGCTGAAAGTTGACTGAATTGCTGCTCTAGTTGTCTAATTGAAGTGGAATGTGAATCTACTAATTGTTTCATGGCGGACAAATCATTAATTACCTCTGTAACTCCCGCGCTCGTTGCTTCCACTCCTTTCAATAATTTAGCCATCATGTCTTCCATACTTCCAGAATTAGATATGGTGGTATCACGTCTGCTAGGGGGAACGTACAAACCACTCTTTTCATTCTTGTTCTTCCAACTACCTTGGTCTTTGTTTCCAGATTTATCATAATAGTTCCGACCTTGGTTTCCTTGGGCTTTCCCACGGAAACCCCCCTGATTGTTCAAGTAGTTGGCCTCCTCTTCCTTTTGACGCAATCGCTTTCACTTTTTTAGTCTTCCCTAATAGATGCTTTTTAAGAAGATCCATTTGGGTTTTCATGTGCGCCATATCTTGATCACGTTCTTCTTCTCTTCTTCGTTGGTCTGCAGTCATGCCAATAGATAAAGTGGGGCTTGCTACCTCAGAATCCCTGGTATGCCAAGCTCTACTTTGTTTCGTCATACGATCTAGCATATTTCTTGCTTGACCAAAGGTGAGGTCCATGAAAGAACCTCCAGCTGCGTTGTCCACCACTGGTTTAGTTATTGAATTCAAGGCTCTATACAAGATCTCCATGAGGTGAACATTAGTCATGTGATGGTTTTGGCATCTCGCTAGCTTTGTCTTGAACCTCTCCCATGTTTCATGAAGAGCTTCAGAGGGAAGCTGTCGAAAATTTATGATCTCATCTCTCAACTGTGCTCTTTTGGATGGCGGAAAGAATCTTTCTAGGAAAGCGTCTTTCAATTGCCTCCAATTAGTAATAGAATCAGGAGTCAGCCCATTCAACCATAGAGTTGCCTCCCCAGACAGAGACAATGGAAATAAACGTAATCGAATAGCATTCTGACCAACACCAGGATTGTCAAAAGACTTGCATGTAGAAATAAAGTTGATGAGATGCATATTCGGATCATCGCCTGCTAGTCCACCAAATAATCCCTTGAGTTGCAATAACTGAATCATGGTGCTTGTGATGTTGAACTTGGCTCCGGGCGCTAATGGTGGTGGAATTATGGCCCCAGTGGCTCCGGTACCATCAAGATCATCATCATCATCATCGAACGCTGGCTGCATAGGTTGGCGATCATACCTAAACCGAGCTTGTCGACCTCTTCGGTTGGCAGGTGTTGCAGTTTCAGCGATATGCCTTGGGTGTATTAATTCGTCGTCACCTAAATCCTCATCGTCAGGGTTTGTTGCTCGCCCAGGATTATCAATATTTTGTTGTTGGACTTGAGCAGCGGCAAGAGCAGCTAATCTTGCTTGCTCATGTTGAGCAGCCATCTTGTTGATTTCAGCTTGTGCTTCCATTCTTCTAATTCGTTGTGGTTCAGGATTGATTGGTAATAACGGTTTACCAGAACTTCTAGTATGGGACATGCACTAAAGTAAAAACCTGCAATAAACAAAAACAAAAATTAAACGTAAAAGTACGAGAATCTTTGACCAAAGGGTCTAGTAATTATTACGAACTTGATTGACACTCGTATTCCCCGGCAACGGCGCCAATTTTTGATAACGCTCAATCTACAGCTCTCGTGGGAGTGTAAAGCGGTCGTTAGCAAATATAGAACCCAACCTGGGTTGGGTGTCGATCCCACAGGGAATAGCTTGGCCAACAAGTAAGCGAAATTACTAAACTTTTGGTGCAAGTCTCGTAAAAGGGGGGATTGTAATGTGTAATGAAAACAATAAAGTAAAAGCTGAAAATAGCAAAGTAAAGAGAGAAAGATTGTTACGTAAGTTGTAAACAATGAGAATTGAAGCGTTGGGGTTATGTCCACCTTCTGAGGTATACGTCTCTATTGGCTATGAGTGTGTAGAATTCTGACATGCAATTGCTTATAGAGAATTGTAGTCGATGGTAAATCCAAGCGTCTCTCGACCTAAACAAGGACTATTTCACTTTAACTCTCTCGAGCTTAAAGCGTGTCTAACGGTACGAATTCTCCAAGAGGTTAGTCTAGTTACGGCACTAGCTTTTTAATAGGAAAGGGTGTCCTACTACCTTGACATTATCTCTTTTCCAGACAAATAACCTTTCTCTCGAACAAGTTAAATGTTAGACTGGCGTATTCTTGCGTTTACAACCGCAAAGAATGTAGATTAAGATGAAGAGAATAATGATATAAGCAATATACGTGTCTCGAACTCACAAACTCACAGCAATAGATAGTAACTCATTCGGCTTCCATAACCCCAACAGAGAAGTTTAGTTACCCATGAATGCGAAGGAAATCACAATTTGCGTTGTTGTTATTATACCACAAGATTGATGATTTTCGTGTAGCACAAGTGGTAGGCGTCAGGCGTGAATTCCTTAGCAAAAGTAACGATTCTCTTGTTGTGGATTTTAAGAATAGAAGAGTAGAAGAAGAAAAATAGAATTAATGGAAAGATTAGAAGAGTTGTAATTGAGAAGTAGAATGTGTCTCTCCACTAAGGGAGGACTTAATTATAAATCTCTAGCATGATAGGGTATTTATAATACCCATATCCTATTCCTACTAAGCTAATGAAATACTTAACCAAATCCTACTAAACTAAGGAAATACTTAACCCATTTGTACTAGGTTAATGTAACATTCTCCTAATCCAAATAAACTAAAGAAATACATAACCCAATTGTACTAGGTTAATGCATCATTGTCCAAATCCAGCTATGTGTCTGTAAGTCCCCAAAGTCTTCAGAAATGCTGTTTTAGCCCGGGACAGATTTTCCATGCAGCAGTTTTGGTCCAGGTCCCCAGAGTCTTCAGAAATGTTGTTTTAGCCCGGGACAGATTTTCCATGCAGCAGTTTTGGTCCTTAGGCGTGTAAACTCCCTTTCCTTCCTTCGTGAGCTTTCTTTTGCGTCAAGTAAGCCATAAAATGCTGAATTTTGCATCATTTATACCTGAAACTTTACTAATCATGTTCGTTAGCTCATTTATAGGAAAAAAGACTAAAAGTGCATGAAATATATAATTTGTTCTCAAAACTAGGCTAAAATATGGGCAAAATATATTGATATAGGCGTGTAAATTCGCCTATCATTACTTCTCAACTCTTTAGGGTTATCATGCTTCATTGAAATAATCTGATACCTTTCCTGTAAAATTTGATAAGTTAAGTAACACCAACCATATTTTGGACTAGCTGATAGATTTCATTCTTTCCTTTTGAGTCTCAAGATATTGCCTTACTAACCCTTATACTAGATCCCAAATAACTATTATCTTTTGAGTCTCTAGTTATTAGATGATATCTAACCATCTTAGTTAGATAATACCTAGCATCCCTGATCGATTGTTAAACTTTAAATTACTATTCTATTTATCTTTTCCTAGTGACGACTCCTCTTATAAAGTAAGTAGCAACAATCTAGGCAGGATCTTAACATTTGCAATTTTCAAGATGGCTATTAAAGTGAAGATAATACAATTCATGCTTGGGTATCAGTTCAGAACAACATATCACTTCCCCTACTTTATCAATCTTCCAGGATTTCCACAACCCTAGATAAGGGTTTTCAGTCACACATGATTGTGAAGGAATCAGTAACATTCATAATTGAAAGCATGGGATGCAATCATAATAATCACAATAGAAAATCAAAAACTTTAACTGAATTAATCAACCAAAATCAATACAAGAGAATTCTAAGACTAAAATTAAATCTTGGAATCAAAATATATTTTTAATTATCATGAGTGTGTTCCTTCTACTTCAAAACACAAAAATTAGTATATGAGGAAACCGTAAAATCAAAAGACCAGATGAAAAAGGACAAAAAAGGTTCAGGCCACTTACCTATGACTACATGCGGCCGAGCCTTAAGCGTATGTGCCTTATGCGGCCTGACCCTAGGCACATATAGACATGGGTAAGTGCCAAAAAAACTTCCTACACTTTTATACCCACTGGTCTTTAGGACTTCCGGGACTTACCTTACCCATTTAATATCCATGTGTTCTACATGCGGTCCGTATGTTCACATACCTTTGTGTCGGAAGATATTTTTTTGCTCTTTCACTCTCTAGATCTTAAATTTTTGTACTTAGCTTAGTCAGCTACAAATAACATATGCTATCTGTGGTCCACATGGAGACATAGGTAAGCGTCAGGCCTTCCCATTCTTGTAACCAAGCTTCCAAACATCAAATTTCAACACATACTTTGATCACGTACCTTCAAAAAGTTTCATAAACACCCAAAAAATGATCAATTAAGTAGCAAAAAACTCCATTTTCTTATTTTTATTGAACTTTACATCTAAAACCTAGTTTCCAACAAAACATACCAAAAATACATCATATCTAGGGTAGGGTCCCTACTCCAAATGGGACTCGCCCGATTGTAGGAGTGAAGAATTGATGTAGGGTCCCTACTCTGGATTGTACTGCCCCACATAGAGTTCCATGTGTCTCTACTAGTCCTTATCAGTCTTCTTGGCATGGTCATACTTATGTTCAATAACCTCTGGGGGACATCTCTAATGTGGATTTTTTATGGTCGATTCATTTGCTTTCTCAATTGGTGATATCTTAGACTCATTTGTTAGATCATGTTGGTTTTGTTGCTCAGTCATTTGATATCACTCAGGTTAGTTAGTTCCTGAGTTTAAATCCCCCAACCTTTATAGAATAAAATGTTAAGGAGTATCCCTAAGGGTTTGTAGCTGTTATAGAGAACATTTATAAAGACATGTATGCTACTAATTCTTAAGGTGTAGAGTTTATTGCATATTAAATTAAAGATATAGTCTATCTATATTATGAGGAGTGGGAGTAGTTGAGAGGTGATGATACTGAGCTAACATTATGAGATGAGCTTTTTGGTGCCTTTTGATCATTTCCTTCCTTAGAAGCTGAGGGAAACTAAGGCTGGGGAGTTTATGAATATGAAGTAGGTAAGATGAATATGAAAGAGTATGACTTGAAATTTCAGTAGCTGTCTTATTTTTCTCAAGAGTTTGTTTATAGTTAGACATCTATAATGTAAAAGTTTGCTTTTGGGTTATCCTGCGACTTGATGTTAGAATGTAAGACAATAATACTAAACAATGACATGGATATATCTAGGCTTGTGGTCAATATGCAACAGGTAGAAGATAAGAACAAGAGATAAGTAGAGTTGGGAGAGAGGCAAAAAAAGTAGTTTAGGTATTTAGAGTAGGGTGTAGGGCAGCAAAATAGTGAGAAAGATAGTAGAAAATGGACAAACAAAAAGACTTAGGGAAATTCTAATTTATACTCTTCAGCTAGTGCTCCTTATCTTATGTCTTTTAGTGATCATTGTTTCCTAGTTAACAGTGGTCCTAAGGTACAGGGAGCGTAATCTTCAGCTTGTAGAGCTCAATCAGCCCCACCTTATCCTCCTTGTAAATTATATAAAAAATCTCACCATGGTTATTATAATTAGAGGAGGAACTTGTGTATCAATTATAGTCATCCTGGCATATACAGAGGAACTATCTTGCATCTAATTTAGACACTAGAGCAAATAAGGTTCCGACGCCGCTTCTTTAGTTCTTGCACCAAAGGGTTCTACTTATGGTGCATACATTGGCTATAATTGGCTCTATGCTCTTTCTACCCATCAAGACTCTGATGTATCTCTTGATGTTGTTACTAGTATGTTATTACTCTTCTCCTATGATATTTAATATTTGCTTGCTATAACCCCTATGTAACCTCTTATGTGGCTGTGCATTTTAGTTTTGGTCCTAAAATTGTTTTTGACCCCTTCTATGTTTCTACTCCACTAGGTGATTCTATAGTTTTAAGAAAAATCTATATAGGTTGTTTGGTAACCATCCTTTATTAGGACACTTTTGTAGATATGATAGAGCTTGACATGGTAGATTTTTATGTGATTTTAGGGATGGATTGGCTTCACCCGTGTTATGCATCTCTAAGTTGTATGACCCAAAAGATGAGTTTTCTTTTCCCAAATTAGCCAGTATGAAAATGGGAAGGGAATTCCTTAGTGCCCAAGTGGAAGTTTATTTCTTATCATAGTGCCCTGAAGTTGATTTCCAAAGAGTGTTTATATCATATAGTGTTGGTTAAGGATTCTAACTATGAGGTACCTTTTTTACAATCTGTGACTGTGGTTAATGATTTTCCTGAAGTGATTCTTGATGATTTTCCTAGAATTTCACCCAATAAGGAAATTAATTTTAGAAATGTTCATCTACCGAATGCCTATCCTATTTTTATCCCTCCTTATGGAATGGCTCTGGCTGAATTAAAGGAGCTAAAGGAGCGAAAGGAGTAGTTAAAAGATCTTCTTGATAAGGGTTTCATTTATCGTAGTGTTTCTCCGTGGGGTGCACCTGTGCTTTTCATGCATAAGAAAGATGGGTTTCTTTTGATGTTTGTAGATTATCGATAGTTGAATAAGGTTGTAGAGAAGAATAATTACCATGTCCTAGGGTTGATGATCTCTTTGATCAACTTCAGGGTTCTTGATGCTTCTCTAAGATAGATCTTTGTTTGGGGCGTCATCAAATAAAAATCAAGGAGGTTGATATTCCAATACTGCTTTACATACCCGATATGGCCATTATAAGTTTTGGGTATGTCTTTTGGGTTGACTAATGCTCTAGCTGCATTTATGGATCTTATTTATTGGGTATTGAAGTAGTTAATGGATTTTTTTGAGATAGTCTTCATTGATGATATATTGGTGTATTCTAAAAGTGAGGAGAATAATACCAATCACCTCAAAATTGTATCATAGATTCTTTAGGATCAAAGGTAGTATGCTAAATTTTCCAAGGGTGAATTTTGGATTTTCATGGGGATATGGTTTCTAGTAAGGGAATCAAGGTAGATCCACTAAAAATTGAGGCAGTCAAGAGGTGGCCTAGACCCATGACTCCTTTTAACACTAGGAGCTTCTTTTGCTTTCTTGAGTGTTATAGGAGGTTTATGGACAGTTTCTCCTCTATTGCTGCTCTATTGAAAAAGTTGACTTAGGAGGAGGTCAAGTTTTTTGTTTTGATACTTGTGAGGGTACTTTAGAGAAGTTGTATAATAAGTTTACTTCTGTTCCAGTTTTTAACCTGGCTAAGTGTATCGAGTAGTTTCTTTTGTATTATGATGCATCCTCTATGGGACAGGGTTACGATGTAGTGGATTAAGGTTGTAGTTTATGCTTCTAGGAAGATTAAGGTTCGTGAGAGGAACTATGCTACTTGTAGTTTTGAGTTAGCAGCATTATCTTTATGGGGTGTATATGGAAATTTATTTCGATCATAAGAGTTTGTAGTATGTGTTTACTAAGAAAGAACTGAACCATAGGTAGAGGCGATGGCTCGAATTGCTTAAGGATTATGACATGAGTCTTCACTATAATCCAGGTAAAGCTAATATGGTTACGGATGCTCTTAGCAGGTTTTATTTCGGGAGATTATCCTATGCTTATGAGGAAAAGAGAGGATTGGTGAAGTAAATTCATAGGTTGGCTAACTAGGAAGTTTGTATTTTGTATTCTGAGGATGGGTGAGTTATTATTTAGGAAGCGGTTAAATTATCTCTTGGTGTTGAGGTGGAGGAGAAACAGGTTTTGGATCCCATACTTATGCAACTTAAGGATGATGTGGGTCAGCAGATTATTATGGCATTTTAGAGTAAGAGAGATAGTATCTTAAGGTATTAAGGTAGGTTGTGTGTTAATGATATTGATAGTCTATGGGAGAGAATCTTGACTAAGGCTCACGAGTCAGGTATACTACTCATTGGGTTCTACTAAGATGTACCATTACTTGAAAGAGATCTATTGGTGGAACAATATGAAGAGTTATGTGGTGAACTTTATGGCTAAAAGTATGGTTTATCAGTGTAATACCCCGAGAAATTTTTCGTTGAAATTTTGTGCATAAACGTGTTGGGTTCTATCTTCTAGAATGATTTATAAATTTTTCATGTGGAATGTCTTAGATTATGACCCACCATTGCGTAGAGTATCGAATAAGCCTTCCAACTATATGTGGATTATCCAAAACGGACACCCGAGCGACGAGTTTTGAACATTCCGATCGAACCATGAATAGTAGTGAAAAGTAAAACGTGCAGGAAAAAGTACTGAGGCCTGATGTATTTTTGCTCCAACTTTAAATGATCACAACTGCTTGTACATAATGATATGGGTGATTTACTATATATCAACGGAAAGATCTCCGAGTCCTCTTTCTAATGAAATTGGTTTCATCTAATTTGTCTACCGGAACAAAAAGTTATGGTCGATCTACTTCAGCCTATCAAAAGTGAATTTTTGGTTCAACTTCAAATTATCATAACTCCTCGTACACAATGCTCTGGGTGAGATACTATATATCAAAGGAAATATATGAGAGTTCTCTTTCTAATGAAATAGGTTTCATCCAATTTGTATATCAGAGTAAAACGTTATGGTTGATCTACTTCAGACTATCAAAACAGTCCATCAAAGGACAGATTCGAGAATTATTTGATTTTTAGGGGTGTTTTGGTCATTCCCCCTCATCCAAAATCTGTCCAAACCCTATATTAAAGCCTATTAGAAGCATTATATGTTATATTTCATCAAATTCGCTCAAAAAGAAAACCCTAAGCTCCTACATCCAACTTCAAGAACCTCCAAAGTTCACCATTAATTCTGCAAATTTATTCAAGATTCCAAGTTCCTAGTTCAAGAACTCCAAGAACCATCATTCAAAGGCACGATTAACATCTCAAAAATGAGTATCGATCTAAAGTTCATCATTCAAGGTATGTGGGGTTTTTCAACAAGAACTCTCTTTCGTTTTTTTGCCAAAAGTAATTTTCTTTACAAAGGCATAATTTTTATTTAATTTTTACGAATGTGAAGCATGAACCCATATCTTATGATGATTATTATGAAATCTTGATGTTTATGATTTAGAAAGATGAATTTACATGTGTGGAGAGATAAAACATGAATCTTGAATGATATTTATCATGATTTTGATATTTAGATCATGAATACCCATTGAAAATTATGTGTTTTTTTAGAAAATGTGTGTTATAAGCACATTGATGTTGAATATTTGAGATATTTTGAATGATTTGACCTTTTGGTCTTAATGGAGTTGTTTTGAACTCGAGTGTGAAAGAAATCCACAACGTGGTTGATTTTGATAGATGGGAAGCATTATTGCTCCCGATGTGTATTTATATATTACTGAAATTATTTTTTTGTGGATTGTCTTTGAAATGATCTGAGCTAAGTCCAGGAGAAATCTTTAGCACTGAGTGGGAGTTACAAAGTGACCTTACTTCCCTAGAACTATGTGCCCCCATAGGAGTGAGCCTGAGGCTGATTTATATAGTGATCACTAGTTTGTGTGGATTTGATAGCGATAGTCCTACTCTGATGGAAAGGATAGGACGGATCTCCCCAACGTGGGTTGTACGTTGGACTCCATGTAGCTCACATGGTTTATGTCGGTTATAGGATCTCCTAGTGTGTGTGTGTTTCCTTGTGTCTATGGTGAACGATGAAGTGATTGAAAGTGGGTTTGTGAAAGTTATTCTTTCGAAAGATTTAAATGATATTTACTTTATGAGAATTGATATTCTTGATGAAGTAAAAGTGATTGACAAATTATAGGATGACTCACATGTGTTATTAGACTTATTTCATCCTCTCATGATTATGATGATTTTCTTCGTGCTATGTGACTCTTTTATACATCCTGCATATTTCTTATAAATATTTATGATGATGATGTTTATAAAACTGCATACACCCCTATATACTCGATTCCATTCCATGGTACTGACCCACATCTTCAGATGTGGGCTGAATTTTCTCAGAATGTAGGTTCAGGCACTCAGTTCTAGGTTTGATAGTGATTCTTCAGGCATGCTGTTCTACATCCTCTGTTGTAGTAAGTTCTCATGTTCCGAAGACGTGATGTCTGAGGTTGGTTTCACGAAATTGTTTACATTTAATAACTGTGTATGAGTCAGTTGGGGCATGTCTCAATGGCTCGCTGGTTTTATTGATTTTCTTAGAGGCTTGTCATACTAGTATAGATGTTGGGAGTTGACTAACAAGTCGTATTTTTTTATCTTTCTTAAATTCTTTTATTCTTGGATAATGATTACTCTATTGATATTTAAGGTTTATGTATGGAAACTCTGTTGATTTATGTTTAACTGAATGAAAATATCTCAAAGGGTTAGCTTGGGACTACTCATAGCCTCAAGCACCCTGTGACACTTCGGGACCTGTTTTCCAGGGCGTTACAAACTTGGTATCAGAGCCTAAGGTTTTAAGGTGTCCTAGGGAGTCTGACAAGCTGCGTTAAGTAGATTCTTAATCATCGGTGTGTAGCGCACCACATCTATGAGCAAGAGGCTACAAGATGTTTTAGGAAAAAGTGTGATTCGTTCTTTCAAAAGTCTATCGTGCTTAAAGTGTCTCTCTCTACTATTGATTCGTGCTCTCCTATTTCAAAAATATGCCTCCACATCGAGCGAGAAGAAATAATGATGGTCAGCAACCTCAACCCGCTGACCCATAGAATAAAAACGTGTCTCATGCTGAATTTTTGATAGCCTTTCAGGCGCTTGCCTAACCTGTTACTGCAAATGTTCAGGCCAACCCGACCCCGGTTCCACAGTAGCAGGGTGGTGATTCAGCTGCTGCCAGGATCTGTGACTTCATACGGATGAATCTGCCGGAATTCTATGGGTGCAAGTCTGATGAGGATCCACAGTTGTTTTTAGAGGAGGTGCGGAAGATTACTTGGGTGATGCATGTATTTGAGGAACATAGTGTGGAGTTGGCTACGTATAGGTTGAAAGACCTTGCTTATGACTGGGTTGTTGCTTGGAGAAAAGGTAGAGGTGAGGAAGATGTCTCTATGACTTGGCAAGAGTTCCAGGATGTATTCCTGGATAAGTTTTTCCCTTTGGAGATGAGGGAGGCAAAGGTGGAAAAGTTTATGAACCTGCGATAGGGATCTATGACTGTTAGGGAGTACTGTCTAATATGCTCCTGACTTAGTGGCTGATAATCGAGCTCGTATGAATAAGTTTGTGACTGGAGTGTCTAGCTTTGTGGATAAGGAGTGTAGGTCTGCTATGCTGAATAGTGAGATGAATCTTTCTAGGCTAAGGACTCATGCCCAACAGATTGAGGTAGACAAGATTAAGGAGAGAGATAGAATAAGAGGGAATAAGAGAGCTAGGTCCGAGCAGCACGGACAGGGTAAGACTAAATCACAGGGAGGGAGTCGCCCTTAGTATCAGGATCGTTCATATGCCAGCACTGTAGTTTGCTAGTGCTCCCATTCCTAGAGGTAGGCAGGAGTAAGGTAGCAGGCCTTATGCATCCAGGTCCCAGTACAGTGCTGGTAATAAGCCAAATCATTCCCTGTGTCTTAAGTGTGGTAGGGCTCCTTTGGGAGAGTGTTGAGGTAAGAAGAGGGGTTGTTTTTAGTGTGGTGACATGGGTCATAGAGTTAGAGATTGTCCACAGGATGGACAATGGCGTCGTGGCTATCACCCTCAGACCCAGACTTAGACTATTAGTGCTCCAGTTCCAGCGACTCGCCCAGCCCCAACTCAAGGCGCCTTTTATAGAAATGCTGGCGGGCAGCGCCAGAATAGATAATATGCTTTATCATCCTTCCAGGAATAGGAGGACTCTCATGATGTTGTTACTGGTATGCTTCGTATATTTCAGTTTGACATGTATGCTTTGTTGGATCCTGGATCCAGTTTCTCATATGTTACACCATTTATTGCTGTGAATTTTGAAATGAGTCCTGAGATTATTCCTGTGCCTATCCTAGTTTCTACACCAGTGGGTGATTCGATTGTTTCCCAGAAAGTGTATAAAAAGTATCCTGTTACCATTTTTCATAGATTCTTGTTGGCTGATCTGATTGAGTTAGAAATGGTAGATTTTGATGTGATTCTGGGTATGGACTGGCTGTATTCTTCTTATGCCTCCATTGATTGTTGGACCCGAGTGGTCAAGTTTCAGTTTCTGGGTGCATCCGTGTTTGAGTGGTCTAGGAATTCTATGTCACCCAAGAGTCATTTTATCTCTTACCTCAAATCTAGAAAGCTTATTTCCAAGGGGTGTATTTACAATTTGGTTAGAGTCAAAGACACTAAGTATGAGACTCCAACTCTCCAGTCTGTTAACGTCGTTAATAAGTTTTCTGATGTCTTTTTGGATGATCTCCTAGGGATACCTCCTGATAGAGAGATAGAGTTTGGGATTGATCTTCTTCGCGATACTCAACCCATTTCTATTCCTCCTTACCGTATGGCCCCTGCAGAACATAAGGAGTTGAAAGAGTAACTCAAAGATCTACTAGACAAGGGTTTCATAAGGCCCAGTGTTTCTCCTTGGGGTGCTACTGTGTAGTTTGTGAGAAATAAAAATGGCTCTTTGCGTATGTGCATTGATTACTGCCAACCTAATAAAGTCACCGTAAAAAAAAAGTACCCCCTTCCGAGCATAGATGATTTGTTTGACCAATTGCAAGGTGCAAGTTATTTCTCAAAGATAGACCTTCGTTTCGGCTATCATCAACTTAAAGTTAGGTAGTGTGACATCCCGAAAACCACTTTTCAAACTCGTTATGGCCATTTTGATTTTTTTGTTATGTCTTTCAGTTTAACTAATGCCCCTACAGCTTTCATGGATCTCATGAATCGAGTGTTCAGACCATATCTGGATATGTTTGTCATAGTGTTCATCGATGATATACTAGTGTACTCCCGTAGTGAGGATGAAAATTCTGATCATCTCCGAACTTTCTTGCAAACCCTTAGAGATCACTAGTTGTTTACCAAGTTCAGTAAGTGCAAGTTTTTGCTAAAGTCAGTTGCTTTTCTGGGTCATATCATTTCTTTTGAGGGTATTAGAGTTGATCCCCAAAAGACCAAACCTGTTAGAAATTAGCGTAAACCTATTTCTCCAATTGATACCCAAATTTTCTTGGGTTTAGTTGGCTATTACCGCCATTTTTTTGAGGGTTTCTCCTCTATAGCGTCTCTTATGAATCGGTTGACCCAAAAGAAAGTGAAGTTCTTGTGGTCCGAATCTTGTGAGAAGAGTTTTCAGGAGTTGAAGAATCGACTCACTTCAGCTCCTGTTTTGACTTTGCCTGATAGTGTTGATGGTTTTGTGGTGTACTATTATGCTTCGAGAGTTGGGTTGGGTTGCGTATTTTTGCAGAAGGGTAAGGTGATAGCTATGCTTCTAGACAGTTAAAACCCCAGGGGAAAAATTACCCCACCCATGACCTTGAGTTGGCTGCTGTTGTGTTTGCTTTGAAAATATGGAGACACTATTTGTATGGTGTCCATGTTGATGTTTTCACTGATCATAAGAGTCTTCAGTATGTGTTTACCTAGAGAGAATTGAATCTTAGGCAGAGACGATGGTTAGAATTGTTAAAAGACTATGATATGAGTGTGTTATACCATCCGGGCAAGGCCAATGTTATGGAGGATGCCCTAAGTAGAGTGTCCTATGGTAGTGTTTTGCATGTGGTAGAAGGTAAGAAAGAGTTGGCTAGTGATGTACATCGTTTGGCTAGATTAGGGGTTAGGTTTTTTGACTCTGCTAAAGGTCATATAGGGGTTTAAAGTAGTTCCGAATCCTCCTTGGTTTCGAAAGAGAAAGAAAAGCAATACTTATATGCTAGTTTGGTCAGACTTAAGGAGTCAGTCAAGGACGAAAAAGTAGAGGTTTTCTCCTAAGGGGGAGATAGTGTGTTGAGATTGCAGGGTAGATTGTGTGTCCCGAATACTGATGATCTGAGACAGAGGATTATGGCTGAAGTACATAGGGCGCAATATTCTATTCATCCTGGTGCCACCAAGATGTACCGAGACTTGCGGGAAATCTATTGGTGGAGTGGCATGAAGAAAGATATAGCAACATTTGCAGCTAAGTGTGCAACATGCCAATAGGTTAAGGTTGAACACCAAAGACCTGGTGGTATGATGCAAGAGTTTAGTATTCCCACCTGGAAGTGGGAAGAGATAAATATGGACTTCGTGATTGGTTTACCTCCTTCCCGACGCTATCATGATTCCATTTGTGTTGTGGTTGATAGGTTGACTAAGTCTGCTCATTTCTTACCTGTTCATACTTCATATATTGCTGAGGATTACGCTAGATTGTATATCCGAGAGCTAGTCAAACTGTATGGAGTTGCCTTGTCTATCATTTCGGATAGGGGTACACAGTTCACTTTGCAATTTTGGGAAGCTTTTCAGAAGGGTCTTGGTACCCAAGTGCTTTTGAGTTTTGCTTTTCATCCACAGATCAATGGTCAGGATGAGCGGACCATCCAGACCTTAGAGGATATGTTGAAAGCTGGTGCACTTGACTTTAAGGGAAATTGGGATGATCACTTACTATTGATAGAGTTTGCTTACAATAACAGTTTCCACTCCAGTATTGGCATGGCTCCGTTTGAAGCCTTATATGGGTGGAAGTTTAGATCACCCATAGGTTGGTTTGTGGTGGGTGAAGCGGCTATGAATGGTCCTGATTCAGTTTTTGAGGCTATGGAAAAAGTTAAGTTGATTAGGGAAAGGTTGAAAAATACGCAGAGTCGTCAGAACTCATATGCGGATGTTGACCTTGAGTTTGAAGTTTTTGATCTAGTGTATCTAAAAATTTCAGCCATGAGGGGGGTGAAGAGATTCAGAAAGAAGGGGAAGCTTAGTCCCTGTTATATTGGTCCTTACAAAATTCTTAGCCGTGTTGGTAAGGTATCTTATGAGGTCGAGTTTCCTTCCGAGTTGTCCTCTGTTCATCCAATATTCCATGACTCCATGCTTAGAAAGCATTTTAGCAATGCTGTGGTAGTGGATTCCTCTGTGAGTGCTGACATTCAAGAAAATTTTTCTTTTGAGATTCTTGATTTCAGTGTCCGAAGACTAAGGAACAAAGAAGTTCCCTTGGTCAATGTGTTGTGGCGAAACCAATCTTTTGAAGGTGCAACTTGGGAAGCTGAGGAGGATATGCGATCCAATTACCCACATCTATTTTACTCGAACTCCGATGAAGCCGAAGGTACCGTTCTTTCCTAAATCATGCACTTTTGATAAAAATTGCAGCAGTTCTGCTGTCATTTATTATGTGTTCAGCTGTAGTTTCTTGAATTTATGCATTCTATGTTGCATTCGGAGTGAGAAACGATGTGCTGATGAGTCTAACGAATGGTTTCATCTGTATTCTCTATTTCCTATCTAATCTTGTCATGTCTATCATTATTCGAGGACGAATGTTTCCATGGGGGGATTATGAAATACCCCCGGGAAATTTTTCGTTGAAATTTTGTGTGAAAGCGTTTTGGGTTCTATCTTCTAGAAATAATTATAAATTTTCCGTGAGGAATGTCTCAAATTATGACCCACCATTGTGTAGAGTATCGAATAATCATTCCAACGATATGTGGATCATCCAAAACGGACACCCGAGCGACAAGTTATGAACATTCTGACCAAACTGTGAATAGTAGTGAACAATAAAACGTGCATGAAAAAGTACTGAGGCCTGACGTATTTTTGCTCTAACTTTAAACAATCATAAATCCTTGTACATAATGATTTGGGTGATCTAATATATATCAACGGAAAGCTCTGCGAGTCCTCTTTCCAATGAAATTGGTTTCGTCCAATTTGAGTATCGGAGCAAAAAGTTATGGTCGATGTACTTCAGCCTATCAAAAGAAAATTTTTAGGTTAACTTCAAACGATCATAACTCCTTGTACGCAATGATCTGGGTGAGACACTATATATCAATGGAAAGATATGAGAGTCCTCTTTCTAATGAAATTGGTTTCATCCACTTTGGATATCGGAGTAAAACGTTATGGTTGATCTACTTCAGGCTATCAAAATAGTCCATCAAAGTATAGATTCAAGAATTATTTGATTTTTAGGGGTGCTTTGGTCATTCCCCCTCTCCTAAAATCTGTCCAAACCCTATATTAAAGCCTATTAGAAGCATTATATGTTATATTTCATCAAATTCCCTTAAAAATAAAACCCTAAGCTCCTATATCCAACTTCAAGAACCTCCCAAGTTACCATTAATTCTGCAAATTTATTCAAGATTCTAAGTTCCTAGTTTAAGAATTCCAAGAACCATCATTCAAAGGCACGATTAACGTCTCAAAAATGAGTATCGATCTAAATTTTGTCATTCAAGGTATGTGGGGTTTTTCAACAAGAACTCTCTTTCGTTCTTGTGCCCAAAAGTAATTTTTATTACAAAGGCATGATTTTTATTTAATTTTTATGAATTTGAAGCATGAACCCATATCTTATGATGATTATTATCAAATCTTGATGTTTAAGATTTTAAAGATGAATTTACATGTGTGGAGATATAAAACATGAATCTTCAACTATATTTATCATGATTTTGATATTTGGGTCGTGAATCCCCATTGGAAATTATGTTTTTTTTGAGAAAGTGTGTGTTATAAGCACGTTGATGTTGAATATTTGAGATATTTGATTTGACCTTTTGCTCTTAATGGAGTTATTTTGAACTCGAGTGTGAAAGAAATCCACAACGTGGTTGATTTTGATAGATGGAAAGCATGATGGCTCCCGATGTATATTTATATATTACTGAAATTGTTTTGTTGGGGATTCTCTTTGAAATGATCTGAGATAAGTCCGAGAGAAATCTTTAGCACCGAGTGGGAGGTATAAAGCGACCTTCCTTCCATAGAACTACGTGCCCCCATAGGAGTGAGCCTGATGATGATTTATATAGTTATCACTAGTTTGTGTGGATTGGATATCGATAGTCCTATTCCGATGGCAAGGATAATACGACTCTCCCCAACGTGGGTTGTAGTTGGACTCCATGTAGCTCACATGGTTTATGTCGGTTATAGGATCTCCCAGTGTGTGTGTGTTTCCTTGTGTCTATGGTGAACGGTGAAGTGATTTGAAAGTGGAATTGTGAAAGTTATTTTTTCGAAAGATCTAAATGATATTTACATTATGAGAATTGATATTCTTGATGAACTAAAAGTGATTGACAAATTATATTATGACTCACATGTGTTATTATACTTATTTAATCCTCTCATGATTATGATGATTTTCTTCGGGCTATGTGAGTCTTTCATACATCCTGCATATTTCTTATAAATATTTATGATGATGATGTTTATAAAACAGCATACACCCCTATATACTCAGTTCCTTTCCATGGTACTGACCCACATCTTCGGATATGGGCTGCCTTTTCTCAGAATGTAGGTTCAAGTGCTCAGTTCCAGGTTCGACAGTGATTCTTCGGGCACACTATTCTATATCCTCTATTTTGGTGAGTACTCATGTTCCGAGGACGTGATGTCTGATGTTGGTTTCACGGAATTGTTTACATTTGAAAACTGAGTATGTGTCAGTTGGGAAATGTCTCAATGGATCGCTGGTTTTATTGATTTTCTTAAAGCCTTGTCAGACTAGTAAAGATGTTTGGAGTTGACTAATAAGTTCTATTTTGTTATCTTTCTAAAATTCTTTTATCCTTGGATGATGATTACTCTGTTGATATTTGAGGGTTATTTATGGAAACCCCATTGATTTGCATTGACCTGAATGAAAAGGTTTCAAAGGGTTAGCTTGGGGCTACTCGTAGCCTCAAGCACCGTGTGACGCTCTGGGACCCATTTTCCGAGGCGTTACAATCAGCAAGTGAAGGTTTACCACTTGAGATCTGTTGTCATTTCTTAAGAGATAGAGTTAACCATATGGAAGTGAGAGATGATCAATATGGATTTCATAATAGGTCTTCCGAGGTCTCAAAATCACTATGATTCAATTGGGTTATTGTGGATAGGATGCCTAAGTCAGCTCACTTCTTGCCTGTGAGGACTAACTACTTTGGATAGGATTACACCTAGTTATTTATTCAGGATATTGTCAAGTCTCATGGAGTGGTTGTGTCTATTATTTTAGATCGAGGTAGGTAGTTTACTTCTTGCTTTTGGTGTTCGTTTTAGAATTATTTGGGGACTAAGGTGAACCTTAGCACTACTTTCCACCCCAAAAAGGTGAACAAGCAGAAAATACTATTCAAATATTGAAGCATATTCTAAGGGTCTGTGTGGTTGATTTTAAGGGAAGTTGCCTTGATTATTTTTCTCTCATTGAATTTCATTAAAAATAGTTATCATTCGAGTATTCAAATGGATCATTTTCAGGCTCTTCATGATAGAAGGTGTATATCTCCTCTTGGATGGTTTGAGGTTGGTGAGACCAGGTTTTTTGGTCCTTATTTGGTTCACCAAGCTATAGAGAATGTGATTGTTATTAGAGAAATACTTAAGACAACTCAAAGTCACCAAAAGTCTTATGTGGATGTGAGGCAAGGGATTTGGAATTTGTTGTAGGTGATTAGGTGTTTTTGAAGGTTTCTCCTATGAAAGGAGTGATGAGGTTTGGGAATAAGGGAAAAATTAGTCCTCGTTATGTTGGTCCATACAAGAATTTGAGTAGATTTGGGAATGGTTCTTATGAGTTAGAGTTCCCCGCGAGTTTGGATTCAATTCATCCCATTTCCATATATCTAAGCTGAAAAAGTGCGTGGCTGATCCTTCATTGGTTGTTCTGGTGTAGGATATTTGTATTTCAGATTCCTTGTCACATGAGGAATTCCCAGTAGAGATTTTGGATTGGAAAGTTTGTAGGCTAAGAACTAAGGATGTGTCTCCGGTAAAGTCTCTTTAGAGAAATCAAAAGGTAGAAGAAGCACATAAGAGGGTTAGGATGTGTCTTTATATTTTTTTCTTTTCTTTTCTTTTTTTTTTGTTTTTCTGCCACACCCTTCCCTACTAACTTTTTTTCTTATTTTCCCTTCTACATACCCAATTTACATCACACACCCCTATGATAGCCACCCTCAACTTAGGCGAGTTGCCTGAGTTGAGGTGCATAATGTCCAAGGAGGAATACGCCAAAATAGGTTATTGCAACATAAATGGGAATGTGAAAGGTGAAACAAAAAAATAGGCTATAAGGCTCAAGACAGGGATCAAGGGATACAATTTCACATTGGGAAGGTTATTTAGGGTAAAAGTGGACTAAAGTTAAAAATGGCCTATGATCCTTTCCTAACTGACTATCCTACAACCTAGGCAAGACTAACCAGGAAAGTTCAAAATTCAACATACAAAGGAAACTAAGTAGTATCTCACACACACATTACGTAGAGGCAATGCTACAAGCTAATACTTATCTGGTTCATGCAATTATCAGTAATTGATTATCATATCCCTAATCCTAATGCAATAACAAGATCTACTTTGCTAAAACATATATACATCCATACAGTTCTAAAATTTTAGAGGGGTATCATTTTTCTCAAAAGTAAACAAAAATATGACAACTACCCTAAACACTAAAAAATTTACTAATTACACAATAACACTACCCAATACAAAACAAAGCACAATGCGACATAAATTAACTCTGAACATATTGGTTCTACAACCACACCGCAGATGTTAGGAAAAGAAGCACCACTAAAACATGACAACTTCCCTAAACATTTAGAATATCCTAATTACACAAATAAACAATACAATATGAGACAGAACATAATATGACATAAATTAACCGTAGACATCCCAGTTCTACAACTGTTCCATGGCCGATAGGAAAAAAAGCATGACAATAAATACCCACGGCAGCTATGTTACACCCCACCCCCAATTGAAGACTTTATAATTTACCCAATATGCTAAAATAATATAAAACATAGGGAATAAGGACATACCTAGGATGTTTTAAGCATCTGTGTCATGATCTTTCCTAGATGTGAGGTATATCCTCTAGTGGAGGCCATAGTGGCGGAGCTGCACTATGAGAAAATGCACCCGTTTCTATCTCAGAAAACCTCTACCTATGAAAAATAGAGTCTCCATCAAATCATGTGAGGATTTTTTCAGGGCTTGCTCATATTGCATGTCTATATTCTTTAATTCCCCTTCTTGGCCTCTCTTTGTCGAAACTACAAGGACTGCCTCATTATCCTTCATAAATAAAACAACGTGTTTTGCACCATGCAAAGCTGATTGACGATCAACTGGGGATAGAACTGAATGAATGAATGATATGTGGTTCTAAATGACAGACCGTACCTCTGCTCTAAGTAGGCGCACTTGCTTCATAATGTCTCCTAGATTTAGTATCTTAATCCTGCTAAACGAGGACAACACTCGACCCTCAAAAGCATTTATTTGTGAATGAAAATTAGCTTGCATCTCTAACATAATAGCCTGATGTGCGGACTGTAGTCCAACCTCAATCGTCTCTAGTGTAGTCTGGACCCATGGCTATATCTTCTCAAATAATATCACCACCTTGGTCTCAACTATCTGTAGTTTAGTGGCTATCACCTTTATTCTCTCCTCAATACCTAGTATATATGGCACACTGATCTCTGCAACAACATCCTCATCAATAGTGTCTATCATAGACACTACTAGCATATCATTAGGTCGTTTCCCTATCATACACACATCAAAAACTACTTGCTTATCATTTATTTTGAAGGCAATCTTCCCCAAGTCATATTATTCAACACTCTACTAGTGGATAGGAAGGGTCTACCCAATATAATGGGGACTTGAAAATCCACCTCATAATTAAGTACCATGAAATCAGCTTGGTATGTGAAAGTTGCCACCCTTACTTCTACATCATATAAAAGACCCACTTGCGCCTTTATTAATGAGTTAGCCATTAATATCTTTGCCGATGTTGTATTGTGTTCTCTTAATCTCATCACCTTCTATATCACTATTTGAATTAAATTTATGCCCACTTCCAAATCATATAGCACCTGATTGATATCAGAATACCCAATAGAATATGGGATGGTGACAGCCTTTGGTTCCCCCTTCTATTTTACTATTGGTTCATGTTAAAGCATGTGACAATGTTGTACCTTATTTCGGGCTCATCTGTGACCCAATTTTCACCTTCATTACTATTATAATCATCATCACTATAAGTCAACTTCTTAAATTCTTCTTCAAGTGTCTCATTAGTGACAATATTATCCTTTTTCTACTTATCAGAAGTTGGCACACAATAATCATAAGGTGGGGTTCCACTCCGAGTGTTAATATCCAGACAATGAGCAAGTGTTTGAGGATTTTGCACCGTGTAACTAAGAAGAGTACCTGGTTGCCTTTGTGCCAAAATGACAAAGATCTACCCATACTACTGCTCCACCAACTTTATAGAAGTTATAAGTTACTCAACCTTTTGGGCCAATCCTGAAAGATCAACCTTAAGTTCTTCAAGGAAAGTTTCTTTATTCTGTTGACTCTTCACCAGTTTTTATAAAATTTCTTCTGTTATTGATTACACATCTTGTCTACCAAGTGGAGTGTATTTCTCTTCCATCTCATTTTAATCATATCTCTGTCTTTAGTCACCAACTCTATATTTATCATCATAATAGTTCTGACCTAG
The DNA here is from genome assembly GCA_030864225.1 of Capsicum baccatum var. pendulum. Classification (NCBI taxonomy): domain Eukaryota; kingdom Viridiplantae; phylum Streptophyta; class Magnoliopsida; order Solanales; family Solanaceae; genus Capsicum; species Capsicum baccatum. Next base: position 148,707,746 of record CM061560.1, read on the forward strand.
GTTTTCTTTCCCTTAAGCTTTGAAACCCACCATCGGTCAATCTAGATATTTTACATCCTCTTCTAACTTAGTCTCATAAACTCTATAGGCTGCACCTTGTGCTCCTATTACGTTAAAGTTTTCAAAATTTATTGTTGCAAATTTCTTGGCTAACTCACTAATATTATTACTTAATAGTGAAATCTCCTGAGCTATAGAATCCTCAGTCACTCTCTGCCCACCTGAAGCTCCAATGGGATAGTGTCAGAATCACTCTCAACCTCCTAAGTTTGACATAGTGTCAGAACCTCTCTCAACCTCCCAAGTTTTACACCCTCAGTTAGTTTATGAGATTTGATACATAATACTAAAAGATATCTTTCATCATAATATTATAAAGTCTCCTTCAGAGATAGTGCCTTCAATGGCTCTGGAACTAATGGTCAGGGCTTTATAGAATATCTATAACAAGCTTGTCGCTGAAATCCTATGGTTGGGAACCATGCTGAGATTCTTCTTAAACCAAAACCAAGCCTCGTACATAGATTCTAATTATAGCTAACTGAAATTATAAATATTTTCCTTTAACTGAGATACCCTAGATGGATGAAAGAATAAATTTAAGAATTGCCTGCGCAACTCATTTCATATAGTGATAGATCATTTTTGTAGTTTTCGTAGCCATAAAAATGCTTCTCTTGCAAGTTAGAAGGGGAACCTTCTGATTTAGCCCTAGATTTGTATAAGAAGATCAAATCCCAGTAAAGTTGGACAGATGTATGTTTACGTCGCGTGTAAGCAATCCCGCAAACACACCCTTTAAGATTAAGAGTTGGATAAGAGTACTAGAGATATTAAACTTGACATCATGGGGATAGTCAGGAAAAATAATGGCTCCAGTTTCTGTTGGCACAACATATCCCAAATCCTCTTCACCATCCGTATATTACTGCAAATATTTGTATGCTGGTATCACTTGAGCACAACCACATCTAGCTCTATTCTGATTTCTACTAGTGATGCTCGGTGGTCAACTTCTTGCCCCTGTAGTGCTAACTATGACTCTCGAGTTATCCGCTAAGCATATTCTTCCCTCCTCTAATTAGAAACATGTACTAACAACACCTTGGTCTATTGGTCAACAATTTCATGTACTCTTTTAGGAGAAGGGGGAGTCACATTATCATAAACCTTTTCAATAATATCATTTTTTTGGCTATGTCATCTTAATAGGTATTTGTAGGATCTTCTCTAGATTCAAATTCATTGGGAGTAAGGGATTGTCCTACTCTATGTTCTAGAGATACACCGATGTATACACAACTAATAATAAAAATCAAAAGACCCAAACACTGCAACAAATTCAATTCAAAACTAAACACCATATTCCCCAATAATGGCATCAAATTTTTATAATGCCCATGGTATACTTTTAATATAAAGATTATGCAGTCCTATAAAATATAGTAACCCAACAAAGGTTGGGGTTAAATACCAAGGAAATATGTGGAATTGTTGCTTTCAACTATAGTAATCAACGGGCAAAACTGGAAAAGTAAATAGGGGTTTGTACTATCAATATCTAACAAGTAGAGAATATTAACTTTGGTTGTAATCAGTCGTCGGTGAACACTAGAATTGTGTTTCGACTGGCTTCTCAACTTTACAGACTTATCATGCTTTATTGAACTAACCTAATACCTTGACTGTAGAATTTGAAAAGTTATGTCCTACCAACCATATTTTGGACTAGCTGACAGATTTCACCCTTTACCTTTTGAGTCTCAAGATGTTTCCTTACTAACCCTATCCTAGATCCCAATTAACAATAATCTTTTGAGTCTCTATTAGATGATAGCTAACCAACTTACTTAGATAATACCTAGCAGTATTGATCGATACTTAAACTTTAAATTACTGTCCATATATTTTTTTCTAGTCACGACTCCTATTTTGGAGTAAGTAGCCATAATCTAGGCAGGATCCTAACATTTTCTATAGCTAAGATGGCTATTAAAATTAAGATAATATAATTCATGCATGGGTATCAGTTCAGAACAACATATCAGTTTCCCTACTTTGTCAATCTACTAGGGTTTCCACAATCCTAGATAAGGGTTTTTATTCACTCATGATTGTGAAGGAATCAATACTATTCATAATTGAAAGCATGAGATGTAATCATAATAATCGCAATAGAAAATCAAAAGCTTTAACTGAATTAATCAACCAAGATCAATACAAGAGAATTGCAAGACAAAAATCAAATATTGAAATCAAAATATATTTGTAATTATCAATAGTGTATTCCTTCTACTTAATCACACAAAAATTAGTATATGAGGAAACCGTTAAATCAAAATACCAGATGAAAAAGGACAAAAATAGTTCGTGTCCACTTACCTATGTCTACATGCGGCCTGGCCTTAAGCGTATGTGCCTTATACGGCCTGATCCAAGGCTCATGTAGACATGGGTAAGTGCCAAAAAAATTTTCTACACTTTTCTACCCTCTAGTCTTTAGGTCTTCTGGAACTTACCTTACCCACGTAAGGTCCACGTGTGCTACATTTGGTCTACATGTTCACATATGTATGTGCCGAAAGTTTTTTTTTGCTTTTTCACTCTCTAGATCTTAGATTTTTTTACTTACCTTAGTCAACTAATGACAACATATGCTACATGTGGTCTACATTAAGACATAGGTAAGTGCCAAGCCTTCAAGATCTTGTAACCAAGCTTCCAAACATCAAATTACAACACATTCTTTGATCATGTACACCAAAAAGTGTCACGAACATCCAAAAAATAGCAAAAAAACTCCATTTTTCTCTTATACTTGAAATTTGCATCCAAAAACTAGTTTCCAGTAAAACATACCCAAAACACATCATATCTACAAAAACAACCTAAGAAACTTGCATATTTTTGTAGTTTTAAGCGTTGAAAGTTATAGCACATCAGCTAACGTATGCTGGGATCCTTTCAGCATGGGAAAGTAAACCTATATAGCCCATTGGTAGCCTTACGATGATTAGATTTACATAGTCCATGTTAATGGTTTTAAAATCTTATGTTTATAACTTTGTACCCTACCCTGACATTATATATATATATATGAATGTGTGCATATGGTTTTATTATTTTTGGTCATGGAATTATTTTATACCTTTATTTAGTTACATGCCTGTGCTTATCCCATTATATATCCCTTGATGATATTTTATTTTATAACATAGTGTCCTAGGGTTCTTTGTCTACTCGTATGTAGTGTTAGGTGGAGCGAATATTAGTTAAGATATTATGAAGTGGTGACCCTCCATCATTTTTAAAACATTACCATTTTATTAGTTTTTTAGATTTTATGAATTAATGATTTCCATTCTCATGGTTGGGGGTATGTTCCAACCTTATTTGGTATTTTTATTTTAGAGGATTTTTGGACATAGTATGCATTAGTTATTTGTTTTTGATTCATAGATCCTTCATATTAGTTTATATATCATTCTTATTATTTTGTTTTTCTTCCATTAATATTTATTATGTTCAGGTCATTAGGCTAGGGGTGGTCTCTGGCCCACAGTGGGCTTGAGATACCCATCATGGCTGGGTCCTGGTTTAGGTTATCATAAGCTTAGTATTTGTGCATAGCTTCAAGGTCTTTAGGTTTTCACAAAGTTATGTCGAGTAATGTTTTTTTATGGGTGTATATTAGGAAAAACTTATAAGGGAAAGGCTACAAGAAATTTAGGAATGTTTCCCTTTCTTGTGTTCTATTTTGAGCTAAGAGTTCGGTGTCATGAATTTTCCTAAATCTCAATTTGCTCACATTTCATATCATTCATCCCTAATGATTTGATGTTCATAGAAAATCAATTGGAACATCTATTCTTCGTGACGGAAAAATGGATGGGACTCGCCCAGTTGAAGAAGTGAAAAACTGATGTAGGGTCCCTACTCCGAATTGTACTGCCCCACATGGAGTTCCACCTGTCTCCAATAGTCCTAATCAGTCTTCTTGGGATGGTCATACTTATGTTAAATAGCCTCAGGGGGACATCTCTAATGTGGAGTTTTTCTGGTCGATTCATTTGTTTACTCAATTAGTGATATCTTAGTCTCATTTGTCAGATCATGTTGGTTCTGTTGCTCCTTCATTTAAGGTCACTCAGGTTAGTCAGTTCATGAGTTTGAATCCCCTAACCTTTATCGAATAAAATGTTAAGGAGTATCCCTAAGGGTTTGTAGATGAGATAGAGAATATTTTTAGAGTAATGTATGCTAATGATTCTAAAGGTGTTGAGTTTGTTGCATATTAGCTGAAAGATATAGCCTATCAATAGTATGAGGAGTGGGAGTAGTTAAGAGGCGATGATACTGATCTGACATTATGAGATAAGTTTTTGGGTGCCTTCTGATCATTTCCTTCCTTAGAAGCTGAGAGAAACTAAAGATGGGGAGTTTATGAATTTCAAGCAGGGTAAGATGAATGTGAAAGACTATGCCTTGAAATTTCACTATTTTTGTCGTTATGCTCCAGAATTTGTTTCTAGCTAGAGATCTACAGTGCAAAAGTTTGCTTCTGTGTTATCCCATGATTTGATATTAGAATGTAAGACATCAATGCTAAACAAAGACATGAATATCTCCAGGCTTGTGGTCTATATGCAGTAGGTAGAAGATAAGAACAAGAGACCAGTAGTGTTGGGAGAGAGGCAAAAAAAGTAGTTTAGGTATTTAGAGCAGGGTGTAGGGCAGCAAAACAATAGAAGAGATAGTAGACAATGGACAAACAAGAAGACTTGGGGAAATTCTAATTCATATTCTTTATCTAGTGCTCCTAATCCAAACTCATCTACTGATCATCATTTCTAAGTTAACAGTGGTCCTAAGGCACAGGGTGCCTAATCTTAGGCTAGTAGAGCTCTATCAGCCCCACCTTATCCTCTTTATCAATTTTATGGGAAACTTCACCCTGGTTATTATGATAAGAAAAGAAACTTGTCTTTCAATTATGGTCAACCTGGCATATAAGAGGAATTGTCATACAGCTAAGGTAGCCATTGGAGCTAATAAGGTTCCGATCGCCACTTCTTTAGCTATTGCACCAAAGGGTTCTACTTCTGGTACATACATTGGCTGGAATCATCTCTGTGATCTTACCACCCATCAAGAATCTGAGGTATCTTCTGATATTGTTACTAGTATGTTATAGGTCTTCTCCTATGATATTTACTCTTTGCTTGATAAACCCCTATGTAACCCCTTATGTGGTTGTGAATTTTAGTTTTGGTCCTAAAAATGTTTCTGACCCCTTCTTTATTTCTACTCGAGTGGGTGATTCTATAATTTCTAGAAAAATCTATATGGGTTGTGTGGTCTCCATTCTTCATTAGGATACATCTGTAGATATCATAGAGCTTGACATGGTAGATTTTTATGTGATCTTAGAGATGGATTGGCTTCATTCGTGCTATGCATCTTATTATGATGAGAAAAGAAACTTGTCTTTCAATTATGGTCAACCTGGCATATACAGAGGAACTGTCCTACAACTAAGGTAGCCACTGGAGCGATAAGGTTCCGATCTCCACTTCTTTAGCTCTTGCACTAAAGGGTTCTACTTCTTGTACTTACATTGGCTGGAATCATCTCTATGCTCTTCCCACCCATCAAGAATTTGAGGTATATCCTAATGTTGTTACTAGTATGTTATAGCTCTTCTCCTATGATATTTATTGTTTGCTTGATAGAACCCCTATGTAACCTCTTAAGAGGCTGTGCATTTTAGTATAGGTCCTAAAATTTTTCTAACCCCTTCTCTATTTCTACTCTAGTGGGTGATTCTATAATTTCTAGAAAAATCTATATGGGTTGTGTGGTGTCCATTCTTCATTAGGAGACATCAGTAGATATGATAGAGTTTGACATGGTAGATTTTAATATGATCTTAGGGATGGATTGGCTTCATTCAAGCTATGCATCTTTGAATTGTAGGAACCAAAAGATGAGTCTTTACTTGCCAAATATGCCAGTATTAGAATGGGAAGGGAGTTCTTTAGTGCACAAGTGGAAGTTTATTTCTTATCATAGTGCCCGAAAGTTGATTTCCAAAGAGTGTTTGTATCACATAGTTTGGGTTAAGCATTCTAACTATGAGGTACCTTCTTTGCAATCTGTGACTGTGGTTAATGATTTTCCTAAAGTGATTCTCGATGATTTTCCTAGAATTTCTCCTAATTGGGAAATCAATTTTGGGAAAGTTTATCTACCGAATACCTATCCTATTTCTATTCCTTCTTATGGAATGGCTCCGACTGAATTAAAGAAGCTAAAAAAGATAAAGGTGTATTTTAAAGCTCTTCTTGATTAGGGTTTCATTCATCCTAGTGTTTCTCCGTGGGGTGCTCCTATGCTTTTCATGCATAAGAAAGATGGGTCTCTTTGGATGTGTATAGATTATCGATTGTTAAAAAAGGTTGTAGAGAAGAATAATTACCCAATTCCTATGGTTGATGATCTCTTTGATCAGCTTCAGGGTGCTTGATGATTCTCTAAGATAGATCTTTGTTTGGGGTATCATTAGTTGAAAATCAAGGAGGTTGATATTCCAAGACTTCTTTTGATACCCGATATGGCCATTATGAGTTTTGGGTATGTCTTTTGGGTTAACTAATGCTCCAGCTGCATTTATGGATATTATTTATTGGGTATTTAGGTAGTTTATGGACTTATTCTAGATAGTCTTCATTGATGATATATTAGTGTATTCTAAGACTGAGAAGGATTATTCCAATCACCTATGAATTGTATTACAAACTCTTAAGGATCAAGGGTAGTATGCTAAATTTTGTAAGTGTGAATTTTGGCTTTTCAAGGGTATATGGATTCTAGTGAGGGAATCAAGGTAGATCCACAAAAAATTGAGGTAGTCAAGAGATGGCCTAGACCTACAACTCCATCCAACATTAGGAGATTCTTGTGCTTTCTTGAGTGTTATAGGAAGTTTGTGGTTAGTTTCTCCTCTATTGTTGCTCTATTGAAAAAGTTGCTTAAGTATTATGACATAAGTCTTCACTACAACCTAGGTAAAACTAATATGGTTGTTGATGCTCTTAGCAGTTCATCTTTAGGGATATTATCGTATGTTAATACAGAGAAGAGAGGATTAGTGAAGGACATTCATAGGTTGGCTAATTGGGAAGTTTGTCTTTTGGACTCTACAGATGGGTGAGTTATTATTTCGGAAGCGGTTAAATTATCTCTTGGTGTTGAGGTAAAGGAGAAGCAGGTTTTGGATCCCATACTTATGCAGATTAAGGATGATGTGGGTCAGTAGATAATTATGGCATTTGGGAGTTAGGGAGATAGTATCTTGAGGTATCAAGGTAGGTTGTATGTTGATAATATTGATGGGCTATGGGAGAGAATCTTGACTGAGTCTCACGAGTCAAGGTATACAACTCATTTGGTTTCTACTAAAATATACCATGAATTGAAAGAGATCTATTGGTGGAACAATATAAAGAGGGATATGGTGAAATTTGTGGCTAAGTGTATAGTCTATCAGCAAGTTAAAGTTGACCACTTGAGACCTGTTATCATGTCTTAAGAGATAGAGTTAACTATGTGGAAGTGAGAGATGATTAATATGGATTTCATTATGGGTCTTCTGAGGTTTCAGAATCACTATGATTCCATTAGGTCATTGTGGATAGGATGACTAAGTCTGCTCACTTATTGCCTATAACACTAACTACTTCGGATAGGATTACACCAAGTTGTTCATTCAGGATATTGTCAAGTCGCATGGAGCGGTTGTGTCTATTATTTTATATCGAGGTACACAATTTACTTCTCACATTTGGTGTTCGTTTTAGAAATATTTAGGGACTAAGGTGAATCGTAGCACTAATTTCCACACTAAAAAGGTGAACAAGCACAAAAAACTATTCAAATATTAAAAGATATTCTAAGGTTCTGTTTGTTTGATTTTAAGGGAAGTTGGCTTGATCATTTGACTCTTATTGAATTTGCATTAAAAATAGTTACCATTCGAGTATTCAAATGCCTCATTTTGAGGCTCTTCATGATAGGAGGTGTAGATCTCCTCTTGGATGGTTGGAGGTTGGTGAGACCAGGTTGTTTGGTCGTTACTTGGTTCACCAAGCCATGGAAAAGGTGAATGTTATTAGAGAAATACTTAAGACAACTCAAAGTTTCCAAAAGTCTTATGTGGATATGAGGCGAAGGGATTTGGAATTTTTTATAGGTGATTGGACATTTTTAAAGGTTTCTCCTTTGAAAGGAGTGATGAGGTTTGGGAATAAGGGGAAGCTTAGTCCTCGCTATGTTAGTCCATACAAGATTTTGAGTAGAGTTCGTAATGTCGTTTATGAGTTGGAGTTGCCATCGAGTTTGGCTTCAATTCATCCCATTCCCATATATCTATGCTAAAAAACTGCGTGGCTGATCTTTCTTTGGTTCTTCTGGTGTAGGATGTTGGTATTTTAGATTCCTTATCAAATAAGGAATTCCTAGTAGAAATTTTGGATACGAAAGTTTGTAGGCTAAGAACTAAGGATATGTCTTCGATAAAGTCTCTTTAGAGAAATAAAATGGTAGGAGAAACACGTGAGAGGGTTAGGAAGATATGATGGTCAAGTGTCCTTTCTTGTTCCCAGCGCTGGATAGAAATGCTTAAGGTATGATTTTCATTCTCTTTCTTATGGTTATTTCAAATTTTTCGATTGGTTGTGTGTGCATTCTTTCTTGTTATCATGCTAGTGAGTGCCCTGACTCCTCATTCAGGGATGAATGATCCAGGTTTAGGACTCTAAGATTTTATTATAAGATTGAACGCTTACTAAGTAAATACTCATTTGATGGGTTGTTATTACTCATCACGAGTTGTATCGTGCTACTCATCTCCTGACCAGTGGAATATGCCCAGGTTACTGGTTTGATCATGACTTAGACCCCATGAGTCATAGGGTGAGGTCACGAGTCACGGAGAGGGACTCGTGACCATAACAGTGAGATGGCCCAAAGTTTTTCCCAGACCACGGGTCCAAGCAACGACCTATCACCAGTCATCATGACTCATTACCTGACCCTTAATGACTAGGGATAGCTTTTGTACATCTTTCATTTAGGGCCTTTTGGTCCTTTGCTCCCTTTCAACTATTATCCCATGACTAAAAGTACCCTAAGGGTCCACTTTTCATCTTATACCAAATAATAAATACTATTCTCTCCTCTAAAACATTTAAAGCCAAGAGATAGCAAAGGTTCCAAATAATTAATCATCTAGGCTTCAATTGCAAGTTTTCTCTCCAAATTTCTTGGTGTTTTAGGCATGTATCTCCTCCCTAACTTGATTTTTAAATAACGGAATATGTTTAATCATTGTTCATATGAATTTAACTTTGGGTTGAGGATTTTGGATTTCTTACTATTAGAATTGCTTTCCTTATGTTTTGAATATGATGTTCATGCTTTAAATTGTGGTTTTTGAATTGAATAGGTGTATTGTTAAGGGATATTGAATTGGGGGACATGGGTTTCCCAAATTGTTGGATGTTGGCTTTCTAATGGTGATATCCTTAACCCACCTTCATGAACTTTGGTTTTAAATGAGTAAATTGCATGGTTTAACCCACTTTTAGAACTATTGCATTCTATAAACGGACAAACAGATTAAAAATGGATTTGAAAGGCCTTGGTGGACATGCTTCAGTTTTAAAATGGAACTCGGGAGTCAATTGATTTAATTGTATTAGAATGGAATAATTGGATTTGGCTTGCAAGCGTAATTGGTATGACGATACCAACAGTATATGCCTTAATAAAAGATTCCATAGTTTATAGGGATTATTTTGCTAAATGGTTTTAATTAGGGCTTAAATAGGGCTGGGTAGCTCACCTTAAAGTTGGAGGTTCTAGGGGGGACCAACACTGGAAACCACATTTGTTGGCGTGGGGGTATTTATGACCAAGTGCATAGTTCACAAACGATATATATTTTGGAATGGCTAGAGCCTTGGTGTCACTGGCCCTTTCTCGAATTTCCTAGTTTGTGTGGTTAACACAAGCTAGGACCCTTTAAGATGGGGAAGCTGAACCCATATAGTGCGTGGGTACCCTTATGATGGTTTGGGCTACACAACCCAGTTAGATGATTTTTAGATATCATGTTTATAACCTTTTACTCTACCCTGACATCATATTTATATATATACATATGAATGTGTGCAAAATGTTTTGATTGGTTTTGGACATGGCATTAGTTTATCGCTTCCCTGAGTTACATGCCAGTGCTTATTCTACTGGCTGTCCTGGGCACTACATCATTTTACGATGTAGGTTCCTAGGGTTCTTCCTTTACTTGTGTGTAGTCTTAGGTTGAGCGAATATCAATTAAGTTATTGTGAAGCGGTGAGCATCCATCATCCATTAAGCTTTACCAATTCATTAGGTTTCTTTTAAGATTTTAGGAATTTATGAGTTCCTTTGTCATGGTTGGGGGCATTTCCCAACCTAATTTTGTATGCTGGTTTTAAAGATTTTGTGGATAAAGTGTGGGTTGGTTATTTTTTTTCGATTCTTAGAACCATCCAATTGGTTTATATATCATTCTTATTATTTAGTTTTGCTTCCACAATTATTTTATTATGCTCAAGTTCTTAGGCTAGGGGGTGGTCTTCCTTCCACTGTGGGCTTGAGATAGCCATCATGGCCAGGCCCTAGTTTGTGTCACGACAAAAAACCTAGGTGAATTTAATCTCACGAATATACTCTTCTCCTCTACGGAAAAAATAGGTTGGGTGACTATTTTCTGAGCAACTACCAATAATGAAGGAATCTTAACGTTGTAAATTGTAGCTACAGGCTGCGCTCCTACCTCAGTACCACTCTGGTCTGTAGACTGAGTATCATTAGATAGTGAACCACCAATTAAACCCAAGTTCTGTACAAATGAATCCTTGAGTAGTTTCAAAGAAATAAACCCGAGTGGAACCAAGGCTAGCCCCTAGCCCACTACTAACTGGGGTGGACGAATCTTGGGCGTTGGAGAAAGAATAAGGTCTAGTGAGGTCTCCCTATCTTGATATATTTCTGGGGATACATCTCCAGAATTTCTCCAACCTTGGGGTCATCCATGTACTCTAGTAAGAACCCTAATCGCGAACTCAGGGTCCTCATCTCGTGTAGAAGTTTCACGCATCCTATCCATCTGCGAAAGCGTGAAACCAAAATAATCTCAGAAACTAATTCAGACTCTTAGTATAAAATGAGTTATGGAAATGAAGATCACCTATGGATGTCCTATTGACTCCTGAAGAAAAGAAATAGGTGACATCATTAAAATCCATAGGACTATACGAGACACTTGCATATGTACAAACAATATCGGTGAACCTAGCATTGTGATACTAATTTGTCATGACCAGATCTCCTAAGTCATGATGGCACCAGATTTACCCTACCAACTCATGATGGAACCTGCTTTACCCTACCAACTCATGATGGCACCTGCTTTACCCTACTAACAGGTAAGCCACACCTTAGCACAGAACTATAAGTTATAGGATTATAGGTCGAAAATTGCACAAATTCCAGAAATAAGCAAGTAAAACGTATATATAACATAACATAAGAATAAATACAAATAAAGAGGATTAATAGAAGAGAAATAAAATCCCATGATGTGGTAAAGTCGGTACAAGAGGCTCTAATACAAAATAATACGTGTACTAGAAATTCAAATATACAACAGTCTTAAAAATAAAAAGACTATCCAAAAAATAGAAGATAAAGAAAAGGTCAGCTCCGGCTCCAAGAGTTCACCCTATCTCTGAACTCTGACCAACAAAATCACAACATCAACGATGGCAGATAGTACTCGAATCTACACCAAAAAGGTTAAATTATAACATAAGTACCAAAGCCACAGGTGCTTAGTAGGCATCATTGGCCCACTGAGCTAAATCATAATATAAAAATCATAAAATGTGAGGTCAATAAGCTAAGTCAAGAAAAGAGGGCATAATTGGGTTAACACACCAAATACTAAAAGTAAATAACCATAATGATAATTTTTACAAAAAGCATAACTATTGCAACATAACTGAGCCTATAAGACAGAAGGTGCAAATAAAGTACATAACCCAATAGCGGCCCCATAAGCCCAGAGGGTGAAATCAAGGAGTAGTAACACAAATTATACTAATTAACCATATCTCAAAATCATGACCGTAGATATTTCCATACTAACAAAATATCGGACTCGAACCAATTATATAACCATCATAAATAATCTTTGATTACCGAAATTGAATCAAAACTAGTATCCCATGTACAATACTTGAGCCAAAACTAATATCATAAATCATGCCAGAATCAAGTCGTTCATAGTATCATAAATTATCACACTCAAATTAAAACTCATATCATTAATAATTTTGGAATCAAACCGATCTTATAATCCCCTAACATCAATCTAGAACCATCTATCATATGTCAAAAAATTCCTCGGTATCAATAATTTAACAATAATATTCAAGGCCTATTAAATCTACAAGGAACTAACAACAATCCTCACTAAGGCTAGCCGGAGGGACCCACTTCTAACCCTGATAATCCATTGTAAGACAAATTCTACCTAAAGTAGACTAGGATGTCAAATATCACTACATGATTGTAAATAAGTCCATTTGGGTCCTACGTTAGAAATTCTACCCTAAGAATAAGAGACTAAGTGAATTACGCCTATTTACGACTTCTAAATTGGCTAAATCATCCAATTCATACTAAATGTAACTCCATGTCCTAGTTCCTGACCTAAATCTTGAATAGTATCACATAAATACCATACTTTAGCCCAATATAGGAGAAATATAAGCCTATCCTACCTAGACACCGAAGAAAACCTAGTGAAGCTTGCTAAATTGATGGTTTCCCCTTCTAAGAAGCTTCCATATGATGACACTCTATCAAAATGGTAATATACTTATCAATATGAGAACAAGGGTAATAATAATTCATTATTATGCTTTTGGTAAAAAAATCATGTCAAAATCCCATATAGGTCCCAATTGTGGGATCAGACTTTAAAACTCGTCAATTCATCTCTCTATGCTCAAGGATCATTTACCCTCAAGAATGGGTAAATTTCAACATAAAATGATACTAAAATTAACCCAGCAATAATCTGGGGATTTTGGTCTGAATAAAGGAATTAAACAAATAATTTGATAGAAACTTACAAAGAATTTGATGAGGGAATGATAAATGCTTGCAAACAACCTAAAATCTCTCAATAATCACTCTCCCAATTTTCCACACAATGTAGAACTTTTTAGCACTTGGACTTGTGGAAAATGGTGATAATTTTGGAAAGAGGGGGATTTAATGCACTCTAACGATGCTTCATCGGCTACCCGACTGCTTAAGCAGTTACTGCTATAGTGGCTAAGTATCGCTTAAGCGATACCCGCCGTGGTTGACCCTTCTGTGAAAGCGAAGAAACTGCTGCCTAAGAGGTCTCCACTTTAGCAAACTAGCCTCTTCTTTAGAGACCTAACTGCGCAAGCTATGGTTACTTAAGTGACCAACTAGGAGCTTTAATGGATGCACCAACTGAGTAAAGCACCAGGTGACACTTAGAAAATTCCAAGTTTCCACCAACCCCTTCGGATTTATTTGGAATCCTGTGAATGTAGAAACTATGCTACACTTTCAAATTCAACATTCCAGAAACAATGGCGCGATCAAAATTTCCATTTGTTATTTTATGATGTAATATGGGCCCGACACCTATAGGCTATTTTTATCAAATTAAGATTAATAGGTTGAAATGAGTTGGAATCCTTGGCACTCAAACTAAAGGAGCCCTTAGCTTAAATTTTACATTTCGGAGCTGATGGCATTGTTAGAATTTACATACAATGTCATTAGGTTAATGTTTTCACCCAATAGCCAATTCTTATCAATAAAGACTCCAAAATAGGAAATTGGATCTAAAAACCAAACAAACTGCACGGTAACTAAAATATCAGCTCAAATAATTCATAAATGACTTAGCTCAACTATATGAAAGATCTAAATGGAAAAAATATGTGGAAATGAAGAAAATAACCAGCAGGGTCATTACAACAACTTAATTAAAGATAACTATAATAAAGAGAAACAATATAGAGAGACCCTGTAAGGTCGATTGAGAAGGCTCTAACAAAAGAATAAGAGTACTATAAGTATAAAATATACAATAGTCTCAAACATAAAGACATCAAAAATAAAAAAAGGAGATAAACACGACTTTGGATCCAAGAAGTCACTCTATCGCCGAACTCTGACCAATACTAGTACAACATCAATAGTGGCATCTAGTATTCAGATCTATATTTGAACCTCAAAACCATAATCGTGGATCTTTCCATACCATAAACAATAGGATCAAACCAGTTCCATAACCATCATAAGTAGCCTCTTAATGCCAGATTTAAATAAAAAATATTATCTCACATACTAAACTTGAACCAAAAATAATATCATGAACATCAAATTTGAACTGGAAGCAAAATCATCCTAAATGTCGGACATGAAAAATTATTAGTATTATAATTTATTGGACTTGAACCTATCTTAATATTCCCCAACTACAAGTCTATAACAAGCCAGAATATGTCTAAATCCTCCTTGGGCTCAAGTATAAATTGGACAATGTATAAATGCCTATTGACTCTACAATGAACTTATAGTAATCTTCACCTAATATAGACCCACAGGGCTAACCTCTAAAACAAAAAGTTCGTTCTATGGTGATTATAGCCCGAAACTATGCTATTGTTTCAAATTCTCAGTACAAGATGCTAAATAAGCCTCAATAAGTCCTAAGATAACAATTCATCCAAATGAATGAGAAGTTAAGTCAAATACGTCTAGTCACAGTTCACTAACCGACTAAATAATCTAAATTTTACTAAATATGCAATCAATTCATAATTCCCATTCCAAGAATTGCATAATATCATACCTACACATTATAAAGCTTAACACAATAGGAGAGTAAACCTAGCCTACTTGGACTCCGGAGAATGGCAGATAAAATCTTCTAATTGGAGATTTCCTTTTTTTGAGAAGCCTTCACATGATGCCATGCTATCAAAATAACGATCTACATATTAATACAAGAATAATGATACCTAGTTGCATTTTTATGCTTTGGGTCCATCATCGAGTCAAAATCCCATGTGGGTCCCGCATGCAAAATCGTACTTTCAAAATTATCAGTACGTGTTTCTATGCTCAAGGATCATTTTTCCAAAAGAATGAGAAAATTTAGAGCTAAAACGATACTTAATCTAAACCATCAAATTATTAGGTATTTATGACTAAATCATAGAATTAAACTAAGATTAGCTTGAAATTTTCAAGGATTATGATGTGGAAATGACTTTCTCAAGCTCACCAACACCCCCAGATTATCCAATAGTAATTACCCTATTCCCAAAGCTCATTAAGGATTTAAATGCCCTGTGGTTACTGCTTTTACGGTTACATGACTGCTACATTGGTCTCCGAAAATGCAACCTAGGATTGCTTAAGCTTCCCCCGACATCTGGACGACCTCTTCTAAAGTGGATTAGGCAATGTTTATGCAATGGATGCTTTAACGGACATGCCTCAACTAAAGTTGCATAGAAAAGACCTACCTTATCCGCTAAAGCAACCTCCACTTAAGCGGATGCACCAGCTGAACTTGAATTTTTCTAAGTTTCCATCGACCCCTTGAGATTCATTTAGAATCCTATGAATGTTAACTAACTATGATACCTTATCAAATATAACATTACCAACACAATAGTGCCTTTAAAATTTCCATCCAGATCCATTTCGATTAAATATATGAGCCACACCCAATGGCCAATTTTACCAAAATTGGTCCAATAGTCCAAAATTAGTCCTAAACCTTTAGGAGGCAAAAAAAAAAAGGTCCCCTTAGCCTATAAGTGATGTTCCAAAGCAAATGGAACTATCAGAATTAGCATACGAGGTTATATTTATGCTTGATAACTAATCCTTACGAACAAAGACATCAAAATAGGGAATTATCTCTAAGAAATTCAAACGAATTGCCCACTAACAGAACTATCAACTCCAGCTAGTGAAAATTGATTTGGAGCAACTGTAGGAAAGCTCTAAATAACAAATATATGTAGAAAAGTAAAAAATAACTTGGAGGGTCAAAACAATATCCACTACTAAAAGGACTTTTGTTTGCGAAAGTGTCCATTCTTCTTTTAAATGAAAAGAGAAATAGACTTTTCTCTTCATCATTGAAATCCACCATTCAATCGCAGTGCGGTTCTCTCAAAAAGCTCAATCCTCTAAGGCTGGGATCCGGCCATTTCGATCCTTGCCTACTAAACAGTTGTACTCCCGAATATGTTTGTGGGGAGAACCCCATGATCCAGCATAGTATGGAATCTTGATCTTTTCAAGGGTTAGGATGTACCTGATAGATCAAACAAGTGGGTATAATGAGATCGCATCTTGCTCTCAATCTCCCAAGTAGCCTCCACTACTCAAATATTTGTCCATAATAACTAAACAACTGGAATCTCACTAGAGCGTAACCTCCTGACATTCCTAGCTTATGTGAGAACTAGCTTCTCCATGACGGTCAATCTATAATCCAACTAAACTGAGTCCTATCAAAGCACATGTGACTTATCGGGGGTGTAACACCGCAATGTAGAAACATAAACAATATGATGAATAACATCAAAATCTAGGGGAAAGGCTATCTCATAAGCCAACTCTTTACCTATAAAGTATCACAACAGGTCAAATATATCTGGTGCTAAGCTTGCCTTTTCTCCTAAACCTCAATATTCCCTATATAGGAGATACTGAAGGAATACATAATCTCCAACTCCAAACTATAAGGAAAGAAGCCTATGATTGGAATTAACCTTCTTCCTACTCTGATATACCCTCAGCTTGTTCTAAATCATACTGACTTTATCTATTGACTCCAGAAGTACGTCTGTATAATGGGGCTTAACCTTGGATGTTTCAAAAAAACCTATCAGAGATCGACAATGGCCTACCATATTGTGACTCAAATAGTGCTATCTTAATATTTAAGTGGTAGCTATTATTATAAGAAAAATCTGCCATTGCTAATTGTTGCTCCCACTGACCTCTAAAATCCATAACACAGGATCTGAGCATCTTCTTAAGAATCTGAATAGTCCATTTTAACTATCTATTGGTATGAGCATGAAAAGAAGAAATAAGATCCACCTGGGTACCCAAATCATCAAGAAATGCATCTATAAAATCAATAAGTGAATACTAAGCTCCCATTTGAAATAATAGACATAGTTACTCCATGTAGGAAAAATATCTTACAAACATAGATACGGTTTAACCTCTTAGCACTAAAAGACATCTGAATTTGAAGGAAATATGATGATTTAGTCAATTGATCTCCAATGACCCAAATGTTATCAGAACAACTAGAGGTGCACGACAAACCACTAACAATGTCCATGGTGACCCACTCTAATTTCCACTCAAGAATGACAAATCTCTGAATCACGCCACTATGCATTAAATGCTCGGCCATCACCTACTAAAACATAGGAATTTAGCTACAAAGTGGTAAGACCCAAATCAGGGCCCTATCGTAATAGGCATCCCAAGTACGACCAAGACCAGGGACCACCCCCGTTACCCAAACTAACCTCAAAATGCTTACTTTGTGTTGGATAAATTTTGAATATATAACAGGATAATGTTTATAACAAGTCTAGACTCTGGGATAGGTCTATAACCCTGACCAACCCAAGCAAGTCCAATCAACCGATCTCCAACCAATAAACAAAACCAAACCAAAATAATAACTAAGTATGAGTCCATAACATAACATAATAGGATAGAATAATCATAAATTCAGTCTAATAGCATCATTCCCAATGCCAATGCCAATGCCAATACTAAGGCTGACACCACCACCACCACCACCTATTCTAACCTATAGTAGTTCTACAAAGCCTTTAACCAAAAGTAAAACAATATTCAATTAGGACGTGGCCCCAACCATAGCCAAAACCAATATCCATAAAATGATCAAAGTAAGAAAAGACCTCTATTATATAAAACAGACCCTTTTAGATTATGAAAGCTCCCCATTTCAATCAAACCAAGTTAATCCCAAGTCTGAACACTAAACAGAAGGAGTAGAATGGTCAGTTCCTACATCACGTGGGGATATAGACACCCGAAGATGGGTTAACAGGTGAACACTAGCAAGTACTCAAGATAAGGATGAAATAGTACCATCCTTTAAAACCAAGTTAACCAAGTATATACATTCACAACCCCACATATATATATTTAACCATGCTGGGAAAGGAAAGTAGGTTTCGCATGCCTTTTAAAATTAATAACCTGGGTATGTGTAGCTTAATTATTCTAGAACCACCCATGGGCTATATGTGTCTAGTGTAACCCCTTGAATGGGCCCCCATACATGTAGCCAAATAAACTAAAGCTACCATATGAGTATGGGAGTCTCGAGTACCCTTCGCTCTCCATAATGGAAAACATGAGTTTCCAATGACCGTCTATCGGACTCACACCTTCACGGTTAGATATCACAAACCACCATTATTTCCCAATTAAAACCATTACCACAAAATCAAACCACCATTCCATTTATTATCAACCAAGGCTTTACGAAGTGGTATCGTCATACCGACTATAGCTTGCAAACAATGTCCTTAGCTATCCTTTTTAAGAAGAAGGAATTCCCATGTACCCCTAGATTTTATTATTAAGTTGACTTGGGAGAAACCCTTTCACCCCACAAGTATAGTTCATTACTTAGTTTGCCTGGGGTTCCCTTGTACCCCACAAGATCTTCAATGAAAAAACCATGACAACTAAGATGTTACCATTTAACCATTAAAAATCATTTAAACCATTTAGGGTTCCATTACCAAGCTATACCATGCTATAGTTCCATTAAAAGTTCAACAATATAGTAAAAACATTCTCATAGGCATTTTCAAACACATTAGGGGCATAGTGTTTCGAAAACCAAAACCAAGTACCAATTAATCATTCCCATGCAAAAAAGTATCCAAACACTATTAAAACACGAAAATCTATTACTAAAACATGGAAAAATCATAACCAAGCATTTATAACCAAAACATCATACATATATTTGAAAACTCAAAACCATACAACAATTATGCCATGAAAATAATTTATAAAACATGCCTTTGGTTGGAACTAACAATGATGGAGGACTAACATGTCTTAAATTGAGAAGAAAATGAGAAGATTGAGGCCCATAATAGATGTCTTAGGGATGGCCCAAGAAGTTTATTTAGAGGAATAAACTTTTCCCGTGCAAAGTTTTCCCCACTACTAGTGCTCTCTAAAAGATCATTTGAAGTAATTAGTGAAAATTAAAACTCAAGATCAATTCATGTAACTACAGATAACACCAAATATATTATCGACAACTTAATTTTTGTGTGTACATCAAATACTTCAACTTTGTCAAGAGCCCTCATTATGATTTACACAATAGTTACATGCAATACCCCAAAGTTTCCTACCCAATTTTTCCTTAAGAATGTCTAGTATTATCTTCTAAATTAAATAATGTTTAACAAGCTTTTTATCGATATAAGATTTGCCCAAATTCAATAACCGGGTAAGAAGTTATGACTATTTCAAGTTCCTATCATAAAACAGTGCCAAATTGGTCAGCGGTGCGCTGCGCCATAACCTAAAATGGCAATTGTCCTTTTTTCCAGTGTCTCAGTAGAATTTCTCCGCAACTCGCCAAAATGTCTAGGTCATAAATGAAGTGACAACGCGATGGCTCTGCATCACACCATCTATCAATTTTCCAGTTGTCAAATTCCAGTGACACGACGCGATAGCGACACGTCGCGCTTGGGGTCCAATTAAAGAAAATTTCAATAAAACTAAAAGATGCGTCCAGTGTTAAAATGGTCAATTTACCACCACTATTTAAACCCAATTACATGTGATTGAGCCATTCTTCACCCAAGATATACTAGTTTCTCTCAATTTTCTCTCAAGAACTAGCTAGGGTTTCAATTGGGGATTCAATTTCAATAAAGTCTCTCCATTAATCTTCACTAAACCAAGAACTAAGGTATGTGTTGTGTTGATTTATGGATTCCTTCCATCCATAAAGCTCAAAGACCCTATTTTAAATTATGAATCATGACTATTATTTTGTGGGTTGCTCAAGTTATGTGATGGTTGTTGTTTGTTTCCCATGTTGGGATCCTTATGTGAAATTATGAAAACTACGTTAGCATATTAATTAAAATCCATGAATTTGGTAGTTTATAATTTGTGAAATTTGATGAGTTAACCTATGCCTTAAGTTGTTCATGTAAGGTGTTTGATAAAATGCCTAAAGGGATAGAAATTATACACTATAGCTAAATTGTGACCCCCAAATGACAATGTATGCTTTAACCTTATGTTCAATATGACTTCCATGTTATTCTTGTGTACTGAAATTGCTTGTTGGATTGCTCATGAGGTAGCCTTATGAAATTATGCTATGTATACATGCTATATTATTCACGTACCAATCTATAGTAATCATATGCCCATGAAATATCTTAGACAATTCTATTATGGATTGTTAATGTTTGTTATGTATTCAATAATGCCATGCCTTGTCAGTTTCCTTTCATCGAGTCCTGGGGGTACGTGTACTCAAAAAATATAGTTGTGTACCTAGATTTAGTGTCATGTTTACATGGTATCCTCAGTCAAGCTATGGTCCATAGAACCCAGTCAGTCATATGACTCAGGAAAGCTCAGTAATTAAATAATCGCAATAGTATTCCATTAGATAATTAAGCTTCTTGAATTCTGTCTAGTCCCGTTTAGTTAATCATGCTTAGTGTGTAATCATATGGGAGTAGGTATTAGCACCGATTGAACCCAAGGATGGGAACTCACCTGTTATATGAGGGTGTGATTCTTAGAAGCAATCCTTAATTTATAGAACTACATAGCCAGCGTAGGTTGAGACACGATAGCCTATTATATGAGGGTATATGAGGTGGCTTAACCTATTATATGAGGGTTCCCACCATTATCACTAGATTTACCTATTATATGAGCGCTACTCACAGATTGTCCTTACTAGTGTTGTGGTATTGACACCCTTCCAATTTGGGTTACAGATTGGACCCCAACTTAGCCATAATGGTGTATTTGGGGCATGTTGGTTAGATGACCACTTTCTATAGTTTTAGTTATACAATTTAGGACCGTCAGATACAGTCAACTCAAAATAGTATAGAACTCATCTAGTTCCATCAGATTTAAGACTATCAGATACAGTCACTCATGTTATCAGTTAAATAAGTCATCAGAACTTAGTTAACAATCATGTTAGTTATCAGTTAATTCATGTTATCATGATCTCAGATATAGTTACTACGTATTCATGCATCTATTTTCATGTTTATATTAGTCAGTTAGCTAGTATTGTTCATGCATATGAACCCCATGTATTCAGCCTACCTCATATGTATACCAGTATATTCAAAGTACTAATGCATTTGCGCTATGGTATCTTATACCATAGGTTAGTGACATGAGTTCCAGAGCATCAGTAGATTCTTAATATCAGTAGTCAGTCAACAGGGAGTCCTTATCCTTCGAAGACTATATGATTAGTTATTTCATTATTTTAGTACTTGGTTACTTCAGTAGACGAAGTTTGTTAGGTACATGTCCATCAACTCCCTATTAAGACAGTAATATTTTATAGTCTTTTCAGACTATAATATGTTTAGACAATTTTGTTTTGGGTATATACACCCTATCCCAGATGTTATATTTTATCAAATATTATGTTACAGTTTGAACCTTATAGCCTTTCAATTCATGTTTCCGCATTATACAGTATCTCATATAGTATACAAGAACAAATATCAGTCCTGAGTTAGATTATGGTCCTTCAAGGTCATGAGCACCATGTAAAGTTTCAGGAACTAGATTCGGGGTGTTACGAACTTCGTATCAGATCCTAAGGTTCAGTAGTTTCCTAGGTATTATAAAAGCCGCATCTAGTAGAGTCTTGTACATGGATGTGTTGTGTGCGACATTTATGTAAAGGAGGATATAAGATGTTTTAGGAATAGTTTCCTATCTTTGAATATTTATGTCATGCCAGTGAGCATAATCTCAAGTTAATATCTCAGTCTAATCTATTTCTTCATTTCTTTAATGGGACATGCCTCCTAAAAAAGAAATGGGAATCAGTCAGCAACTCAGCCCAAAGAACCTTTGGGAGAACATGTTTCTCATGCAGAGTTTAGAGCTGGATTCACTAATCTTGCTCAGTCAGTTGCCACTCAGAATAAAGGACCAGATGTCATTTCGGCCAACCCAGTGGCTTATTTAGCTGCAGCTAGGATTCAGGACTTCACCCGAATGAATCCTCTATCCTTTCTCAGATCTAAGTCAGATGAGGACCCTAAAAAATTCATCGATTAGGTTTAAAAGGTTACTGACATTATAGGGTGTTAGCTGTTGAGAGTGTTGAGATAGTTGTACATCAGTTGTAGGATGTTTCTCACACTTGGTACAAGCAGTGGAAGTCAGAAAGGTCAGATGATGCAGGGCCTATTGAGCGGGAGGAGTTTGTCACCGCATTCTTACAGAGGTTCTTTCCCCTAGAGCTAAAAGAGGCTAAGGTGTTAGAATTCATCAACCTTAAGCAGGGAAAAATGACGACGAAAGATTATTCTTTTAAGTTTTCTCAATTATCCAGATATTCCCCTCATATGGTTACAGATAGCATGGCAAAGAGGAGTAAGTTTATTTCTTGGGTGAATGATAGTGTGGTCAATGAGTGTAGTCTGCAATGCTAAATAGTGACATGACTTTAGCTAATATTATGACTCATGCACATCAGATGGAGGAGCAAAAGAGTAAGACGAGGAAGAATCAGAATAAGAGAGCAGGACAGGTAGTTTCAACTTTGCTCAACCCAAATTAGAAGGAGGAAATTGTTCTCAGTTTTGTCCTAAGTCATCAGTTCCAACTCTTTCTTCAACTAGTGCTCCAACTCCTAAGTTCAGGGATGGTAATAAAGATAGGGCACCAGGCTCTAAGTCTCAGGGATGTATTAGCAGTACCCACACCTATCCTCTTTTCTAAACTTATGTCAAGCACCAATAGGGTATTTTCAGAGCTAGCAATGGTATTTGTTTCAGATATGGAAAGCTAGGACACGGAGTCAGAGAATGTCCTCAGCCAGGTGCTCATGGTCAGCAGAACCATTCCTCACTCAGTTCGGTCGCCCAAATCAGTAAGGTGCCACTTCCAGCACTACTAGTAGGCAGCCCCCAAATCGACTTTATGCTCTCCAGTCCTAGAAAGATCAGGAAACTTCTCCTGATGTGGTTACTGGTATGTTTCATCTCCTTCATATGCATGTTTATTATTTACTATATCTAGGAGCTTCTTTGTCTTTTGTTACTCCCTATATAGCAGTTGATTTTGGAGTCAGTGCCAAAATTCTAGCGGAGCCCTTTTCAGTCTTTGCCCCTATAGGTAAAACCATCATAGCCCGACGGGTATATAGGAACTACACGATTATGATATTTCAGAAAGTCACTTTAACAGACTTAGTCGAATTAGAGATGACGGATTTTAATGTCATTCTCGGCATAGATTTGTTTCATTCCTGCTATACCACAGTCGACTACAGACACAGAATAGTCCAGTTCTAGTTTCAAAATGAACCCATCCTAGAGTGGAAGGGTAGTGTATCCACTTTCAAAGGTTATCTTATTTCCTACCTTCAAACAGGGAAAATGATATCTAAGGGATGTGTCTATCATCTTTTTTGAGTTAAAGACACTAGTTCTGAAACTCCTAGCCTTGATTTAGTCCCAGTCATGAATGAATATTCAGATGTCTTTCCAGAAGATCTTCCACGAATTCCTCTCGAAAGGGAAATTGACTTCGACATCGATCATCTTTAAGATACTCAACCTATATTTATTCTACCATACAAAATAGTACCGGCAGAACTTAGAGAACTAAAAGAACAGTTAAAGGATCTCTTAGATAAGGGATTCATCAGATCCAGTGTGTCCCCATGGAGTGCACCAGTCTTATTCATGTGAAAGAAAGATGGTTCTATCTGAATGTGCTAGACTACCGTCAACTAAATAAAGTCCCGGTCAAGAACAAGTATCCACTTCCCATCAGCTCAGATTCAGAGAATGTGACATTTTAAAGATAGCCTTTCATACTCGATATGGTCACTTCAAATTCTTAGTTATGTCCTTTGGTCTTACTAATGTCCCAGAAACGTTCATGGACTTGATGAATTGGGTGTTCAAGAAGTACTTGGACATGTTCATTATAGTCTTCATAGATGATATTCTGGTCTATTTCTACATTGAGTATGATCATGCAGACGATCTCAGAATTGTACTTCAGACTCTAAGAAATCATCAGTTGTTCTCCAAATTTAGTAAGTGAAAATTTTGGTCAACTTCAGTAGCATTCCTTGTCCATATCATTTTTGATGATGGCATTAGAGTAGATCTTCAGAAGACTAAAGCAGTAAAAAATTGTCCTCGCCCTATCTCTCAATTAGATGTCAGGTGTTTCTTGGGTTTGGCTTGCTATTACAGATGGTTTGTTGAAGGATTTTATTCAATTGCATCTCCTATGTATAGATTGACTTAGAATAAAGTTATGTTTTAGTGGTCAAATCCTGGCGAGAAGAGTTTTCAGGAGTTGAAGACTCGACTCACCTCTGCTCCAGTCCTAGCTATTCCAGATAGTTCAGATAGTTTCGTAGTGTATAGTGATGCATCTAGAGTAGGTTTGGGTTGTGTCCTCATGCAGCATGGTAAGGTCATAGCCTATTCCTCCAGACAACTTAAACCCCATAAGAAGAATTATCTGACTCATGATCTTGAGTTAGCACCCGTAGTCTTTGCCCTGAAAATTTGGAGGTATTACCTATACGGTGTTCATATAGATGTGTTCACAGATCATAAGATCCTTTAGTATGTCTTTTCTAAGAAAGATATCAATCTCCATCAAAGAAGGTGGTTAGAGCTTTTGAAAGATTATGACATAAGTGTCCTTTATCATCTGGGCAAGGCCAATGTATTGGCCGACGCTCTCAGTAGACTATCTATGGTTATTGTTGCTCATGTTGAGGACAGTAAGAAAAAGTTAGCTCAGGAAGTCCATCAGCTTGCTAGACTAGGTGTTCACTTACTCGTTAAAGAAGAGGGTGATATATGGGTTCAGAGTAGTTCAGAATCATCTCTAGTTTCCGATGTGAAAGAAATGCAAGATAGAGATCTCAGTCTAGTCAAGTTGAAAGAGTCAGTCAAGGATTAGAAAGTAGAGATTTTCTTCCAAAGGGGAGATGGTGTATTACTTTGTCAGGGTCGTCTCTGTGTTCCAGATGTAGATGACTTAAGGCAGTGAATTTTTGTAGAAGCACATGGTGCACGCTACTCTATTCATCCAGGGGCCACAAAGATGTACCGTGACTTATGGTAGATCTATTGGTGGAGTGAAATGAAGAGAGATATTACAGAGTTTATGGCTAAGTGCTCTACATATCAGACGGTTAAGATAGAGCATCAGAAGCCTAGTGGGTCCATGTAGGAGTTCAGTATTCCAACTTGGAAGTAGGAAGAAGTGAACATAGACTTTGTGATGGGTTTCCTCGTACTCATCATGAGCATGATTCAGTTTGGGTCATTGTAGATAGAATGTTCAAATCATCTCATTTCCTTCCAGTTCATACCTATTATTCAGTAGAGGATTACACCAAACTCTACATCAGAGAGTTGGTGAGGTTACTTAGTGTTTTGTTGTCAATTGTCTCAGACAAAGGTACCCAATTCTCCTCTCATTTCTGGAAAAATTCCAAAAGTGTCTTGGTACCCAAATTTATCTCAGTTCAACCTTACATCCTCAGACAGATGGTCAAGTGGAAAGGACCATTCAAACCCTAAAAGATATATTAAGGGCGTGTGCAATTGATTTCAAGGGTAGTTGGGATGACCACTTGCCTTTGTTTGAGTTTGGTTACAACAATAACTATCATTCCAGTATTTGGATGGCTCCATTCGAAGCTCTCTATGGTAGGAGGTGCAGATCTCTAATCGGTTGGTTCAAAGTTAGTGAGGCCTTAGTTATAGGGCTTGACTTAGTATTCGATGCCTTAGAGAAAGTCCAGTAGATCAGAGAAAGATATCGGGCTGCTCAGAATAGACAAAAGTCTTATGTAGATATACATAGAAAAGATCTTGAGTTCGAGATTGGTGACTATGTCTATCTAAAGTTCTCTCCCATGAAAGCAGTGAAGAGGTTTGGAAAGAAGGGAAAGATCAGTCCTCGATATATCGGTCCCTTCAAAATTCACAGACGCTTCGGCAAGGTAGCTTATGAGCTCAAATAGCCTTCAAATCTAGCCTCAATTCATCGAGTCTTTCATGTCTTGTTGCTCAAGAAGTGCATAGGTAACCCTGTGGTTTTAGTCCCTATTCACAGCATAGATATTTAGAATAGCATCTCTTATAAAGAGATTCTAGTCAAAATTCTAGACTATCAGACTCGTAGACTGAGGAATAAAGAAGTCCCTCTAGTTAACGTTCTTTGGTGGAATCAATCATTTGAGGGAGCTACTTGGGAAGCAGAAGCAGACATATATCCTCACCTCTTCTCTGCTAACTCAGATCTAGCTCAAGGTAACAATTCTCTTTAAGCTTTTCAGTTTTCATGTCCAGATTTTAGTTACAACTTTATATCAATCTCATGCTCAGGATTCCATTTTTATACTGGTTATATGTTCATGCATCTGAAATGCATTCTCCTTTTGAGAAACTCAGTTATCAGTACTCTCAGTCATGAATTCATGTATTAGCTCAGTCATGAAATCATGCATCAGATATGCATGCTCAGTATGAATCTCTGAAATGTTAGTCATGTTTCTTTGTTCATGATCAGTGTGTGCTTCAGCTTATCATTGCTCCTCTGTCAGTCAGTCTCATTCGAGGACGAATGTTTCTAGGGGGGAGATATTGAAATACCCTGAAGTTTCTAACTAATTTATCTAAAGAATGTCTAGTATTATCTTCTAAATTGAATGATGTTTATTCGATGAGGAATTTTTAAGATTTTCACTTTTTTCATGTGAGAAATTCAATAAGATTTCTATCGATATAAGATTCACCCAAAAATAATAAACGGATAAAATGTTATGACTATTTCAAGTTCATGTCGTAAAACAGTGCCAAATTTGTCAGTGGTGCGCCGCGCCATAAGCTAAAATGGCAATTGTCATTTTCCCAGTGTCTCAACATGATATCTTCGCATTGCACCAAACTTTCAGGTTGCAAAAGAAGTGGTAATGCAATGGCTCCACGTTGCTCCATCACTCAATTTCCCAATTGTCAAATTCCAGTGACACGGCGCGATAGCGCCGCGTCATGTCAGGGGTCCAATTTGGAAAAATTTCACTAAAATTAAAAGATGTGTCCAGTGTCAAAAGGGTCAATTTTCCACTCCTCTTTAAACCCAATAACAGGTGATTTAGCCATTTTTCAACCAAAATATACTAGTTTCTTTCAATGTTCTCTCAAGAACAAGCTATGGTTTCAATTGAGGATTCAATTTCAACAAAGTCACTCTATCAATCTTTGCTAAACCAAGAACTAAGGTATGCGTTATTTTGATTTATGGATTCCTTCCATCCATAAAGCTCAAGGACCCTATTTTAAATTATGAATCATGACTATTATTTTGTGGGTTGCTCAAGTTATGTGATGGTTGTTGTTTGATTCCCATATTGGCATCCTTATGTGAAATTATGAAAACTACACTAGCATATTATTTAAAATCCATGAATTTAGTGGTTTATGATTTGTGAAATTTTATGATTTAACCTATTCCTTAAGTTGTGCATGTAAGGTGTTCGATAAAATGCCTAAAGGGATAGAAATTATGCACTATAGCTAAATTGTGACCCAAATGACAATGTATGCTTTAACCTTATGTTCAAAATGACTTCCATGTTATTCTTATGTATTGAACTTGCATGTAGGATTGCTCATGAGTTAGCTTTATGAAATTTGCTATGTATACATGCTATATTATTCACTTACTGATGATAGGCGAATTTACAAGCCTAAAGTACTATATTTTACCCATATTTTAGCTAAGTTTTGAGGACAAATTATATATTTCATGCACTTTTAGTCCTTTTTCCTGTAAGTGAGCTAACAAACGTGATTAGCAAGTTTTCAGGTATAAATGATGCAGAATTCAGCATTTTATGGATAACTTGACGCCAAAGAAAGCTTCACGAAGGAAGGAAGGGGAATCTTACACGCCAAGGACCAAAAGTTGAGCATGGAAAATCTGTCTTGGGCAAAAACAACAATTCTGAAGACTTTGGGGACTACCAGTAACTTATTAGGATTAGGATAATGATGCAGTAACCCAGTAGGAATGGGTTAAGTAATGCAGTAGCTTAGTAGGAATAGGACATGGGTGTTATAAATACCCTATTTTGCTAGAGATTTTTATTCATTCCCCCCATTCCATCAATTCCCATCCATCCACGATCCATCCATCCATCAAAACAATTCTCCACCACCCTTATCCCTATTCCATCCTTCCCCTTTCTTTATTAATTCATGTTGACATTATTTTTCATCTATTCGACTTTTAATTTTACAACAAGAGAATCGCTATTTTGCAAGGAATTCACGCCTTAAACCATACCACACCATACTACACGTGAGATCGTTTATTGTGGTATAATGATAATGTCTATTGTGATTTCCATCACATTCATGAATAGCTAAACTCCTCTGTTGGGGTTATGGAAGTCTTATGAGATACTATCTAAGGCTATGAGTTTGTGAATTTGTGACACGTGTGTTGCTTATATCATTATTCTCTTCATCTTAATGCAAATTCTTGTGGCTGCAGACGCATAGAATAACGCCAGTATAGCATTAACTTGTTCGAAAGAAAAGTTATATGTCTGAAAAAGAGATAATGTCAAGGTAATAGGGTCCCATCCCCTATTAAAAAGTTAGTGCCATAACTGGATTAACCTCTTGGATAATTTGTACCGTTAGATACGCTTTAAGCTCGAAAGAGTTAAAGTGAAATAGTCCTTGTTTAGGTTGAAAGACGCTTGGATTTACCATCGAATACAATTCTCTATAAGCACATACATGTCTGAATTCCGCACAACTCATAGCCAATAGATACGTACAACTCATAAGGTGGACATAACCCTAACTTCTCTATTCTCATTGTTTTACATCTTACCAAACATTCTTTCTTTTTACTTTGCTATTTTCCGTTTTTACCTTATTACTTTGGTTACATTACTTGCACGACAAAACTCCCCCTTTTTATGATACTTGCACTAAAAGTCTAGTAATCTTTGCTTACTTGTTGACCAAGTTATTCCCTTTGGGATCGATACCCAACCCAGTTGGGTTATATATTTGACAACGACCGCTTTACACTCCTACGAGAGCTGTAGATTGAGCGTTATCGAAAATTGGCCCCGTTGTCGGGGAATATGGTTGTCAATTAAGTTTGTGATAATTACTAGACCCTTTGGTCAAAGATTCTCGTACTTTTACTTTTAGTTTTTGTTTTTGTTTCCTGCAGGTTTTTATTCAGTGCATGCCCCATACTCGAAGTTCTGGTCAACCGTTATTACCTATCAATCCTGAACCACAACGTATTGGCAGAATGGAAGCACAACAGGAAATTGAAAGGATGGCTGCTCAACATGAACAGGCGAGACTAGCTGCTCTAGCTACTGCCCAAGTACATCAACAGAATATTAATAACCCTGGGCGAGCAATAAATCCTGAAGACGAGGACCTAGGTGATGATGAGTTACTAAACCCTAGGCTTGCTGCTGAGATCGCAACACCTGCTAACAGAAGAGATCATCAAGCTAGGTTTAGGCATGAACGCCAACCCGTGCAACCAGCATTCGACGATGATGGTGATGATTTGGATGGAGCTGGTGCCACAGGAGCTATTATTCTTCTGCCATTGGCACCCAGAGCCAAGTTCAACATCACGAGAACCATGATTCAGTTATTGCAACTCAAGGGATTATTCATTGGACTAGCAGGCAATGATCCAAATATGCATCTGATCAACTTTATTTCTACATGCAAGTCATTCGACAATCCTGCCGTTGGACAGAATGCAATTTGGTTGTGCTTATTTCCATTGTCTCTATCTGGGGAGGCAACTCTATGGTTGAACGGGCTGACTCCTGATTCTATCACTAATTGAAGGCAGTTGAAAGTGGCTTTCCTAGAAAGATTCTTTCCGCCATCCAAGAGAGCACAATTGAGAGATGAAATCAACAACTTTCGGCAGCTTCCAATCGAAGCTCTCCACATAACATGGGAGAGGTTCAAGACAAAGCTTATGAGGTGCCCACACCATCATATGACCAATGTTCACTTGATGGAGATACTATATAGATCCTTGAATTCAGTAACTAAACCTGTGGTGGATAATGCGGCTGGAGGATCATTTATGGACCTCACCTTTGTTCAAGCAAGTGATATGCTACACCGGATGACAAAGCAAAGTAGAGCTTGGCATACCAGGGATTCTGAGGTAGCAAGCCCTACTATATCTATTGGCATGACTGCTGAACAAAGGAGAAGAGAAGAAGACCGTGATCAAGCTATGGCACACCTGAAAACACAAGTGGATCTTCTTACAAAACATCTATTATCAGGGAAGACCGAAAAAGTCAAAGCTGTTACGTCAAAAGGAAGAGACGAATCTGATTCGGAAGAAGAGGCCAACTACTTAAAAAATCAGGGGGGTTTCCGAGGTAATACCCAAGGAAACCAAGGTCGGAACTACTATGATAAATCTGGAAACAAGGTCCAAGGTAGTTGGAAGAACAAGAATGAAAAGAGTGGTTTATACGTTCCCCCAGGAAGACGTAACACCACCACATCTGGTTTCGGAAGCATGGAAGATATGATGGCTAAACTATCGAAAGGAGTGGAAGCAACCAGCGTGGGAGTAACGGAGGTAATACATGATTTGTCCTCGATGAAGCAATTGGTTGACTCATATTCCACTTCAATAAAGCAAATAGAGCAGCAATTGAGCCAATTTTCAGCAGCACTCAATCAAAGAAAGGCTGGCACCTTACCTAGCGACACTGTGCAAAATCCAAGGAATGACGGATCATGCATGGCTATTACTACCCAAAGTGGTAAGGTGCAGGAAACTTCATCCAAAGGCAAGCAAGTGGTTGATGAGGCAGCAGACATTGATGATAAGGCTAAAGGTCAAGATGCCACAGAAGCTGATCACGACTTCCATGACGTCACCCTTAGTACGTTGCAGTCTGAAAAGGCCAAAATTTGGAAGCAAGAGGAGAAGAAAGTCGTGCAGAAAACAATTCCACTTCCACCACCACCTTTTCCTCAAAGATTGAAGAAGCAGGATGATGATACAAGGTTCAGTAAATTCATGACGATGCTAAAACAGCTAACCATTAATGTTCCTTTGGTGGAGGCACTAGAACAAATGCCTGGGTACGCAAAATTTATGATGGATCTTTTAACAAAGAAGCGGGCAGTAAGCTATGAGCCGGCAGATAATATTCATCATTGTAGTGCAATTGCCACAAGGTCCTTAGTTCAGAAGAAGGTAGACCCTCGTGCTTTCACTATTCCTTGCACGGTTGGATCTATGAATTTTTCTAAAGCATTATGCGATTTAGGAGCCAGCATTAATTTGATGCCACTATCCATCTACAGAAAGTTGGGGTTGGGTGAGCATACACCAACCAATATGCGGCTCGTGATGGCAGATAGGTCGGTAAAACGACTTGTGGGTATCTTGAATGATGTGTTGGTGAAGGTGTCTACCTTCATTTTTCCTGCAAACTTTGTGATTTTGGATTGCAAGGTGGATTCTGAAGTTCCCATAATCTTGGGACGTCCTTTCCTTGCAACAGGAAGTGTGCTTATTGACATGAGAGCTAATGAGCTTTTATTTTGGTTGAATGACGAAATGGTCCACTTTGATATATGCAAAGCAATAAAGCAGCCCAGCAATATGAATGTGTTATCTGTAGCTGATGTTCATTATGAGGATAAGAAAGAAATATCTGTAGAGAAACAGCTTACTGTTGAGCCATTATCTGCTGCACTGCTGAATGTTGAGCATGAGGACGATGGAGATTATAAAGAAGCTATGTGTGCTCTAAAAGAAATAGGGTCATATTATCATGCTCCTAAGAAGTTGGACCTTGATCTTACAAATCAACCTTCACAAACAGCGAAGACTTCCATTGTAGAGCCACCAATGCTAGAATCGAAAGAGCTCCCCAATTACCTAAGGTATACATTCTTGGGATATGGAAATACACTTCCGGAGAGTGTTGTGGATGATTTAAGTGAACAACATGTAGAGGCTCTCATCTCTGCTCTGATGAGGTACAACAGAGCTATGGGTAGGAAGATTGATGATATAATTGGTATCCCTCCTGGGATATGTATGCACAAGAGTCATCTCGAAGAAGATTGCATGCCTACAAGAAAGTATCAGCATCGTCTGAATCCATTCAGAAAATGATGCATCATCTATCTCGATAAAGTCTGAGTAATCGAGATAGCTATGTCGTGCCGCGATAATAAATTAAGCGCTTGGTGGGAGGCAACCCATCGTTTTTAATTGTTTTTGTTGTTTTTGTTTTCTTAGGATTTTGTCGAGCCACGACCAAAACTAAGGCGCTTGATGAGAGCCAACCCATCGTTCTAATCGTTTTTGTTGTTTTTAAGTGAATGTAGGTACAAGAGGTGTAAACGAGGAGATTGGTTGCAAATGTTGATTTGAAAGAATTGCATTTTAAAGGTGGTATGTTAGGAATGAAGAAGAAAAAGGCTATGGGTTAGGCATTGCTTATGAAAATATAGGCAAATAACAAGGCAAGGCCTATGTAAATCTAGGCCACAAACAAGGCAAGGCCTATACTATGGCCTAAGCTCTCGGAATCTAGTGTGCCATAGCATAGGCACCGCCTATGCCTAAGAATGCCATAGCATAGGCGCCGCCTATGCCAATGCCTTTTGTCTCTGAATCTCATATGCCATGTAATAGGCGCCGCCTATGCCCAACAATGCCATGGCATAGGCGCCGCCTATGCTCAACAATGCTTTGCAAAAGGCGCCGCCTATGCCAAGCATAGGCAAAGCATTAGGCGCCACCTATGGTCACTTTTGGTCTCCAAATCCGATTCTAAATGGGTCAAAACCCGACCCAAGCTTGCCCTATAAATAAGAAACTTAGTCTTGGACCAAAAATACATTGCAAACCTAACAAAAGCGCCGCCTACCTCTCCAAATTCTCTTAAAAATTTTCGTTTGCTCTTTTTACTTTACAAGAACATCTTCCGAGGCCATCAATCAAGTAAGTACTTCTTTGTTCTTCATTTATATTCCGTAAGTACTACACTACTACGCCTATAATGAATTGTTAAATCATGACGTAGTAGTAGTGATTTGAATGTGGTTGAGTTGTTGTGATACAACTAAGTGAGTGAACGAATACGTAAGGATTATCTTGACTTGTTTCCAACTTGTATTTGATTTTGATGCACTGTCATACTTTTGCGGATTTGACATGGTCAAGAAAATTGCATAATCTTGTCAATAGAAAGCTTACATGTTGGAATGACTTGTTCATCGAGATAAGAATTATGGTTGACTACCAACATATGAGGTTGTGAGTATTTCTAGATGCTATACCTTGATTCATTCTCTATGTAGTAGTCTTGATATATCAAACATGAAAGTATTGCTAAGATTTCATGAAGTATGACTGCACTGATTATATGGTTGGAACATATCACATAAACGTATATCGATGAAGTCTGAGTAATCGACATCGTTCACTTCACTAGTTTGTACCAACAAATTAAGTGTGGGCTGGTGCCACTACTGCTTGTTTATTGATTATCTCCACCGAGATGAAGCTAACATGACTTTATTGAGATCTCAGGTAGAATGGCACAAAAAGTACGACAAGGAAAAGAAACAGTGCCTACCACATAGAAAGGTAAGAAAAGAGGAAGAAAAGAGCAAATTGAATCCTCCTCGCTACAAATACCTCAAACGCACTTTTGGATAAAGTGGGGTACAATTTGAGGAAACTCTGAGGATGACGACTCTGGTGATGATTCCAATGCAGGGGGTATGACCCCAGACATAGAGGAGGAGTCCGACTAATCCAGGTTCTTCTTGTTTATTTTCCACTGAGGACAGTGTGTCCCGTCTAAGTGTGGGGTGCTGGTATTTGTATGCTATACTTCTTTATCTGTATTTGCTTATTAATTTTTGTTTTTTCAGTAGTTAAATTTTTTTTTAGTTAAATTTTTAACTTTGCATGAAATTGTTCTGATAGGCAGCATGGTATTGTGACAAGAGTCTGTGATAAAATCATTACTATTGAGACGTTTAGGCTCCAAGTGTAACTCACTAAGTGATAATCGTATGGTTTAATTCATTCATCTGTTGGGTCAAGAGTCTATACTGCTCCCAATAAAGTCGACCATGTGCCTTGTGTGTGTGAGATAATAGTATATTCTATGTTTGTGGCTGATGCTAGAACTTGCATGGTGTGTGTGTGAAGCGAAAATAAAGAACGTGAGTTTAGGAGATGATTTAGGCATTTCTTTGGCAACCTATACTTGTGTACCTTTTTTTTTACCTACCAGTGGACATTATCCTAGTTAACCCCTTCTGAGCCTTTAAGCCTATTTTCTGTGACAGCCTCATATGTAAGCCTAATCCATTTTTTTCAAGATCATAATTTGATCCAAATTCCTAAGTGCTTTAAATTGAAAGAGTCATGTGACAAAATAAGAGGAAATTGGATGAGTATGATGCCTTAGAATGTATTGGTGCTTGAATTTGTTATGAAAAAGAATTCCTATCATAAGAGGTGTGTTATGAAAAGAAAAAGGAAAGGAAAACTAAAAAGTTAGTTATGTTTAAAATTGAAAAACAAAAGAGGAGAAAAAGGGTGGTAGAATAAAAGAAATAAGAAAGGTTGTTTGAAAAGAAAGTATTAATGGCATAATGTGATGTATTAAAGCACTTAGGAACATAGTCACTATTTCTGGCCAAAATAGTCCTACCCATCCCTTAGCCTACATTACAACCTGTAGAAGACCTATTTGATCCTAAGCTTAGCATTCTGATATTTTGTGGAGCATTACACTAAGGGCAAGCCTATGGTCATCAGTTGCAACATATGAATTCTTTGTGAGAGTGAGATCAAGGATAATCCTATACCCATGTTCGAAATATATACAATACTTGTGAGTGATTATGGGTAATATATGGTGAGACACACATGGTTGATGAGTTTTGGATAGTTGTGTATGATTCTTTATGCCTTGACTTTTGAATATGAGTTGACCACCATCATGAGTCTATGTTAGAGGTTAAATTGTTTCTACTAATGATCAGAAAACTACTCTTGGTTAATAATTGTCGTGCTTGTCTTGAAGAATATTTTGTGTTGTTACTGTGAAACCCTAAGTAGATGTTTAGATGGACATGATAGTTTGTTTGAGGACGAACAAAGCTTTAAGTGTGGGGTGTTGATGATAGGCAAATTTACACGCCTAAATTACTATATTTTACCCATATTTTAGCTAAGTTTTGAGGACAAATTATATAATTCATGCACTTTTAGTCCTTTTTCCTGTAAGTGAGCTAACAAGCGTGATTAGCAAGTTTTCAGGTATAAATGATGCAGAATTCAGCATTTTATGGATAACTTGACGCCAAAGAAAGCTTCACGAAGGAAGGAAGGGGAATCTTACACGCCAAGGACCAAAAGTGGCGCATGGAAAATCTGTCCTGGGCAAAAACAGCAATTCTGAAGACTTTGGGGACTAGCAGTAACTTATTAGGATTAGGATAATGATGCAGTAACCCAGTAGGAATGGGTTAAGTAATGCAGTAGCTTAGTAGGAATAGGACATGGGTGTTATAAATACCCTATTTTGCTAGAGATTTTTATTCATTCCCCCCATTCCATCAATTCCCATCCATCCACGATCCATCCATCCATCCATCGAAACAATTCTCCACCACTCTCATCCCTATTCCATCCTTCCCTTTTCTTTATTAATTCATTGTTGACATTATTTTTCATCTATTCGACTTTTAATTTTACAACAAGAGAATCGCTATCTTGCATGGAATTCATGCCTAAAGCCATACCACACCATACTACACGTGAGATCGTTTATTGTGGTATAACGATAATGTCTATTGTGATTTCCATCACACTCATGAATAGCTAAACTCCTCTGTTGGGGTTATGGAAGAATTATGAGATACTATCTAAGGCTATGAGTTTGTGAATTCGTGACACGTGTGTTGCTTATATCATTATTCTCTTCATCTTAATGCAAATTCTTGTGGCTGCAGACGCATGGAATAACGCTAGTATAGCATTAACTTGTTCGAAAGAAAAGTTATATGTCTAGAAAAGAGATAATGTCAAGGTAATAGGGTCCCATCCCCTATTAAAAAGTTAGTGCCGTAACTGGATTAACCTCTTGGAGAATTTGTACCGTTAGATACGCTTTAAGCTCGAAAGAGTTAAAGTGAAATAGTCCTTGTTTAGGTCGAAAGACGCTTGGATTTACCATTGAATACAATTCTCTATAAGCACATACATGTCTGAATTCCGCACAACTCATAGCCAATAGATACGTACAACTCATAAGGTGGACATAACCCTAACTTCTCAATTCTCATTGTTTTACATCTTACCAAACATTCTTTCTGTTTACTTTGCTATTTTCCATTTTTACCTTATTACTTTGGTTACATTACTTGCACGACAAAACTCCCCCCTTTTTACGAGACTTGCACTAGAAGTCTAGTAATCTTTGCTTACTTGTTGACCAAGCTATTCCCTGTGGGATCGATACCCAACCCAATTGGGTTATATATTTGACAACGACTGCTTTACACTCCTATGAGAGCTGTAGATTGAGCGTTATCACCTACCAAGCTATGGTAATCATATGCCCATGAAATATCTCCAACTATTGTATTATGGATTGTTGATGTTGGTCATTTATTTAATAATGTCATGCCTTGTCAGTTTCCTTCCATCGAATCCTGGGGGTACGTGTACTCGATAAATATAGTTGTGCGCCCAGATTTAGTGTCATGTTTGCATGATATACTCAGTCAAGCAATGGTCCATAGAACCCAGTCAGTCATGTGACTCAGGAAAGCTCAGTAATTCAGTAATCTCAATAGTATTCCATCAGCTAATGGAACTCTATGAATTCAATCTAGTCCCGTTCAGTTAATTATGTTTAGTGTCTATTCAGAAAGGAGTAGGAATTAGCACTGAGTGACCCCAAGGATGGGAACTCACCTGTTATATGAGGGTGTAATTCTTAGAACCAATCTTTGCGTTCAAGAACTATGTAGCCAACGTAGGTTAAGACATCATAGCCTGTTATATGAGGTTAGATGAGGTGGCTTAACCTTTTATATGAGGTTTTCCACCGTTCTCACTAGAGCTACCTATTATATGAGTCCTATTCACAGATTGCCCCTATCAGTCGCGTGGTATTGACACCCTTCCAATTGGGGTTACAGATTTGACCCCAACTTAGCCATAATGGCATATTAGGGTCATGTGAGTTAGATGAATACTTCCCACAGTTTTAGTTACAAAATTCTGGACTATCAGATATAATCAACTCAGAACAGTACAAAACTCAGCTAGTTCAATCAGATGCAGGACTGTCAGATACAGTCACTCAGTTATCAGTCATATTAGTTATCAGTAAATTCATGTTTTCAGGATCTTAGACATAATTACTATGTATCCATGCATGTATTCTCTCGTACATATTAGTCAGTTAGCTAGTATTGTTTATGCATATGAACCCCATGAATTCAGCCTACCTTATATGCATACTAGTACATTCAAAGTACTGACATATTTGCACTATGGTGTCTTATACCAGAGGTTCAGATACATGAGCTCTAGAGCATCAGTAGATTCCAGATACTAGCAGTCAGTCAGCAGTGAGTCCTCATCCTTCGAGGATGATATGATTAGTTATTTCATTATTTAAGTACTTGGTTATTTCAGTAGTCGGAGTTGGTTGGGGACATGTCCCATGAACTCCCTATTCAGAGAGTCATGATTTAGAGGCTTTACAGACAATAGTATGTTTAGACAGTTTTGTTTTGGGTATTTATACCCCATCCTAGATGTTATATTTTATCGAATATTATGTTACAATTTGAACCTTATGGCCTTTCAGTTCATATTTTTGCATTATACAGTATATCATGCAGTATACAGGCAAAAATATCAGTAATGGATTATCTTGTGGTCCTTCGAGGTCATGAGCACCGTGTAGCATTTTGGGTACAAGATTTGGGGTGTTACACTACATCTATCAAAGGATGACCAAAAACAAAAAACTAGATTCCCCAAAATATATAGGTCTTTTGAATCCTCATCAAATTCGAAACAATAAAATCCACCAAGAAAAAATATGATCTCACATGCTCCAACACATCCTTAACTATCCTATCGGGCCTTGCAGGTGAATGATTAACTAGATGGAAATTAATTATTTTGGGCCATGGAATTCCTAAACCCATCTTTTGGAACAAAGAAGTGGGAATCAAGTTCATGATATCCCCAGGGTCACGCAAAACTTGGTCTTTAATAGACTACCTAGTTATGGTCTAAATAGAGATACTTTGTAGATCATTGAGCTTTGTTGGTAGACTATTTTACATTTTTAAGGTGCACTCTCTAGTAAGTGCAATAGTAGCATGGTCCGTAAACCTATGCTTGTTTTCCACAATATCCTTGATGTACTTGTCATTCTTAGGAATTTCTTCAAAACCATCAATAAGAGAAAGATTAATGTTCACCCATTTTAACAAATCATTTATGTTTTGAAATAATAATTCCTCTTTTTACATTTTCAGCCTTTCTGGTAATGGGAGAGGTGGCTTCACACTAGTTACAACATTCTCCATGTTCATATCTTTCTCAGCCTATACATACTTTTTATCTCTCAAATATTCCCTTTAAGTTACTTTCTTGGGATATAATTCCTCCAATTATCAACCACTTATAGTGGAAAATGCATTAACCTTCTTGGGATTAGGATCTGTATCACTTGGTCGAACTTCCTGAGGTCTAGTGTTTAATGGCCCAACAAGTTGTCCTGGCTGATACTCAAGATTCTATGTAGCTAATTGCTCATTCTTTATGTCAGTGTCCATTTGTACTTCCTTAGCCTTGATTTTCTTAAATATCTCCTTATATTGCTATATTGAGTGTTAGAGTGACCACCCTAATCCTATCATTGAAGATCCTTATATCTCACTTTGTCATATATTGATCGACATTCATCCCTAGTTTTTTTCCCATTAGAGGCTGGGAAATTCCACCAACTTTTGTAATAAGTGTTCCCAAAATTTTCATTTCCTTGTCATTAGCATTACCTGCATAGTCAACTAATTTTTTATATGCTCCATATGCTTTTGTGGATTGATCACTATCACCACATATCTTACACCAAGTTTGAGTTTGTTGCATCATATTCATAGAGCCTATTGATGATACTCAAGTTACACATCGAAGGCACAAGAAATCATTGTTAATATGGTTAACCCATAAGAGTTGGATTCGAATCCTTAGGGAATGAGAACCCGAAATTCAATCTCAAGTGTTAGGAGCGACTAGAAGTTGTCTCGTGATGCTATATAACTCAAATGAGAAAGTAAAATGGGTGATTAGTTTAGAACACTTTATATTTAACAATTTTGTCATATTAGCAATGCAAATTCAAAGCTAAAATGATTAGAGTTGGAAACAAATTAGTTTTGAACACTTGATAGTTAACAATTTTATCGTATCAGTAATGCAAATTCAAAGTTAAAATAATTAGAGTTAGAACCAAATGTAGAATGAGACTTGGGGTTATGCTATAGTAAGTGTGGGATAATGCATAGGTAATTGAATAATTTTCTAGATTTACCTAAAAGTCAGTGGTAGACTAGATTACGGGTATTTAGTGTTGATTTGTCAATAAAACACAAAAATCTCATAAATTGGTTCTTTCAAACACCTTACAAGTTTATCTATTATATTATGCAAATCAAGTTATTGCTCAATCCCATTCCCACCCTCATCCCTTTTGTCAAGGGTGATAAGGATTCAATTGTAAAATAGAGTTTGCAATATCTAATTATAACATGGAATAGGAGTTAAACCTAAGTAGATTATCTAATTAGAAAGAAGAATAAAGAATACCCATACAATAATCAAAACTTGTTATAGCAACAACCTAAGAAAAAAATTTAGGTCATGAACCAAAAATTCATAGGTCATTATAGCATTTGTCACGGATAACCTTGACAAGTAAGCCTCTCACCGAAACTGATACACAGGATGAACAGACAGAAATGCCCCCAAGGTAAGTCTTTTAAAAAAAAGATGAACCATGTAGATATAATATAAATGGAAATAATAAAATCAAAACATGTAGCCAAAACTCCAAAATCCTGGTGTCAACAGTATAAGAACTACTAATACAAATCCAAAGTCAAAATCATCAACAAAATAACCACAAAGAAAAATTTCTATCTCTGAACACTAATAAAAAGGTTGAGGTGAACTCCAGATGTATGAATGTACAACTGCTACCTAGAGAAATCTAAAGGCTCCTGAAATCAACCAGTCTAAGGCCACCCAAACCTAAAGCTGCACCGAAAGGGTTAATGAGAGTGAGTACAGTCCACTTGTACTAAAGAGGTAACATAGGCCGAGCAAGTAATGAAGAAAATAATGCATACAAGATACACAATAAGGGCACATCACCTGCAATCAGAAAATATCCCCCAATGGTAGCCCACACCACTCTCACTAATAGTTATAATATGTAACATATATTACAAAAACACACAAGTATAGAACACAAACATGAATTATGTCAAATATAAGTAGAACAAGGGAGAATATGTAGATAAAAGCTCATCAAATACAAGTTAAGGAAGGTAAGAAAAATACATTGATGACAAGTCAATATGGTAATACAACACAACATAACCACAATAAAGTAAGTCCCATGTATGTGATGATGATGATGATATTGCATGAGGTTTTCGTACAACCTCCGAGATCATTGCATAATCCCCGTATACACCTACAAAGGAAAGCCTTCCAAAGAAAGATCCATAGGGGATTCATCACCCCTTACACTATCAACATATCTCATATCTCCTTCCCAGTATATCCCACGAGGAGGGTTTTATATGGTGTTATAAATCACTTCCCTATCAATTCCCTCAGGGAGGGTTTTATAAAAGGTGTTGCCAATGTTTGTCAAATGTTCCTACGGTGGTACAAATATTTCATGAATGAGTATGATATAATTATGTAATGCTCACAACCCATCTCAATCAGTATTTCCACAACCAGTCACAATGATATATTTCCACAACCAACCATAACTATATATTTTCACAACAACGTGAGCCAATATTCATTCATTATTTCCATTTCATCCATTGATTTCCACGTGTATTATATAACAACAAGTATGAATATATCATATTACATCAATGGTACCACATTAGGCATTTCAACAACACAATATAACTATTAACTGATATTTAAGGCTATAAATATTACATAGGATCCCACATGGTCACACATACCACATATATCTCAATTTTAATAATTACACTATATATAAGCCCCCACTCGGGCAAAATACATAGATAGTTGTTTTCCGCTATTAGTTCCCACCCTTAACCTGCATTTTGTACAATCATTTACTACTCATCCTAGTCTGAAAGAGTTAAGCCATAACCTACCTTAAAACTCAAAAACCAGCCTGCTATACACTGTACACACGACCTTACTTTCCATGAATGATCCCAAACTCCACTAAAAAATCTAAATATGGAATCTATGCATCAAAACTAACCAACAACACCCATATTGACTACTTTTGGTTCGAGGTCAAACTGGACCCCCGAAGCGGATTTTTAAAAAAGAAGGGCAAAATCATAACTTTACTTAAAATGTTCTCCATATTTTTAGGAACCTACAACTTAAAAATCAAGTCAAATCAAGTAAAAAATAAGGTTCAAATCGAAGAAAAATCATTTTAAAGATTTATCGGGTAAAATCTTAGAAATTCGGGTTAAAATTAAGAATCAGAGTTGTTTTAAAGGTTAAATTAATGAAAAACTAGTAATTATAAGATTAAAATATTATTCAAGTGAAAAGGAGTGACATTGAAGTTTAAAATCAAGACCTAAGATTTTTGGGTTTTTGAGAATTTAATCAAGAATTACTTCAAAAAAGGGGTGATTTCTTACCTTAAATCCATAAGAGAATCAAGAAATAGATGTTAATTTAGCTTTATAAGCACCGACAAGCTTCACTTTAAGCCCTTACAACAATTTTAAGGTTTAAATCTAAAGAGAAAGGAGAAAGAATGAGCAAAAACAAGATAAAAGGGCTATTTATACTGTACCCAGGTACCACATAAAATAAGGCAAAAATCATATTTAGGGAATAGGATTAACACTTTAAATTTCCTGGTTGCACCAGCAACCTGGTTGACCAGGTCTTTAAGTCCAAACGGACTTCGACGTGGTTTTGGAGGTCAATTCAGAGTACAATATATGCAAACAAACTATGTAACCATAATAAATTTGACTATTCGGACTCAAGCGAGATATAAGATTTACAAAAAAACATTGTTTTCATAAAGTTGGCCCCCAAAACCCGAAATAGCAAATTTTCAAATCTAGAAGCGAAATGAGATTTAAAATCCTTAGAATCAAAGAAAAAATTTTACCATCCTAAAATTGATATTTCAGATCAGTTCGCGAAGTTGGATTTTCCATTCGAGGTCGTTCGACCAGAAGTAGTTCCCATATATTTGAATTTTTTTATCTTTTCAACCAATAGGTCGAAATAGCTCAGATGCACTGAGACCCAAACCAAAGGTCTACCGAACTTATAATCGATATTCTGGAGTTGTTGGAACAGTCTATTCTTCCATCCATCGTACAGATAAAAAGATATCCACATAAGTTCAAAATAAGGCTCCCAAAGCCATCAAAAACCATATCGCATAATTGGTACCAAAATACGTTGGGAATCATGCCAATCACCCCCATACCCTAAAATATCATAATGCAACTATATAGAGGGATAAAAATTCAAATCACAAAAAAAAAACACAATTCACATATTTCATCAAAAAAAGCAGGTCATTACATCATCCACCACAAAGAATCTAGTTCATCCTCGAATAAGGCAAAGAAATACCTGAATCAACGAAGAGCTAAGGATAAGAACTATGCATATTAGACTCGACCTCCCAAGTAGCCTCATTTATAGGTTGATGTCTCCACTGGACCTTAATAATTGTGATCACTATAGAACGTAATCGCCTAACATCCCTATCTAGTATGGAGACCAGCTTCTCAACCAAAGACAACTGCTCATACATCTGAATTGACTCACAGTGAATAACATGAGACTTATCTGGAAAAACTAGATGAACAGCTGATAAATTAGGGGATAACGCCAACTCATAAGCCACATCACCAACAGTCCGAAGAATCCCAAATGAACTAATATACCTAAGGCTAAGATTTTCTATCTTCCCAAACCTCATCACACCCTTTAAGGGTGAACTTAAAGGAAAACACGATCACCAACACCTAATATCTAGGCATGAGGTCTACGATCAGCATAACACTTTTGCCTGCTCTAAGCTGCTCTAAGTCTATCCTGAATGTACTATACTCTACCGAAAAACTCTCAAAGAAAGTCGATACCTTGAGGTCTAACCTCAAAAATATCAAACCAACAAACTAGAGAGTGACAAGGTCTAGCATACAATGCCTCAAAATAAGCCATATCATTACTGGAATGGTAACTATTATTATTAGATGCTAACTCTGCTACAGAAAAATGTTTCTCCAAATGGCCACCAAAATCCATCACATAAGCGCAGAGCATATCCTCAAAAACCTAAATAATTCGCTCTGACTGATCATCAGTCTAGGGGTGAAATGCCCTACTAAGATCAACTCGAGCATACAAATCATCCTAAAAATTCTTCCAAAAGTAAAATATGAATAGATGATCTCGATCTAAAATAATGGACACTGACACACCATGAAGACATATAATCTCATAAATATAGATACGGGCCAACCTCTCACCACTGAATAAGACCTAAATAGGATAAAATAAGTTGATTTGGTCAATCGATCCATGATGAACCAAACATTGTCAGAACTATGAGATGTACGAGGTAAACCAGTCAAAAAGTACATGGTTATCCTTTCCCGCTTCCACTCGAGAATGGACAACCTCTGAAGTAATCTACCAGGTCTCATGTACTTGGCCTTCACATATTGACAACATAGGCAGTAAGCCACACAATCTACTATATCTTACCTCATACCACCCAACAAGAAGTGCT
Organism: Capsicum baccatum var. pendulum; assembly: GCA_030864225.1. Lineage (NCBI taxonomy): Eukaryota > Viridiplantae > Streptophyta > Magnoliopsida > Solanales > Solanaceae > Capsicum > Capsicum baccatum. The sequence continues at coordinate 148,752,423 of CM061560.1, forward strand.
ATCTCAAATTATGATACATCTTAGTCACACCACCTACTCACAGCACGTAAACTCGGTCCCCAATCCTCAAAACTAGATTTGAATAAAGTGAGGCTTTCTTAACTCGCCACTCGATACCTTACCTTAAATCTACCTTAATCCAACATCATCAAACTAATGAGCTTAAATCTGCTCCATCAAAGAAAATCTAGCCTCCAAAAATGCCCAAACATGCCTAGGTATTGAAATATAAAGCCTACCCATCTGGTTAGCTAAAGACTGAACCTCTAAGGGCAAAGGCCTTTCCTAGGACAAAAGATGCACAAAGATACCCAAACTAGTCGAATTTTGGTTCAAGGAACGTATAACTATATTCTCATTGTCAGGATAGTAGAGAATAGTCAAGTCATACTCCTTAAGCAACTCAAGCAACGACCCTGCCGCACATTAATATCTCGCTGATTGAAGAACTACTGAATGCTACAATAATCTAAGAAGATCTCACAATGGGCTCTATACAAGCAGTGCCTCCACAACTTCAAGGCAAACACAACTGTGCACAGCTTTAAATCATGGGTAGGATAATTCCTCTCATGAGGCTTCAACTAATGAGATGCATAAGCAATCACCTTGATCTCCTGTATCAACACCGCACCCAATCCAACACCTAAAACATCACAAAACATGATAAATCCCACGCCCTTAATGGGCAAAGCCTATATAAGAGCTAAAATCAACAAATTCTTGAACAATTGGAAGATCACCTCACAAGCATCAGACCACTAAAAAAAAATCTTCTTCTAAGTCAACTTAGTCAAATGAGATGTAATGGATGAAAAACCCTTAACAAAACACCGACAATAACCTGTTAAGCTAACAAAACTCCATATCTCTATGGGCGAAGTAGGTCTAGCCCAATCATGAACCACTGAAACCTTGGTTGGATCAATCATAATATCTTTCTTAGTCACCATATGACCTAAGAAAGAAGCAGACTCTAACCATAACTTGCACTCAGAGAACTTAGCATACAACTCCTTATCCCTCAATCTCTGAATAACAATCTGCAAATGCTCCATATGCTCAACCTTATTGAATAAACAAAGATATCACTTATAAATACATTAAAAAAGACAAGATATGATTGAAGCACCTATTTCATCAGCTCCAAGAATGTAGAAGGGGCATTGGTCAACTAAAGGACATGACCAAGAACTCATAATGACCATATCGAGTCCAAACAGTTGTCTTTGGAACATTTGAAGCTCTAAGCCTCAACTAGTGATAATCAAACATTAATTTAACTTTGAAAACACCACAATACTCTAAAGATGATCAAAGAAATAATCAATGTAAGAAAGAGGATACTTATTCTTAATCATCACCTTATTCAAATACCGATAATCAATAACTCTTCAAATTGATCCTTCAGTTTCTTCAACTCTGCTAGGGTCATCCTATAAGGAAAATCAAAATGGGCTTAGATCCTAGCTCAACATTAATAGAAAAATAAATATCTTGATCCAAAGGTATACCACGTAAGTCCATAGGGAACACATCCATAAACTTATAGAAAAACATAGACAGACACCAAGGAAGGAGGTGAAACTAAAGTAGTGTCATAAATATGACCCAACTAAAATAAACACCCTCTCTCAGCCAATTTACAAGACTAAACATAATATATAATCCCCTTAGGACTCGAATGAAGTACATCCTTTGAAGCTATCCTTGGCGCATGTGACGAAGCTAAAGTTATAGTCTTAGCAAAATAATATGAGACATCATAATAAGGAGCCCAACAATCTATAGTAAAAATAACATCAAAATAGACTATATTTAACATAACATCAAAATTGACCATATCTAATACAAACAAGTCAACGAAAGTCTCATGCCCTACAAAAGTCACAACACAAGATTAGTGCACCCAATCTAGTACTAAATAATCACCTATCGGGGATGATATAGGAATATGCATGGAAAGAGGCTCACTAATAGAATCAAAAACTGAAGCAAAATACACATACATAGGAGAAAGTTGATCTGAGATATAATAATATAGATACGGGTCTAAAATAAATGGGGACCGTTCCTATAATCACAATATTTGAAGCCTCTCCCTTAGGTCTTGCTGGTATAGCATAACATTGACCATGACCCCAACTAAATGAGTATCCCCATGACCACCATTGTAGGATCTACCATCTCTGTCTTTTTCTCCTCTAGTAGTACCTCTACGTCTCACAACTAAAATAGGAGTAGCCTAAATCATCCAGCAGGGATAATCCCTGGCGATATGGCTAACCTCATCATACACAAAGCAACCTCCATGAACAGTCTCAATAGGAGAAGGTATAATTAAGCCCGAACTACTACCCTGAACTGCTGAGCTAAAAGATCCACCTCCTGAGCTCTATAAATCTACCTGTACTAGCTTACTATGGTATCTATAAGAACCTCAAAAACCTTTTTTCGAGAGGTCTTACTCCATAAATCACTAAAATGTCATACCTTTCTGAGATGCTCTAGGAATATTCTCTATCATCTTAGCATGATACAAAATACTCTGAAAAGAAGCCCCAAACACAACCATCTAAGATGTAGCCAACTGAACAAAAAACATCCAAACCCTAAGCTATCTTTCAAACCTTCTCAGACATAATGGAAATGCTGGTATAAAAATATCTAGATCGGCATTGAAGTGTGCCTCATACTCAACAACTATCATTGAGCCTTGCTCCAAATGATCAAACTCATCCTGCATACTATCTCTCAACCTAAAAGGGACAAATCTATCTAAAAAAGCATTAACAAACTGATCCCAAGTCATCTCAAGAGAATCACAGTGTCTATAACTCACAAACAACCTCTACTAATCTTTAGCACTATCTCTAAATTGATAGGTCATAAAAGCAACACCATTTGTGCAAAAAAGGTGAAACACAACACAGAACACAAGGTATGAAAGAACTTTGCATAATAAAGAATAAAATAAGGAAAGTTCCCAAAAGACACCCTATAACCTCTCGAAGATAGATACATAGGTCTATATATCGATCCATGAGACACCATTAGATATCCTATTCTTACGCTATTGAGACCAATAAAACCTGGCTGCTTAGATACCAATTTGTCATGATCCAAAAATTAATAGGTCATTAGGGCATTTCTCACGGTAAACCTTTACAAGTAAGCCTCTCACCCAAACTTATACACAAGGGTAAAAGACAAAAATGCCCCAAGGTAAGGCTTCTAGAATGAAGGAAAATCACAAAGATATTATAAAAGTGGAAAGAATAAAATCAACCATGCAACCATAACTCCCAAAACCTTATGCCAATAGTATAAGAACTACTAATAAAATTCCAGAGTCAAACACATTAGAAAAATATCCACAAAGGAAAATATCTATCACTAAACACTAATAAGGACATAAAAAATATAGAAGTATAGAGGTGAACTTCAAACATATGAATGTCCAACCGCTACATTGAGAATTCTAAAGGCACCCAAAATTATTCAGTCTGAGGCACACCCGAACCTTAAGTGCACCGAATGGGTGAAGTAAGAGTATGCTCCACTTGTATTCAGTTGGTATCATAGGCCAACCAAGCAAAGTAGAAAATAAAGCATATAAAATACACACTAAAGGCACATCACCTTCAAAAAGAAAATATCCCACAATGGTAGCCCACACCGCTTTCACTAATAGTTCAAATATATCATATATATTAGAAAAACACAGCAAGAGAGAATATAAGTATGAATTATGTCACATATAAGTAGAACAAGGAATAACATATAGATACAAGATCATCAAATACATGTAAAAGAAGGTAAGACAAATACATTAGTGACAAGTCAATATTACAATGTAAAACAACATAAACATAATAAGGTAAGTACAATGTATATGATGTTGATAATGATGATGCACGAGGTCATTGCACAATCTCCGAGATCATCGCACAATCCCCATATACACCTACAAAGGCAATCCTATCTATACAGGACACATAGGGGGTTTGTCAACACGTATTCAATCCACATATATCATATCTTCTCCTTGGAACATCCCATGGGGAGGGTTTTATAAGGTGTTACAATATCTTCTTCCCGACACTTCCGTTGAGGAAGGTTTTATAAAAGCTGTTGCCAGTGTTTCTTAGACGTTTCCATGGTGGTACCAGTGTTTTATGAATGTGTATGATATGAGGATGTAATCCTTACAACTAATTACAATGAGTATTTCCAAATCAAATCAGAATGATATATTTCCACAACCAATTATACTTGTACATTTCCACAACCATGTGAGCCAATATTCACTCATTATTTTCGTTTCATCCATGAATTTGAACTTGTCTCATATAACAAGTATGACTATATCAAAATACACCAATGGTGCCACATTAGGAATTTCATCAACACAATACTATTATTCACATATATTCAAGGAGATCAACACCACAATGGAACCCCAAAATGGGTTTTCAAAAAATAAGGGCAAAATCATAACTTTGGTTTTTCAAAAAATAAGGGAAAAATCATAACTTTACTTCAAATATTCCCTATATTTGTGTGAACCTACATCGGAAAAACCAAGTTAAATTGAGTAAAAAATGAGGTTCAAATTGAAGAAAAAACATTTTAAGCTTTACCGGTAAAATCTTTGAAATTCGTGTTAAAATCAAGAGTCGAAGTTGTTTTGAAGGTTAGATTGTTAAAACCTAGTAATTATAGATGAAGGTTAAGTTGATAGAAAGAATGCATGGATCAATTGACTATAAAAACTTCACAGACACAATCACTTTATCATCTTGTATCCCCATTTCTATCAAATTCTCCACCTTATTCACCTTCATTTTATTTCCTTGCTACCTATAATCTCTAGCTTCTTCCTTTCTAAACAAATTGATGCATTACGTTCTTAATTCATTTCTTTTATGATTTTCAGAGATTTTGTAACCTTTATCCATCCATGTCTTCTCATTTGTCAAATTTGACTTCAAGTTCTATGAGCTAGGTTATTTGTCCTTATTTTCAAACGTATATGTTGTCTCATAAACCACATGATTAGAGAACCAAGAATACAACTTTCTTAACCAATATAGCATATGTCATTTTCCCCTAAGATTTTTAATTTAAATCACCTCTTTATCATTCTTACATCATACACCCCAAACATAGGTGTTCACCTAGATTAACTTTCTCTAGAATCAAGCGATTGTTTCAAGAAGGTTATGTGCCCAAAGAGGGTTTTATAAAAAAGGTCTAGGTATCATAGTATGGTCATCTAGAATAATAGGAAGATTCTCAAAAAGGTTCATTAGTGAATAATTGTAAGGTGGGATTTATTTCAAGTGATAGATCAATAATGGCCTCGAGTCATCCTCCAAATAAGTTTGTCTATGATTTTTCTTTGAATGCACTCGTGGAAAGTTCTATACTACATGTATGTACATGAATTTATCAAATACATTACCACACAAGGAACATAATCTTAGATAAGAAAGCTAGCTTCCCAACATATTAGAGCAAAAGAACATAATAAGTTACTTCGAGTCAAAGACATGTACTTTTAAAGAGAGAGCTAACAATTGAATTCTATCATTTCAACTCAAGAGAAAGCTTTCAAAATTTATTTCTCTTTTAAAAAATAACTAATTTTTTGTTTTTTCAAAATCATTAATTTGTTTGCCAATGTCGTGTGAGTGACTTTTCTGAACTTTTACCAACTTCTACTTGACTCTAGTCTCAAGTCATTAGGTACTTCACCAAAGAATGTTGCCCGATCATCTACCACGGGTGAAGTGCCACTCAGTTTGACCAAGAAAAAGAATAAAGAAAAGAAATAAAATAAAACAAAAGGAAAAAGTGTTGCTTCTTATCAAACAACCATGTTTTGAAGAAAACCCTCAGAGTTTATTTGACACATATTTACACAATGCGAAAAAGAACAATATGCAAAATCTGTATAGACATCACAACAAATAAGAGATGAACATAAAGGAAAACACAATCAGATTACAAATAATAGCAAGCACATACACAAGCCCGAGGAGGGAAATATCCAATTAACATAATAATAAACACGATCGATGAGGGCTATATCCAAATTAATATTTAACAATATAATTAAATTAGCCCAGCGAGGGCTATATCTGAACCAACATCAAATATGAAATGAAATGTATCTATACAACTCGACTAAGAAAAATAATACAAACATCAAATATAAAAGAAAGTTTTCCATCCCACCACTAAAGACTATTGCATTGTCCCAATGCAACTATACAGTGAAGGTTAAGACTCCCTATAGCGCAGTAGGTATAGGGGTCCACATCCTGTGATGACTATAAAGGATCAATGACTATAAGACTAAGAGCCTCATCATACTACGTTTATCTCACTAACTCAGAACAAAAAGGAACGTAGTTAGTAGTTTATGAGCTAGAACTAGACCCAACCACCCTACTATGCTACCCATCCTAAGTAACTTGCCTTGTTATCTCGATATGCTGGGCTTTAGTGAGACCCTAGCTAAAATCAATATTGTCCCCATCACCTATATTATAGGGCTAAAAAAATCCTTAAATAGAAACACCAAGCCTATAGAATCTTATAGAATGGTGATCACTGCCTCATGAAGAGACAAGAGTAAAAGAGGGTTGCATGAAGTGAAACTCTGCACATAGACCATAAAGACAGGCCCTTAAAGAATCAACCCCCTCCCTATCACCTATAGTCTCCATTATGGTATCACAGCCTAAACTAGGGCCTAGTTATGACATGTATCCTGAGTCTGCCGAGGATCAGAGACCTCCCACTTAGCCTAGCCAAATAGAGCATAATTTAGTCTAGTAGCGGAAGCAATTAAATAAACATATGGATAAAGATAGATAAACTAACTGTAAAAGGTCTAAGAATCTACAATACCAAATCCACCCACATCCTGTCCAGTAAGCTTCTAGGAAAAACCAAACATCAACCTAAGTCTGGATATACCCCTAACTATAGCTAAAAAGGAAACAAAGATAGTTCCATGACATAAGTAAAGAAAAGACAATTAAATGAGGGTATTTCAAACTATTGAAGCTCATTACTTCAAAGCTAACTCAAGGTCTATCCAAAAATCACCTATAATTATGCAAGGAAATTAGAAGTATCTTCGGACCATGCATCGCATGAGGATACATCGTCTGGGGATGGTTAGCATGGTGAGCGCTAATATTTAACTAAGTGGAGGGACAAAAAATGCCATGGTCAACACAGTAAAAAATTATTCAAAGCCATATGCACACAATCATATACATATATATAATATGCCGAGATAGGGAACAAGGTTTAACATGAATGATTAAACATTAGCCTAGACTGTGTAGCTATCCCGTCATTCAGGCACCCACAGGCTATATGGGTTCAAATCCCTTAGTGAAAGGGCCCTAGTACGTGTTAGACACACGAACCAGAGATATCGAAGGAATACCAACAAATGCCTCGACCCCACTTTATTCTATGATACATACATATATATATATATATATATATATATATATATATATTTATATATATAAAAGTGTGAGCTCTGCACACAATCATCAAGATCTACACTTTGAAAAATGTTGTTACCAATGTTCGTCCTTCCTGGGACTTACACCTCCACGGTATGCTATATAATGCCCATTAAACATAATTAAAGTAGTTTACACATTCCCATCTATTTTTCAAGAATCATCTATTGTGGCATATGTCATTGGTATTTTCATACTAATAATGCTTTCAAGCTAATATCATTATGCCATACAATTTATTCATCACCTTAAGGGGATGCCCCGACTCTCGTGATTTATCAAGTCAAATTTGGGAGAATGCTTCGACCCCTATAGTTTATAATTAATTAAATATATGACTAGAAAGGCCTTCATAAACTATTTTTTAACTGTTTAACGATTTATGCAATGCAATAGCTTAGGTGAGTAAGATAAATCATGTGATTATACATATTTCAAAGCCAATTATGCAAGTGGTCTTAGGACAACACTATTTTACCAAACCAAAATAATCAACTTGGGGGAATTTATCAACCCCGATCCCATTCACCATACCCATGCACCCAAGGTTTTCAAAATATATCAATAAAGATTAAACAATAGCATTAAAATTGTGGAAATCCAATTCAAGTAACCATCATTTGAAAACCCTCAAACCAAATCAAAATCTACAATTAAATCCATATGAATAACCATGCAACAAATGATTTTATATTAAACAAGTTTACGGAAGAGATACATGCCTGAGAATATCAAGAATTAGAAAACATTTTGGATCTTAAAACTCGTAGGATGAATGTGCAGTTAAACCTTTAACCTTTTATTGTGTTTGTAATTTGATAGTGAAAGAGAACAATTGATCTTTGATAAAATAATGAAAATAAGTTTACCTTATGTTTATGGGTCGTACATGAGTGAAAATACCCAAAATCCCCTCATCCTAAGTGAATAAAAAAACTGCAGAATTTTCACACATCACCATGGCACGACCTTATCACGAAGGTTAACCTCTGTGCCATGCCATTATCGTAGAGGTTATCCTCCATGACATGGTTTACTGCGGAGTCATACTACCTACATACCACATTTAAATTACGGAGACTAACCTCTATGATATGCTAAAAATATAGAGGCTCTCTGCTTCAGATTTACAAAATAACTTTGAACCCTTTTCAAAAAGTTTAATAATCTTTTGAGACACCCTATTAACATACCTAAACACAATATAGGCCAAACATCAAAGTTTCTAATATGGAAGGGTCAAAAATAAAATTATGAAACTTGTAAGGGTGTTACAAGTGGCTAATGTCTGTTAATAATCCACCATTTAAGTATGTAGAGGTGTAAGACTCTGCCTAAATATAGTTTGACTAAATTGGGAGATATTGGCTACCAACCTAGTAATAGTATTGTTGTTTGTAAATGTCTTATAAGTATCCTTAAGAAATGTAATAATGGATGACTGAGGTGGTTAGGTAGACCAAGAGGGTGGTGCAGTGCTCAATGAAGGTGGTACATGAAGAGGATCGACCATCAAATGAGTATCAATAAGAGTATGGGGAGCATTCCATGTAAGTGAAGGAATCAGAGGGGTATCCACACATTTTAAACTAGGCAATTCTCCCCTAAAAGGACCAACTACTATGGGGCTTTCCTCTTGATCCAAATAGGATTAACTTTATCTTTTATATGGGTGATGTTAATCAATACAATTCACTTAACTTTTGGATCAATTTAGAAAAAGATAAGTACATTATATGCATATCAAAGAAATAATATAATAGAGGGAAATGGCAATAGAGTGTTGAGTTGCTTTGGCCACAACTTAATCATCTCCATAATTAATTCATCCAGATTAACAATAGTGCTCCCGATGATTCAACCAACAATTATAGCCCACTCAATAGTGACATTTTAATCATTTCCTGGATGAAGTAGCCATTACTTAATAATCTAAATCAATGCTTAGATTTGATGGAAAGGTCTAACCTCTCAGTTTTCCCTACGTCGTTAGACCATGGAGGAAGCCCTTTTTCAATTACCCGAGCAGGCCATTGAAAGTAGTCACACTCACTTCTTGCTCTTAACCCTGGATGTAAGGTCACTAGCAAAGTAAGGATTATTAATTTCCATTGCAGATCATGGTACCTCAACTCCACAAATAAGCATACTTGGATGCCAAGGTTGATCCCTTATTGGTGGCTTATATTTATATTATTTGTGCTGGACAACAAATGATGCTTATAATTCTCATACAAGTTATTGATAAAACAAGGTAGCTGAGATGTTGGATTAATATCAACAAAGACATATTATACTCTCTCTTTGATTTAATCTATAATATCAGGGAAGTGCTCTTCAAAACCTTTCATGATAAATAATTTTTTACGATTGAAAAGAAAAGTATGTTCATCATATGATTCCCGTGCTGCCTTAACCGCAAACCAAATTTTATCTGCTTCTTTAGTCAACCCTTTAGTGATCTCAATGGTTCTTTGGACCTTGGTACTCCTTGTGACATTATTAATATCAGGTTATTTACCCTTTAAGGAAGTAGCTATTGGAAATAATATGTTAAAAAAAGGACCAAACAAAATCAAATCAAAAGGTAAAGCATGTTTTTGGAAATAATAAATGAAAGAAAATGGGAATACTATATATAAAAATTAAACCATTTTAAGCACCACTTCTATACACATTCTTCACACTTGACAATTGAGCACATATAACACTAATGACCTTCATTTTAATAGAAAAGGACATTTACCCTTAAGAATGGCATCACCCAATATATCATAGGGAAAGTCATGCAATTTTTCCTACCAGGTTACTTAGACTTGACCCATGGATTTTATGGCATGCAGTTTAATCAACAAAAGTTATGGTGAACTACGTTAAGCAACAAACATATCCAACAATAACCATTTGGGTGAAATAAGTTAAGAGACTACCGAACTTACATTATGGATTAAAGAATGGGGAAATGATGCTCCAATATTGGGTTCACCAATAATTAATAGCAATCATGTTAAAAATATCTCATTGTCATATTATTAAACACATGGTGTTCATGCAAAAACTAAACTTGGAAATTATGAGAATGACACGTATAAGAAATCCAAGTCAAGAAATTCAACTCCCAACATATCAAAGCAATTCCTACTATCATATTTAGATCACCCATAAAAAGAAATTGAAAAGAAAACTCATGTGGGAATTTTAGAAAACATATGAGGTCCATAAGTTGGGTACTCAAGAATTCACAACTTTTCATATAAAAGAATGGAACGTAATTCAACTTATTCACACCAACATTAATTTTTCACCAAAAGTAACTCAAATGAATAAAATTATTACCACTAAATATCAAAGGATGTGATTCACCATTGAAGTTGAAGAGAAACTTTATGGCATTTCATATAAGTAAAATTACTTTTGTATTCAGTTATGCAATGAAATGATGAGATAAAGAAAAATTTAGAACCCCTGGAGTTGTATTTTGATTATTTGAAGTGTGTTCTTTAATTAGAAGTGTAGAAATTTTGAATTTTAAAGAATGAGAAAATTCAAAAAGGGAGATAAGGCAATGAAATGTTCTGTGTTGTATGATTTGAAGAAAATTCTATGTGTAAGTGAACATTGGTCAAAGTATAGAATTAAAATAGAATTTGGGATTACAAGGTCAAGTAAGCCCAACATAATAGACCCATACTTAAAATATCACCCAGTTGATTTATGCGATAGCCTGCCCACACATGTGCAAGGGCTACACATGCCGGTAGCTTACAACATTAAACAAGTGTACCTAGGGAATTACTAGCTAGCTTTGTTGCTGGCCAACATATACAAGTTCCTGGACTGAGCCTGCAAGTGGAAAATTCTTCCAAGGTAGTTTTTCCTATATATGTTTAAGGCCCATATGGCTGGCCTGCATGACTTCCTGTGCACGCAAGTGCAAGGGTTACACACACATGTAACAAGCAGCAACAACCAGTGTGCCTAGGTGTTTTATTAAACAGAGGCACAACAGGCCTGCGCATTGAGGTGCCTCACCTGCACCCATAGTTGATGAAGCCTCCAACGACAGAAAATTTATTTATTTTTTGACCACCTGAGCGGCTAGCATGCGCATGTAGGTGAATGACATGCACCCCAAGTTGATTTTCCACCATGAGGCTATGTGTTAGGCCCCAATACTTATCCACATATTTCCCAACTTAGGATATTCACCTTTATTCAGCTAAAATACACTATAATTTGTGTCCAAACTATTATTTAAAAAAGCACCTTGGTTGCCTCCCAAGAAATTCCGTTGTTATCAATGTGGAAGGATGTTGATTCCCATCAATAAGAATCATAGAAGGAATAAACTCAAACTTAGCTGCTCCGCGTCCACGCACATAACAATATTTCAATGTTTGCCCATTCACCTTCAACCATAACTTCTCATGATCCTCCAATTCAATAGCCCTACTTGGATAGACATTTTTTTTTTTACAAAATATGGGCTTGACCACTTAGATTTGAGGTTTCTTACAAAGAGGTTCAACCTTTAATGTTGGAGTAGCATATCATCTACCTCAAAAGAGTCTCATGTTAAGATCTTAGCATCATGCCAGTTCTTGATTTTTTCCTTGTATAACACCGAGTTTTTATACGCCTTGAGTCAAAAATCTTCTAACTTATTTAATTGGTCAACTTTCATTTACGTGGCACACCCAACTCATGTGCAACTTATGGAGGTCCCACAATGCTTTATTGTCATGACCCAAAATAGGGCCTGGCCGTGACGGATATCCCAAACCATGAAGGCCCTAGCGTCCTATTCTATCTAGTAATAATGCACAATATTCACATAATAAAAGGAGATGTAGAAATATAATCTGATATGGAAACATGGTCATACTCTAGATTTAGTTTAACAATAAGGAATGAAATCAAAACTCAACTAAACAACAACTAGAATACTCTGCGAAATCGCTACTATATGAAAATATGACTACCATCTGAAAGCTAGAACAAGGACCCCAGTAGACCAAAACAATGGAATAACATAATCTGAAATAATAGGCCTTCTGGGATAAAGAAGGATCACCACTGCACAGATCAATTCTCTCAGGGATACTCTACTGATTAGCCAAACGCTTAGGCTGAGCCTCCAAACCTGGGAGGTAGGGGGTCAATACAGATGTACTGGTACGCATAGCAAATCAAAAATAATAATTTATATTCATCATATATAAGAGCAATTTAAAAATAGTTCATAAACATATCATATAGTAAGAAATCTCCGGGGCATTTCTGAAAGACTCTGAAAGAAAATCATCTGAACTCTAAGACATTCTTTGTTTTACTTCTACGCTAGGTGGTATACCCTACAACTCTAAAATTCCAAGGGCCATATGGAATACGCCATTGACTCAGTGAGGAACCCTCCAACCCAAGTGTTCCGCAAGGGTTGGATTCTCTGACTCTGCTACGCCACACGGCCGTTGCCAGCATAAAAATAATATACCCGGATCGACAAATCACTGTTTTATGCTAAGAGATACTTCAACTTTATACCTCTTCAGGAAACCACCTAACTCTATTTATGCCCATTTTTAACTCTCTAAGACATGCATTCTCTGAAAACATACTCTGAAAACTCTAACTCTGTTATGGCGTCATACCATTGACTAGTAAGTCACATCTCTGAGCCATTCTTAACATATAATAATCTCTGTTTCAAAAGATAAATTTGGGACCACTGTATCAAATAATCATTTTAAGAAACTCTTTTTTAAAGCTCATATAAACATATGCAAGAAACTCTCTGTTTCACCCTTTCAAATACATAAGGTGGTCATGTCAAAGACATCAATAATATGCAATTCTTTCTTTTTAAGACAAGGATGAAATCATAACAAGAAACTCCCTCTCATCATCATAAAAATCATGTTAAATACTTAATATTAAAAATATCCCCTTCAAAATATTAAACAAGCATCTCAAATCATTCCCAACAAGTTCATCAACTCTAAATCATCAAAGAGATGGGTTTCAATAATAATTCTCTCAATCAAATCTTCAACATCATACATATTCATATAAGTTTAAATCAATTTAAGGGGGAAGTTCTAAAGACCAAAACAATAATATCATCAACACACACAAGATATGAAATTTAAATCATAAGTTCCAAAAACCCTTTAAAATTCGTGCTTGATAATTTTAAATTATGTTCTAGTGTTGATAAGCTCATGTAGTTTTTAGGATAAACCCCACGTACCTCTATTTAGGAAATTAAAGGATGATTCTTGATGCTCGCTGCTTGGGGATTCCAAATCTTCTATCAATTTCTAAAACCCACGGTTGAATATTGAGTTGTTTGGGTTTTCTTGTTTTGAAACCCTAAAGAGTGTTCTTGATAGTTTCTGATAAAAATATTAATAATGAGGTCATTTGGGAATAAAATCTAGTGTTTAAGATGATAAGAGGGTTGAAGAAACCCAATATATCCTTAATGAGATGGAATAAAAATATAAATGGGAGACCGATTTTATGGACCACTGCAACGCGCCACGATTGCGGTGGCTCACTGGAAATTAACGAATGAGATTTTTAAGGTCACCGCGATGCAGAGCCATCATGTTGTCCCACTGGTTAGGACCTGAAACTTCAGCGCGACGTGCCACAATTGTGCTATGCTACTAGAATTTGACAATTGCTAAATAGGCCAACTCCGCGATGCGCCAAGCACCAAAATGATGGTGTTTTACAATTAAGAATTAAATTAGCCATAACTTTTTTCCAGGTATCGGATTTGGGAGAATCTTATATCGACGGAAAGCTCATTAAATTTCCCACATGATAAAAAGTTAAAATTAGAGAAATTATATATGGTTTAAACTTTACTCATTTTGGAAGCCAAAAATAAGACTAAGCCTCTTTGACCCTATTCTAGTCTTTTAACTCTAAGAGCATATTACCACGAGCTAACACATGGACGATTTTGTGGGGTGTTACATTATCCCCCCTTGGGATCATTTGTCCCAGAATGATAACACGAAACACAAAAAAGAATGATTTAAGGTACACTAAGGCCATAAAATAATAAGACAAGGATTGTACCTTCTATGCATCATTTACCGAATTAAATAAGTATAGGTATCTATCTCTCATGTCATTTTATGATTCCCATGTTTCTTCTTCAACTTTTTGATTTTTCCACAACACTTTGACCGAGGCTATTTCTTTATTCTTCAGTTTCCTAACTTGGCAATCCAAGACTGCGCAAGCTCTTTTTCATAAGATAAGAAGTCTGTCACGTTGACCTCCTCTACAGGAAAAACTAATGAATGGTCTCCAATATATTTCTTCAATATGGATATGTGAAATACCGTGTGAATATAACCCAAACTTACAGGCAACTCGAACTCGTACGTAACTCCACCTATCCTACTTAAAATCTGGTATGGTCCTATATAGCGAAGACTTAGCTTACCTTTCTTCCTGAATCGTATAACTCCCTTCACAGAGAAGACTTTGAGGAATACCCAATCACCAACCTCAAACTCTAAGTCTCTTCTCCTAACATCGACGCAGGATTTTTGTCTACTCTGGGCTGTTTTAAGTTGTTCTCTAATAATTTTCACATCCTCCATCGGCTAATGAATAAGATTAGTCTCGAATAACTGAGTCTCACGTACTTCGTACCACCCTACCAGTGATCTACATCTTCTCCAATACAAAGCTTCCAACGGAGCCATCTTAATACTGGTATGGTAGCTGTTATTATAAGTGAACTCTATTAACGGGAAGTGATCTACCCAACTACCTTTGAAGTCAATTACATAAGCCCTCAACATATTCTCAAGGATCTGAATGGTGCACTCAGCTTGCCCATCAGTCTGAGGATATAAAGTAGTACTTAGGTTCACTTGGTTACCTAAACCCCTCTGAAAATACCTCCAAAACTGTGAAGAGAATTATGTACCTCTATCAGATATGATGGATACAGGTGCACCATGCAAATGGACTATCTCCTCAATGTAAAGCTTGGCATAATCATCTTCAGAATAGTTGGTCCTCACAAGCAGAAAATGTGCTGACTTGGTTAGCCTGTCAACAATCACCCAAATAGAATCCTACTGGTTTCGGGACCTTGGAAGTCCCATAATGAAATCCATATTGATCATTTCCCATTTCCATAAGGGCAAGGAAATATCTTGGGACGTACCACCAGGCCTCATATATTCTACCTTGACTTGTTGATAGTTTGAACATTTGGCGACATAGTTAGCCACATCGCACTTCATATTATACCACGAATAAATGGTTTTTAGATCATGATACATCTTGGTAGTTCCTGGATGAATAACGTACCTCAAAGTGAGAGCTTCATCAAGGATTCTCTTCCGCAGACCAGATACATCTGGCACACATAATCTACCCTAATATCTTAAAATACCATACCACCAATTTCAAAAGACATCACCTTCTGTTGACCCACATCTTTCTTAATTTGAATCAAGATGAGATCTTTGATCTGCTTCTCCTTAACTTCCACACAAAGGGATGATTTAGCTATCTCGTGAACAACTAGCCCTCCTTCTTTGGAATCTAAGAGTCGCACTGCAAGATTTCCTAGTCGATGAATATCTTTCACCATCTCTCTTTTCCCTTCTTCAACATAAGAAAGACTGCCTATAGACAACCTGCTAAGGGCGTCAGCTGCAATATTTGCCCTGCCTAGATGGTAGTGCAGGCACATGTCATAATCCATTAGCAATTCCATCCAGCGCCATTTCCTGAGGTTTAATTCCTTCTACGAGAAAACATACTGTAAACTCTTATGGTCAGTGAAAACATCAACATGAACCCCATAGAGATAATGCCGCTAGATTTTAAGCGCGAACACCATAGTCGCTAACTCCAAGTCATGGGTGGGGTAATTTGGCTCATGCACCTTCAACTGCATGGATGCATAACCCACCACCATACCGTGCTGGAAAGTACACACCCAAGTCCCACACGGGATACATCACATTACATAAAAAACTCTTTCGTACCTTCCAAAGTAGTCAAAATAAGAGCAGTTGTTAACTTATATTTTAACTTCTCAAAACTATTCTCACGGGAGTTAGACCACATGAACTTCACCTTTTTCTGAGTCAACTTAGTATGTGGTTCAGCTATGGAAGAAAAACTCTCTACAAATCTTCTGTAATACCTTTCCAAACCCAAAAAGCTCTGAATATAGGTTTGAGTCGTGGGTATAGGCCATTTTTTCACTGCCTCAATCTTCTAGGGATCAACCTTAATCCCATCACTAGACATGATATGTCCCAGCAAAGCAATAGCATTAAGCCAGAATTCATACTTGGAAAATTTTGCATACAACTCATGATCTTTGAGAGTTTGAAGGTTGATTTGGAGGTGATTGGCACGGTCCTCCTCACTCTTGGAATAAATTAGAATATCATCAATGAAAACTATAACAAATAGATCTAGAAACTGACGGAACACCCTATTCATAAGATCCATGAAGGCTGCAGAGGCTGACGAAACACCTTATTCATAAGATCCATGAAGGCTACAGGGGTGTTAGTCAACCCAAAGGACATGACTAAGAATTCATAATGATCATATCTAGTTCAAAAAGCTATTTTTGGAATATCTGACTCTCTAACCTCCAATAGATGATATCCCAAATGAAGGTCTATCTTTAAAAAATATTTAGCACCCTGAAGCTGGTGAAAAATATCATCAATCCTAGGAAGAGGATATTTAATTGATAATCTGTGCACATACGAAGGGAACCATCTTTCTTCCGCATAAAGAGTATAGGTGCACCCCAAGGAGAAACACTAGGACAGATAAAACCTTTATCTGGAAGATCTGCTAGCTGCTCTTTCAACTCTTTTAAGTCAGCTGGAGCCATTCTATATTGCGGAATAGAGATGGGACGGGTATCTGGCAATAAATCAATGCCAAAATCTATCTTCCTATGAGGTGGTATTCCTAGGAGATCATCTGGAAAGTCTTCTGGGAACTCATTTTCTATCGAGACAGACGAAAAGGAAGGACTTTTGGTATTAGAATCTTTAACCTGAATAAGATGGTACAAAAAGCCTTTGGAAATAAATTTATGGGCTATGAGATAAGATATAAAGTCCCTATAGGCACAAAAGAATGCCTGTCCGATTCTATCACTGGTTAATTTAGAAAAGAAACAGTGACTCTTCGGGTTCTACAATTTAACATGGCATTGCATGAATGAAGACAGTCCATCCCTATGATAGCATCAAAATCAAACATGTCTAGGCCTATGAGGTCTGCCACTATAACCAGGCTATAAACAGTCACCACACAAATTTTATACACCCTTCTAGAAACCACAGAAACCCCCATCAGAGTGGAAACAGAAAAAGGCTCAGCAATCACATCGGGTTGAAACCCAAAACCAACATCCACATAAGGGGTCACATATGACAGGGTAAACCAGGGATCAAGTTACACATAAAAATCATGAGAAAAGATTTGGAATGTACCAGTAACCACATCTACTGAGGCCTCTACCTCTTGGCGATGGGTTAAGGGATACAACCGATTGCAGCCATTTTCGGCGGCTGAAGTATCAACCTTCTAAGGTGGTGGTGTTGTAGAAAAATTAGCCTGTGACTTGGCTCCACCAATATTACCCTTTTTGTTGGGCATTCTCTCTGGATATGGCCTGTCTGGCCGTATCAATAACACACCATAGCGACAAACAGACATCTCCCTGGATGATTCCTCTCGCATTTCTCACAGCGTGGGTATGTTAGAGAGGTCTCAGCTACACTTCCTTAAGACTGTGAACCCTGGATCCTTAGCCCCTGCTATACTAAAAATCTTGAGTGCACTGTTCAGCTGTGGGTCTGGTCACCGGGGTACGGGCTGTAGACCGCGTATTACCCCAATTCTTCTTCTTCTGCCATTTGTTACCCCAATTCTCACTCTGCTACTAAATGTAGCTCTGATCTGCTATTTTGGTTCTCTTTGCCTGTCTTTCCTTTTCTCTAGATTCAGCGATCTTTGTTTTCTTTTCCTCAACTTACTGCATGTGGACTGACAGGCAAAATCCATGTCCCGATTCAACATTACTCCCTGATATTCAAGCACTAAGTCATCTGAAAGGCCGGATGCAAATTTCCTCATTCAGGATCTTATGTTACTAGTCATCTATGGAGAATAATGGGCTAGTTATTTGAACTTCAGAGTGTACTCCTGGACACTCATGTTTCCCTACTTTAGATTAATAAACTATTCAGCTTTGGCCTCTCTCAACTTGAGAGGAAAGAATCGATCAATGATAGCTTCCACAAACTCGGTTCACTGCATCCATAAGCTAGTAACCTGCTAACTCAACCCCCTCTACCTCATTTACATGTATCATTTTAAATATCTTCTCCATCTCATCCACAAACTCCTATAGATCCTCTTTTACCTTGGTACCAGTAAACTTGGGCGGGTTCATCCTCATGAACCGGCCCACTCTTGTTGCCTCAGATGTAATAGATGCAGACCCAATATCTTCTGACCATGGAGTCTGTCTGGCTACTAACTATGCAAGCATGTGAATGGAATATTTGAATTCTGCAATAGATACTTCTCTCTCACAAGGCTGAGTGTGGTTAGTCCCTATCCAGGGAGGTTTGGGTTCCCTAGGTGGGCTGGTCTGCTTAAGTAGGAATCCTGGAGTAGTATCAATCTTCGGAGTCTAAGCTCTGTTTTGGGTCCTCATCCCATGAGTGGGATGAACCTTATCTATCTAAGCATTATGATCGTTAGTACGATGGGGAAACATGATTATTTTTCCAAAAATGTAAGAGATCACGGATTAGAGGACAGATTAGACTCCAAAGCACGAACTAAATTACAAAGAGGGAAACATTCCTAAATGCCTAGTAGCCTCCTACTTATAAGTGTGGCATGCTACGTACCCATAAACTACATTTTAACCGATGAAATTTACAGACACCCTGGGACCATGAACCATGCTATGACCCAAACTAGGGCCTAGCGGTGACAGACATCCCAAACCATAAAGGACCGGGCGTCCTACTCTATCTGGTAATCATGCACAACATTCACATAATAAAAGGAGATGCAGAAATATAATCTGATATGAAAACATGTTCATACTCTGGACTTATTTTAAAAATAAGGAATGAAATCCGAACTCAACTAAACAACATATAGAACAGTCTGTGAAATCTCTACTACAAGAAAGTCTTACAACGATCTAAAAGCTAGGACAAGGCCCCAAGTAGACAAAAACAACAGAATAACACAATCTGAAATAATAGGCCTTCTGGAACAAAAAAGGGTCATCACTACACAAATCACTTCTCTCTGGGTACTCTAATGATTAGTCAGACCCTTAGACTGAACCTCTGAACCTGGGAGGTAGGGAGTCAATACAATTGTACTGGTACGTAGAGCTAATCCAAAATAATAATTTATATTCAACATATATGAGAGCAATTTAAAAATAGTTCATAAACATATTATATAGTAAGAAATCTCATGGGCATTTCTGAAAGACTTTGAAAGAAAATCATCTGAACTCTGAGACATTCTTTGTTTTACTTTTGCGCTAGGTTGTATAACCCAAAACTCTGAAATTCCATGGGCCATATGGAATCTGCCATTGACACGACGGGGAAGTCTCCAACTCAAGTGTACCGCAAGGGACGGTGTCTCTGACTCAACTACACCACATAGCCGTCGCCAGCGTAAAAATAATATACACGGATCGGCAAATCATGGTTTTAGGCTAAGAGTTATTTGAACTCTAGAACTCTTCAGGCAACCACCTAACTCCCTTTATGCCCATTTTTAACTCTTTCAGACATGCATTCTCGGGAAATATACTCTGAAAACTCTAACTCGGTTATGGCACACATTTATATGGTGTCGTCATACCATTGACTTGCAAGTCAAATATTTAAGCCATTATTAGCATATAATAATCTCTATTTAAAAATGTAAATCTGGGACCACCATATCAATAAATCATTTAAAGAAACTCTTTCTTAAAGCTTATGTAAACATATGCAAGTAACTCTCTTTTTCACCATTTCAAATACACAAGGTGGTCATGTCAAATATATCAATAATATACAATTCTTTCTTTTTAAAACAAGGACGAAATCATAACAAAAAATTCCCTCTCATCATCATAAAAATCATGTTAAATACTTAAATATTGAAAAGATCCCCTTGAAAACATTAAACAAGTATTTCAAATCATTCCCAACAAGTTCATCAACTCTAAATAATCAAAGAGAGGGGTTTCAATAATAATACTCTCAATCAAATCTTCAACATCATACATATTAATATAAGTTTAAATTAATTTAAGGGGGAAAGGCGTAAAGACCAAAACAATAATATCATCACCACACCCAAAAGGCAAAATTTAAATCATAAGTTCCAAAACCCCATTAAAATTCATGCTTGATAATCTTTAAATGATGTTCTAGTGTTGATAAGCCCATGTAGCTTTTAGGATAAACCTCACGTACATCTATTTAGGAAATTAAAGGATGATTTTTATGCCCACGGCTTGGGGATTCAAAATCTTCAATCAATTTCTAAAACCCATGGTTGAATCTTGAGTTGTTTGAGTTTTCTTGTTTGAAATCCTAAGGAGTGTTCTTGATGGTTTCTGAAGAAAATATTAATAATGTGGTTATTTGGGATTAAAATCACGTGTTTAAGCTAATAAGAGGGGTGAAAAATACCCAATATACCCTAAATGAGATGGAATAAAACTATAACTAGGAGCACGATTTTATGGACCATCGCGACACACCACGATTATGGTGGCTCACTAGAAATTGATGATTGGAATTTTTAAGGTCACCGCAATGCGGAGCCATCGTGTTGTCCCACTGGTTGGGACCTAGAACTTCAGCGCGACGTGTCACAGTTGCGCTATTCTATTGGAATTTTACAATTGCTAAATAGGCCCACTCTGTGATGTACCAAGCACCAAAATGATGGTGTTTTATGATTATAACTTAAATTAGCAATAACTTCTTGACCGGGTATCGGATTTGGGTGAATCTTATATCGACGGAAATCTCATTCAATTTTTCATATGATAAAAAGTCAAAATTAGTGAAATTATATATGGTTTAAACTTTACTAAATTTGGAAGAAAAAAATAAGACTAAGTTTCTTTGACACTATTTTAGTTTTTTAATTCTAAGAGCATATTACCACGAGCTAACGCACGGACGATTTTACGGGGTGTTACATTTGTGCTACAACTTAATGAGAGCATCACCTACCTTTTCGAATACCAATTGATAGGATGACATGCCAATAGGAGTTTTAAATGTTCTTTCATACTCCCTAAGAGCATCATTAGGTTGTCTTACCCAATTCGTTTGACCAACATTTCTCATTTTTTCAAAGATTAATTTTATCTGTCAATTAAATTCTCCAACATGGCCACTTGTTTGTGGATGATACATCATAGTAACATGTGCTTTACCCCATACTTCTAAAGTAACACACCAAAAACCCTATTAGAAAAGTATGATCCATAATTGCCATTGATTTCTTGTGGAATACCTAACCTTATAAAGCTATGCTTCTTCAAGAAGAATATGGTACTCTTGCTTTAATTGTTTAGTAGAGCAATGGCCCTCACCCATTTTGAGACATAATAGATGAACACACGAGTGGACCTATGAAGTCGATGCCCCATATGTCAGACAACTACATATCGAGGTCAGGCTTTAAAGGCACCTTATGCCTCTTTGAAATAACTCCTTACATTTGATATTGAGGACATGTTTTGACAAATTAATAATCATCTATATGTAGAATAGCCCATCAATATCAACTTTGAAAAACTTTTCCATCCATTCTAAAACGACCATGATGGCCACCAAATTAGATTAATGGCTAACCTTAAGAATGGTCTGCATTTTTGAGTCCATATCACACCATTGAATTATTACATAAATACACTACCTATGAAACAAAATTTCATCCCACAATTATTTATTCACATCAACTAAGAACCTTTTATTTTGGTAACAATTAGGATTATTCAGGAGAAAGTGAGTCACAATATAATTATCATAGTCCACATAAAAAGGCTTCACACTTCTTGAAAATGACATGACTAAGTCATCAGGAAAGGTTTCATCAATTTGGATCTTGCCCAACTTCGCTTTATTAAGTTCAGGGAGATATAAATGGTCAATTACTTAATTTTAATAACTCTTTCAATCCTTAACCAGAAAATCAAATCAATTGAGGTTTTGCCCTTTTCTCTCCATGAGATACCTAAGATCTATATAATCTATATATACAACAACTTTCACACATAACAAATAGGACAAAAATCTCTCAAAACCATTTACCACCTTGAGAAACACTTACTCCATTATATTATAGTTATGTTGGGCATCATTTAACGATTTGCTTGTATTGTCGTCCAAGTGAACCAACTTTTATTTTCTTTAACCCAACACCAGACCTAATGTGTAACACCCCAAGAGTATACCCTAGGCTTCAAACGATGCTTACTGTCCCAAGGGACCATAAGCTAACCTATGAGCAAGTACCTATTGTGAGTACTGAATAACACAATCATAAATGTAGAAGAATAATTGATATGCCATTAGGTTTTGATATCTAAAATAAATACTGGATTATGAATATAAAGAAATAACTATTTGAGTCTAAATAAATATTGAAATCTGAGACAAACTGACTAACTAACTAACATGTCAACTGAAGTCCAAATACTGAATATCTGACTATAGTGTTTGAAAGCCTCTAAACTAAATAACTGTGAGTTGATGGGACAGGCCCCAACTAACTTAAATAACTCCTGAACTAGAGAAATAAAGTAAAATAATATTTTCTTAAAATATGAGGACTCACCATGAGTCTGAGAAGTCTAAGCGCGATCTGGGAACTGAACATCAGAACCTATGATATAATACATCATAGCACAAATAAAAGGTATGCGATCAGTAGTTTGAATTTACTGGTATGCTAAATGAGGTAGGATAACATGCATGGTTTCATGAACAAGAATAATAACTGTCTGAATATACATGTAAAACATAGAGTTCTGAATAGAGAGCATGAAATTTATAGATACTAAAAATATATGAAATCTGTAAATATTGTGTATGCATAGAAGTCTATAAATACTGAAGGTACGTTAAAGCAATAGATCTGGGGATGCATGACCAATCATATAACATGAACTAAATAAAAGTTTGTAAACTGAAATACTGAAATAACTGATATCTGTATGCCTTGATAAAACAACACTGAGACTGAACTACTAATATAATTATTAGATAGAGACTGTAGGAGTTCTCATCTAATCGACATTCCCTAATCTAGGTTAATTAGGGTCCAAACTGCAACCCTAGTTGGAAGGGTGTCAATACCATGCCATGGGTACTAACATTGGATGTGTAGATCCACTATACTAGTGTACTGTCTCAAAGGACTAAGAGTGTCAAGCATGGACTGATAGGTAACCTTTGCCAGATAGTCAAACCTACACCGATGGGTGACTTCTCATATCCTACGTTGGCTGCATAGTTCTAGAGCTTAGGGACTTCTACTAACGACTCTACCTATATTACGGGGAATTCGCAATCCCTACACTCGCACGATGCTAAGTTCTACTCCTAACTAAATGATGTTGTGTTACTGACTATTTTGAGTTTAACTGACTGATCTAGTAATGCTCATAGTATGTATTCTGAAGTCATTCTGAAGATACATAGATGATACTAAATAAGCAGCTATCATTTTTAGGTATTCAATACTCGCAGGACTCAAAACAATAATAGTTAAACAACACAAATTCTTGGAGGATACAACATGACAAATTTTGTAAACATGTATTCTTGTAGGCATTTTATCAATAACTTGTAGTTCATAGTTTGGTCAAATCATAGGAATGTTAGGGAACTTGTAGTAATAGCATGAATTCAAAATGAATAGTACTAAATCATGATTAATTCAATGAATTATAACATTAAAACATGGAGAATTGAATAACAACAATAATTTCGTCTATACATGGTGTAAAATCATAGGTCATGGAGATTCATGGGAGAAATCATAATTTAATATTAAAATAATTTGAAAAGATCACAATCTTGTAATTTAAATTGGATACTTGGACTTCATGGGTGAAAGGAACCCATGGATGAACATTTAACATACTAGAGTTATTGAATTTGAGAGGATTGATGGAGAGTTCTAGAGAATTGGCCTTGAATTTAAGAGCTAGGGTTTTTGTCCTTGAGAAAAAGATCTTAAATTTTTAAGAGGAATTGAATAATGATGATTATTTAGGTCACTAATGGGTTAAATCTCATGTTTTAGTTTGATTAGGGCCGTGTAAAAAGACCCAAATACCCTTAAAGAAATTTAGAAACTCAGAATTGAAAGTTGAAAATCTCTATTTTTGGCTCCGGCGCGACGCGGTGCTATCGCGTCGGGCCATTGGAAACTGAGAACTAGGAAGCGATACGATAAAATCATAGTAAGCCGTTGGATTTCCATTTTGTCCACCACCACGATGCTCCATGATCGCGGAGCTTCAGTTTAAAGGGACAATTGTGAGATGGGACATTACTGTGACACAGTGGGATCGAAGAGTCTTACTGAAATTTGACAATTGTGATTTTACACTTCTCAACGACATGCTATGGGCCTAAATCACGGTGTTTTATGACTTAAACTTAAAATCAACATAACTTCTTACCCAGTTATTTGATTAGGGTGAATTTTACTTTGTTGGAAAGCTAGTTCAATTTCCTGCGCAATGGTAGGCTTTAAACTGAAAAATAATGGGTATTTCGAAAATTTTATGTATGAATACTCATGTATTGGGACTTAAATCATCTTAGGGAAATACGGGGTATTACAATATCTCCCCCTTGGGATCATTCATCCTCGAATGAGACTGCTTAAGCTAAGGAAAACAGATGGACCGAGCTTACACACTGAACATGCATATCTGATGCATGGAATGCATGACTGAACGAATCTACAAATGCATGACAGACATGAATATGAAGTGCAACTGAAATTGATCATGATAGATAGAAATCTTATGAAGATAACTATCTTAAACCGAATCTAAATTCGTAGAGAAATGATGAGGGTACTTGGTCCGCATGTCTACTTTTGCTTCCCAAGTGGCTCCCTCAACGGACTGATTCTGCAAAAGAACTTTGACTAGTGAAACTTGTTTGTAGGTCTACAAACGTAATGATTAAGTATTTTGACTGAAACTTCCTTATAGCAAAGACTATTATGAGTTTCAATGCTTTCTAGGGAAACAACTACAGCTGGATCACCAATACACTTCTTTAACAATGAGACATGGAACAATAGGTGTACTAAAGCTAGATATGAAGGCAATCAAGCTTGTAAGCTACCCTTTTGAAGCGATCGAGAATTCTAAAAGGAACGATATAGCAGGGACAGAGTTTCCCTTTCTTGCCGAACCTCTTTACCCCCTTCATGGGAGATATTTTCAAGTACAAAGAATCACCAATCTCAAACTCAAGATCCTTTCTCCTCACATTTGTATATGACTTCTGTTGGCTCCGTACTACTCTAAGCTTTTCTCTGATCATCTAAACCTTGTCTAAGGCATCAAACACCAAGTCAGACCCTACTACCATGGCCTCACCTACTTCAAACCAACCAATCAGAGATCTACATCTCCTACCTTAAAGATCCTCAAATGAAGCCATCTGGGAACTGGAATGAGAGCTATTATTATACGTGAGTTCGATCAATGCTCTCAGCATATCTTTCAGAGTCTGAATGGTCCTTTCTTCTTAACCATCTGTTTGAGGGTGGAAGGCTATACTGAGATGGACTTAGCTACCAAGACCTTTTGTAATGCTTTCCAGAAGTGAGAGGTAAACTGGGTACCTCTTATCTGAAAAGATAGATAAAGAAACATCATGCAACCTAACCAACTCTCTGAGATGGAGTTTGGCATAGTCCTCAGCTGAATAAGAGGTATGGACTGGCAATAAATGAGATAATTTGGTCATCCAATCTATGATAACCCAAATAAAATCATGCTGATGATGAGTACAAGGCAGACCCATCACAAAATGTATGTTTACTTCCTCCCACTTCCATGTGGAAATGCTGAACTCCTACATGGACCCACTATGCTTTTGGTGCTCAATATTGACCTGTTGGCACATAGAGCACTTAGCTACGAACTTTGAAATATCCCTCTTCATCCCACTCCACCAATAGATTTCCTGCAAATTATAGCATATCTTAGTGTCCGCTGGATGAATAGAGTAGCGCGCACCATGAACTTCTGCAAGAATTTGTTGTCTCAAATCATCTACACTAGTCACACAAAGCCGACCCTTACAACGCAGCACACCATCTCCCCTTTGGGAGAAAACCTCCATCTTCTGATCTCCAATTGATTATTTCAACTTAACTATACTGGGATCTCTATCCTACTTTTTTTTCACATTAGAAACTAGGGAAGATTCTAAACTACTCTACACCCATAAAATACCTTCTGCTGAATTGACAAAGCGAACACCTAGTCGGGTAAGCTGATAAACTTACTGAGCTAATTTCTTCTTACGATCCTCAACATGAGTAACACTACAAATAGACAATCTACTGAGAGCTTCAACCACTATATTAGCCTTGCCCTGATGATACAAACACGTTTCATAATCTTCCAATAACTCTAACCACCTCCTCTAACACAAATTCAAGACTTTTTGAGAGAACACATATTGAAAGCTTTTGTGATTTGTAAACATATCAACATGCACCCCATACAAGTAATGCCTCTAAATCCTTAAGGCAAATACTACAGCTGATAGCTCAAGATAATGAGTCGGATAATTCTTCTTATGGGGATTAAGCTACCTAGAGGCATAGGCTATAACCTTTCCTCTCTACATAAGGACACAACCTAAACATACTCAAGATGCATCACAGTACACAACAAACCATCTGAACTATCGGAAAAAGTAAGAACTGAGGCTGAGGTGAGTTGAGTCTTCAACTCCTAAAAACACTTTTCTTAGGAATATGACCATTGAAACTTGAATTTCTTCTGAGTCAATCTGGATATGGGGGATGCAATAGAGAAAACCCTTCAATAAACTGACGGTAATAGCCAGCTAAACCCAAGAAACTCCTAATATTTAATGGAGAGATAGGTCTAGGCCAGTATATTACTGCCTCGGTCTTTTAAGGATCAACTCTAATGCCATCACTAGAAATAATATGGCCAAGAAATGCTATTGATCTTAGCAAAAATTTTCACTTATTGAATTTAGCAAACAATTGGTGAGCTCTAAGAGTCTATAACACTATTCTGAGATTGTCTGCATGATCATTTTCACTACATGAGTAAACAAGAATGTCATCAATGAAGACTATGATGAACATGTCCAAGTACTACATGAAAAATCAGTTCATGAAGTCCATAAAGGATGCTGGGGCGTGAGACCAAAAGACATGACTATAAATTCATAGTGACTATACCAAGTTCAGAAAGTTATTTTCATCACATTCCATGACCCTGAGGTGATGATAGCCTAATCTGAGGTCTATCTTGGAAAAGTAGCTGGCACTCAAAAGTTGGTCAACAAAGTCATCGATTCTAGGAAACGGATATTTATTCTTGACTATGACTTTTTTCAACTGATGGTAGTCTATGCACATTCTGAGAGAACTATTTTTTATCCATGAATAGAACTGGTGCTCCCCATGGGGAGACGCTGCACCTGATGAATCCCTAATCTAGGAGATCCTTCAATTGTTCTTTCAATTCTTTGAGTTTAGCTGGAACCATTCTGTATGGCAAAACAGATATTGGCTGAGTGTCAGGGAGAAAGTTTATTCTGAAGTCGATTTCCATTTTGGGAAGAACTACGGGAAGATTTTCCAGGAACATCTAGAAATTCCCTAACTACTGAAACTAACTCAAGGTTTGGAGTCTTTTAATTTAAGTGTTTGACTCGAACAAGATGGTAAATACACCCCTTGAATATCATCTTTCTAGCTTTATGGTACGAAACAAGCTAACCCATAAGAGCTATAGTACAACCCATCCATTCAAGGAATGATTCATTTAGGAACTAAAAATAAACTATTCTATTTCTATAATCAACTAAGGGATAGCGTGAGTGGAGCTAATACATGCTAAGAATGACATGAAAATCCATAATCTCTAACTCTACAAGATCAACTAAAGTAACTTTATGAGATATTATGATCGAAAAGTTTTTGTATACCTACCTGGATACAATAGAGACATTGACTTGAATGGACACTGAAAAGGGTTCTGCTAAAGTTTTGGGACAGACTCTAAAGTTGACGGCTATATTTGGTGTTACAAAAGAAAGAAAAGCTATAGGGTATAGTAAAGCATAAACATATAAGTTAAAGGTCTACAATGTATCAGTAACTACGTTAGGAGAATTTTTCTGATCTTGGCAGGATTGAAGAGTATATAATCTATTCAAATGCTGATCATTGGTAGCACTGGAAGCAACAACCTGCTGAGTTGGTTGATCGGATGGAACTGAAGACAAATTATATTGGCCTTATTGGCACAACTCCCTACCTCTCTGAACAACTACCCGACACTCATAAATATGATCGCCTTGCTTGCCACATCTGAAGCATATATCACTGCCTACTCTATACCCACCCTGATGGTGTCCGTCATATTTCTGACATAAAGGATTCATAGGGACATTGTAAACACTGCCTTAGGACTTAGAGCCTGCTGCCCTCTCTTGATTATCATTTCTGATTTTTTGTACAAGGGAACTGGCTGAAAAAGGTACTGGGGATGAATACCTTTGATGAAATTAAGGACGATTACCACCTTCTGACCTTGGCTAATTGAAATTAAAACTACATATTCTAGACTATTTGTTCCCTATCTCTCTCTTTTCTTAATCTCCTGCTCCTCTATCTATTGAGCATGGAACCTCAACCTAGACAAGTCCATCTCCCTAATCAGAATTGTGGTCCTATACTCCTTGACCATATTATTAGACACACCAGACACAAACTTACTCATCTTGGACCTGCTTTCAGCTATTACATGAGAAGCATATCTAGCTAACTAAGTAAACTTGAGGGATTACTCTTTCTCGCTCATGCTGACCTGCCTCGAGTTAATTAATTCTAACGCGTTGGTCTCCCGTAACTCCAATGGGAAGAATCTATCTAAGAAAATTATTGCAAACTCTTCCCATTCTACAGGCCCTACATCTACACCCCTATCTACCTTTCACTACTGAAACCATGTATGGGATACATATTATAAATGATATGTAGCCAAATCAGTACTTTCACTTGATGTCACCCTCATAGCATCTGTTATCTTTTGAACCATATCTAAGATTTATATGGATCCTTTTCAGACTTAGATCCCATAAAGGAAGGAGGATTCATCTAGGTGAAGTCTCAAATTCTGGTTGCAGCAGTATTGACCACTGGGATGGCCGGAACAACAGCTAGCCATTCAATCTGAGTTGCTACAGAATTTTCTAGAGTGGTGAATGTATCCCTGAATTATACGTTAAAGACATGCTAGTCCAAAGAATATGCCTGGACAGTTGGAGGTGCTGGCTAGTTTCCTGCTCTTCTTCTATTACACTTTTTGGGAGGCATATTCAATAAACGAAAGGAAGAAATGGATTACACTGAGAGTTTAACTTGAGCTCATGCCCACTCGCATGACATGAATACTGAAAGAAGGGGAAACTTTTCCTAAATGCCTTGTAGCCTCCTTCCCATAAGTGTGGCACGCTACACACCCATGCACAAGACTCTACTTGACGCCGCTTTTAAACTTCCTAGGACTTTATAAAACCTTAGGCTTTGATTTTAAGTTTGTAATGCCCCAAAATTACACCCTGGGCATTACACGGTGCTTACAATCCCGAGGGACCAAAAGCTAACCCATGAGTTGATACCTGTTGTGGGCACTTAATAACATAATCATAAATGCGGAAGAATAACTAATATGGCATAAGATTTTGATATCCGAAACAAATACTAAATTATGAAATTGAATAAATACTGAAATCTGAGAGAAACTGACTACCAAACTAATATGTCAACTAAAGTCTGAATACTGAATAACTGAATGTAGTGTTTGAAAACCTCTAAACTGAATAGCTGTAAGTTCATGGGACATGCCCCAACTAACTCCACTAACTACTGAACTAGAGATATAAAATAAAATAATCTATCCTTAAAATATGAGTACTCACCACTGCTACTGCTGAGATTCTGAGAAGTCTAAGCACGATCGAAGAACAGAGTGTCAGAAGCTATGATATAATACATCATAATGCAAAATAAAGGTATGCGATCAGTACATTGAATGTATTGATATACTAAATGAGTTAGGCTGACATGCATGGTTTCATGAATAGGAATAATAACTGTAGATACTAAAAATATATGAAATCTGTAAATACTGTGTATGCATGAATGTCTATAAATACTGAAGATACATGAAATCTGTAGATACTAGGATACATGACCAAGCATATAACATAAACTGAATAAAAGTCTGTAAACTAAAATACTGAAATAACTGATACCTGTATGCCCTTGGTCAAACAACACTGAGACTGAACTATTGAATTAATTATTGGACTGAGATTGTGGGAGCTATCATCTAACCAATATTCCCCAATCTCAGCTAATATGTGTCCAACCTATAGCCCCAGTTGGAAAGGTGTCAATACCGTGCCACAGGTACTAATATTGGCAATATGGATCCCCTATACTGATGTATTATCCCAAAGGATTAAGGCTATGAATCCTGAACTGATAGGTGACCCCTGCAATATTGTCAAGCCTACACTAATGGGTGACTTCTAAAATCCTATACTGGTTATGTAGTTTGGGAGATTTGGGACTTCTACAAGTGACTCTGCCTATTTGATGGGGAATCCATTATCCCTACACTCGCTCGATGCTAAGTACTACTCCCAACTGAATGACACTGCGCTACTGACTATTCTGAGTTTATCTAACTGATCTAGTAATGCTCATAATATGTATTCTAAAGTCATTCCAAAGATACTGAGATGAGAGTAAATAAGCAACTATGGTTTTCGGGTAGTCAATACCCCCAAGACTCAAAATAATAATAGTAAAATAACACTAAAGCTTGCAGGACACAACATGAAAACTTTTATTAAATATGTATTCTTGTAGGCATTTTATCAAACACTTTTAGTTCATAGTTTGGTCAAATCATAGGAATGTTAGGAAACTTATAGTAATAGCATGAATTCAACATGAATAGTACTAAATCATGATTAATTCAATGAATGATAACATTAAATCATGGATAATTAAATAACAACAATAATTTCATCGATACCTGGTGTAAAATCATAGTTCAGGGAGATTCATGGGTGAAATCATAATTTAAAATCAAAATAACTTAAAAAGATCATAATATTGTAATTTAAATCGGATACTTGGACTCCATGGGTGAAAGGAACCCATGGATGAACATTTAACGTACCTAAGCTAATGAATTTGAGAGGATTGAGGGAGAGTTCTTGAGATTTGGCCTTGAATTTGAGAGTTAGGGTTTTTGTTCTTGATAAAAGGAACTTCAATTTTTAAGAGGAATTGAATAATGATGATTATTTAGGTCACTAATTGGTTAAATCTCGTGTTTTGGGCTGATTAGGATCATGGGAAAAGACCAAAATACCCTTAAAGGAATTTTAAAACTCAAAACTAAAAGCTGGAAATACTAATTTTTGGCTCCAGCGTGAGGCGGTGCTATCGCGTTGGGCCACTGGAAATTGACAACTAGGACCTGGAAGTTTGGCGCGACGCAATGAAATCACAGTAAGCCTTTGGAATGCCATTTTGGCCACCTCCGCGATGTGCCATGATAGTGGAGCTTCACAAGAAAGGGACAATTATGAGATGGGACATCACCGCTATGCGGTGGGATCATCGAGTCTTACTGGAATTTGACAATTGTGATTTTACACTTCTCCGTGATGTGCTATGGGCCCAAATCATGGTTTTTTATGACTGAAACTTAAAATCATAATAACTTCTTCCCGATTATCGAATTTGGGCAAATTTTACATCGTTGGAAAGCTAATAGAATTTCCTACGCAATTGTACGTTCTAAACTAAAAAATAATGGGTATTTAGAAAAACTTATATATAAATACTCATGTATTGGAACTTAAATCTTGCGAGGAAAATATGCGGTATTACACAATGTTTCATCAATTGCATCACACATAACTTCAAATATCATGGGCCAATACAGATCTACTATAAGAGGAGCTGACACAAATAGCTCCTTGAGACAATTAAAGCTCTTAAACAGTTACCATCAAATTTTAACTTCACCAATTCTTTAAGAAGTTTGCACAAAGGCAGAAAATCTTCAAAAAATCTTTGAAGAAATGCCTATAGAGCAAAGGGTTACAAAGAAAATTTCTAATACCTCTTAAGATAATGGAGTGGGAGTTAATTTAGAAATAACTTTTACCTTTACTTGATTGACTTGGATGCCCTTACCTAAAATCTTATACCGAAGGACAATGCTCTCTTTGACCATGAAATGACTCTTTATCCTATTCAATAAAAGATTTGTCTCTATACACCACTCAAAGAGCTTAGTTAAATGTTCAAGGAATGATTTGAGTAAGTCTCCAACAATAGAAAAAATATCTATTAACACTTCTAGGGTATCATCAATCATGTCTAAGAGTATAGGCAACATACACTATTGAAAAGTAGCGGGTGTGTTGTATAGCCTAAATGTCATATATTTTTATGAAATGGTCCCACAGAGATATGTAAATGTGGTCTTTTATTGGTCTTTGGGTGTAGTAAAAATTTTATTAACCTGAATCTCTATTGAGAAAATAATACGATCCACAGCAGGCCAATTAATCAAGTATTTGGTCACTGAAAGGCATAAGAAAGTGATCTTTCTCGATCTAAATTTTAATTTTTTGTAATCCAGATATAACATTCAACTCGTGACCATATTGATGGGTATGAGATCAATGTTTTAACTTTTGACTACTGATGTACCACCCTTTTTGGAATGTATTATACCGGACTAACCCACGTATAATCTGAAATGGGGTAAACAACACCCTATAAAGCCATTTGATAATCTCCTTCTTGGCCACCACTTGCATTAGTAGGTTAAGCCTTCATTTGTGTTCCAAACTAGGCATATTATAAACCGCAAACTTAATTTTATGATAGATAATTCTAGGAGCAATCCCTATGATGTCCTTTATTGTCCACCTAATATCATACACAAATTTTCTCACTATAGATATCAAGGTCACTTCTTACCAAGAAAATAGATCATCCATAACAATTTTAATGATTCATGTGAGTTGAAATTGATGTTCGTTCTATCATTGAGTTCTGATTCATGCTTGTTTACAAGGCTTTCAAGCTTTGACCCTAGTATGTGGAATTCATGTGATGGTTATGACAAACCCTCTTCAAGTTGCTTTCTATGTTATGTGTTCATGTCAATTAAGTGTGGAAATGGTTGAATAAGAAAAGCATGCTCCCCAAATGTTCGATAAAATGCCTATGTGAAGAATTAAGGCCATTATGGAATGTTGATTAGAAAACCCAAAATTGTGAGCAAGCCCATGCATGCCTAGTGTTTGATGAATGCCTTAGTAAATGAATTATGATATCATAGCATGAAATCCCCAGTTAGGTGTAAACCCATGCATGCCTAGTGTTTGATGAATGCCATAATAAATTGTGCCATAATAGCATGGAATCCCTTATCACGTATAGACCCATGCATTCCTAGTGTTTGTTGAAAGGCCTTAGTGAACAAGTTGAGACATGATTGTTGGAAATTCCCCAATTACGCACTCTTTGATACATGCTAAGCCTTTAATATATGCCAAGTGCTTGACGAGTTAGTTGTGACATGATAGTATGAAGTTTTCCCAAATCATGTGCTATCCAATACATTCCAAGATTGATATACGTGCAAAGTATTTAATGCAAAACTTTGCTGAATGGAGTATGATCTAATAGCATGTTTATCCAACGCTATTATATGTCTATGATTCCTAACTGCTTGAAGTGATGCCTTAGTGATTGTGATGGTGAATATATGGTTGTGATTCCTAAATGCTTGAAGTGATGCCTTAGTGATTGTTATAGTGAATATATGGTTATGATTCCTAAATTCTTGAAGTAATGCCTTAGTGATTGTGATAGTGAATATATGGTTGTGACTCCTAAATTCTTGAAGTGATGCCTTAGTGATTGTGATGTAAATATATGGTTATGATTCCTAAATGCTTGAAGAGATGCTTTGGTGATTGTGATGATGAATGATTCACTGTGGTTATGACTATTCAAGAATGATTATGTCTTACTTTTGTTTTATCGAGTCCTGGGGGTATTTATACCTGACAATTTAGCTATTGTCTAAAGCATGTGTCAGTTTTCATGATAATCCAGTTGGGTCATGATTCTCAAAACTCAGTGAATTATAGAACTCTGTATCCTCAGATAGATATAGAACTTAAGAAATCTTAGTATTCTCAGTAATCATTGTAATCCCCATATGGCTAGTAATTTTGCCCCAGCGCTGTACCCAACTTAGATCTTGTAGTATTTAAGTGTTCAGTTATTCCCTAGGTAATGACTGACTAATCTATTCAAACTTTATATCATCAGTTAGATACCGTGATTCAGTAGTATTCCGTCAGATATAGAACCTTGTGAACTCAGCTTTACTCAATTAGATCATTTGAGAAATGTGAACAGTATCATATTTAGTTTAGTTTGTGTTTAGTTGAGAATTCAGTTCAGAGTCTTAAAGTTGGGAGTACGAGCTAGCACCAAGAGAGGGAAGGGATGGTGGCTCCCCATCAGAGAGAGGCCGAGTCGTTAGGAGCAATCCCTGAACTCCAGAACTACATAGACAACATAGGATGCAGGAGTCCCCATTAGTAGAGGCTGTCACCGTTAGAGAGGTTTGACTATTATATTGCCTTAGGCTAACTTCCTACGAGGGTCATCCAGTTGAGAGACTTGACCAGAAAGGTCTTTACCCGTGGCACAGTACTGACACCCTTCCAGATGGGGTTACAGGTTGGACCCCACCTAAGGGAGGTTGGGGAATGTTGGTTAAGTAACTACATCCCACAGTTGCAGTTATAGTATCAATCTTCAGAAATTATGAATGTAGGGTACAGTCATCTATCTCAATGAGGAACTCAAATAGTTCCATAGATTTATGACCATCCGTCAGATAGGCTTGGTCTCATATACAGTTGATTATTATCATATGCAGAGATCTCTCGTCAGATAGGCTTGATCTCAGTCTTCGATTCAGTTGAGTATTCCTATTATCATATCCAGAGATCTCCCGATAGATAGGCTTGATCTCAATCTCATATTCAATTGAGTATTCTTGTTATCATATTCGGAGATCTCCCGATAGATAGGCTTGATCTCAGTCTCAGATTTAGTTGAGTATTCTTGTTATCATATCAAGAGATATCCCGATAGATAGGCTTGATATCAGTCTCAGATTCTATTGAGTATTCCTATTGTCAGATTCGTAGATGATTATTTTCTTATCAGTAATAATAGATCTCGGAATCATCCGTTAGAGAGGTTGATCTCCAATTCCGTCAGTCGAGAGGAGTGAGCTTAGAATTTAGTCATTGATGTGAATATATCCAATTAATCAGTTATCAATATTAGATGATTCAGTGATTCAGTATCTCAGTGTAAGTAGTGAGTTCAGATGATAGTAAATCGGTATTCCAGTTTCAGTCCCAAAGCTCTAAAAAACACCGACAAAGGGGTCATTTAAAAAGTCCACCCCCATGGTCTTAGTCACTTCATCATAAATGACATCGATCATCAAAACAAATTGCAAATCCATAGGTTGTTTCATGGACTTGAACATATTGAAAGACACCTGCTTATTGTTTACTCAAAACATTATTTCACCACACTCCACATTAAAAAATACATATTTTGGTAGCCAAGAATAGTGTATAAAGAATAATAAGGTCCTTATGATCAATTCACAATCAATAATGACATTGTCATCCAAAAAAATAAAGTGGTACTCCTTCACAAGTACGTCATACGACACACTCACAGGATTTTTGGTAGCTTGATCAGCCGTTAAAAGCTTTATTGTAGTTAGATTGGTGGCACCCAAACCTCGCTTTTGAAATAGGACAGATGTCATCAAAGTAATACTTTCATATGATCACACAATGCTTTTCTAAATTTATACACCCCAATATTGCAAGGAATGGTTAATGCACCTTGATCTTCCGTCTTTACAACCATTGTGCGAGATATTATGGCACTACAATTATGTGTCAACTCAATAGTTTCAAAAACTATGATTTATTTCTTTGTGACCAAGTCTTTCATGAATTTACCATACATGGTCATCTCTAATAAAGCTTTCAACAATGGTATATTCATCGATGAATTTCTTGAATGTGGTATCGTGTCCTTCTTCTTGGGCCTTTACTGAAATGGATGAGGAATTTTGATTTTTAACATTGAGACAATTGAAATTTTTTGAGTTCTGGAGCATTACAATCAATCACTTGTGGTGCTTATTCACTTTCAATCTTTTCTTCCACTACCCTTGGATTTTCAACAGTTGGCAGTTATGATTAATAACCACATAATTTGACTTTTCTAGCAATTTTCTCTTTTGGTTGGCTTATTCATCACTTATTACTTCACTAGAGTCTTCATCAAGTTTAAAACATCTTTACTAAGAGTTCGACCACTCCTAGTGACAATATCCATGATGTGAGTATAATTTTTTGGATTATCTACCATGTTACTAGGTAATCCACCTTTGCCTTACATTGTGATGAGATGAGATTTAGCCCATTGAATTTTAAGTTGGTTGATAAAGGTTGAATGAGAGGTAACCATTTTACTGAGTTGTGATAAATCATTCTTCATCTCTCTAAATATCCTATAACTCTCATCAACACCCATAATGAATGGAGAAAGGAGATCTTCACTCTTAAACTTTTCTTGATCAATGGAGCTTGTCTCTTTACCCATGGCATGATCAGGAGTATGAAAATACCGATCATGGTCTCTATACTTATTCCTTTAATTGTTCTCTCTATCATTGTCCGTATCACTCTAATATATATCACAGTTATCATCCTTCCATTGATAGTCTTTCCATTTACGGTCTTCCATTCGTGGTCCCTTTTCTTCCAATCTTGATTTCCATTTTGCCTTTGATAGTTAGGGTGGTACCCCCACCATTTGGTTCAAAATAAACTGAATTCCCTCATCAAGAGATTCTATATCATCATTATCTTAATTTTAAACACTCTTAGATGCAACCACATTGACTGCCCTTAGAGGAGCCCATATTATATGTTTGGTGAGAAGATCTAATAGAGTCATCACTTTAGCCTTATTCTAATTTCTCTTCTCATCCTTTTCCCTTTCTTATTGACATACAAAAGATAGGGAGGCATCCCCCATGGACCCCTCGATATCTCTTTTATGCCATCTTGGACTTTGCTTGCTCACTTGATCAAGTAAATCCGTCGCAACACCATAAGATAATTTTATAATAGAACCTTCGATGGCAATATCAACTATAATCTTATTCAATTCTTCCAATGCCCTATAAAAGATTTGGAAAATCTCTATGTCCAAGACCTCATGATGTTAGCATTACAATACCTTTTTGTTAAATCGTTGCCAAGCCTCATAGAATGGTTCACTATTAAATTGACAAAAGTTAATAGTTTAAACCCTTAGATTTAATATCTATGATAGAAGAACAAAATGATCCAAGAATTCTTATGTTAAATCAACCAATGAAGTGATAGATTTAACTAAAGAAGAATGAAAAGTGTGTTTCACTCCCCGGAAACGACGCCAAAATTTGATGACGCTCAAATTACACCTCGACTGTTTAAATGATCATCATCAATATAATTAACCTAACAAGATTTGGGGTCGAATCCTCAAGGAATGAGAATACAGAATTCAATCTCAAGTGTTATGAGTGACTAAAAATTGGGTTGTTATGCAATATCAATCAAACAAGAAAGTGAAATGGGGGATTTGTTCTTAACACTTTATAGTTAAGACTTTTATCGTATTAGGAATACAAATTCAAAGCTAAAATGATCAGAGTTGAAACCAAATGTAGAGTGAAACTTGGGTTTATGCTATTTTAAGTGTAGGTTCATGCATGGGTAATTTAAAAATTGTCTAGATTTTTCAAAGAGTCATGGATAGGCTAGACTACATATATTTAGTGTCAATTTGTCAATCAAATAAAAAAATATAATAAATGTGTTCTCTTGAACACCTCACAATTATTTCTATTTGAGCAATCTATAACCTCAATTAGTATTCTTAAGTGTAAGAGATATTATTAAATGATGTCAATAAAGCAATTAGTCACTCTCATTCCTTACCCTCATCCCCTTCATCAAGGATGATAAGGGTTCAATGGAAAACTAAAGTTTGCAACCTCTATTATCAATTAAAACATGTAATGGAATTGAAATCCATGTCGATTAGGTTATTAGAGAGACAAATCGACAATAATCATTCAATAATAACAACTCATTCAATAACTCCAAGAAAAGAAATAACTACTTATAGAGAGAGACAAAAGAAATTTACCAAAATTCCTAGCCCATTTTTGCATTGAATAAAATATTAATACCATAATAGAGATCCAAATTAAATAAAACATAAGAAAAACTAATTAGTTTCACAACTGAGATTTCACTATAAGTTTTCAATCATAAAAACGTACAAAGTAAAGGTCTAGAGTTGAAAAAGCCCCTTTTAAGTCACAAGTTCACATTTTGCAAAATTTATGAAACCGCTACCAGATTGGACACCTATTGGAACAGGTACCACCGTAGGTGAGGGACACGTAGGCATCGATCACCTTCATAGTTTCTACTAAATGATTAATTTAATCCACCTATATGCATAGGTTTAGGCATGTGTGCGTAGGTGTTTTAGAATTTGCCCAAATATTTTTTAATCTCCTTTTCTGCACTTCTTGTACAATAATTGACTCGTATGGCTACTAGCTCAACAAAATTTTTAATCCCTATCTACCCAAATAAGAATTATAAAATGAGAATTAGCTCGAACAAATGGATAAACATGATAACTCAAGATTAAAAAGTGCCAACAAGTCATTAATTCGTCAACTTATCACCTATTGATATTCATAATTTAGGATGCTAAACTATTAGTACATTTAATTCAATAAAAAGGCATGTATTGATATGACTGTTAATTAATCTACTTCTAATGTCCCTACATCTTTCTTTATTATGCTTCTCAAAACATCTGCATTCCATTATGAATTTACATGTGATGCGCAATTCAGAAGTATATATAGCTCGTTATACGTTATTTCTAATGCTTTTATATCAGTTGCTGAATAATAAAAATCTTTGTGTTTGGATCAAGTACCTCTTTAAAGGTATTCACCAAAATCTTATTGGTATTATGAAAGTGTGGGAAATCATGAAGCATCTACTTGAACCTCTCTCGGGATTGATATAGGTCTCTTACTATCCTTTTGTCCGAAGCTTAATATTTGATTCCTCTATTTTGTAGTCTTTTTAAATGGAAGGAAGTGGATCAAAAACTTCTTGGAAAAATCATCCTAATTGATTATGGAATTATCTAGTTATGCCTTCAACAACCTCTTTCGTTCCCCTAATAGGGAAAAAGGAAAAAGTGTGACTCTCACATAGTCAGATAAGACTCCTTCAATAATATATGTGTAACTAATCTCAAGAATATTTTGCATAAGCTGCTAGGGATTCTTAAGGATAGACTAGTAAAATGCCCATTGGTGTAAAATAGATTTACCATATTCTATTTAAGATTAAATTGACTCTCTAAAAACTAGAAGTGAACTACTCTAACTGTTGTTTTTAAAGGAACAATGTCTTCCTATTTATCAT
The DNA here is from genome assembly GCA_030864225.1 of Capsicum baccatum var. pendulum. Taxonomy (NCBI): domain Eukaryota; kingdom Viridiplantae; phylum Streptophyta; class Magnoliopsida; order Solanales; family Solanaceae; genus Capsicum; species Capsicum baccatum. The sequence continues at coordinate 148,793,044 of CM061560.1, forward strand.
GGTGAATAAAATATTAAAGATCAATTGCTCTTCTGTCACGACCCAATTTCTGGGGTCATGATGGAGCCTACTATAACCCACCAATAGGCAAGCCAAATCCGTAGTCTGAAATGTCCAGTAACACACTACCAAATAAAATAAGGAAAGAATGTGAAATAAATGTAACAAAGGATTTAATACATAGACAAATTCCAAAACCTGGTGGTATCAGTACAAGAGCCTCTAATATAACAACATTACAAAAATGGAATAGAAAAAATAGATTATACTAATACAACGTATCTCTGAATAAAACATAGATACAAATCTAGTACATAAGAGGAAGGTAAGAAATAATCTAAGCACCCGGAGCTCACTCTTAGTCTTCGAACCATGGCTGCTCCACACAATCCACACATCAATGGCGATAACCCATACTATTATTTGTTGGCTGCACAAGTGTAGTATGAGTACCAAATAAATAGTACTTAATATTAAACTATGAATTGAGCTCCAAAGATAAAGCAGATATATATAGCATATAAACAGAATGGAAACTACACCCACATATCTAACATCTATATAATACAACGAATAAGTTAATAAGGATAAAATATCCTATTATGTCCAAGAGACTAACACATTAAGACTATGGAAGTAATAAGGATGAACTGTCCTATTCTAGTCATATTCATAGATCTCAACCCTATACCGTATATCATTGGCCAATATGCAAAGTAAGAGTTGAAGGAAGATGCATATAAATATACAACGCCAAGGAATAAGTATACAATATTAATAATTGAAGGAAGGGATATATGATAGTTCCATAACAACATATATCTAGGTATATATATATACATATAGATATAGTGTCAACTCAAAGCATAACCTAAATCATCTAGTCTTTACCTTTAAGGCCTCATTATATTTCTATTAGGATCTTGTACTATTATACTCAGAGTTTCTAACCCATATGTCTAAACATGAGATAAACATGCATAATAACGCAATCATAAGATATATAAGTCCAAAAACATACCTCAAATCTCGATACTGATCAATGACAAATCTGTCATAAACTAGACATAATAATTATTGTAACAATGATAATAATAATATCAACAGCAATGCGAGTAATCAGTTATTCTAGATAACCAAATATCTAGCCAAGCCTATGCATACCCCCATCACCCTAGGCTCGAAAGTTTCAATCAACATACAACAACACAAGGCATAGTTCTCACCCATATCTATCCAACCATCCCATATCAGCTGATAGGCATAGGTGCATACTGGTGATAGGAGATGTGCATGCAAGAATGAATGAAATAGAATCCACAATACCATAATCATCATCATCAGAACAATCATCATCATAATCAATTTCTAGCCTTGTTAGGTATATAATCATCACAATATCCCCCAACCTTGATGAGTATTAGTATTACCATAACAATATCCTCTGTCCTTATTATGTATCATCACATCATCATATTATCTTTCAGCCTTACCGGGTATCAACACCATTATCACAATATTCTCTGGTCTTATCGAGTATCATTACATCATGATAATATCCTCCGACCTTGCTGAGTATCAGTATCATCATCATAATATCCAAACCAACATCACATAATAGAGAGCAAGCCCACAAGGGCTAAAGTAAAGTGCAAGCCCATAAGGGCTAAAGTAAATAACAAGCCCCACGATGGCTAAAGTAAATAGATATGAAAAGAGAAGCAAGGTAGAGTATATTATCATAATTTATCATTCATCATCAATATCACATCCTTAGTTAGTGTATATAAAATAGGTGCACTGACTCAAGCCATGGCTAAAAAAGTTTAAATCTATAAATTTGTTTCTCGGAGTAAATTTCGGGACTAAATCTATATAAAAGTGTAGAAAAGGTTGGAGTATCCCACAACTAAAGTAAATAGAAGTGTCAAAACATTGATCGGAATATATCTTAGTCAAATTTGTAAAACATCACTATTAACCACTTTTACACACATAATTTACTCATTAAGCTTGGCGGTTATTACTATGAAGAAATCCATTTTAAAGGTAGGAAGTGGGACTTAGTCCTTAGTGACAACAAGAATATAATTATAATCAAATTAGAATCATATCAATCACAGATGCAATAATCATGAATGTTCCGAATCTATGAATGCCATCACCAGTATTCAAACTTTAGAATCATAAACTTAATACTGCATCTTCCTCCATCCCATATCAGAGAGATGTGTATATAAACATCTATATATATATTCATAAGTTACAACAGTATCCTTTATAAGGATCAATACCTCCCCGATATCTAACTCATATCATGAAACAACCTTTGGCTAAATATTGTGTCCGGGATGATCATAACATCATAATCACGACCTTGGCTTATATCAGTAATCATTAAATAAGATATTTTATATTTCTAAATCATAGCCTATCTATGAAGCATAACATATCTATAATCCATAAATCTCATTTGTAATCATCTCACATCTCAGAGATATCATATATCAATAAGCATCTCACATCAAGAAGGCATCTTCTATCTATAGGTCATACATCATGACTATTAAGAATACTATATCTATAAGCCAACCACCACATCTAAGAGGGATAACATCTTTATAGGCCAAATATAATGAGTAATAGGAAATATCATCTCTTTAGTCAAAATATCATAACTAAGAGTAATTATCATCTCTATATGTCAATTATAATAACTTAAAGGAAATGGCAATTCTAAAGGATCAATGTTATTTCTATAAGGAAATCATGGCCATAAGCCATTTAATCATTATTTTTGGTAAATAATATCATAATTCACCAATCCAAAAATTATTCTTATTATAAAGGCCCAACAGTCTCAACTAAGCCTAGCACCCGCAACTAAATCCGAAGTCTAACACAAGTATTGGCCTAGTGAGCCGGACAATCCCACTTCTAATCCTTAATTTCTATATCATGGCAAGATATACCTCAAACTTGACTAAGGTATATAGTTTAACTTCTAGATGTCAAGCAAGCTATAACCAATCCTAAGAAGGAAGTCTACCTAGAAACATGGGCATTCAAGCCACTCTACCAATATTACAATTTCAAGACCACTAGACTAGCCCAACCAAGGTTATTCATAATAACCCATGATTCCTACACTTAAAGCAAATCTCAATCCTAGTGTTATATCATGTCCATGCTACAAATTAGCACACTTCCTTGGAGAAGACAATAGGGTATCAAAAGTGTCATTAACATACCCTCTTACAGGTACAAAACCCTCATCTAATCCCCAAACATCAATAATCAAGGCTAAGTTATTCTAATCATAATCAAGCCTAACATTCACTTTCACACACCATCTACGGATAAGAGTCTATCGAAGCCTACCACAAATCCAAACCACATAATCTCATATCATCACCAATATCTATCTTCACTTCAAAATCTAAAAAATACCATCACTCTATAAAAATCATAATCTACTTATCAATAAAAGTCTAATGATACCCATATTGCACCATTATGCTTCGGGTCTAAAAATGACACCAAAACTCCAAGTAGGTCTCACTATTGGAAAACACGTTTCTGAGGTCAACCGAACACTTGTAAATCAACAAGGAATCATAACACTCAAGAAATTGGTGCAAACTAAGAAATGGGCTAAAATCAAGCGTTAAGTAAATTTGGGGTTTTTAGTGAAGAAAAAAGAAATTCCCCAAGGAATTAATGAAATAGTACCTTCATTCAGATGATAATCATGATGAAGGATGTTAGTCAATCTCCCAAGTCACCCACAATGATAAATTTTGAGTTACCATACTTATTTTAGGGTTTTGGATCTTAAGGGTGGACAAAAAATTACCTAAATTGCGAACATGGGGTCTATTTATTACCCCAGGCAAAGAGATGCAACAATCGTGCTTTGTCATAACCCAAACCAGGGCCTGGCCATGACGGGTATATCAAGTCCAACAAGGATTGGAGACCACCCCCTTGCATAGTAAAATGAAACTCAATTCAAGTATAGCAACAATACTTCAAACATATCACAAGATGAATAAGTATGAATAAAAAGATGTCTAAGAATTCAACAGCCAATTCCAAATCCACAGTAATCCACAAAACCTCTAACCGAAAATAAATCAATTTAAGTCGGGACATGCCCCCAAAGATAACGAAAGATAGATGAAAAAAGTATATGACATGAGGAAACCAAATCATGAAATACAGTCTTCCAAATATGAAATCTCACCACATCAATTTTACTCATAAGCTATCCCATGATCACCTACTACTGCATTGGAAAAGTAGAAGTATTTTTTATTCATGCATCCCATGGGGATACCGCATTCCAAGGTGGTTAGTGGGATGATCACTAAAATGTTATTCAAGAAATAGGGATAAAATAATGCCATGATCAATATTTTTAAATCATTCAAAGCCAATGCACATAATCATATATATAAAAGCATGTCATGCAGGGAAAGGGAATAAGCCTTAAAAGGAAGTAAAACTTTATTCTAGACTATTTAGGCTCAACTGTCATAACAGGAACCCATGAGCTATATTAGTTTAGCTCTCCCTACTAAATGTACCCCATTGTGTGTTTGACGCATGTACCAAAGATGTCAAGGATGACTAGGGAAATCCCCGACCCAATGTTAATCCAAGATACAAATATATCAATAGTGTGAACTACACACATAGTCATCAAGACCGACCGTCGTGTTGGCAAACATGAGTTTCTAGTACATGTTATTCAAGACCCACACCTTCACAGCTTAGCTACATAACCCCCACTATGCCAAAATTAAAACAAGTTTCACATACCCATTTCACTTACACATGAATCACACATTAAGGTGCCTCATGGGTCTCGACATACCCAACAATTGAAAGTTTATAAATATGCCATTACAATTAAACTAACTTGAGGGAATGCCTCAACCCTCTTAGTTTATTAAATCAAGTTGTGGGAATGTGTCAACCTCCTTTAGTTATCAAATCAAATTGGAGGAATGCCTCGACCACCATTATTCATTAAATCAAACATTTCCAATAAGGCTTTCAAAACCATGTTCATTGTTTAACCATTTATGTAATGAAATAGTATAGGTGAGTAAGTAAAACAAAGTGACAAATGATATTGCAAAACCAATTTCGCGAGTGGGTTAAAGGAACACAATTATCAAAGTCCAATTTAAATCAAAGGCATTAATTTAGGGGAATACCTTGACCCCATTCCAATTCCCACACCCATGCACCTAATTAGTTAAATACATGAAACAAAGCATGAACAGTTATATTAAAACTATGGGAAATCAATTCAAGATACGTTCATTCTAGAACCCTCAAACCCATATTCACAAACCATAATTTAATCATATTGGTACAATTATAAACATATGCTTTTGAGTAAATAATAATGGGGGAAGATAAACATGTCATAGATACATGATATTTAGAAATCAATTAAGAGGTGGGACCCAGCGGATGAATGTATGATGAAATCTTTATGCTTTTTTAGGGTTTTATGATTTAGAGTGTAATTGGTGAATTTTTATCTCTTAAAACTAAAAGGAATAGGCTATATAATTCTTAAGGGTCATACATAGGTGAAAATACCCTGACATCCTGCATCCCAAGTAAATAAAAAAACTACATTGATTTAAAACATCTGCGTAGAATGTTGCTAATCGGGGAGGTTATCATCTATGCCACGTAGTTATCATGGAGATTATTCTCCGTGATATGCTACTTATTATGGAGGAATATCCTTCATGAAACAATGGTATCATGGAGTCATACAGCCTTGGATTTCCAAAATAGCGCCAAACCCATTTCAAAATTTCCAAAACTCTTTTGAGATACCCCATTAACATACCTAAAGATAAATCAATTCAAAAATTGATGTTTTGAATATGAGAAAGCTAAAAATAAAATGATCAAAATTTTAAGGGTGTTACATTATCCCCCTTAGGATCATTCATCCCCAAATGATAAGTTAGGAAACTTATGGCATGATAAATAGGAAGAATGTAGCTAAAGGAAAGCGAAACCCATACCTTAAGCACTGATATTCCGACTTTTGACAAAATATTTTAGGCCTATTCCTTTTGATTATTTTGTGTTTTCAAGCAATCATGGTTGTATTTAACATGGTATTTTAGTGTTTTCAAGGTAAGGACTGAGTGTGAAGGATAACTTGGACAATCTGAGAAGAACAAAGGTAAATTGAGCAATGATGGCTCTGGCAATGGGCCATCGACCTTGCGACGATCCATCCATCTAAACTATCAACAAAGCAAAAGGCATAGACTCTGGACGACCTGCGATGATCCAGGCGATAGACCTTTGACCCTGCAATGAACCGTCCGTGTGAACCATCACCATAACATAGAATGCATCATCAATGGAATTTGTATGATGATACAGGCTACAAACTATCGACCTTGCAATGGGACGTCACACTACCTATCATCACCTAGAAGTAGAACACAGAGTCACTGGACACCCCGCGATGATGAAGTCAATGGAACGTCGTACTTGCGATGGACCGTCGCTTGACCCATCGCCCAAAAGCATAATATAGAGTCACTGGACGCCCTACAATAATGCAGGCGATGAGCCATCGGACTTGTGATGGACCGTCGCTTGACCCATCGACTGAAATGCGAAGAATCTGAGTTTGAATTTTAAAACCCCCAGTTCTGGAATCACATTAATACCAAGTATTAGGGTTTATTCCATATCTTTTGTATTTAGTTTCATACTTTCTCTTCTATTGAGAGCTTTATACTACTTTTCATTGAGATTTGAATCTAGAGATTAAGACGTGATTATTAGTTTTCATATTTTCCATCAAAGATCGAGAAGAATAATATTGTGACTTCTGTAAGTACTCTTCTGAAGTTATTTATGAACACAATATAACTTTGATTTCTGACATGGAGATGAGTAGATAAACTCCCATAACTAGGATTATGGGAGCCTTGATGTAGAGAACTATTTTGGTGTTGTAAATGGGTTTATTTTCTAATATCTATCAAAATTGCATGAATCTTTCTTCATTTTAATGACATATGTTGGTTGTAAACTTGAGAAGTGAGCCCATGAACTCCACTTGTCTAACAAGAAAGTGGATGTTGGGAAAAGAAGTGATTCACATGAGCTTCATAGGTTTACCCTTTGGGTTAATGGGTTAATGCCTTAGCAGGATCAACCCTCGTGAAAGTATTATTGAATAATGCATGAATTCTTTAAGTTCGAGAGAAGTAAAGGGTGAAATATTGATTAGGTTGAGAAACACATGGGTAATCTTTAGAAAATCAATAATTCCTGCAATTGGATACATAAGTTAGAAGTCGAACACAAACTCACAACTGATTGTTTGAACATCTTGTTGAGAATTACTCTAGTTAATTTATTCTCATTGGAATTACATCTAAATTTACTCTCAGTAGCTGGGATTTTGTGTAACATCAATGCGAAAGAACATTGTTAACATTTCCAAACCCCATTTATTTTAGACCCTTGGATAAACAAACTAATAACAGTCACAATACTTAGTGAACATGGTATTCCCTATGGGATTCGATACCCAACCCAGTTGGGTTCTATATTTGACAGTGACCGCTTACTCTATCATAAGAGATTTTTAATTTAGGCGTATTAAATTTTGGCACCGTTGCTTGGGAATACAGTTTCCAATTAAGTTTGTGTTTGTTAATTGACCTTTGGCCAAGTTTTCCAAATTTTAATAGTGTTGTTGTTTTTGTTTTTGCAGGGGTGTTGTTGTGTATACCAAGTACACGGAGGTTGGGTACACCATTTTTACCAATACATTCGGAACCCCTACTTATTGGAAGGATGGCCGAACACCAAGATGCTAAGAGACTTGCCACTTTTGCTAGAGCTCAACTAAATCAGCAGAATGATGGCCAGCAGGCACGTTATCCTAAACCTAATGATGATGATTTAGGGGATGATGACTTGTTAGACCCTGCTAATTAAAGGCGTGCAGAGAATGTTGCTGCACCAAGGAACTAAAATATGAACAGAAACCGTCCTTTCAGGGTAAGACTTGATCATCAATCTATTTAATTAGATATTAATGATGATGAAGAAGGAATGGATGAAGATGGTTCCATTGGAGCTATCATTCCTATACCTCTATCTCCAGGAGAAAGTTCAATATTACCAGTAAAATAATCCAACTCCTTCACCTGAAGCAGTTGTTTTATGGACTCCCAGGAGATGATCCAAATATGCATTTAGTGAATTTTATCACTATTTGTAGGTCCTTTGATAACTTGGGAGTGGTATAGAATGTCATCTGCCTGCATTTATTTGCATTGTCTCTGTATGGAGAGGCAACATTATGGCTTAATAAGCAGACGCCAGATTTGATAACCAACTAGAGGTAATTCAAAGAGGCTTTCCTAAAACAGTTCTTTCCTCCTTCCAGAAGGGTACAATTAAGGGATGAGATCAGCAACTTTAGGCATCTCATAGCCAAAGCCCTTTATGAGACATGGGAGAGGTTCAAAAAGAAGCTAACGCAGTGTCAAAACTATAATATGACAAATATTTATCTGATGGAGACTCTTTATTAGGATTTAAACTCTATTATGAAGCCAGTTATTGATAATGTTGCAGGGGTATCATTTGTGGATCTAACTTTTCAAGAGGCCTCAGAGATGCTAGATCAGATGACCAAACAAAGTAGAACTTGGCATACTAGGGATTTTGTAGTAGCAAGCCCTATTGTGTCTTTTAGCATGACTGCAGAACAACATAAGAAAGAGAAAGAATGTGATCAAGACATGTCATACTTGAAGAGGTAGATGGATCTGTTGACCAAGCATCAATTATCTGCAAAGACTGAAAAAGTGAAGCTTGTTGCAACTAAAGGTAGAGATGATTTTGATTTGAAAAAAGAGGTTAACTATTTGAATACTCAGAGAGGTTTTGAGGTAATAGCCAAGTAAATCAAGGTCGGAAATACTACAACAAGGCTGGTTATAAGGATACAGAGAAAGGAAATTAGAAAAGTAATAATGATAGAAGTGGACTATATGTACCTCCCAGAAGAAGAGATAATGCTACAGCTAGCTCTAGCAAGATGTCCATGGAGGAAATGATGGAGAAATTATTAAAGGGAGTTGAAGCTACTAACTCTGGAGTGGCTACCATGAAGAGCGATTTATCTTCTATGATTCAATTGGTAAAATCATACTCTACCTCTATCAAGCAGTTGGAGCAACAAATGAACCAGCTCTCGGTAGCTTTAAATTAGAGGAATAATGGAACATTGCCAAGTGAAACCATTTAGAACTCGAGAAATGATGGCTCTTGTATAGCTATCACTACTAGAAGTGGTAAGGTATTCGCAAGCCCTCCTGTGGGTAAGCCTTCGATTGATATTGTAGCCGATGATATTGAAGAAGCAGAGATTTATCATCCGGTGGAATCTAGAAAATCAGATGAGGTTATTGATGACACATCATCCGACAGTCAGCAGGTTGATGAGTTGGAGAAAAATAAGGGAAAGGAGGCAGAAGTGGTGGTCACCACTATTCCAAAGCCACCTCCTATATTTCCTCATCTATTAAAGAAAAATGGCGATGATATAAAGTTCAACAAATTCATGGCTATGCTAAAGCAGTTGATGATTAATCTACCACAGGTGGAGGCATTAGAGAAAATTCCCGAGTATGCAAAGTTCATGAAAGACCACATAACAAAGAAGCACCCGATAAGTTTTGAGCTGATGGATAATTTTTATTATTTTGGTACTATTTCCACAAGGTCTCTGGTTAAATAAAAAGGTGGATCCAAGAGAATTTACAATCCCATGTACTATGATGCCTCTTGACTTTGTTAAAGCTCGTATGACTTAGGAGCTAGCATCAATATGATGCCGCTAGCTGTATACAAAAAGTTGGGTTTGAGAGACCCCACACCTACTAACATACGACTAGTGATGGCGGATTGCTCGATAAAATGACCTGTTGGTATTTTGTATAATGTGTTGGTGAAGGTTTCTTGTTTCATATTCCCTGTGGATTTTATTATTCTGGATTACGATGTGGATTTCAAGGTGCCCATAATCTTGGGTCGACCTTTCCTCGCAACCAAAAGTGTTTTGATTGATTTGTGGGCTAATGAGCTCTTATTTAGGATGAATTATAGAGTGGTACAATTTGATGTGTCCCAATCAATAAACCAGCAGAAAGAAATGAGTGTGTTTTCCATTGCAGATATCTATTATGAGGAGGAGTAGCAAGTGCCGATAGAAAAGAAATTTGTTGTTGAAACCTTGGTTCCAGTGTTGATGAATTTTGATCAGGATGGTATAGAAGATTAAAAAGAGACTATTTGTTCCTTAAAGGGCATAGGTTTTTACTTATATGCCCCTAAGAAATTGGACTTGGACATAGAAAATTGTCCTAGTCCAGCTGCTAAGACCTTTATAGAAGAACCACCTATCTTGGAGCTGAAAGAATTACCTATTCATTTGAGGTATATGTTCCTGGATAGTGGGAATACACTACTTATTATTATTAAGGCTGACCTGGGTAAGCAGAGGTGGAAGCACTTATTTCTGGGTCTCAAAGATACAAAAGAGCAATAGGCTGGTGTAACACCCGTACTTTTTCTTAGCTTAAAATTTATCTCAAGGATGTTAGAACTTGCTTCGAAATAAGAATTCATCTTATACACGTGTTATTTCCATAATTTTCACTTCCTATCACATGGGAAATTAAGTAAGCTTCCCATCGATGTATAATTTACCCAAATCCAACATCCGGGCGAAGAGTTAGAGCTTTTTTAGTGAGACAATGTTTGAATTGAGCCTTCAGCGCGTCGAGGAGATAGCTCAAATGGCAATTATCAAATTCCAGTGTTACTCTATGATACTGGTGCTTCACACCAAACTTCCAGGTTATAGACAAGGTGGAAACATGATAGCTCCATGTCGTGCCACCATGCAGTTTCCCAATTGTCAATTTCCAGTGAAATGGTACAATAGTGTTGTGTCGCGCCAAGGGCCCAACACGGGAAATTTCACTAAAAATTTAATCACGTGTCCAGGGTTAAAAGGGTCAACTTCCTACCCCCTATATAATCCCTTTAACATGTGATTCAGCCCCTTTTCACCCAAAACATATTAGTTTCTCTCAAAAACAAACTAGGGTTTCTATTGGGGATTTAAATTCAGGAAGGTTTCACCATCAATCATCACGAAATCAGGATCTAAGCTATGCATAGTATTCATTCATGGACTCTTTTCATCCATGAAGTCCAAGAATCCCTTTTCTAAACTCAAGTTATGGATTTTTTTATATGTTTTCATGTTTTGGATGCTCATGTTCATGTTTGATAGATGTGAAATTGGATTCTATTCCATGATTATTGATAGTTTCTATGTGGGTTTAATTACTATAGCCATAGATTCATGCAACCCTAAGATTTAAACCCTTAAATGATGAAATTAGAATTGAATAATGATGTTTACATGTACCATGCCTGTCATATGTTTGATTAAATGCGTAGATGAGGGAATATTTTCTAACTAGCATGATATCATGAAAATCCTCATAAATATAAAAGCTTATGCCTATTAGACATTTGATGAAATGCTTCAATAAACGTATTGTGGTGATTATCATGTATTCAAGAATATCAAGTCACGTTAGTTTCCTTCCATCGAGTCCTGGGGGTACTTATACACGAAATATTAGCTGTGTGCCTAGATCCATGTCATGTTTTCACGATACTCTCAGTGAAGCTATGAACTCTTAGACTTCAGATAGTCTTATGACTAAGGAAAAATCTCCATGATCTCATGACTTAGTCAGTTGTCAGATATCAATAGTATTCCGTTAGCCACAGAAATTCAGTAACTCAGTCCATGCTTAGTTTAGTTCAGTAAATCATGTTTAGTGTCCATTCAGATGGGAGTAGGAATTAGCACCGAGTGAACCCAAGGATGGGGACTCACCTTTTATTTGAGGGCGTGATTCCTAGAAGCAATCCTTGCATTCTAGAACTATGCAGCCAGCATAGGTTGAGACATCGTAGCCTACTATATGAGGGTAGATGAGGTGGATTAACCTATTATGTGAGGGTTCCCACTGTTCTCACTAGAGTTACCTGGTATATGAGGGTTACTTGCATGTTTTCCTTATCAGTGGTGCGGTATTAACACCCTTCCAATAAGGGCATAGATTGGACCCCAGCTTATATATTATAGGACCTTTGGGTCATATCAGTTAGATACTGCATCCCACAGTTTCATGTTACAGAATCAGGACTGTCAGATATTGTCAATCAGTCTCAGTAATAGAACTCAGATAGTTCTTCAAATTTTAGGACTGTCAGATACAGTCAACTCAGATATAGTATGAAACTCAGATACTTCCATTAAATTTAGAACTATCAGCAACAGTCACCTATGTTATCAGTTTTACACAAATACAGTCACCTATGTTATCAGCATTATTCAGATATAGTCCTTTATGTTATCATTCATATCAGTTGCTATCATGTCACGTTATCAGTATACGAACTGAAAAATCATGAAATCACATTGTCAGTTATAGTTATGTATTTATATATGCATTCTCGCATTTATTTTAGATAGTAATCTAGCATTATTCATCCATGTTAACCCTTGCATTAGCCTACCTCACATGTATACTCAGTACATTCCATTGTACTTATGTATTTTCACTATGGTGATTTCTTTTTATGTTACAACATACGTTCAGAGACACGAGTTTTAGATTAACAGTAGGTTCCATTCTCAGCAATCAGAATACAAATGAGTCCTCATCCTTTGAGGACATGATTATTTCTCCACTATTTCATTGATTAGTTATTAGTTGGATTTAGTTGGGGACATGTACCATCAACTCCTTATTCAGATTATTCAAACAGTAGAGACTTTCAGACTAGATGTAGACTATTATGTTTCAAACTTCAGTGTTTACATTTTTGTTTTTGGTATTGTATTACCCCATAGATGTTATCTCATCCATGTTATGTTCAGTATTGAAACTTATGGCCTTTCAGTGCATGTTTCTATATTATTCAGTATTTTATCCAGTTTATAGGTACAAATATCAGTAATAGGTTAGCTTCTGGTCCTTCGAGGTCATAAGCACTGTGTAGCATTTTGATTCAGCAAATCAGGACATTACAGCTGGACTATTGCTGATATTATTGGCATTCCTCCTAGAATCTGTACTCATAAGATACAATTTAAGGATAAATGTACTCCTACAATTTATCATCAACGCCGACTTAACCCACTAATGCAAGAGGTTGTTAAGAAGGAAATTATTAAGTGGCTAGATACATGAGTGGTTTATCATATTTTCGACAGTAAATAGGTAAGCCCGGTTCAATGTGTGCCCAAGAAAGGGGGCATGACTGTTGTTGCAAATGAAAAGAACAAGTTGATTCCTCTCAGGCCTGTGACTAGTTGGAGAGTTTACTTGGACTACCACAAACTAAACTCATGGACTTTAATGTACCACTTCCCAATGCCTTTCATGGATCAAATGCTTGATCTATTGGCAGGAAAGGGGTGGTATTACTTCTTGGATGGATATTCTGGCTACAATCAAATTTTTATTGCTCCTAAAGATCAGGAGAAGACAACATTCATATGTCTGTATGGCACTTTTGCATTCAAGAAGATGCCATTTGGGTTAAGTAATGCACCTGCTACCTTCCAAATATGTATGATATCTATTTTCTCGAATATGGTTGAGGACACCTTGGAGGTGTTCATGGATGATTTTTTTGTGGTGGGAGATTTATTTGGGTTATGTCTGGTGAACTAGAGTAAGGCTTGAAAAGGTGTGTGGAATTCAATCTTGTGCTTAATTGGGAGAAATGCCACTTCATAGTGAAGAAGGGCATTGTTCTCAGGTACAAAATTTTAGCGAAAGAGATAGAGGTCAATTGAGCCAAGGTAGAGGATATTGAGAAGCTACTACCTCCCATCTCAGTGAAAGGGGTGCATAGTTTCCTTGGACATGCTAGATTTTACTGAAGGTTTATGCAAGACTTCTCTAAAATTGCAAATCCACTTTGTAAACTTTTAAAGAAGGAGACGAAGTTTTTCTTTGATGCTGATTGCATTAAGGAATTTGAATGCCTTAAGAGGAGGCTAGTTGAGGCCCCTATCATTGTTCCACCGAACTGGTCAAAACCATTTGAGATAATGTGTGATGCAAGCAGTGTTTCCACTATGGACATCAAAAGATGCCTTGGACTCCTGAGTCATAGTAAGAACATTGATACGATCCCTTCTATTTTTGAAACTAGAGGTAGTAGCCAATACTCTATTTACCAAGCGGCAACCCTTATAGGACATCCCTATCACACGAGATCCTACTGGCCATAACCAAAACACTAATTCCTTCCTTCTCCCAATAACCATGGTACTGCCGACCATAAAATCTATACAGAAAATTGGATGATGAGGATTGGTCTCCACTAGGAAAACCAAATGATGCTGCCCCTGACCATGTTTGTTCCCCATGAGTAATACTAGATCCATCCATGTTGTTGTTGAGTAAATCAGGTAAGTTTTCACGACTTTAAATTTTTGAGAAGACATGATCCAAAGAGTTAACCAAGAAAGATTCAGAGAAGAGTTCAAGACCTTAGACTTCATTGCCCAAAATTAGAATAACCAAGAAAGTGAAACATCCAATATGCCTCGTAGTCTCCTTATTATAAGTGTAGTGCACGACACACCCATTAGGAAGTCTCTACTATACACGGCTTTGTGGCCACCCCATGACACCAAAACCTAAGGCTCTAATAACATGTTAACACGACCCGAACCAGGACCTTGTCATAATAGGCAATCTCAAGACCAACTAGGATCGAGAAGATCCTCCGTTTTGCAACCTAACCACGAAATTAATACCTTGAATCAGCCAAAATCCAAAAATATAAAAAGATAGTGTATCCAACCATGTGGTGTATTTGGGAATAGTCTATATCCAAGATCAACCCAACCAAGTCCAACCACCCAATAACCTAACAAACCAATGCAGATACCATAAAACAATACCATGATAATATGTTAATGTATGTATATACATATAACAAAAAGATCCATATCATACCCAAGTCCACAGTAGTCCATATAAAGCCTTTAGTCTAACCAAAGAGTACTTAGCCAGGACAGGCCCCCAACCATAGCCAAAACTAAAGTTTATGAAAGACGAGAAATATGTAAAGTAAACCATGACATAAAATAGATGCATTATAAAATATGAAAGCTCACAACTTAAATCCAAAAATGACTATCCCCGAATACGATAGCTAAGTAGGAGAAGTAGAATGGTTGGTTCCTGCATAGCATGGATATACAACTACTCAAAGACGGCTTAGTAGGTGAAGATTAGCATGCACTCGAGATAAGAATAAGATAATGTCATTAACAAAGCCAAGTAAAACCACCCATAATGCATATAACCATATATATATATATATATATAACTATGCTACGAAAATAAATTGGGTTTAGCATGTATTTAAAACCTTTACCAGAGCTGTGTAGTTTTACCATCCCAATCCATCCATGGACTATATGGATTCAGCTTTCCCTGATAAAAGGTCCCCTGTGTGTGTAGCCACATGACCAGGTAAGAAAACCTAGGATGACTAGTACATTCCCCAAAATATAGTGTGACTTCAAGCACATGGTCACCAAGACCAACCTCACATTGGTAAATATAAGTTTCCAATTTTTGGTCCCCCCGAGACCTTAACCTTCCATGTCTTTACTACATAACCCACCATTATTTCCTAATTAAAACCATTACCAAGAAACCAACCAATCAATTAATAATTTATTAACAAAGGACATATAGCGGTGGTATCGTCATACCGACCATACTTGCAAGCGCTATCCATAGCCAACCATATATAGGTGTAAGGGTACTTTCTAGTGCCCTTTAATTTACCATATTAAAACACCTGGGGAATTCCATGTAACCCATAAGCATAAATATTTTCATAGCCACCAAGGCTTTACCATTTAATCGTTCAAAACTATGTACACTATTTATACCATTTAAAATTATTTCAAAATAATTTTAGACCATGCCCAACATTTAAAGCATATATATTATTTAAACAATTTAAAACATTCAAAATTATCCAAATCTATTTAAGGTTCCATTACCAAACAAAACCATGCAAGAGTTCCAATAAAAGTTCAATAGTAGAGTGAAAACATTTTATGCGGCACTTTATCAAACATGTTGAGGGTATACCTTTACCAATACCAAATACAATGGATAAACCATCATAATTAGGGTTATTCAAGATCAATTTTTAAACCATAATCAACCACTGACTACATATGCAAACCATTCCCAAAAATATGTAAAAACATAGTTTATACCAATATCAAACCCCATGCACCAAGACCATCAACATATATTTTGAAAACCACCATTAATGATCCATAAATAAATTTATAAAACATAATACATATGCCTTTAGTTTGAACTAACAAAGAGTGAAGGAGTACATGCCTTATACATGAATATTCACGGAAGAAATCTTGACCTTTGAGCCCTTTGAAGAACATATAAAGAGACCCTAGCCTTCAATTTTCCATAGTAAGTTTGAGAGAGTATTGGAAGTGTTTTAATCCTTTAATAAGTGTTATAGAAGGTGACCAAGGTTTATATATCGTAGGGATAAAAGGTTTTTGAAGTAGTAAATGTTAGGACTACCCTTGACTTAAAATTCAAAACAAGCCACATCCAGGGCTACGACTTTCCTATATGATCTGTATCCTAGGGTACGATTGGTACCCCAACTTGTACTTAAGACCATGCCATGACCCTACCTACTAGTTTTTATAAGACTCACACCTCCCTAATCATACCTTTTGGGTATGAATGGTACACTCAATTGTACCCACAACCATGCCATGTGCAGATTCTATAAGACCAAGATAATTGTGCACCATATGACTTACCTTACACCACTCATATAAACCTATACGATTTGTACCCTAATAAGTTTTATCTTTGGTAGTATCCAAGCCAACCATACTTTCTAGGGTATAAGTGAACCCTCAAGACATCCTACAAGTCATATTTAAGGGTACAAATGGTACCCTTGAATCGTATCAAGTCCAGTGAGTCAAAAATAAGAAATATTTCAAGGGTCAAAATCTTGAGGTATTATAAAGGATCTTTTAAAAGTTTCATGAGCCGAGGTTAAGTTCATCCTAGTTCGATGAAGATGTGTCATCACTTAAAGTAGATCTATTATTGGAACAACATGTAGAGAGATGTGACTAATTTTATGGATAAGTGCATGGTCTGTTAGCATGTCAAGGTTGAGCATTTGAGTCCCAGTGGGTTATATCTAGATATTGAGTTGTCCATGTGGAAATAGGAAGTGATGAAAATGGATTTTATTATTGGTCTTCCACAGTCTCGTAATCAGTTTGATTGCATTTGGGTCATTATGGATAGGATGACTAAGTTTATAAACTTTTTTGCCTATGAGGACTACCTACTCTAGAGATATTATGCCTAGTTTTTTATTCAGGATAGTGTCAAGTTGCATGGTGTTCCAGTTTCCTTCATTTTGTATAGATGTAAGCAATTTTCATATCAGTTTTGCCATTTATTAATGGAATTGTTTTTCCTGTGATTTTTTTGAATCATTCATGACTTGAATTAATTTTGAAACTAATTGGGTTCATGGGTATGAAAATTGGAATGGGGGTCATGAATTCCCCTGATTAAAAAAATTTGGAATAGAAATTGGTAATAACCTCAACCCTCCTTAAGATATTGGCTTTGAAACATGAGTATATGCATATTGTAATCACTTTTTGAACTATTGCATAATATAAAAGGTTAATGAAATATAATGGTTTTAAATTGAACCTTGGGGGTCATAGATTCTCCCATGTAAATAAATAATTAACACTAAACCTCAGGGGTCATGGATTCCTCCATGTGGAAGAATGATTGGAGCTTGTGGCATCGTGGATTCCCCCAAATGATTATAATTGGAATAGCATATTGATAATATCTTGCAAGCATAGTTGGTATAAAGATACCAATGGGTTATACCTTAATAAATAATTACTAGTTCAATGAATGGGGATGTGTAAATATTTTAATTGAACTTAAATGTGGTTGTGGAGCTAAGCCGTGAAAGTAGAGGTCCTGAGAGACTGATACTGGAAACCCATATTTTTCGGCATGAGGGTTGATCTTGATGACTGTTTGCTTATGTTACCCTTTATATATTTGTATCTTGTATAGGTGAAAGGTCATGGAATCCATAACCTTCATTGATACCCTGATTCATGTGGCAAACATGCATTGAACCCTTTTAGCAGGGTGAGAGTTGGACGCATATAGCCCATGGGTATAGATGAAGGTTTAAGCTATATAGTCCAGGTTAATGTTTTAACTCTTATTCTAAACATTGTTTCCTATCTTGGCATATAATATATATATATGTATATGATTATGTCCGTTGATTTTGAATGATTTTTGACTGATTTGATCATGAAATTTCTTTGTCCTTTCTCTAAGTTACATGCTAGTAATCACTAGACTAACTATCCTAGGATGTTGTATCCCTATAGAATGTAGGGTCTGGATAATTTTTTGTTTCCTTCTGCAGTGATGGGAGATTCTGGTTTGTTTGTTGATCTATTCTTAAGTGGTGAGCTTTCATTCTCAAAAATACTTATCATTTTAAGGCATTATTTCATTTATGTCTAGAGTACCTTTTTGGTTCCCTTTTTATCTAAGTTCTAGCGCATGTCATGACTTAGGATGATTTTTTTTATAGAGGCTTTTATGGACAACAAAGTATGGTGGGATTGTGTTTTGGATTCTTAGGTACCTTTTCTTATTAATTTCTCTATCTTATTTAGACCTCATCCGCTACTAATTGTATGTTCTCTGGTTGGACAGGAAAATAGGGGTGGTCTCCGATCCATGGTGGACTTGAGATCCTCGTCATGACTAGGCCTTGGTTCAGGTTATGACAATCAAGAACAAATGTCTGCAAAAAAAAGAAATCAGCAACTTGCCTAAAAAAATTTGGAGATGCGATTGGGGTAGTTATCTCAAGCGTAGAGTATCAGACATGAAGGAGGTTTGCCCAATGATATAGAGAATCTAAACCAGGTAATAACAATCACCTTGAGGATTAGTAAACATCATATTGACATACCTCCTAAGAAAAGTCAGGAGGTACAAGCAGAATTAGTCCTATGTCAAGTTGAGGAGAAGCATGTTGCACCAAAATAGGATAAAAAATTAGGGAAGTTTGAGTACCCTAAAATTAAGGAAGATGAGCGTGCACATAAAAGGCCATATCCATAATTGTTGGACGTTTAAAAGTCTAAGTTGGAAGAAATTCTTTGACACATTAAGAAAACATCACATTAACCTCCCATTGTCAGATTTTTTGCACAGTATGCCTAAGTACAATAAGTATTGGAAGGATATAGTTACCACAATGATGAAGCCTAATGATAATGAGATGGTGGAACTAGTGGAGGAATACATTTTGGTTGTGATGAGGAAGATTACAAAGAATTTGAAGGATCAGGAAGTTTTATCCTTCCTATACAAATTGATGATAATGATGTGGTCCATGCTTTGAGTAATATGAGAACGAGCATGAATTTGACTCCCCTATTTTTAATCAATACTATTAGGTTGGGGAAGCCAAGGCCTTGATCTGCGGTGCTCCAAATGGCGAATGGAGCTATAGTATAGCCTGAAGGAATCAAAGAAGACATTCTCATTAAGGTTGGTAAGTTCATTATTCCTGTTAACTTTATTATTCAAGATTATGATGTAGATGATAGGGTAAAATCATATTGGCACGTCCTTTTTTTGTAACGAGAGGAGCACCGATTGACATTAAATTTGGTACTTTGAAAATGAGACTGGATGATGAAGGAGTGGTTTTCAAAGTAACCAAACCATAAAATCCACTTTCATACTTAAAGGATTTATAGATGATCACAGTTATGAAGTGGATGAGTGTGGGATTGAGTAGTACAAACCAACAAAAATCTCTTCAAAATATCTAATAGAGTTGTCCAAGCCACTAATTAAGCCATGTGTTAAGAAATTAAAAGAAGAGACTAAAAAGGCTAGCATTGGGATAGTTACAGATCTTGATATTAAGTAATCAAGAGGTCCAGAAAAGAGTGAGAAGATGGCCTTTGAGTAGGAGGAATACGATAAATGAATACGGATGAAGAGTAGAAATATGGGTTTTGCGACCTAAAATAAAGTTCTAATTAGGAGGAAACCCAAGTTAATATAGGTATTTTATTTTAGGATTTTCATTTTTATACCACGTTTGTTCTTGTTTCTAATTTAAGTCACGAGTTGATGAGAAGTCTAATACCAGAAACCAAAGCTAAAGAGAATGGAAAACACAAGGTGTGCGGTCCACCATACATTTCGATGAAAAAAATTCTACTTTCTAGGACTAGACGCCTCTAAGAGTATTTCTATCCACAACAACAACAACAACAACAACAACAACAACCTAATATATTCTATCCTTGTTTTTGAATTATTGTAATACCTTGTACTACTGCCTAGCTTGAAATCATCCTGAATATGTTAGAAAATTACTTTGAAATATGAATCCACTTTTACATACATGGGAAATTGAATTATCTTTCCAACGATACAAATTTCTTCCAAATCTGATATCGGGGTAGAAAGTTATGACCATTTTACAGAAAGCAGTCAAAACTGCATAGGTGCAATGATGAGGGCCATCGGACCATCGAAATAGCGACATACCATTGAGCTAGCTACGAACCATCACCTAAACTATCACAGCAGAGGTAGTGAGACCACCTTCTTCCTAAGGGCGACAGCACAGGCCGACAGACCGTCGAGCTAGCCACGGTCCGTTGCCCAAGCCATCGTAGCAGAGACAGTAAACCCCTATTCTACCCAGGTGCAATGGTCAGGATAAATGGACCATCGACTTAGCGATGAACCGTCTCACCCACCGTCGCATAGTTCATTCAGTTATTTTAAAGTCATTTTTAAAAGGTTATTTGGGTCTTTTCCACCCCTTTTAACCCTAACTATATCAGACCAAGGCTCATAAGTTCTTATCCATCTATAATATCAAATTAGGGTTTTCTCTCAAAGATAATCCCAAGAATCAGATCCAAATCCTTCTTCAAGAAACTAAGAGATTCCAAGTTTTTCAAGTCTAAGAAATTCAAGAAACTCACAACCCAGGTATGTCATGTGTTGATTCATGGGTCCCTTTTATCCATGAAGCTCAAGATTCTCTTTTCAAAATCCAAAATTTGTGTATGTATGAATATTCATAATTTAAATTGAATTGAAATTCATGTTTATGATGTTGTGGGGTTTTGATTCATGCTTTAAATTACATATTCAAATGATTGACCCTAATATATGATGATTTGCATAATAATCATGATAAACCCTTAAATTTATGCATTGATTGGTGTATCAATGATTATTATATGTGTTGATGATTGTATAACCAAAGCATGCTCCCCATCTATTCAATTAATTGCCTATGTAAAGGAAAAGTGCCATACCAGTATGATAATACAAAATCCCCAATCATATACAAGTTTATGCATGTCAATTGTTTGATGAAATGTCTTAGTCAGTGAACTATGGGTACATTTGTAGCCCTTGTGGTGCTGTATAACTTCTACTTCAAGAAATCTCCAACTTATTGTATTATGGATTGTGATGTTGGTCATGTATTCAAGAAAGTCATGCTTTGTCAGTTTCATGCTATCGAGTCCTGGGGGTGATTTTTTACCCGACAATTAGAGGTGTACCCAGAGCCAGTGTCATGTTTTCAAGATACTCTTAGTCTATTCATGTTCATAGAAATTTAGTCAGTCATGTGACTCAAGAAAACTTAGTAAACTTAGTAATCTCAGAAATTCAGTAATCTCAGTAGTATTCTATCAATCAATGGCTCTCAGTTAATTCAGTCTAATTCAGTAATCCATGTTCAGAGTCTATTCAAATAGGAGTAGGAATTAGCACTGAATAAACACAAGGATGGGCATACACACTGTTAGATGAGGGTGTGATTCTTAGAAGTCATCCTTGCATTCGAGAACTATATAGCCAACATAGGCTGAGATATCACTATTGTCAGATGAGGGTTGATGAGGTGGATAAGCACTGTAAGATGAGGGCCCCACCATTTTTTTGGGGATACTGTCAGATGAGGGTTACGCACAACTATTCCTTACCGGTGGTGCAGTATTGACACCCTTCTAATTAGGGTTACAGATTGGACCCCAACTTAGCTATGATGCATTATTTGGGGCATGTCAGTTAGATGACTACTTCCCATAGTTTTAGTTACAGAATCAGGATTGTCAGATACAATCAATTAGTCTCAGTAAAAAAACTTAGATAGTTCTTTAGATTTCAGGGCTGTCAGATATAGTCAACTCAGAATAGTATGGAACTCAGCTAGTTCCTTCAAAACTGATACTATCAGATACAATCTCTCAGTATCAGTTATTTTAGTTATACAACTATCAGTATCTCATGGTATCAGTACTTAGACTCAGTAATCATCTTATCACAAACTCAGTTACAGTTATTATGTATTCATACATGTATTCTCACGCTCATGTTATATAGTCAATTAGTATAGTTTATGCAGATGAACCCTTTGCATTCAGCCTACCTCACATGTATACCAGTACATTCAAACGTACTAATGCATTTGTGCTATGGTGTTTTATACCATAAGTTAAGAAGCACGAGCTCCAGAGCATCAATAGTATTCCAATCTCAGCAGTCAAAGTTAGCAGTGAGTCCTCATCCTTCGAGGACATGACCATTACTTTATTATCTCATTAATCAATTTATTTTAGTAGTCAGAGTTAGTTGGGGACATGTCCCATTAACTTATTATTCAGAAAGTTTAGAGGCTTTTCAGACTATCATGTTTAGACAATATATTTCATATTTTGTTTTGGTATTGTGTTACCATATCATCCAGAGATTAGATTAGTAGTTTTTAACCTTATGGCCTTACAACCTTTATTTTTGTATTTATATAGTATATTATGCAATGTTCAGGTACAAATATCAGTCATGGGTTAGCTTGTGGTCCTTCGGGGATAGGAGCACCGTGTAGCATTTTGGGTACCACATTCGGGGTGTTACAATTATACTTTGGGGACAAAGTATTTTTAAGAATGGGGTGGAATCTTTCCAAGGTTCAGGACGAAGAGCAACTACAGAATTTTGGTTTAAATTATTTTTCTAGTTTTTGATTAAATTTGATAAACTAAAAAGAAGATTTCTCTTTGTTTTTAGTTGTTGTTGTTGGTGTTAATCTAGTAGGGGCACACTTAACTCACCCCTTGTTTTTTCTTTCTGTGTTTTTACTATAGGTGCATCCTTTGAACCCAATATCTATTTTTTATATTTAGGAGTAAATTTTAACATTTTTGTATCAGTAATAAGCTAGATGTTCTTGCTAGTTTCTATATATGATTACCTGATGCAAGTGATTTTGAATGTGAAAGCATGGTGATTGTGTTGAATGAATCTTTTTGAGAAACCCAATATTATTTTAATAACACTTTTATGATGTTAAATTTATTTTAAATTTGTGATATTGCATGGTTTATAGAGTCTATAGGATCCTACTTGATTTGAGTATGTGCCATGTGTGAGTGAGGTGTTTTGTCGAATTCCCTGTACTATATTAAAGTCTAGAACTTTACTAGTATTGTGCAAAGAAAAATAAAGAATCTTGGGTTTAGGAGATTATATAGGCTTTTATTTGATTGCCAATTTTATGCCTTCTTTTGTCTACCCTTCATAATCTTAGTTAGCCCCATTGAGACTTTTGTCTTTTCGTTGCTAGCCTCATAAGTTGCTTATTCACTTTCTTTGATTGACCATAATTTGATTCAAATCTCCTAAACACTTTAGCTAAATATTAATGAGGTTAAGGAGTGTAGAATTGAAAAAGAAAAATCTTAATGTGAAGCCCCAAAGAAATACTAGCTATCAGTGTTAAAAGGTTTATTAGTGTGGTTTGAAATAATATAAGGAAAAGGGAAAAATTGATCAAAATTGAATCATGTGTTGATAGATTATATTCCTTTCGTACTATATGTGAACTAGCATAAAGAGATGGAACCGAAAAAATTAGTCTCAGAAGATAGAAGTGGTGAAAACCTGGTTGATTATAAAGGAATTGAATGAAATTTATGATGCCTTTAAGCTCTTAGGGAAGATAGTCATTATTACTATCTAGAATAGTTACTACCCATCCCTAATCCTACATTACAACTAGTAAAGTCCTATTTAATCTTAATCCTCATGTTCTAATATTACTGGAGTATGAAACTAAGGGAAAGCCTATGTTTCATCTTACGTGGGTGAGGGTGCATGTTTGATGATACATAGGTGACTCGTATGATCTCTTTGACTGAGTAATATTTATGAGTTTACCAACTTTGTTGAGTCAATCCTTGATGCTAGAGTGTTTTGAAGTAGTGTTCACGAGTTTTGAAATATATATGACATGCTTCCTATGGAACATGATATTCATGTAGTCGTTGTAGTGCTAAATTGAGTGTCTTAATTGTAGTAGTAATGTTGGAGTCTTCATTATATGGTGATTAATGTAATGACTTGTTAGAGGATGAACAAGGCTTTAAGTATGGGGTGATAATCTTAGATGGATTTATTCACCTAAGTATCATTATTTATACATATTTAGCCTAGTGTTGAGAAATTCATCTGTGATTAATGAGTTGATATACATATAATTAAGCATATATGAATTAAAAAGCTTGCTTATGGTGTTTAATATTCGTTCTAAGAAATTTTAGAATCATATTGGTCACATTTAGATTAAACGAGGAAACTAGTGTTACAAGGTTGCGCTATGTGTTTTTCTAGTGTTTCTCATTGAATTCTAGTGTTTTGTGAGCACTAATTCATGGTTTTTTAGGCTATCAGATGCCATGGATAATATTTTAACAATTTCTAGGAAGCTTAAAAAGATGTAATTGAAGTGGAAAGACACCCACATAGTGAGGAACTCAAAGGAAAATGAAAGGAGTAAGCCATGACGAAATCTAGAATATGTGAGAACATATGTGTGCCACGGCCTTGAACCTCCAAAAAGGGTGTGAAAACCCCAAGAAACAAACCAACATTTACAAAAATATTTTTCATCCATGTTAATGTTGTGCCATGCCCCTAAACACAGACCAACACTAGTGTGACACGCCCATGGTCACAAAATGGGCCCTTCTCTCATACAATAAATAGGATACTTAAGTTTGATTTTATACACATCATATGATGTTTAGGGATTAAAATATAATTTAGGAGGCTTCATTTAGGGTTCCTTACATTTCCATTAGTTTATTTTTGTTTTTTATAGATTAATTCCTTAATTTCAATTCTTTGTAAATTCATGAGTGGCTAAACACCCTCATATAAGGTTTAAGCCAATGTTTGTGTTGTTTTATATTTATTATCATGTGTGTTGGTTCATATATCCTTGTTATTACTATTATACATTCACAATGCTTAGGATAATTTTATATTTCTATTTTGAGCCCGAATAAAGGAATAATAGTTTGGAACGTGGGATGTATGGAGTGAGATCTTATACATATAAGGATTGAAGTTCAGATTTATATTTAGAATAAGAATACACCTAATTATACCCATTTGTTTCATATATGGTATGAAATATTAAATGCTTTTAAGTTAGTTCTCACATCCCAACTCATTGTTGTAGTTGTAGGGATATATTAGATAAACGATTAGAGGATGACCATTCCCTAGTTATGTTATCAACCCTATAAATCAACAACCAAATAATTAAATGAACCAAAGACACAGTATGGCTAATTAGGGTTGCGCAAAGTTCCTTAACCCTGGATTTCTACCCATTATTGTTTAAGCACTTTATATTATCGCATTGTTTACGATTACTTTTGAATTCTCAATTCACAAAGGTTATTAGGTACACTTGCCCTTGTTTAAATTCTTTGGTGAAGCTAGAATTGGATTGTTTTTGAATCATGTCACTGTTGGATAAATACTTGACTTTGAAAGGCCACTTTACACTTGGGTATCCACGTGCACTTGTTTGTGAAGCATAGTTTCGTTTCTTTCTGCATTGATTCAGTTTACCGCATTTCAACATATAAAACTATCAAATCTAAAAATAGTTGCTTAAGAACTTAAGTTCTTTTTATTCAAAAGCATCAATTATGCCATAATAGCTGACACATCATTGCCTTATTGTTTTGAATAATTGGGTCGTGACATATAGTGATTTTTGCAAGCCAAATGTTAAATCCATAAGTACTTATTAAATAATTGGTCACAAAATGAGAGAAGTGATGACTATTTATTCTAGTAGTAGATTACAAGATGTGTTTGTAAATTAATAAAATTAAAAATAATAAACAAATTAACTAATGAACAATTAATCAAGGTAAGTGTAGATTTTATACAATCTGTAACCGAATCAATCTAGGGTAATGGATTTGCTAACAATCATGTCGAGTATAAATTTTATCAACTTACTTGATTATCTAGTTGATGTTTTACACACTTAGTTATATGAGCATGCTCTCTCAATCCCTTAATCATCTATCTAAGTGGACTTCACAACTGCATTATTGAGCAGTAATTTGAGAATTTAATCCTAATGTATTTATATATCTCCCATTATATAACCATGTATGATGATTTTAAAATATCTCTAACCTAGTTGCAAATTAATCTAGCATTTGTTTTACAAAAGAAGAGATCATACCCCTTGCATTCTTCATTCTATATTACAGATATTCCTTCTTAGGTTTGCAATGAGATTATGGATTAATTTTAATGGTATCCTAGCATTAAAATGGTAAGCAAAAGAATATAAGAACAACTCTAATGAAAACGAATAAATCGAATCAAGAGTTACTAAACAATCATGTAATTAATCGAAGTACGTGAAGTTTAAATACACATATATGGAGCAATTACAAAAAATCACCCAAAAAAATGAAATAAATAAATATAGAGAAGAAAAGATTAAATCAATATTCTCCGAGCACCTTTTGGCTCCAAGCTCTCACTGGGTCCAAAGTTATGTAAAAATGGTATTTATGGAATTTTAAACGATGCCAGAAAAAGATTCAAATAAAATAATTGAGTCTAAAATAGACTGTAAAAAATCAAATAAAAAATTTTGTCTCGCATCTCGTCTAGATCACCGCTTCAAGGGAGTTTAATAGTAGCACTTTGCAATCTCATTGTTGCAAGGTCACGCAAATTTCAATTGTAAATTGTTGTAAAGTGCAAAACATACATTATTAAATACAATTTAATCAATCAAACCAACTATGTGATTTTCTTATATAATCTTTCATTTTAAATTCCTTTTTTCTCTTAATCTTTTCAACATACCAATATTTTAATCCTACATATCAAAAATATAATATCAAGCAAAATTCATAATATCAATCCTCAAAAATATAATAAAATACAATATATGAGGCAAATAATGACTCAATATATACAACTTTGATCTAACATAACATCTACACAAAGAAACAAATAATAAGGTCATACCTAGGCTAACCATTAAAGACATATGATACTATTATTTATATATGAATGTCATAGTACAAGTAGCACCGGAAGATATCTAACTTGTATAAAAAATTTAATCACCTATTTATACTCCATTACCAATGTCAATTCAATTCATGGGAATCTACTATCAAATAGGTCTAGATAAAAAGTTACCATATTTCTCAACCAATGAAGATTTATTAATCCAATAGTACTAGGTATAACACAAGTAAAGAGATGAATGTAATGCACATGTTGTGTTCACACTTGTAACAACCCACATATTGATTTTTATTGTTTTATTTATCTTGAACATTTTTCTATTATAATTGTTGTCTTATAGAATTCATGAATTGTAGGAGTTGGTGGCACGATCCTTTAAGTGTTTTTGAGAGTCTTATGCAAGTTTTTTATTTTTATAATCTTTAAAGTTGTTATAGTTGTCGTTGGTCAATAATTTGAGATTTGATTATTCGATGAATTTTTTTTAGTTCTATCAACTCTGGAATGTCGATTTTGGGTTATGATTCTGTATCTTTTTGTTTAGTCTTGATTCTTTCGATGAGAAATTAGCTTTATGATGCCTAGAATTTGTTGGGATATATCCTACATATAACAACCTCTATTGGTTATTTTGATACTTCCATTAAGTCAGTAAAGTCTAAATTAGCTTAGTATCACAGTTGGAATGTGTCATGGTGTTCTAAATGTATTTTGAGTGTCATATTGGATAGTTATACCATGACTTTTTTGATGTGGTAGCATATGAGGTGTGGTGAAATCCATGACCACGTTCGTGAAGGGTAAGCTTAGCCTTTATCGCGTTCACAATAGAGGCATGACGTTTGTGATGAAACTCCTGGTCAATATAGGTTAAGAGTCATTTGTGTTTGTGGGGACCTGATCATGTTTATGATGAACCCAGTGTGAGTATTTGAAAGCAAAGGAAGGAAAACCAAAGAAAAAGAACAAGATTTCTAATACATGTTCAGCTACAATTCATACAAGAAGTCACACATCTAAAATACAACCATGATGAATGCACTGATTTGGAATATAAGGTCAGTTAATAATCAATAGGCCATCACTAGATTAATCACAATGTAGAGGAGACACCAATTTTATTTCATAGGTCTCATGGAACCTTTTCAAGATAGATAACATATAGAGGAATAAAGTAGGAGATTGGGAATGAAGCATGCCGCAGTGAATGTATCAGTTAAGATATGGGCTTTTATGCATGAGAATGTGGAATTCAGCATGGTTAAAGATGAGGAACAACAGTTATCACTGAAACTTGAAAGACAAAGTACATATGTTTTATTGATAGTTACTTTAGTATATGCAAAGTGCAGTCCTGTTGAAAGACAGGTGTTATGGGATTCATTAGCAGACATGGATGATACATATCAAGTTCCATGGTCAATAGGAGGAGATTTTAATGTTATAAAACATGAAGAGGACAAATTGGGGGGGGGGGGGGGTCTACTAGTTACACTAAGTGAAACACAAGAATTTAATCAGTGTATTAATTTGTGTAATATGGAAGAACCTCAATTTAAAGGGAGAAAATATACTTGGTGGAATGGGAGAATAGATGAAGATTGTATTTTCAAAAAATTGGATAGAATTTTGTGTAATGACAAGATACATAATGTGTTTTAGATAATGGAAGTGGAGCATTTACCAAGGAGTTGTTCTGATCATGCTTCTTTATTAATACAATGCGGAAGGGAAAGAGAGCAAGTAGTAAGAGCATTTAGATTTTTGAATCTATGGATAAAAGATTAATCATGCTTGGAAGGGATAAGGAAGAACTGGACATCAAAGACAGAAGACAATCCTTTTATAGTAGTTCAACAGAAATTGAAAAACACTAAATCAACTATTACAAGGTAAAGTAAGGATACTTTTGGTAATATATTCAAGGAAATTACAACACTAAAAGATATTATCAAGGTAAAGTTAAATTAATTTGAGGAGAATTCATTTGGACTCAATAGGGAAAACTTGTTTATGGCTCATGCTGATCTAAATAGGAAGCTTAAAAGAGAAGAAGAATTTTGGAGGCAGAAGGCTAGGTAGGATTGGTTTAAAGATGGGGAAAGAAATACAACCATACTATTGAAAAAGGGAGAAGGAGCAGACTGATTATGAAAAGACTGTTGAATGAAGAAGGTGAATGGATGGAAGAAGCATATAACATTGGAGAATCAATTGTAACTTTCTATCATAAATAGTTTACAAAGCAGGAAGATACAGGAAATTTTTCAATGTTAGATGAAATACCAACTGTGGTAACTGAAGAACAGAATGAGAAAATCATGAGAATGCCAAAAGAAGATGAGATTAGAGGAGTTGTCATGGGGTTGAATAGGAATAGTGCAGGTGGTCCTGATGGAATGAGTGGTGCATTTTACTAAGATGCACTGGAAATCATCAAGCAAGACATTCAGAATATAGTAACAACATTTTTCTATGGACATCAACTCCGAAGATTCATTACACACACTAATTTAGTTTTATTACCAAAAAAGTTAGTAGTGAACACATTCTCAAATATGTGTCCTATATCACTGAGCAACTTTGTGAATAAAATATTTTCCAGAATAATTCATGAGAGATTAAAGGGCTTACTACAGAGTAAGCATACTTTGTACAAGGGAGAAGTACTACTGAGAATGTATTGGTGGTGTAGGAAATATTTTAGAAATAAGGAAGAGAGGTAAACCACCCAATATGGTAATGGAACTTGATATGATGTAGGCATATGATAGGGTGGAATAGTTGTTCTTAACCAAGGTTCTGAGGAAAATAAGCTTTTCTAAGGTGCTAATTGATATGGTCTATAGACTATTGGAGAACAATTGGTACTCTATACTTCTTAATGGGCAGCCTAAAGGATTCTTTAAATCCTCAAGAGTTTTAAAGCAAGGAGATGCATTGTCACCTACTTTATTCATAATTGTTGTTGAAGTACTATCTTGGAATTTTAAGAAATTGATGCAAAATAAGGAGTTTAAATTGTTTAGTATGCCAAGACGAAGCCCTAAATTAAATCACCTAGATTTTGAAGATGATATGTTTATTTTATGCAAAGTTGAGATGAGAACACTACAGATGGTGACTACAACTCTGGATAGATATGAAGTAGCCTCAGGACAGAAGATAAACAAAGAAAATAGTGCAAAGTAATTTCAAATGGTGTTGGAGTGATAGCAGAAGTTGCTACAGGTATTCTAAAGAAGGAATTTCCTTTCACATACCTTGGATGCCCAATCTTCTACATGAGGAAGAATAACGATTACTATCAACAATTAATGAATTAGATAACAAACAAGGTCCAGTCACGAAAAGAAAAACTTATATCATATGGAGGGAGAGCTGTGCTAATTGAACATGTATTAAAGATCATTCCTATTCACTATTTGTCAGTGATGAACCCACTCTTGATTGTGTTAATTTATCCAAAAGTATCTAGCATAATTTTTTCAAAGTAGAAAATAGGAGAAAAAGGTAGACATTGGGTGAATTGACAGGAGGTGTGTCTACCACAAGATGAAGGAGGATTGGGGTTTAGAAGAATAACTGATATTTCAATGGCTTTGTTTTGTAAATATGGTGGACTTTCAGGACAACAAGATCTATTTGGAGAGATTATATATATAATAAATACTACAAAAAGAAGCATCCAACAATGGTTGTGTGGAAAACTGGCTCAGGAGGATCAGAAGTATTTAGTGTAATATTTGATATTATGGAAACTGAGGGATGGAAATTCAGACAAATGGCTAGATAATTGGACTGGTCAAGGAGAGTTGTATTCATTAATGGAAGGCAATTATGATGTGAATGAACAGTATCAGCAAGAAAAGGATATTTTGACGGATGGGAGATAGGATGAACAGGTGATCACAACTATATTTACATCTGACATGGATGAGCATATCATATCTAAAGTAAAACCTCAAACAGATGATGGTAATGATAGGCCTGTGTGGAGTTTGGAAGCTAAAGGAGGTTTTATAGTTAATTCAGCTTAGCAATACATCAGAAACAAGGATCAAGTGAGTACCACATGAAGTGTATATGGATTAAGGGGCTACCTTATAAAATATGCTTCTTTATATGGAGGTTATGAAAAAGTAGAATACCTGAGGATGATAATATTAGAAGATGGGGAATACAAGTTCTATCTGAATGTTGGTGTTGTGATCAACCTGTAGTGGAGACACTTGCTCATGTCTTTAGAAGATCTTTTTATGCTAATAGGACTTGGTCCTACTTTTCTTCTTTTGCAGGTAAATCGATTCAAGATTTGGCACTAAGGAGTACTATTCTAAAATGGTGGATGGTAGAAGTGAAGAAGGGAGAACAACCATACTTCCACGCTTTACCTAGCATCATTCTATAGGAACAATAAGAATACTACTTGGCTGAGGCTCATTTATAATATAACAAGGAATTTGAGGCTGCTATTGAGGGTTAGAAAACCAACAGTTGACTTCCCTATTGAATGGCCAAAATTTTGGAGAAGTTTGCGAAGATTAAATGTAAGATGAAGGTTATAATAGTGCAGTGGGAGGTACCAGCTGATGGATAGGTGAAATATAATATAGATAGAGCTTTTAGAGCTGTAGAAGAAGGTAGATCATATGCTTTTTGCTTAAGAGTTAGGGCAGGAAAAGCCATTCTAAACAGTGATAAATGGTACAGCCCTTACTTGAGAATTATACCAATACTAGGTTAAAGGGCGGGGGATGGCTTAGGCTGATTAGGTTTCATGCTACATAGTTATACTACACATAAACACCAAAAAGAAAGCATTTTCTGGTTAGCCTAGACTATTACATCCAACAAAATGGATTCTCAGCTTCACGGAAGGGTCGATTAGTTTAGTGGAGCTTCAGAAACCTGGGCATAAGGTAGATATACAGATCTTTGTGGGTTTAAGCATCCCTTATCTTCATCCCTTTAAGATCTAAGGAACACAAGCAAGAGTGTAACCTCACAAATATAGAAGGTGGAATAACATCAACTAACACGAATCTAAAAGCCTCAAATAACTGGCCAAATCTTTCTTACCTGAACATAAAGCTTCTTAAGGTCACATCTACTGGAAAAATCAGCAACAAAAAGTGCACAATAAAGTTTTAATTATTGGAAGCTGGTAATTACACAAATAAGGAAGGGAGAATATAGTTACTTTTGTGGGATGAATCAACAAGAAAACCATGAAGATGGAGGCAAGATGTTGATTATCCATAACAGTAGGCGAAGAAAGCTATAGTTGAAAAAGGGGAGCCGCATTTTCAAAGGAGGAGTGAATGGGAAAGAGATTAGGCAACTATGTTCTTTGGAAATGGCACTTTTTTTATTTGTTATTTCTTGGATCCGGGTTGGGCTGAGTCAAGAAAATTGTTGTAGGTTGTTAATTGTATAATGGGTTGGTCCACTAAAGTTTGATGATTATTAATAAATACACCAAATTAAACCAAAAACAGACAAAGCGATCCAAGAACTTCCTGAAAACCCCATTTGTTCAAGTCCATAAATGTCATTGGTGCATTAGTCAAACCTAATGACATTACCAAGAATTCAAAGTGCTCATACCGAGTACAAAAAGCCATCCTAGGGATATCCTTCTCCCTAATCCTAAATTGATGATACCCAGACTGAAGATCTATCTTAGAGAAGAACTTGGAACCTTGAAACTGATCAAATAAGTCATTTATCCTTAGGAGAAGATACTTGTTCTTGATCGTCACCTTATTTAACTATCGATTGTCAATGCATATCCAAAGGTAACCAACCTTCCTGTGCACGAACAACACCTGCGCACCCTATGGGAATACACTAAGATGAATAAACCTCTTATCTTGAAGATTATTAAGTAGCTCCTTGAGTTCATTATACTCAAATGGATCCATTCTATAAAGAGCAATAGATATTGGATGAGTGTCTAGAACCAAATCAATACCAAACTCTATTTCAATATCTAGAGGAAAACCAGGAAGATCATTCAAAAAGACCTCCAAAAACTCATTTACCACTAGAATCTAATGTAGAGAAAGACCTTATAAGTTAGACTATTTAACCCGGACCAAGTGATAAAGAAACTCTTTGGAGATTAATCTTTGAACTCTAAGATAAAAAATAAACCTCCCCTTATGAGCTAGAGAACCACCCTTCCAATCTATAACCTTATGGGTCCAACAATCTAAGGAAGCGTAACAAGAATGTAACTAATCCATCCCTATAATGACATCAAAGTTTACTATATCCAGTTCAAACAGATCCACTAAAGTCTGCCTACCAACCACAAATATCACACATCCCCTATAGACCCTTTTAGCAATAACTGCATCACCTACTGAGATAGAA
Organism: Capsicum baccatum var. pendulum; assembly: GCA_030864225.1. Classification (NCBI taxonomy): domain Eukaryota; kingdom Viridiplantae; phylum Streptophyta; class Magnoliopsida; order Solanales; family Solanaceae; genus Capsicum; species Capsicum baccatum. Next base: position 148,827,120 of record CM061560.1, read on the forward strand.
ACACAAAAAGGATCTGGAAAACCTTAGGATCAGAACCAATACATACAGCCATAAATGAGGTTACATAAGAAAGAGTGGACCCCAAATCAAGTAGAATATACATGTCATGAGAAATGAGTTTTAATATACCAGTAATGACATCAGCTAAAGCCTCAAATTTCTGTCGAGATGCAAGAGCATACAACCTATTTCATCCTGTGTCAGTAAAAGAAGTAGGAGCAAATATTGAAGTTGTACCACTAGGTGCAGAAGTTGAAGACAAAGCAATCGAAGCTTTGACTGGTCCCGATGCACCCTTTCCAATAGGATAATTTTTGAGCGTATTTCCTGGCTGGTCATATTTAAAACACTTGTCCCTGCCTTCATCAAAATAGACCCAATAAATACAACCACGGAACCAGCAAAGAGGGCATGAAAAAGCCGACTAACCCTCACTCGCCTTATAGGGGCACATTGTGCCCAAAAATTATCAGCACCTTGCAGACACTTATCACCCGAATGACCTGAATAAAGAGCGCTAGCAGCAGAAAAGAAACCTAGACTTCCCCACTTCTTCTTCGGCTATTTACCTCTATCCCAACCGCCCTGCTGCTAAGCACCACTTTGCTCAGAGACCTTACTCCTTTTACCCATCCTTTTCCCAAACTCCTCTTATTTCATCTTTTCTTCCTTCACCTACTGCATGGCAACAACCAACCTTAAAATACCCATATCCGTGATCAACAAAGTAGGCTTGCTTTTAAGGATTAGATCTTGAGATAACCTAAAAGTGAACTTTCTTATTCTCACTCTCATGTCAGCCATAAAATTAGGAGCATATCTTGGCAGCTAATGAAACTTCAAGGCATATTCCTTGACAGACATTTTACCTTTCTTGAGATTCACAAACTTCTCTACCTTTACTCTCCTCGACTCTTGTGGAAAGACACTATCCAAAAAATTATTAGAAAAAGCATCCCATGAGGACAACTCCTCCACATCACCTTTTCCCTATTCCACTGCTCATACTATTGGAATGCAACATCCTTAAAATGATAAGTTGTAAAATTTACACCTTCTACATTTGTGGCCTATATCACCATGAATATTTTCTGTATTTGATCAAAGAAAGCCAGATGATTCACCTTTATATTCACACTAGTAAAAGTAGGAGGATTTAACTTGATAAACTGGCCAACCCTTGTGGCTTAAGCAAACAACCCACTAGACGTATGCCACTTATCCTGAGCAGTAACCAACTAAGAAATAATATGAATACATTGGCAAAATTCTTTTTTAGTCACCTCACCCCGAGGAGGACTAGTTGTAACCGGGGGAACTCTAGAACAATTACGGATATGACCATGAGAATAAGTGTGAACTCTAGGTGTAGGACGTACCCCATGAATAGCTTACACAGATAGGACAGAAGAATTTTCTTGTGTTCAAGATCATCGAGGAATAATCTGAAAAGTGAATAACTAAGGAACATAGAAGAGTTCCAGGATTCAAACTCCAAGCTTGAAAACAAATAACAAGAAAGTGAAACATTCCAAAATACTTTGTAGCATCTCTCTTATGAGTATGGCGTGCTACACACCCCTAAAACAGACTCTACAAGACATGGCTTTAAGGACTCTTAATTGACTATGAACCTAAAGATCTGATACCAATTTGATAAGACCCGACCCATGGCCTTGTTGCAATGGGGGTCCTAACTCCTACTGGGACCAGAGACCACCCCAATTACAAAACCCAATCTCCAACCGCCTGCCCTGAGTTTATTGAATTTTTAACATATAACAACACAGCATAACATTTCACATGAAGACTCTGAGATAAGATAATGATTGTGACAAACCCAACCGAGTCCAACTGTCTTATACCAACCGTCCAACCTACCAAATAAAACAAAAACGATAAATGTGACCATACCTAAATAAGTTCCATTAATAATTAAATGTATAATCCCAAAATAAAATATAATGGAACAACCAACAATCCCATCAATTAGCGTCAGGACCAATACCAATACTAATACTAAGGCTAACACCCTTTCTGATCCCTCCTATACCAACCTATAGTAGTTCCACAAAAGCCTCTAACCAAAAGAATACAATAATCCTATTAGGACACATCCCCAACCATACCCAAAACAAATGTCCTTGAATAATCAAAAATATGAAACAACATCCATGAAATAGTGCCTTCCATAAAATTGAAATCTCACTACTTCAATCCAAAATTGACCCCTAAATGTTTGAATGCTAAGAAAGAAGAGTAGAACGGCCAGTTCCTATATCGCATGTGGATATAGCTACCTGAAGATGGGTTAGTAGGTAATGCTTGCATGAACTCAAGATAAGGATAAAATAATTTTATTTAAGAAAACTAAGTAAAACTATTCATATGCATGCAACCCATAGATATATATAATCTTACCAGTAAAGGAAATTGGGTTTAGCATACATATCAAAACCTTTAACCTTGGTATGTAAAGCTTAACCATCCTAAAACTACCCACGGTCTATATGTCTCTAGTGTAATTGCTTGAACAAGCCCTAATGCATGTAGCCGCACGTACCATAGATACCATAAGAGTTGAGGATTCTTATGTATCCTTTACTCTCCACGATATATATATACAGTGTACCTAGAGGATTCCCGTGTACATCTTGAGTATTAGATAAGGTCGCCATAACCTACCCTCATGTTGGCAAACATGAGTTTCAAGTGTTTGTCCATTGGACTCATACCTTCACGGTTATCTATCATAACCTGCCATTATTGTCAATTAAAACCATTTTAAACCAAACTGTTATTTCATTATTATTATTAACCAAGGCTATTAGATAGGGGTATCGTCATACCAACTATAACTTGCAACTATTGTCCTTAGACAAGCCTTTTTAGTGGTCAAGAGATTCCCTTGAACCCATAGATTATGTTATCCAATTAACTTAAGGGATACCCATGTTCCCTACAAGTAGTCATTACAATATTAACATAGGGGATTCCCTTGTACCCCATAAGTATATTTATTAATCCAAACCATTCTAAAACTATTTAAACTATTTAGGGTTCTATTACCAAGTTCAAACCATACAATAGTTTCATTAAAATCCAATGACATAGTTAAATCATTATCATAGGCATTTAATCAAACATATTAGGGGCATAGTATTTTGAAAACCAAAGCCAATTACCAAAAAACCATTCCCAGGCAACCAATTATCCATAACCACCATTAATATATATAAAATAAAAATTAAAATATAGGAAAACTATAACCAAGAATTTATAGCCAAAACCCCCAAATCATATATGAAAACCCAAAATCATGCAATAATGAAATTATGAAAACATTGTATAAAATACATGCCTTTAGTTGGAACAAAAAATGAGCGTAGAGAACATGCCTTAAACCAAGATGATGATGGAGAGAAATCACCAAGACATGCCCCAATTGACTTCTTCAGATGAAACACTGTCTTCCTGATATAAGCATAAAGAGCACAAGGATTACAAGGTCTTATCAAAGCTTCACGCTTCGGATTGTCAAAGTTTCAAGCCTCGGATTTGAAAATCCTTGAAGACGTTTTGAAACTATTACAATGCCTTGTTTGAGTTGAATATTGGAGAAAGGGTTATTACACTCCAAGGTCGCCTATACTTAGGATTATTAAGGGCAATATTATCTTTTGATGGCTCTCTTTTACACTCCAAAGGAGAAGCCTTCATTAAGGGTATTTTTGTCATTGTTATGTAATAGTATAAATAGACCTATTATCTTCTATTTTCCTTGGACTTTGATGAAATTATTGAGAAATACTCTTTAGTTGTAGTTTTCTTCCTCTCTTAGAGAGAGAATCTAAAATTAGGGTTTACACTAAGTTATGGATTTCGCTTGTGTTGACAAATTGGCAAGAAAGGTTGGTGCTTGGGGAAGGTGACTCCCTTTGTGTCTACCTAAGAGAGTGGTTTGAAATTTTATTTGTGAAGTGTGATTGGAGATTTGATACATCTCCTTTTGTTAATCATCTAGTGGAAGTAAGGGTCACTCTACTATCTTTACATTTATGCAATCTTTCATCTTCATCTCCTTTCTAAGTGTTGTTTTCTCTTTGTGTGCTTGCTGATTTTTGCATATCTAGTGTCAATTTCATATTTTAGCCTTTCTTTAGGCTATCATTTGGTATCAAAGCCTTGGTTAGGGTTGTTCCAACATTCCTAAATCTTTATTTTAGTGTTCTTATATAGAAAATCTCATAAAAAAAATAGTCAAAAATCAGAAAATACCAAAAAAAAATTGAGTGTTGTCTTGTGTGTTTGTTGTAGATCCAAATTTTCTAAGTAAGATCTAAAAGTTTTTATTGTGTATTGAAGGTTTCTAGTGCTATATGCTTTCTCTCTAGAACATAGAGAGTCTAGATTTACTTTTAGATTGAAGTTTGGTTGAGTTTGAGCTAAGAACCTCCATCAACATGGTGTTTTTGAACCTTCTGTGCTAGATCTAAAATTTACCCTTGTGATTTAGGCGTGTTTTGTAACACCCCGTACTTAATTACGTGCATTAGCCATTGTTATATGTGTTGGAGTATATGTATTGATCCTAAGTTAGGTATATATGAGTATTGATTATTTTGAGATGGTTTCAAGTGTATAGTTTGATTATATGTGTATAGGAATCGACCTTATTTATACCGGAATTTGCCCGTCGATGTTTCCATACGAAGGTTGTTGAATAAGATTTCCGACGATATAAAGATTTTCAAAAACGGATAAGTTTCGGATATAAGCGAGCACGTTCGAAACTATAAAACGGTGGCCGGGATGTGAACAGTAAAATTGCAGGAAAATTTCCAGTTTTTGGGTCAACTTTGAACGATCATAACTCCCTCAATATAATGAACTGGGCGAGCTACAACATATCAAAAGAAATATCTTTGAGTATTATTTCTAATGAAATTGGTTTCATCCAAATCCAACATCTGAGTAAGGAGTTATACTCGTTCTACTTCAGCCTCTCAAAACAGATTTTTGTGAACAGTAAATTAGCAGGAAAATACTGAGGCCTGCCAGTTTTTGGGTCAACTTTGAACGATCATAACTCCCTTAATATAATGAACTTGGAGAGCTACCACATATCAAAAGAAATATCTTTGAGTCTTCTTTCCAATGCAATTAGTTTCATCCAAATACAACATCTGTGTAAGGAGTTATACGTGTTTTACTTCAGCCTCTCAAAACAGATTTTTAGGGTCAACTTCAAACGATCATAACTCCTAGTACAAGACGAACTGGGTGGCCTAATTTATATGAAATGAAAGCACTTTGAATTATATTTATAATGATACCAATTTCACCCAAATCCGATATCGGAGAAAAGAGTTATGGTCTATCTACTTCATCTTGTCAAAACAGTCCACCGGAGGACATATTTGACATTATTTAAATTTTAAGGGCACTTTGGTCATTTTCTATGGTATTATGGACGGGAATATGTGTATATATACATGTATATGAGTTCCAAAACTCATATTCATAAAAAATTATAGGAAAGAACAAACCCTAGCCTAATTTTCAACTCTAATTATCTTGTGATTCAACCGTGGAAAGTCCAAATTGATTCCGTAGTTCTTTTCATCGTCTCAAGGGATTTGAGAAGCACCCCTTATTTGTGCCAACAGGACTTCAAAACCCAAAGGGCCATTCTATGGTAAGGATGTAAATTATGTTGGTGTTATTTATATGGATACATGTGAGCATAAGAAGTATGTTATTTGATTGTTGTTGAAAGATGATTGGAAATGATGTTGGATCATTCTTGTGCATGGTTGGATTATGTTGAATTGTGAAGGGATGATGTGGTATTGATGATATGGTATTGAAATGATGATTATATATATATATATACACATAAACCTATTGTTCAAGTTGGTTTTTGGAATGCTTTGCAAATATTGGTTGTATGGAATTATGGAAGAGAATTGTGGTGTTGGGTTGCTAATACTAGATGCCAAATATTTCATTGTAGATAAGTGATTTGTAAAGGCGGGAAGTTGTGTTGAATTGGTATCCGATTCTACAACGAGGTATGTAAAGCATACTCTAACGATGTTCTTTGGCATGAAAACACCAATGTTCCATCAAGTAAGATTCCGAGGTTATCCAAACACATGTATTGTTCTACATTACCAATGAAGTTGTTTCCATTCTATAAAGTGTCAAAATGTTTCATTGATATACCAAGAGGCTCCTATTTCATTGTTGTGATATTGATGATTCTGAAACACACTGTTGATGTACCAATGAGTCCTTATTACATCGTTATTGTATAGAAGGTCTATTACTTGATTCCTATTGATGTATCATTGTTCCAAAGGTACTATATTGGCATGAACACTAATGTAATAATCTCAAAAGCTTTTGAACTAAGTTATTGGAAAATCTCTTATGTGTTACTTGATATACGTGTGGGTGGTATCCCAGGGGAATAAGCCTAGCATGGGTCGATCCCAATTGATATGTACTGGGGGCAGCCTAATGGTCAAAGTACGGTACAGTATTGATTATTGTTAGGTGGTTGGAGGTTCGGGAGGAGGAGTTAATGGCGAATAATAATTGTAAAGAATGAAATGAACGAATGTATACCGTTCCACAAATGTGTTTGTATTCAAGAACCCAATTCAGATTAATAATAATGTACATGATCCTAAAAGTGTTTATGAAGTGTGGTTCACTTCTATTATGATTTATTCACATGCGTATGATTTTCTTGATCCTCCATATCACATATGATTATTTACAGCTTTACATACTCAATACATATTTCGTACTGACGTCCCTCACGGGGGACCTGCATTTCATGCTGCAGGATCAGGTACTTCAGCTCATTCACAGCATAGATAGGAGCCAGGTCATACAGCTGTTATTGGTGAGCTCCAGTTTGCTTCAGAGCTTTCCGAGTCGATTTCTTATATTTTGTTATTGTACAGGAGTCATGTGTGGGCGGGGGTTGGTCCCGACCCTAGTTATGTCATGTATATCCTAGAGGCTTTGTAGACATAAAGAAGGGTAAAGTCATGGAAGTTTATATAGTGATGTTATATTCGTATATGGGGTGGCCCCAACCGCCAAGTATTATATATATGTATATATATTTGTGCATGTTGTGCTGATACAGGTAATTAGACCCTTTTATATGCAACGAAGTGCTGCCCAAATTTTTGGTGACATGTAAGTGAAAGTACAGGTATTTGAACGGGTTCTCCCGGGCCTTCTCAGCTTCGGGTGCCAGTCCGGCCCGATGGGATTTTGGGCCGTGACATGTTTGGTGGCTGATTTTTGGTTGGTTGAAGTTGTTTTGGACTAAGGAACTTAGATCTTCAAAAAATTCAGATTTGGAGTCCATTTGCTAGGTGGTCAAACTTGGTCAACGCTTGAATATTCATCTTGTTCATCCATGATCTTCATAACTTAGTGAAGAAGGATATTCAAAGTTCTTGCTTGATCTAAAATAAGGAAGAAAGAGAGTGAAAAGGTTGTTTTTCCAAAAGCATAATCAAAGAATATTTCATTCTTTCAAAAGGAAGAGGGGACAAGGGGACAACAAAGTACAATTGCAAGTACAAAAGGGAGAACAATTCATTTCTCATCCATTTTAAAGCTTGAAAAGGCTTCAATCTTGAAATTTTTCACTCCAAAACCGAATTCTCTTCCTTACTAAGAGGATTTTGGCCAAAACAAGTTGAAAATTGTTTTTGGAATTTCAAAAAAAGTGACAACCAACCACGTAGTGCCACATCATCACTTGTGCTCAACCAAAATTCACCTCTAAATTTAGATTTCCTTGTTTTTATTTGTTGTTTCTAGTTGCTTTTGTGTTAATTCTATTACCAATTGGCAAACTAGTAAGTACCTACTAGGTTGATAATTAGTCTTGAGTCTGTTTTACTCATGTCTTCGCTTTTTGTGTGCTTTTCTCGTTTCTAAGTCGTAGTATTTTGTTGGTTCAAGTGCGTGCATCACTTCGTTTTGAGTTATTTAAAATAAATATCAATTCCGATTCAAAGCTTCTCACCTCTAAAGTAACTTGCCAAGTATTGCCGAATCTCTCACGCTTGTGAAGCCAAGTGTGAGGTGACATTGAGAGTGAGTGAAGTGAGGCTTTTGAACTAACATGTTTTCTCATTTTGTAGGTTGCTTTCTTGCTGTTTTTCTTGCACTTTTTAGGTACATTTTCCATGGAATCCAAAGATAATACATCCCAACCATTGGGAAATGATGCTATTGGAGCCTTGATAGCTTGGATTGATGCCTCGAGTCGAGACTTTGCTCAAAAAATGGAAGAAAGTAATGACACTTTAAGAAGAAAAATGGAAGAAAATCATGATGCCTTGATAAGTAAAATGGTGTCCTTGACGGGTTGTGTGATTAGAATGACAGCGCGGGTTGATATATTATATCCACCAAAGCCTCCACAAAATTCAAACCACCAAGTTCTAAATCCACTTTACCAAAGACGTCACACTCCACAAAATTCCATACCACAAATATAAATACATCACCAAGGTAATACAATGCCTCCTCCCCAAGATCCACTAAATCAAAATCGCCTATATAACTAAGAGAAGAGATGGTGATAGAATTCTAGGGCGATGAGGTCATTTTTAAAGATGGAGAGAAGTTTGATGTTGAGGTACAAGAAGAGTGTGAAAAAAAGGAAAAGGAAAGGGAAGTTGCGGGTAGTGAGGTTGGAAATAAAAATAATTGCTTGATTGTGGGTCTTGTACATGAAGAACCTTTATCACTTCCTAACCCAAAAGCTTGCATTTTGCCTAGCTTTGATTCTTCTTATGTGCAGGTACTAGATGAAATGATAATCAAGAAGGATCCAAATGGAGTTCCACATGAAAGCATGAGAAATGAACTAGAGGCTCACTTGACCAAGAGCGCCAAAAAAGTGGACTGCCCAAGCCTTACTCGAGGTGACTTTGCTACCCTCAACACTTCTTTGAACTCCAAATATTGTGATTTAGTGTCTAGTGAATTGTTTTTAGGTTTGAAAGTGCATAGATCTATGATCAGTAACTCTTTTACTGTGAATAATGATCAACTTTCTCTTAAAACTAGTTCACTACTTGAGCATGAGAATGGTATATTTGAGAATTTCCAAGTTAGTGATGATACCTGTATTGATGATATTGGTATTGAACATGGCCGTTTGAACTTGTGTAATGAAATCCATGATATTAGTCTTGTTATAGTGTCCTTGTGTATGTAAAATTTGTATGTAATACCTTGAATGATTGTGAGTAAATTAGCCTAATGAAGGGAGTGGTTCATCTCGGCTTAGATCTTTATCTTCTACTTCTATTTGATCGCGGAATTCCTTTGGGATGTGGGTGGAATAATTTCTGGTCATGTGCATTTATGTTTGATGTTGATTCTATTCATGTCTTTGGTATCCTTTATGCTAAGACTTTTATGTCAAACACAAAGGACCCGTGGATGTATTTCAAATGTGAACAACTTTGTCTTATTGGTGCTTGTAATGTAGATCTTGATGATGAATATGGTCCTTTGAATTTGTTTGATGAAGACCTTCATAGTAGAATTCTTCATAGTGATCATGTTTATAGAGATGTGGTGAGTGGTAGGATATGTGTTGTTAAAGGAACCTTTTTAAGCCATAGATGTTGAATGTTGAATATTTGTCTTCCCTTGAAAACAAGTGGAATTTGTGTTAGTTTCAAATTGTATCCTTCAATCATTGATGTTCGTATTAGTTGTGTCCTTTGTGGTGCTAGTAGTCGGTGTTTCTTTCTTATAACAAAGGATGGTTGGTTGTATTCTAAGAGTGTACCCCCTTGGCATGTTTACCTAAGTTGTGATACTAATGCTAACCGTCCTATCACAAGGATTGTGTGTTTGTTTTCCCTCTCTTTGGTTTTACAAGGTTTGACTTTGAGGTCAAATTCCTTTCAAGATGGAGAGGATGATACAAGCATAAAGAGAACAAGGATTACAAGGTCAAATCAAAGCTTCACGCTTCGGATTGTCAAAGGTTAAAGCCTCAGATTTGAAAATGCTTGAAGATGTTTTGGAACCATTACAATGCCTTGTTTGAGTTGAAGATTGGATAAAGGGTTCTTACACTCCAAGGTCGTCTATACTTGGGATTATTAAGGGCAATATTGTCTTTTGATGGCTGTCTTTTACACTCCAAAGGAGCACCCTTCATTAAAGGTATTTTTGTCATTTTTATGTAATAGTATATATAGACCTATTAGCTTATATTTTCCTTAGACTTTGATGAAATTATGAGAGATGCTCTTTCGTTGTAGTTTTCTTCCTCTCTTAGAGAGAGAATCTGAAATTAGGGTTTACACTAAGTGGTGGATTTCACTTATGTTGACAAATTGGCAAGAAAGGTTGGTGCTTGGGGAAGGTGACTCCCTTTGGGTCACCTAAGAGAGTGGTTTGAACTTTCATTTGTGAGGTGTGATTGGAGATCTGATACATCTCCTTTTGTTAATCATCTAGTGGAAGTAAGGGTCACTCTACTATCTTTACATTTATGCAAACTTTCTTCTTCATCTCCTTTCTATGTGTTGTTTTCTCTTTGTGTGCTTGCTGATTTTTGCAATCTAGTGTCAATTTTGTGTTTTAGCCTTTCTTTAGGCCATCAATTCCTTTGCCCAAAAAATCTTGAGAGGATTTAAGAGTGTTTTCTAAATTTTTAAGAATAGAATATTGAGGTAAATAACCTCCAAAGTGCAATATAAGTCATGGGACCTTATTCGGATTACTGGGGAAATGTCCAGATTGCCCTCACTTAAACAACACTTAATTCCCGTCCCCTATGGACTCAACACTTTCCAAGGTACCACAAACCAAAACCAAAGTCGTACCCAAGTGTACGACTATTATCTATAAACCGTACCTCTGGCAGAATAGAATCCTAGGATGTTTAAACACCATCACCCTATTCGTGTCTTAGGTACGACTCGTACCCTAGCTTACAAATCATGGTGAGCCACTCGTTCTCAAATCAAACCAAAGATACCAAGTTCAAGGTTAAGATAAATAACCAAAAAAACCCATATTTACAGGATATGACTCGTTCCACCCAAGTTGTACCCATTTCAGTAACTAAATCCACCCTACCAACCAACACTGTTCAGCTTTTGACTAGACCATTCCACCCATACCCAAGTGTACGCTCATTCTTCTAAGTGGAATCTTATCCAGAAACTAGAAATCAAGGAAAATTTTATAGTCCAAAAACCAGGGTGTTTCAGTCTTCACCACTAGGATCATTCATCCCCGAATGATAGAAAAAATAGGGGTAACCACACGCTTGAGTCATTACATTATCAACCATATTCCCTATATTTAACAAAGTCTGAAAACAAAGATGCAAAGATATTAATCTTTCCTTTAAGAAACTCAAAAAATAAAGACGTGTTTGAAGAACACATACCTTTCGCATGAATCCCAAGAGCAGAAAATAGATATGGAAACTCGGACTTCATGTCTTACTTTGTTTCCTATGTAGCTTCTTCCACCTTATGGTTCTGCCAAGGAACCTTAACCAAAGCCAAAACCTTGGTCCACAACCATTGAACCTTCCTATCCAAGATCTCAACCGGGAACTCTTCATAAGACAAAGAGGCGGAGATACCCAACCCCTCTAAATGAATAATTGAAGAAATATCACTAATGCACTTCCTTACATGGAAGCATGAAATACCAGATGAATGGGGCTCAAACTAGAAGGCAACACCAATTCATAAGCCACTTTAACAACCCTTCATAGAACCATATAAGGAACAATAAACTGGGGACTGAGCTTTCCTTCATACAAAACCACATTACTCCTTTCATGGGAGATACCTTTAAGAACACCCTATCCCTAACCTTAAACTCCAAATCTCTACGCCTTATATTTGCATAGGACTTTTAGCAACTTTGGGAATCCTTAAGACTATCCTGAATTACCTTTACCTTTTCCATAGCCTTAGAAACCATGTCCTTACCGAACATGTCTAGCCCACTAAGCTCAAACCAACCAATAGGAGATCTACACCTCCTACAATACAATTCCTTAAAAGGGGCCATACCAATACTAGAATAATAGCTATTCTTGTAGGCAAACTCTACCAAAGACAAATGCTCAACCCAACTACCACCAAAGTAAATCACACATGGCCGAAAAATATTCTCTAACATGTAAATTGTCCTCTCTGCTTGCCCGTCAAATTGTAGATGAGAAGCAGTACTCAGACTAACCTTGGTACCCAACCCTTTCTGAAAAGTCCACTAGAAATGAGATAAAAATTGTGTACCACGATCAGAGATAATCAAAACAGGTACCCCATGCAGCTTCACAACTTCTTGAGGATACAACTTTGCATAATCCTCCATTGGAAAGGTAGTTCTTACTGCAAAGAAGTTAGCATACTTCATTATCCTATCCACAATAACCCAAATGGAATTAAATTAGTTCTGAGACCGAGAAAGACTAGTAACGAAAACCATATTGATTACTTCCAATTTCTATTCGTGAAAATTATTTTCTTGATATAACCCACTAGGCCTTATGTACTCAACTTTAATTCATTGACACACCATGCAGTTGGCTATGAAATCAGCCACATCCCTTTTTATACCATTCGACTAATACATCTCCTTGACATCATGATATATCTTCGTTGAGCTGAGATGTACAATGTAGCACAATTCAAGCACCTCAACCAAGATTCTTTCACATAAACTATCGATATCAAGAATACATAACCTCCCTTAGTACCATAAAGTACCATCACCAGAGATCACAAAGACCATTACCTTTTGCATACCCAAATTGCTTTTGATTTTCATCGAGATAGGATCTAGCACTTGTTTCTCCTTAGTCCCTGCTCCAAGATATGACCAAACCACTTCCTTTACCATCATACCACCATTGTTAGAGTCGAAGAGACAAACTCCAACATTAGCCAAGTGGTTAATATCTTTCACCAGTCCCGTTTTTCTTTATCCACTTGAGCCAAACACCCCATGGACAACCTACTAAGGGCATCAACAACTATGTTATCTTTACCTAGGTGATAGTAAATACTCATATATAGTCCTTGAGATACTTCGACCATCTCATCTGCCTGAGATTTAGCTCCTTCTGAGTGAGCACATACTGTAGAGTCTTATGATCTGAAATATGTCTATGTGTACTCCATATAGATAATACCACTAGATTTTCAAAGCCAAAACAACTGCAAATAGTGCCAAATCACTATTTTGAAAATTCCCCTCATGCACCTTTAACTACATAAAAGCATAGGTAATCACCCTCCCATGCTTCATCAAGACATAAGCAAACCCTATCCTGGATACATCACATCAAACAACAAACCCCTTACTGCCATTAGGAAATGTCAAAATCAAAGCTGAAGTTAGCTTATCCTTAAGTTTCTTAAAACTCCCCTAACAAGCATCCAACTAAGAAAACTTGACCTTCTTATAAGTCAATTTGTTCAAAGGAGCACCTATCATCAGAAATTATTCTACAAACCACCAATAATACCCGGTCAAACCTAAGAAGCTTCAAATGTCTATTGTAGTCATGGTCTAGTCACTTTTTAACCACCGTTACCTTTTGAGGGTCAACTAATATACCCTCACTAGAAATAATATGACAAAGAAAATTCACAACATTCAACCAAACCTCACATTTAGAGAACTTGGCATACAACTATTGTTCCTTCAAAGTCTATAATACCATACAGAGGTGATTAACATGATTCACCTTACCATTGGAATAAGCAAGAATGCCATTAATAGACATAATGACAAAGAGATCCAAGAACTACCAGAAAACCCCATTTCTTCAAGTCAATAAATACTACTGAGGAAATAGTCAAACCAAATGACATCACCACAAATTCAAAGAGTCCACACCAAGTACAAAAAGCTGCCTTAGGGATAACGTTCTCCCTAATCTTAAGCTAATAATACCCAGACCGAACATCTATCTTAGAGAAGAACTTGGCTCCTTGCAACTGATCAAACAAGTCATCTATCCTTGGCAGAAGATACTTGTTCTTGATCATCACCTTGTTCAACTGTAGATAGTCAATGCACATCCAAAGAGAACCATCTTTCTTGCACAAAACAACACCAGGGCACCCCATGGGGATACACAATGACAAATAAACCCTTTACATAGAAGATCATTAAATTGCTACTTGAGTTCTATCAAATTATCCAGAGCCATTCTACTAAAAGGAGTAGATATTGGATGAGTTTTGGAGCCAAATCAATACTAAATTCAATTTCCTTATCCAGAGGAAGACTAGGAAGATCATCCAAAAAGCCCTTATGAAACTCATTTACTAGTTAAACCAAATGTAGAGAAGGATCTTTCGAGTTAAAATCTTTAACCTAGACTAAGTGATAAAGACACCCCTTGGAGGTTAATCTCCAAGCTCTAAGATAAGAAATAAACCTCCCCTTATAAGCTAGGGAACCACCCTTCCACTCTATAAATGGTTAACTAGAGAACCTAAAGGCAACCTTACGGGTCCAACAATCCAAGGAAGCGTAACAAGAGTGTAGCAAATACTTCCCAGAATGAAATCAAAGTCTACCATATCCAGTTCAAACAGGTTCACCAAAGTCCACCTACTAACCACAAATACCACACACCCCTTACAGACCATTTTAGTAATAACCGTATCACCTACTAGGGTAGAACTAGAAAAAAGATTAGAGAGAACCTCAACATCAATACCAATACATACAACCATAAATGTGGTCACATATGAAAGAGTGGGCCCTAGATTAAGCACACAATACACATCATGAAAAAAGAGTTTTAACATACCTGTAACAACATCAAGTGATGCCTCAGATTCCTATGGAGATGCAAGAGCATAAAACCTATTTTGGCCAGTCCTGGTACCAGAAAATGGAGAAAACATGGAAGCCGCATAACTAGGTGCACGAGCAAAAGATGAAGCAACTAGAGCTTTCACCTCTCCCAATGTGCCCTTTTCGACCAAAAAATTTTTGAGCATATGGCCTGGCCATATTTAAAACACTTATCCTTGCCTTATTCACAATAGGTCTAATGAAAACAACCATAAAACTGGCAAGGAGGGCATGAAGAGGTTGTCTTACCCTCACTCTCCATAGATTTGGCACCTTGTGCCAAAAAATTATCATCACCTTGCAGATGCCTATTATCGATTTGCCTCAGGTAAGAAGAGCGAGCAGTAGAGAAAAAACCTAAAGTTACCCACTTCTTCTTTAGCCATTTACCTCTATCCCAACCGCCCTACTGCTAAGCACCACTCTTCTTAGAGAACCTACTCCTTTTACCTATCCTTTCCTTAAACTTTGCAGGTTTTCTCTAATATTCCTCCACTTGCTGTATATGGATAACTAATCTCAAAATATCCATATCCTTGATTATCAAAGAAGTCTTTCTTTTAAGTCTCAGATCTCAACATATCCTAAAAGTGAACATTTTCATTCTCTCCCTTATGTTAGCTAATAAATTAGGAGCATACCTTGACAGTTGATGAAACTTTAAGGAATATTCCCCAATAGATATTTACCTTACTTTAGATTCACAACCTTATCTATCTTTCCTTCCATCAACTCTTAAGGAAAGAAACAACTGAGCAATAACATGAATAGATTGGCAAAATTCTGCATTAGTTACTTAACCCTAAGAAGGACTTGTAACAATCGGGGAAACTTTATAACAATAAAGGACAGGACCCTTAGAACAAGGGAAAACTCTAGGTGTAGGACGTACCTCATCAACATCATACCCAGATAGGATAGAAGAATTTCCTAGTGTTCCAGATCATTGAGGCATGATCTAAAAAGTGAAAAACGAAGGATTAGAGAAGAATTTAAGGACTCAGACACCAAGCTTAAAATAGAATACTAAAAATGTGAAACATTCCTAAATGCCCTACAGCCTTTCTTTTATATGTGTGTGCACTACACACCCCTAAAGGAGACTCTACCAAACGTGGCTTTCTGGACTCTTAATTGACTGTTTACCTAAATCTCTGATACAAATTTGACACAACATGATCCGAGGCCTTGTTATAATGGCCATCCCAAGTCCCACTGGGATCGAAGACCATCCCTGTTACCAAACCTAAACTTCGACCACCTACCCTGGGTTGATTGAATTTAAGACATATAACAAGATAGCATAATATTTCATATAAAGACTCTACGATAGGATCACAACTGTGATCGACCAAAACAAGTCCAACCATCCTATACTAACCATCCAACCATACAAAGCCAAACCAAAATCATAACTTTGTACCATAACCAAATAAGTTCAATTAATAGTTAAATATATAATCCCAAAATAAAATATGATTGAACAACCAACAATCCCATCAACCGGCGTCAGCCCTAGTACCAATATAAATACTAAGGCTAACACCCATATTGTTCCCGCCCATACCAACCCATAGTAGTTCTACAAAATCCTCTAACCAAAAAAATACCAAAATCCTGTAAGGACATGCCCCCAACCATAGCCAAAACCAATATCTATAAATAATCAAAAGTATGAAATAACATCCATGAAATAAAGCCTTTCAAAAAGATAAATGCTCACTACTTCAATCAAAAGTTATCCCCCGAATGTTCGAATGCTAAGCAAGAGGAGTAAACAACCAATTCCTACATTGCATGGGGATACAGCTGATTGAAATGGGGTTAGTTGGTGAACACTAGCATGAAATTAGGATAATGATAAAATAATGCCATTTAAGAAAACCAAGTAAAACCATCCATAAGCACACAACCCATACGTATATATATAACTATGTAGGGAAAATGAACTGGGTTTAGAACTCCTTTCAAAACCATTAATATGGGTATATGAATCTTAGCAATCCTAAAACCACCCATGAACTATATGGGTCCAATAAAACCCCCTGAACGGGCCACAAAGAATGTAGCCACATGCATTGGAGATACCATAAGAGTTGGGGATTCCCATGTACCCTTCACTCTCCATAATACATATGTACAGTGTACTTAAAGAACTCTCATGTACCTCATGAGTATCATATAAGGTTGACATGACCTATTCCTTATGTCGGCAAATATGAGTTTCCAGTGTTCACCCATTGGACTCCCACCTTCACGGTTAGCTATCATAACCCACCATTATTTCTAAATTAAAACACTTTTCAACAAAACCGTTATTGTATTATTATTATTACGAAGTCTATTAAATAATGGTATTTTCATACTAATTATAACTTCCAAGTATTATCCTTAGTAAAACCTTTTTAGTGGTCAAGGGATTCCCATGTACCTATAGACTATATCATCCAATTAACTTCAGTGATTCCTATGTACCAGATAAGTATTCATTACCATATTAACTTTGGGGGTTCCCATTTACCCCACAAGTATGTTTATTAAGACAAACTATTCCAAAACCATTTAGGGTTCTATTACCAAGTTCGAACCATGCAATAGTTCTACTAAAATCAAATGACATAGTGAAATTATTATCATAGGCATTTTATCAAACATATTGGGGCATACTATTTCAAAAACCAAAGACAATTAACAAACAACCATTCCCATGCAAACTATTATCCAAAACCACCATTATTGTATATAAAAGCATAATTAAAATAGGGAAAAGCCATAATTAAGCAATTATAGACAAACACCCCAAATCATATTTGTAAACTAAAAATTGTAAATTACTCAAATCATGAAAAAATTATATAAAATTCATGCCTTTAGTTGGAACTAAAAATGAGGGAAGAGAATATGCCTTAAATGAAGATGATGATGATGAGAAATCATCAAGACAAGCCCCAATTTACTCCTTAAGATAAAACCCTAGCTTTCTTTGCCTGAGAACTCTAGAGGAGATTTAAGAGTGTTTGTAAGTGTTTATGAATAGAATAGTAGGGAAAATAACCTCCCAAGTACAATATATATTGTGGGACCTTATTAGGATAAGTGGGGAAATGTCTAGATTGCCCTAACTTAAACAACACTTAATTATCATCATAGGGTATAACCAAACCTTACGAATCATACCCATCCTATATGAGTGATACCTACCTTTTATACCCTAGGATTTCCCCCTTAGACTTAATACTATCAAAGGTATGACACACATAAACCTAATTCGTATCTAAGTGTACAACTAGTACCCACAAATCGTACCCTTGACTGAATAGAATCTCAGAAGGTTTGAACACCATCCCCATGTATGAGTCCTAGGTATGACTAGTACCCTAGCTTATGGCTCATAGTGAGACACTCATACTAATATCCAACCTAAGTTACCAAGTTTAAGTTTAAGTGAAGTAATCAAACAACCTATATCCACCGATACAACCTGTACCACCCAAGTCATACCCATTTTAGTAAATAAATCCACCTCACTAGCCAACACTGGTCAGCATTCTACTATACCATACCACTCATGTATGACTCATTCTTCTAAGCCATATCTTTCCCAGAAACTAAGAATCAAGGAAATTTTCTAAGGTCCAGAAACTAGGGTATTTTATATTAATGTGTATTTTTGTTTTTATTAATATAATTTTATTTAATTAATCCTCACTAGGTAGCTAATTAGACAATCATTATCTAGTTAGAATTCCATTCTTTATGGTTCTTATTCATTGGCTAGAGTAGATATAGCCTAATTTGATAATTTCTTACTTATAATGAGATGAGGTTGATTATTTTTCTCTTTGGTTGGATTTGTTCGACTTCTTAGGGATTCAGTTACGGTAATGAAGGTAAGTTGACCTTTCATGGTTCTGTATGGTTCTAGAGTTTAAAATTTAGTTATATTAACTGTTCTTGAGTTTAAGATTTTTAGACTTGCCTCCTGAGTTGTGAAGGTTATTGCATTGGCCATCCCTTATATATAACCCATTTTTTAGATTGACTAGTTTTGATTCATTCATTGCTTGTGGCTATTTCATTGCTCGATAATGGTTTTACTGTTGATATCAAAATATCCTGGATCCATCTCTTATATTAGTTGGGTTAGTCTCCTTGTGATGGTTTTCTCTCATTAAGAGTATGGATATTAGATGCTCATTTTTGTAATGATATGGCTTTTGTCTAAAGTAGAGTTAGAGAGTTAGAGGTAGGTAGCCTTTCTTGTGATCACTTCTTGAGTTGGCGATTTGAAAAATCTTCATGTTGAGTTTTTTGATTCATTTTCTGGTAGTGGTCATGACCTTGTCATTGGTTTTAAGATTGGTATTTTCTATTTTGTTTGGGTAATTTATGCATTGATCAGTTTATGATTTCCCTACTTGGGTGGATATTGGAAATCCCCATTTTAATGTTTGTTTGGCCCAATGAGGTTTGGTAGAGTGTTTCTCCTTGCCTATATGAGCCTGTATGTATTTTATGTTAATATGGAGTGTTGAATTGGTTGGTTTCCGGCTTAAGTTTAATTTCTCTAAGTTGCTAGAGTTTTTAACACTACTGTGTGGGTTGTAGCCTAGGGGATTTTTTTAAGCATGTTTTGATAGTTCATGCCCTCCAATAGATATGGAGTTGATTTCTTATGTTTTCAGCCGATATGGAGTTGATTTCTTTTTTTTTCTAGCTTAAGTTTAATTTCTCTATGTTGCTAGAGTTTTTGTACTACTAGTGTGGGATACAACCTTGGAAAGTTTTTGAGGATATTTTGATAGTTTATGCCCTCTGACAGATATGGAGTTTATATCTTATGTTTTTAGTTGGATATTTATCCTTTGGTATGATATCTATTTTGTGACTACATTTTATGCACTCTAGCCAATATAGAGTTGGTCATTTGTATTTTCAATTAATGGTTTATTGTTGTGCTGATTTTCTGCTTTAGATATGTTTTAATTTTGACTTGATGCCTTGGAATGTCAATTTGAAAGTTATGATAGATTTGGAGTATGAATGACTACCCGTCTTCAAGTTTGGTTTGGGTAGTTGAAATCAAGCAATTGAGCCTTGGTGTTGTAATTTCTTCCTGGAGTTGTAGAGCTTGAGTGTAGCCTTTGGTTTAGATGTATCTTAATTTGAATTTCCTTTATAGGCTAGTTGACTGTACTCTGTGGTTACCTATTTGGTTTTCTCAACTTTGGTTGGATTATAGGTGATAACTGTTCAAACGATAGCCGTGGACCCAGTATTGGTTCTTTCATCTTTAACCAAATGTCTTTAGTTTTCTTTTAGAATTTTTGATGATATACTCAGTAGGAGTAATATACTAGAGTGAATTTAGTATGTTCTTATTCTTGATTAATGGAATATCCTGGAGCGGATCATTCAGTGATGAGTAGTTATGCCTTTATCTTTTGGATTTCAATTTGATTACCATTCAGACTAGTTGTAGCATTAGCATAGATTTCATTTCTTGATTATCTGCATTTGTGTGCCCAAATACCGCCTTGTAGAATTATCTTATTTTTTAGATTGACTTTTAGCAGATTAGCTTTAGTCGTTCATGTTCTCTTTGATGAGATTATGTGGACAAGACTCGGGTGATTTTCCTCCTAGTTTGGAATGGATAGAAAATTTAGAATTGTAAAAGAAACTTATATTAGGAATTAGAGTCGGTTGAATAACTCATGCCTTTATTTTGTTTTGGGCTCGGATAAGCCTTTGTTGGACTGTATATGTATCACAATGGTATCAATGTGTTGTGGTAAAGATTTATATTCATTAGCACTTTTTAGTTAGGATGGAGGCCACTTGGTGGTTGAAGTTGGGTTTTGGCTACTTGAAGTGAAGTGAGAGAGCTGGTAATAAAAAGGGAGCTGGTAGAAGTTGAGTTTCTCTCTTCTTAAAGGTTATCTATGAGGTTGTGGTTGGAGCATGTGGTCCCAGTACCTCATCCTTTTGAGCTTTTGAGATCTTTCTATCCATTAACTTTAAGGACGAAAGTCCTTTTAGTTGTGAATATTGTAATGACACTTAATGTTATTTTTCATGTTTATGCTTATTTTTTCATAAGAGCTTACTTAGAGTTGCCAAAAGTCATTTATGACTTGCTGGAATTGGTAGATTGGTTACCGGGCATTTCATTTATTTTTTATAGCCAATTTCCTGTTTAGAAGTATTTGTTGGTTCCTAATAGTCTGCGGGATAAAACTTTATTAAAACAATCTTGTATACAAATTCTGACGGCGCTAACAACTCCAGATAATAATTTTAGGTTAGGTGGACCTTTGGTTTAGGTCCCAAGGAACCCAAGCTTATTTTGGCCTATTGGTAGAAAGTTAGAGAAATTTGAAATATAGTTGTGGGACCCTCATTTGATCAAAACAAAACTCTAAATTTAATGTGATTACATATTTTATTTATGTATTTCGGATTCTGAATTAATCTTAAGATCTTTGCAGAAACTTCCAAGTTTCAGCTAATAACTAGTACCTCTATGATCGCACCTCTTGGGTGGAGATCTCACTAGTGTGCGCAAGAGGGTAGTCTAATCACACTAAGGATTGTGGCAATCTCCACACCTGCTCCTGATGCTAGGGTGTGTGATTGTACCCTTGAATATGCAATTTCAACACCTGATTACCTGGAAGGGGTATAAATAGACCCCTGAGGTCGCAAATCTGCCAATATTCATCCATAGCTTGAGTGAAAATTCCCTAAAGAGTGTTATAACTCAACATTGACTCTTGTTGGTGACTGGACAGCTTGTTTAACATCTATTTTTGTGTTTATCATCTGAATTAAGGTAAGATTCCAACATTTTCTTGGTGAATTTTCTTTCTTCTTGACCAAAACCCCAATAGATTGAGGGCTTGATTTTAGCCTTAAATTAGTTTTTTTGCACCCATTCTTGAGAGTCTTATTTCTTTGATCATGTATGAATGTTGGGTTGGCCACAAAAGCATCATTTTTATAAGTGGGACCCACATGGAGTTTTTTGATGTGATTTTTGGACCAAAATCACACGGTGCAATATGGGTATCGTTATTATCATATTGATGAGTAAATTATTATTTTTGTACCATCACGACATTTTGGGAGCATGAAGTGAAATCAAACATTTGGTGAATGATTCAAGGATTTGATGTTCTACATTAAGGTATGATTTAGCCTACTCTCCTTCATAAGATGATGCATGTTTATGTTGCACGTGAATGTTAATGTTAAGATTTATTATGGGTAGAATGACTTAGTGTTGAGTATAAAAGTTTGGGTATTAGATGAGGGTTTTTGGCCCATGAGGTTAAATGCTAATTACACTGTAAGAATCTTATCGCCTTGTCTCTAGATTGAACTAATTTGCAGTATGAATGTGATGTGATGCAAAGTTTGGGATGTGGTTTAAGTATTAAAAGAATTGTTAGTATGATTAACCTTATTTGAACTATTCTAGTGATCATAAACCGTATTTAGGTGGTACTAACTTAATTACTCACGGACTAGGTAGAATTCTTTTCTAGCATAGACAATGACTTATTAATCATTTAGAGGTTGATTTACAAACCTTATCCTAGTCTGGGATATAAATTTCCTACATATGGAATTCAAGGATTAGAAGTGGGTTCTTTCGGCCTGCCTTAGGCCATGACTTGGGTTAGCCCTTGTGAACTTATTTATGCATGTTTGACATAGTCCATACTATTGATTAATGGCTCATGACCATGATATAGTCATAGATGTGATATTTGGCTTGTATAGTTAATATTCCTCATAGTTATGCTATATGACCTATATATATGTGATGCCTTATAGATGAGATATGCTTCATAGTTATGATTTATGGCCTAGTGATATATTATACCTCGTAGATGAGAGATGAGTAAAAATATACTTTATGGCTTATAGATGTTTTATACCTCCTAGTCATGCTATGGCTAATAGATACGAGATGGCTTATAAATATGATCGCTCATATGAGTTTTGGATACATATGTGGGCCTAAGGCCATTAGTATGATGTTGTAATTATTTTGGACACTTGATTAGGCCAAAGGCCATATTATGATGTCGGTTGAACATCGGGGACATGCTTATCCTTATAAAGGATGTAGTTTTTGTTTATGCATATATATTGATGCATATTGTTCCATTATTTGACTACTAGTGATGGAATGCATAAATTTGGTAGATTCATGATTATTAAATTGGCAAATAACGTGATTCTTGCTAAAATATGATATTATTGTTGTTTTTCCTGAATAAGGGTTATAACCTACTTTTCACCTTAAAATATATTTCTTCATAATAATAACTGCCTATCTTTATGGATAACTTATATGTAAAAGAGATTAATTATGATGTTTTAAAGATTTGACCAAGACAGATTTTGATCTATGATTTCATACTACTAATTACTCTGTTCGTGAAAGATTTTGACCCTTTCTACATATTTATAATGATTTTGTCCCAAAGTTTAGCCAGGCAATGGATTTATTGATTTACATTTCTTTTAGACATGGTCTAAGTCTTGTACCTATTATATATCAATATATATATATCTTTCTGGTATGGGACAAAGAAAAAAATATATTACTAATATAAATTATGGGTAAGACCCAATATTAGATTATAGTATTGATGTTATATATATGTGTTGATTATTACGATGATACTGATTATATGCCCAGAAAGGTCAGAGGATTACTATGATGATATGTTTATATACCTGATAAGGTTGGATGATATTGTGATGATGATATTGGTACTCGACAACACCAGAGGATGATATGATGATATATACTCAACCAGGCTAAAAGATGATTATATTAATATACCTATGTTATATCTACCGGTTTGAGTCCAGCTATCCCTACGTATGACAATTATATATATACCCGGTAAGGCTAGAGGATGGTTATGATACTGATGGTTATGATGGTGATAGTTATGATGATGATATTATGATATTAATTATACTTATCGATTCGAGTTTGGATATATATTATGATATTTTGCTCATCATGGTATTGTGGATTCTGGTGCATTCATCCTTTGAAGTGCATTATCTAACACCAATATATGATTACACCTCTCACTCCATATATTAAGGGGGCTGCATGGGTATGGGTGATGACTATGCCTTAGGTGTGTTGTATGTTGACTGATACTTCTGCTCCTGGGGCAGTGGGGGTCGTGATAGGCTTAGCTAGGTATTTGTTTTCTGGACTAGCTGCTTACATACATTGCTATTGGTATTGCTAATATCATTGTTATGGCTAGTTTATCACAGACTGGTTATTGATTCGGTATCGAGATTTAAGGTATGATGCTGGTCTCTTCTATCTTACAATTTCATTACTATGCATGAATTACTCATGAGTAGATGTATAGATTAAAAACCCTGAGTATTCTAGTACTAAATCCTCCTAAGATTATAAGGTCTTAAAATAAAGATATGATGATTTAGGTTGTACTTCTAGTTGGCTTTGTATATATATATATATATATATATTTATATATATATCATGATATATACATCTATGGTATTGTTGTATATCCCTTTCTTCCTTTATTTATTTAGATTATATATTCATTCCTTGGCCATGTATACCACTATATATATATCCTTTTTATCCGTTTTATTAATATATTGGCTAGGGATATACTGTGTTACACTGAGATTCCTAAGTATGGCTGGAATATGATAGTTCATCCTTGATATTTCCTTAGCCTTATCATGGTAGTTTTGTGGCTATGTGTATAATAGTTGGCCTTTCTATATCACTAGTTTTATTATATGATTGCTAGATACTTGGGTGTAGTTTTCATTGTTTTTATATTTTATATGTATCCGCATTATTTTTGGATCTTAGTTGGCAGTTGCCAACTGAGTACCATGTGTTTTGTACTCATACTACACTTCTCCAGTTTATAGATCATAGTACAGGTTATCTTTATTGATATGTACGTCGTACAGAGCAACCATGGTTCTGAGAATTAGATTGATCTCCTGACATTTAGAGTATTGCTTACCTCCCTCTTATGTACTAGAATAGTGTCTATGTTGTACTCGAAGATAAGTTGTATCAGCGTAATTCCCTTGGTATTTCACTTTTGTACTCTTATTATACTAGAAGATCTTGTACCGATACCACCAGGTTTTGGGACTATCTTATGTATTGGATCTTTTATTACATCTCTTTCACATTCTTTCCTTTATCTGATTGAGTAATCCATTGCTAGTGGTTTCGGATTACAGGCTTGGCTTGCCTGCTGGTGGGTTATAGTAGGTGCCATCATGAGCTGAGAAATTAGGTCGTGACAATGACATCTCATTATATTAAGAAAATATTGATTTTGGGTTTGAGTTATGAAATTTCTTGTTATGTTCAAATTATAGCATTTTCATGATTAGTGCATTTTTCAAAAATGGCGGCGATGACTAGGATATCATGCATTGTCAGTTAGTTTTTTAGTTATACTAATTTGGAGTGTCTTTAGATAAAGTACTTATTTTCTAGTTTGAGAATATCCTTGTTATTGAGCATTTCAAAAATCTGTTTATATTCAGTTGGGAGTAGTACTTAGCATTGAGAGGACAAGGGTTCAGATAACTCAAGTCCTAAAGTATGTTCCACCAATTCATTAGTTGAAAGTATCTTAGTTTCTCTTGATAGGATAATAGTAAATTTATACCAATCATGGTTCGTACCCAGGGTAAGGTATATAACACCTTTCAAACTTTGATTACACGTTTGATTCAATGTTGCTCTTATGGTCTATGTTACTTATAGAAACCTCCCACAGTTTAGTCTCAGATCTCTCATGACCTTGTATCCAATCTGTTTAGAACTTTATAGTGTTACATGTTTCTTACTTAGTCATAGCATGAGTTTACAGATTTCAGTCCCATGTTCAGGTCATCATGTCAGTTTCAATATGTCTATTTTATTTAGTTTAGTGCATGTCTCACATGCTCAATACATTCAAAGTACTAAGCACATACTTTCTTTTGTAATATATTGTCTCAAAATATATGTTCTGATGCTTAACATCCGAATTGAACATAGTACAATCTACAACTATATCAGCAATACTACTTTGGTGAATCTTCATCATTCGAGGAATAAATGAGTATTTTGTTTTATTTTATTTCAATTTCAAACAATTAGAGTTAGTTGGGTCTTGTTCCATCCACTTATTTTTGTAGAGGCTTTGAAACATACAACTTGATGTTTTATTGTGGGGATTTAAAATTAGATATCATTGTTAGTTATAATAATATTTCATCATTCAGTTTTACTTCCATACGGTGTTTTTATCAGTTATTTCATTATTATTAGTGTCATGACAAGCCATTGGTTAGCTTCGGGTCACCTATAACACTAGGCATTGTGTAATGATAAGGGGGTAGTCTCAGATCATGACACTATAATAACGTATTAGCAGGCTATCCAACCAATAGCTCGGAATGTCGACTATTAAGCTAATAAAAGAAAAGATAACTAAAATTTGATAATTGGAGAGAGAGAGCCAAAAGAAAGAAAATATCCCCTAAGACCTAGTGTCATCAATACTAGAGCCGCTAACATAACAAGAGTACAAGGTAAATTTAATATGTATAGAACCTTCTCTAAAATTCAAAATAAAGATCAGTTCCTAAAGATATAGAGAAAAGGAACAACTCTGGAAGCAAGGGGCTCACCCCAAGTCTTTGATCCATGACATCTTCGCACAATGCACACGTCGGCAACAAGAATTCATACTATGATCTGTAGGGTGTAGAAGTGTAGCATAAACACCAAACATATCATACTTAGCAAGCGTAGGATGACTAAGCTCCAAATATAAATGCAAGTATAAATAACACATAAGTCAAATATATGTACATTGAAGGCAACAAACTAAGAATTCAAATATAATAAGGATAATTGAGAAGCAGAGATAAATTTTCATAAACAAGAACTTTAGCACTACCAGGACATCTAACCCTAAATAAAAGTAATCACCAAGTAATATAATAACAAGGCTCATAGTATCAAAGGGGAAAGGAACTCCAAAGCATATCAATATTCATGGGTACAAGTCCATAACCTTCCTACCACAAACTAAATAAGAATAGTGAAAAAGTAACCTAACCATACCCTCATAAGACTAAAAGGTACACAAAATAAAACATAACTTAATCGACCCCTCATAAGATAGACAGGTACAAATAGAAAACAATTGTTTTGGTGATAGACAATGCTTATGAATGATTGGATGAATCAGAAAACAAGGCGAGGTGAGATGAACCAATTTCCATATCCAATAAAACTGTATACACCTCTTCTAGCTCAACAACTTGTAAAACCAGGACCTACGATAACCATCCTCCTCCAACACGGTGCTTATGGATAAAGAGGCCTATAGGGGCCTTTAGATATCCATATACACTATCATGTCCCTAACCATGGATTTTATATTATTGATAATAAATCCACACCATCCAGTACGAAAGATAAGCATGAGTAATAAGTGTTGAGAATCAAAGTAAGACTAAATAAGTGGTAATAAGTAAATCCAGTATCCGAGATCATATCAGGACTAAAGTAGTAGAAATCCGTGCATTTTAGTCTTAAAATCCATCAACCAATAATAAGGGCAGTACAATAGCCGTTTAAAAATTAGTATATGATAGAGGTGTGAGGATAGATATTTTTTTGATAATAATAGTGATATTGATATTTTTCCTTAGCATCTTACAATAATTCACGACCATATTCATGTGAAGGTATAATATTATTGCCCGTATCCAAACTATAATGTTACTGCACAATTATATAGAATTAGGTAATTCTATCTCTCAAAGATATGTATATTAACCGTGAACTTTAAGTGAGTCATTAAAAAGTCCTCAAACCCAATAATATGCAGAGCTGTGTAAATATATTTGTATTGCATAGAAATCAAGAAATGAAAATAAAATAGTGGAAACATGCTACTGGAAAATTAACTAGGATGATATCTTTATTGAAAGGTACTACCCAATTCTATACTAAGAATTACTAATGTCGACCATAGCGTATAGTAATTAAAACATAATCCTTATGCTAATCTGAGTTGTAGACATAAAAAATAAATATAAAACTAAGGGTCAATACAAAGTAGACCAACAATACTAAACAAGTTTATTCTAAATGTACTATAAAAGGGTACTATTTATAGTAGTTACTTTGGGATTTGTATGCTAGCTAAAGAACTCTAAGGTTCGTATTCTAAAGCAAGAAACTACCTGAGCTAAGATAAGGTTTCTAATTCTTATTTCAAGGATGCTACACATACTCATCCAATTCATAAAGGGAGAATAGGCACCCAAACAAAGGATTAGTAAATATGATTCTATTCCAAGGATCGTAATGAAAGCTAAGAAAGATGGAATTAAGAAGTAACCTTAAACTAATAATATAGACCCCTATCCCACATGCAATCTATATAATAAACTATCTCGTATAGAAAAGTAGATTATAGCCTACTTTGATGCCGATCCAAAACATCAAACAATCCATAAACCGCTCGATCCCTCTAACTTATGTTAGAATGTTTTCTTGCTATAAAAAAACTCCAAGAATCTCATAAGTCGGCCTAGGTTTGAGATTCATACTAGAATACAGGTCTTGGATAACTTGATACAGGTAACAAATTTTCTTTCCCCAATACAACAAATCATCCAAAATATTTTTTCCCAACCAATTATATTAATCATCTTACATTAGATAATATAGCATATATGTGTGTAGATTTCCATATTGATATACTCACGAATAAAATAAAATTTGCGTTACATAAATATATATAACATGCAATGGAAAAATCAATTTGTTTTCTTTTTGGCAACAAAATAATTTTCCCCAACCGCTACAACATTAATACATATATATAGAAGGATAGACAACCTTATTTAATCATATATTTTACTTGATAAGGGGAATACGAGATGAATAGTGGCACTTCAATTTATCTACATATATTCCCTCAATAAAATTTCAAACATCAATAACATAATGACTAGGCTTGTGACAACATCTAATAATGATAGGAAAATTGTTGTCCCTTCCCCTCCACTTCTTTGTCTAGGAGGTTTATTAATGTCACCAAAATTATACCTCCCAAAAAATATAAAGGTATATCTAAAAAAATATAGAACCCAATAAGTTTGGTGTCAACCCCATAGGGAATAGGATGAAATCGAATTGCGTATTTGTCTAAGTATCCATACTATAAAAGTGGGGTTTTATGAAACAAAATATTAATTGTAATGTGCATTGATTTGTTGGATTTGTAATCAATATGCAAAAGGCACTAGGACTATTCTCCTAATAACATTATAACTCTATAGGTTCTCTGTACTTTTGTGATCTCATTGGTATTTGGCATGCAGTTAACTGTCAATAGATGACTATCACCAAGCACAAAAGTTAATGTGTCATAATAGTTGCATTATTTACCATTATCTATATTCCCAATATAGCCTTTCCTGCTTACTGGCTCAAGGATAATTTAATAACATAGTCACAAGTCTTGTTGTTGATTCATTATTTTGATCTAGCTACCCTTTCTATAGTCCAGGAAAGATATAGGACAAGGTCTAACTTGTGCACTTGTTAAAAAGCAATCAAACCAAAAACAGTAACAATATATGCCCAACTATACTTTGAGAATCACCTTGTAATTTGAACACTACTTTGTTAATCCATAATGGTTCCCACAACCCTATTTGAGTTGTTTATCTTGTCATAATTAGAAGAAAACAAGAATAACTATTAAAAGAAAGAATAATTATGCACTTACAATAAGACAATGAAAAACACCAAAATCTAATTTAGAATTAAAATCCTTAAAATTGATGTTTTTGATTCCAAGAACAAAAATGTACATTATAACCATACAATAATGTAATAGAACATAAAATGATCATAAAACCTAATAGGAGTATTCATAGATACAAAAAAATCCTATCCTAAACTATGTAGGAAAAATAGGTTAGCAAGTTTCTTTAAATTGTAGATTGGGGTCGGGCATCAGTATACCATTCGTGGAATAGAATCATAGAAATCAAACACTTTTCGACAAATCTAATATACCAGCTGTAGACCCAGTCTACCAATCATAGATTGGAGTTTTGGAAATTAAAAACTTGATTTTTTGTAGCATCTTGTTCACAACATAATTTCACAGGTCGTTGACCTACTCTACCATTCGTAGAGCCCACCCATGAAATTCATAAATTTGCCTTTATCTTAAGATCTTCATTCGCAAGCATGTTTCACATTTCATGGACGATTCCTCAATCCAATATTCTTTCCAAGATTCTTCCCTAGGTTAATTTTTACCCCTTTTCTCTATTGTGATAGACTAGTATATTATGTGGGGTAGTTAAGTTAAACAAGGATTTTAGGTTGATTTCTCTATTTGAATGACTAGTATATTATGTGGAGTATTTCCTGGGTGGTGCATGATTGTTGCTAGAAACTAAGTTTGAAATTTAGATTTTAATGGTGGTTAGAAGAATGTTAGCTCGATAGTTATAATACTAAATTTGTAGGAGTGAATTAGTAGGCTTGTCATATTATGTGAGATTAAGTTGATGACTTATGAAATATTAGATCGGGTAATTGTGATATATGCATGAAGTCTTGTGTTAAAGTAGAAATAGTGGCTAAATGATTATATGTATAAGAGCCTTAGGTTATAAGAATAAAGTGTACTTGATCTTGAGTTATGAGTGTCATGTCTGCCTAGCTTAGGTTCTTAAATTCCATAGTATGGAGAAGTATAAGGAGTTGTTTATGGTGTTATGTAGAGCTAAATTGAGAGTGGAATAGATAGACTTTGTGAACTCTTGGTATAGTTTTGAAATTGTTGTAATTTATTGGTTTATGATATTAGAGGTGTAATTCAATTATTATAAGGAGTTGAAAATGGAATGTTAAGTGTTTAGAACAATAGATGTCTATGCTACAAAAAATGGTAGTTACATTGCGATGACTTTAGAGGTTAGAGAAAGTTATTATTATTATCCTTGAGTGGGATATCCTAGAATGAATTTATTCTTTTCATATTAAAGTCATCGAGGGGAGTTTGTGTTCTTGTGCAGAGTGATACCCCCTCCCCACTGTGTGGAGTGTTGTGTGTATAGATTTAATAAGGGGATATACTTTCAAGATTTGGATAGTTAGCTTTTACCTAAGGGGGAGATGATGCAAATTGTGAATTTTCTCAATGCGATGAGTTTCTGGGATGAGTCATGATAAATCTATTCTTACTCTAGCAAATTTCTCCAATTTTTTATTAAGAGAATATTCTACCAATATCCAACGTATTCAAATGATGTCTATGCCTAAGTATCTAGTTCTCTATGCAATCTATATCCATGTTTCAGCCCTCTAATTATGATCAAAATTTTTTGATGGGTGTATCCCTTCATAATAATTTGATCATATCTTACATCATAAATTCCACCTTGATTAGTGCAATTAATATATGATATAATTGAATATAGTCATCGTTTTTTTAAGCATGTACTTTAGTCCTTCTGTTACTCTCCTTGTGTCTGGATGATAGTGGTTATAGGACCATAGTAATGTTTTATATTAGAGAGCGAATGATCTTAACTATAAACTTTTTTTTGGCTACTCAAACTAAGGTTATAAATAAAGTGGGAGGAAAGAGATGAAACTTTTGTTATCGAAAATAGTTATGAGGGGCATGTATGCTTAAAATCTTTGAGAAGGTAATACAGGTTGTTGGGTTTAGTGTGGGGAGATTAGTAAAGTGGTGTAGTAAAGATAGGCTTGAATGTTTTGATGCAATAATACACAGACCATTGTGTAATGTGGATAGTATTCTTGATAAGACATGATGTATTTTTACTAGAATGATAGGATGAAGTAGTATTCTTGGATGGATGTAAAGTATAGAGCCCTGCAACTTAAGTTAGCACCTTTAACCTTCACATTAGGTTTTAACATGGAATAAATATATAGTTATATTCAAGTTCTTGTAGTGATGTGTTTTGTAGGGAAATTTTAAGATTTAAATAATGAAGTGTGGTATTGTTAGAAAGATTCATAGATGGGGAGTATTGATACATTTGATGGATATTAGATGTATCATTGGAGGTAGAGAATGCTTTTATTCGTATGCCCCATTAAATCTTATTTCATGTCTTGTATCAATCTTAATCAAGCCAAGGATTCCTGTAAAAGTTTTGTGCCTTACATTATTATAATGTCCATTAGAGATGTTAAAGGGGTGTCTTGAAAGATTTTTGGAATTTTTGGAAGGGGTTCAGAGCTATTTTTGGATTCTAAGACAGTGAGCCTCTGCGATAACGCCGTGTCATAGAGGTTACATTCCAGGATAAGTGGCATGTCTTGGAGGTTAACCTCCATGATAGGTGGTGTGCCACATCGAGCTATTAAATTTTGTTCAATTTTTATTTGTCACTTGGGGTGAGGGGCTTTGGGTCTTTTACACCTTGTACGACCTTAGTCTCATTGTCTTATGACTCATGCATTCAAAATTTACTTGGTGATGCCATAAAGCCCTTTTCTTTTGATTCCTATACGTGTTTTGTTAAAGGAGAATTCTTTATGTGAATTTACATACTTTATTCCATGCTTATAATGCTTCAAAAAGATTCCTATCCAACATTTAAGGGCAAATGATTCCAAGCGGGAGATAATGGAACACCCCACAATTTTGGGATAGAATATGAACCATTATTCTTACGTGTATATACTTGAAACTTTTGATTGCTATATGAATATTCCTACCATGATCATTTACCTAGCTTGTAAAGTGCTTTCGAGGTAAAAAATGTTCATAGGAAACACTTAGAGCAATATTAAGAACTTTTGATTCCACCAAATTTTGGTATTCGATCCTACAACGGCCAACTTTGAATATGTATAACTTCTGGAATGTATTGAATTTTGGGGCTTAAGTCCCACCAAATAATATATAGTTGAATCCTCTTTCCAACACATCTAATTTTGCCTAAATCTGTTACCCAAGTAAAAATTTATAAGTATTTTCATGAGGAACCAGTGAGTGTCCGCAATATCAGCATGTCATGGAGAATAATCTCTGCGATAAGCAGTGTGGCATGGATGTTAGTCTACGTGATAGGGTTTGTTCCTTGCCTCTATCTAAAAGTCATGTTTTTTTTTTATTTTCCTTAGGATGAGGGTCAATGAGGTCTTTTCACCTATGAACAACTTTTAAGCATTATATGAACCTATTTCCATCAGTTTTCATATCAAAAAAGTTGTTTTTTCACCCTTAAACTAAGAACCCCAAAAAAGTATAAGGGTTTTATAGTACGTTCATCTTTACAGTTCTAAGTTCCAATTGCTTCAAAATTCACATGTTTTTAAGGCCTGTACCTCTTCCTCAAATGCTTATTTTGTCAAAAACATGTACTTAAATTGTGATTCATGTGATTTAACTCCTGATTATAAATGTGGGTTGAGGGCTATTGAACATATTTGATTTATTTGTCTTTTCCATGATTGTTGTGCTTTATTCATGATCTGAATTGATAGTTTTGAACTAACTGAGGTGCATGGGGATGGTTAAATGGCATGGGGGTTAGTGATTCCCCCAAATTTGTGATTTTGATATGAAATTTTGTATAACATCAAACCAACATTGTGAAACATTCCTTGAACATGATAATATGTATGTTGAACTACTTTTTGAAACCTTGCATTGTATAAAAGGTTAATGGAACGTGAAATTGGTTTTAAATTGAAAAAATTGGAGTCCTCAGCTAACTGGGTTAGACTCCCTTTGGCTAAGTTATTTGGTTCCTACTTCTAACTTTATATTCCTATTGCCTGACTAGGTTAGAGTCCAATTGGCTAAAATATTTAGTTCCCACTTGGAACATTGGAGTCCCATTGTCTTATTACGTTAGAGTCCCTTTAGCGAATGGTTGGCTTTGGCTAAATGATATGCGCTTTCAATCTATAGTCGGTATAAGGATGCTACTTGATAATGCCTTATGATTGACTCCTTAAATGGGTTATGTGCTAATGCTTTAATTTTTCTTAAAGGGGATTGTATAGCAAGGCTGTAAAGGTGGAGGTATCGAAGGGATCAACACTGGAACCCACATCTGCTGATGTGGAGATCTAAATGACAAGGTCGTTTGGGTCCCCCATATTATATGATCGGGTGGTTCAAGTTCCCTGTATTACTTGATAGGGTGATTATGTCACCTTTTGTATATGATTGGGAGGTTCGAGTCCATCGTGCATATATGTTATGATTATTAGCTGGTTCGTATGGCTACACACACTGGGGCCCGACCAAGAGGTGAGAACTATGGCCCATATAGCATATGATTACTATTATTATCGTTAAGATACAAAGTCCAGGGTAATGTTTCAATTGCATGCTAATCCTTGTTCCCTATCCTAGCATGACTCTTATATATATGTATATGAATGTGTGCATTATTTTAAAAGACTTTGAATTGTTAATCAAGGGATTGTTTTATCCATTCCCTGAGTTACTTGCTAGTGCTCATCAAACTAACCGTCTCCAGACATAGTATCCAAATGTGATGCAAGGTCCAAAGGCACTTTTGATTTTCTTGAACAATGATAAATTTTTGGGTTGTCAGTTGTGTGCTTTGAAGTGGTGAGCTTCCATTCTCCATAAATTTTATCATTTTAAAGTCATGTTGTTTTTGTGTCATAGTCTGCCATTTAGTTTCTTTTAGGCTATCATCGGGGTCATGTCCTGACCAAGATTAGTGTTGGTTTCACAGAGGCTTTGTGGATTACTGTGGGATTGGTTAGGATTGGTTGTTGAATTCTTACATGCTTGCCGGTCTTATTTTATGTATGGAATTCCATTGCTATACTTATATTGTGTTCTGCTTGACAAGGCAAAGAGGGTAGTCTCCAATAATCATTGGACATGAGATACCTATCATGGCAAGGCCCTAGTTTGGGTCGTGACACCACCCCTATGATAACCACCATCATCATAGGCAATTTTCCTGAGTTAAGGTACACAATACCAAGAAGACACCAGGGCTAAGACAAGTTCATTGGAAGAAGAAATAGGAAGGTGAATAGGCTAATGAAAGAAAGATGTTAATTAAGGCTCAAATTTGGGATCAAGGGATACTTATTTTGTTTGGTCGGGCATTTAGGCAAATAGTGGACTTATCTAATAATGGTCTATAATTTGTTCTAGATACACTATCTTACAACCTGTTCAAGACTAACCAGGCATGTGTTGGATTACACAGACAATGTGAACTCGATGAACCATATCATACCACATAGCACAGGATTACACCATAAAATACTACATATCCAGTTCATGCATTAAAAACTACAATTATTCTACTATTGTACTAATGCCATAAAAAGATCCAACAATGGCCATAATTTCTCAAAACCACAACACATAGTTTAAAACAAAGATTTAGGAGTGTCCTTTAAACATTATAATTTAAAATCAAAACATTAAAAACTTGACAACACTATGGTTCCTTATTTTTCTCCTAATAAAAAAAAATAAAAACATAATAATAAAAAAATAAAAATAACATTCTACACATGACGGTTGAACTAGCTAGCACTTGAGGGAGAAGAAACAAAGCAACAAAATCCCTACTAGTACATATAGACCAACAAATCGCCCCGCCCCATAAAAAAAACATACATTAACAAAGTAAAACAAGGAAGTTAGGAACATATCTATGGAACCTTAGGTGCATGGGTGTAATTTCAATCAAAATAACTAGAATAATAACAAATATAGAAATAATAAGAAACCTTGGTTTCCTTCCAAGTAGTGCAAGATTTAACGTCACGACATGACATGGTTGTCTTTATTACTCAAACTTTATTAAGACGGACCTAGTATTGGCATTTAGAGTTATATAAACTATTTATTAGGAAAACCACCCTCATCTCTATTGGCAGCTTCATAGTTCTACATACATTGAATGTTAATTCCTCAATAATCAGCCTACACCTTAGCACATGCCTCTCGATATCCACCAATACGCTACTGATGGCTGTAAAAGGTCTCCCTAAAATTATGGCTTATGAAAACTGACCTCGTAGTCTAAGACAACAAAGTAATAGAAAATATAATGTTTTATACCTTGACTAATGTAATCTAAATGATGACTTCTTTAAGTGAAATCTAATCTCCAGAAGAGTTAGTGATGACTTTCTAAATTATTAATGTTTAAATTAGATAGAATTTCCCCAATTTCAACTTTTTATATATCGGAAATTGAATTATGTTTCCAACGATACATATTTTGTCAAAATCCAGTATCGAATTAAAAAGTTATGGACGTTTAATAGAGAACTATAGGAACTAACCAGAAGCGATGGTTAGGCTGATGGACCGTCGAGCTAGCGATGGACCATCGCCCAAGCCGTCATGACTAAGGTAGTGAACTCATCTTCTGTCCAAGTACGATGGCCAGGACCGATAGACCGTTGAGCTAGCGACGCACCATCGCCCAAACAACTGCAGACAAGGCAGGAAGTTCAGGTTCTGGCCAAGTACAATGGGATGGACTGACGGACCATCAAGCCAACGATGGACCATTGCCCAAACCATTGCCACTTCTAATCAGCAATTTTAAGCCATTTTTAAAAGGGTATTTGGGTTTTTTTCCACCCATTTTAACCCCTAATTATATCAGCCCAGAGCTCATAACTTTATTATTCATCCATAACACCAGATTAGGGTTTCTCTCAAAGATCAATCCCCAAGAACAAGAAACCCTAGTTGTCTAATCCCAAGGCAAAAATTTAAGCTTTCCTTTACCAATAATCAAGAAATCATCAACCCAAATATGTAAAGTGTTGATTTATGGGTATCTTTCACCCATGAAGCTCAAGAATACCATTTTAAACTAATGAAATGTGATTTCCATGTGGTGAGTTGATTTTAATTATGTTGATATGGTTATATGAATCCCAAGTTGGAGTCTTTATGTACTTTTCATGAAATTATGCTAGTATGTGGGTTTGGAAACTTTAAATTGACTTGATTAAAGTAACCATGATGTATGAACTAGTGTATATGTCTAAGCCTAAGGTTGTACAAGCAATGTGTTTGATAAAATGCCCAAGAGAATAAGAATCATGCTTTAGGACTCAATTATGACCAAATTGATGAACCAATGCTTTACCTTTATGTTCAAAATTACTTTCATGTTATTGTTATGCATTGAAATTATTTGATACATTGTTCAGGAGATTAGCCCTATCAAATTTTGACATATTTATATGCATTCCTATTCATGTACTAAACCAAGATTATCACGTGCCTCATGAAATTCTCCGATGATTGTATTATGGATTGTTGATTATGGTTGTGAGTCCAGGAAGTTTCATGTCTTGTCAGTTTCATTCAATCGAGTCCTGGGGATACTTGTACCCCACAATTTAGTTATGTGCCTAGAGCCAATATCAATTTTCAAGATACTCTCAGTCAAGCCATGTAAAGTAGAATTCAGTCAGTCTCATGACTCAGGAAAACACAATAATCTCAGTAATCTTAGTCAGTTATCATATCTCAATAATAGTCCATCAGTCAATGGAAATCAGTGAACTCAGTCTTGTCAGTTCAGTATAATTAATTTAGTGTCTAATCAGATGGGAGTAGCATTCAGCACCGAGTTAGCCCAACGATGGGAACCCACCTGTGAGTAGAGGGTGTGATTCTTAGAAGCAATCCTTGCGCTCCAAAACTACATATCCATCATAGGTTGATACATCTAACCTGTTAGATGATGGTTGATGAGGTGACTTAACCTGTTAGATGAGGGTCCCATAATTCTCCTTAGAGTACCTGTTAGATGAAGGATTACTTATAGCTTGTCCTTACTAGTGGTGCGGTATTTCCACCCTTCTAATTGGGGTTACATATTGGACCCCAACTCAATTATATTATGTCATTTGGGGCATGTCGGTTAGATGAATACTTCCCACAGTTGCAGTCTCAGTCTCAGTAATAGAACTCAAATAGTTCTATAGAATTTAGGACTGTCAGATACACTGACCCAGTTCAGTATGGAACTCAGCTAGTTCCATCAGAAATAGGACTGATAGACACAGTCATTCAGATAATTGTATATCAGTTATATGAAACTTATGTTATTAGTATTCAGATTCTGTGATGTCATCATCTCAGTTACAATTCACGTATTTATGCATGAGTTCTCACGTTCATGTTATTTAGTCAGTTAGTATTTTTCATGGATATAAGCCCCTTGAATTCAGCCTGCCTCACTTGCAGACCAGTACATTCAATCGTACTGACGTATTTGCGCTATGGTATTTTTATACCATAGGTTCGAAGCACGAGATCCAGAGCATCCTTAGTAGATTAGACGTTCCTCAGCCAGACTAGCAGTGAGTCCTCATCATTTGAGGATAGCATGATTATTTTATTACTTTATTATTTCAGTAGTTTGGAGTTATCTGGGGACATGTCCCATCAACTCTACAGTTTTTAGACAGTTTAAAGGATTCAAGACTATTGAATGTTCAGACAATTATTTCAT
This sequence comes from Capsicum baccatum var. pendulum, assembly GCA_030864225.1. Lineage (NCBI taxonomy): Eukaryota > Viridiplantae > Streptophyta > Magnoliopsida > Solanales > Solanaceae > Capsicum > Capsicum baccatum. The sequence goes on from CM061560.1 coordinate 148,865,661, forward strand.
CTTTGTTTTGGTATTGATATATCATATTTTTAGATGTTATATTTTATTAAATATTTGAACCTTATGTCCTTTCAAACGTTTTTTGTATTTATACAATATATTATGCAATGCTCAGTTACAGATATCATACATGGGTTAGCTTGTGGTCCTTCGGAGTCATGAGCACTGTGTAGCATTCGGGGTACCAGATTTGGGGCGTTACAATGTGTTTATTTTTCTTTTGCACAAGAGAATGAAATTTAATTTCATTACAATAGTAATTACCAACTGATTCATAACTTATAGTTATATTCTTTGTGGCCAACTCTTTCATGAATATTTAATCTACCAGCATTTGTTCAAGTTCTTCCATAAGAGAGATGTTCACAGACAACTCCTTCAACATCAAAATAAATTATTGATATTTTTTCTCTTCGGATTTCTTCCTTAATATTTAGGGGAATATATAAGGAGTTTGTTGAATAAGCTTCAATACTTGTTTGAACTCATTATCATTCCCTTTGTTTTGTATAACAATTTTTTCAGAAACTAGAGGGTTTTAAGATGCCTCATTAATCATCCTTTTTTTTATTCCTATCCACATCATTAGTGATCACAAGGTTTTCCCTCTTGTTATTAACCACAAGAATAGGTGGTTAATTAGTAGACTTAGGAATTCAAATACTGATTGCAAGACAATAGCGATCATTCTTATGATTCTGGACAATATTGCTCAGAAGTATGTGTTCTTGATGCTTATTTAATGTGGCCAACATCTGCCTAAATTTCTAGTTTGTTTAATGTTAGTTGTATGCAACTCAATCATTTGGGTGTGACCTATTGCATATGACTCAACTTGATCTCCTTGAGGCACCTTATATTTCTCTCCAACCAATTCAGTATTTTTGCAAGAAAATCTTCCATCTTTGAATTTCTAAACTCAGCATCACGGTTCCCATATGGAACATAAAGGTCACTTTTGTCATTGTAATTATCTTTCCACTTCCAATCACCATCTTTGTCCCTACTCATGTCTCTATATCCAGATCTATTGTAGTTTTCCCAATAATAGTTTTAAACTAGATTTCTTTTCCTAGAGTTCTAATTGTCTTACTTATACCCTTGAACCTTGCCGTGGAAACCCACCACCTCTCTTTCAAGATATATAGCTTCCTCCTAAAAATTTGACTTTTCATATCAAAATACCTTACCTCATGCACCTATAGCATTGACCCTTTTTGCTCCTACTACTACAAAATACTTTGTAAGAAACCTAATATCAGTACCTAGTTGATACACCTCTTAGCCACTTTCTCATCTAGTGATCGGTGCTTATTAGAGGATCTAGTTGCATAAGTATCGATTGATCTATCTACCTCTAGAGTATACAACCCTCAATTGGTTTTAGTAATCTGATCTTTGATTTTAGAAACATGTGCCCATTGTATACTCATGAAGGATCCAATAGTGATTGTGTTTGCTATGGATTAGTATTAATATTTAACGATCTGTAGGAAATCTCAAGAAAGTTTCTACCAATAATCCTGTCATTTGTCATATTTTGTAAATTTTTCTTGAATCTCAACTATGAATCATATAGTGCCTCTATATACAACTATCGAAAGTTATATATTTCATCTTTCAACTATAGTATTTTGTAGGGTGGGAAAAAATCAGTCAAAGAATTAAGTTCTCAACCCATTCCAAGTAATGGTAGATCCATGTGGCAACTCTCCCAACCACGGAGTAACTTCTCCTATCAGATAGAATAGAACTAATCTTAGTTGAACCATGTCTTGACTCACCCCATGTATATTATAAGAAGTGTATATCCCAATAATTCATAATGTACTTATTTTCATCATCAGTATGTATACCGATAAAAACACCCCTTTCAAATTCAATAGTTGGATCGTTGTACTGGTGATATCAAACTTAGTACCTTAAGAAAATTTTGGTCCAATGATTGTACCTATTTTAATCGGCTTCGCATACCACAAATTTTCGGCTGGATCATTATAATAGGCAGATATTGTTTGAAGTGTTGTTATCTCTAATTTCTTCTTAATATGTCCTCACTTTATGTACAGCCAGATGATTTGCCTCTTCTTCACTAGCCCTTTTATCACTCATCGGGTAGCTGCTTGCCTAATATTTTACTTAGAAATTAATAGAGAAGTGACTTCTGTAGTATCTTGAAAATCATACTTAAGTAGATGATTCAATGTTTTTGGGTCATCACGAGTCCCTATGATTATGACTCCTTGTTCATGAACTTTCTCTCTCTTCATCTTTCAATTGTCTCAAGGTTCTCTTATGTCTAGGATCCAATGGAATCAAGGGATTGCCATTACTCAAAGTATTGGGCATACACTGGTGTGGCCCCTAAAAATTTAAAACAAAGCCAGCAACCCAAAAAACATAATAAATCAACTTCTAAACCGTATTTCCTAGAAACAACACAAAAATTTGTTGTCACCTAAATTATACGTCACTAAAAGTATAAAGTTGTTGCTGACAGAAAATAGAAACAAACTAGGCTGGGGTATTTCCCGCACGGAATATGATGAAATTCAATCACATACCTCTAGTGTTATAACATAGGTATTTAACCATGTTTCATTGAGGAAGTAGCCTTCCCCCTTTGACTAGCTTTAGTGCTTTGTGTCTCTTTTTACAAAGCACATTCTCCAAACTACTGAAAAACTATTATAAACTAGAATAAGTTGTACCTTCCTTCAATTCTGAGGCTTACTTGTGGCTATCTTGTTTTCATCATTTAAGTTAATAATTAATTGAATAGATTTTGAGTATTAGTACTAGGAACTACATGTATCTCCTACACACTTGTACAAACCATTTTAGGATCTTTAACTTTGTTGTTCCTGCCATCAGCAGCACCATGCTCATACTTGTGGCATACATCGTATAGACTGGGTTTCCAGTCATAGGTAACCTATGGTTCAATAATTTTCCCTTTCTTATTTTTGAATTGTACTACCTTAGGCAAAGATTTCCTAATTTGGACTAGGACCAACAATTTTGCAAAACTTAGGCCTATCTTTTTCTAAGTATTGTTATCCACTATTAGTGATTTTCCAATCAAGCTACCTATATTTTTCAATCCCTTTTACCTCTATTATTTGAACTCCGTACTAAGTAACTTCAGCCATATGGGTATAGGGAATAATTCCTCTTTAGAACAATCCATCTTAGGTACCCATTCTTTTACAATTAGTGGCTAGTTGTCAAAATTATAAATTCCACCCTGCAGTGCCTCAACTTTCCCTTACTCTGAGTTAAATTGCACTAGAAAATCCTATTCTTCATCATAGATACCTTTATAGTACAAAGTTTTCCCCATTTATTATGTACAAATCCATTCATAACATTTAAAGATGGTAAAACACCAAATACGTAACATACAATTGAGTGTTGTATGTTTATGGCAAAATTGTCCCACATGGAAGCTTTAGGAGCAACTTGTTTCCCCCTAGATCTACCCATTAATTTATCCATAAATGTTACACCTCATCAACCCATGATTAAGATGGTGAAGTGATATTCAAGCATTCCTGCACATTCTCCTTCTCTATTTGAGACTTCGACTGCTTCATCTTAACTAACTGCTCCGACTTGTTTTGTCATGATACCAAACCCTTGGTAGTCTATGTTGAACTTGCATTTCCTACACTTGTAAAAGATTTAATGCTTATCCACTATCACAGATATATATATATAACCTTCTCAATTATTTGAGCAAATGGAGGGCACTACCAACTTCTGTTTTATTACCAATAAACAATAATTCAGCTTTACCCCATTTCTCGACACCACTCACCACAAACGTGAGCTTACCCTTTCCATTTTCCCTACAATCACTGCTGCATTCAAAGATTTTTCTCCCAATCATATGGAGTGCGTAGGTTAGGCTAACATGAGTTGGGAGAGAGAAAACTTTCCTTTCTTATTTGTCATGTTAAATATTAATAATTATAAAACTATTATAAACTAATAAAAACGTATCATAAATAATGAAGTTTTATAAATATCTAAATATATTGCAAAGGGGATGAAATATATCTTTTAGCAAATTCTAATTTAAATCAAATATTTCAGAACACGCTCGATATTAATGAAATTTTCAAATGAATTGCCCAGAGACCGAATCACTTATCATAGCAGGTCCTAAAAAATGAGTAGAAACTTTTGTGAAGCTCGATACACCATAGTTGAATGATAATTTTAATATGATCAGGAGGGTCATTACACTGATCTATGTCAATGTAAGTTAAACTTCGCATACTAGGATAATGATAGCTAACTACGTGATTCTTTAGTAAATCTTTATTTGATTTTTATGATTATTAACACAGGTGTTCTTATATTCTTGTTCTTACTTTTTTAATGCTTAGATATAATTAAAATAAATCTATAATCTGATTACTACCCCGAGAGAAATGTTGTTATGAAAGAATAAAAGATATTTGGAATAAGATCTCTTCTTTGATAAAAGAATGGATAGATTAATTTGCATCTAGGATAAAGATATACCAAAAATTTCATACTTGATTATAAAATGGGAAGATAGATAAGTTCATTTGGATTGATTATAACTTCCTCGTTGAACAATGTATTTATGATGTCAATTTGAATAGTCGATTAGAAGCTTGAGACACTATGATCATATAATTAACCCAATAAATCAACAACTAGATTATCTGAGAAGAGATCCTAGTAAAGAGGGCGAGTTATGAGTCATGGATAGAATCGAGATAGAGGATGGGCACAAGGATCAGCCTCGTCAAGAGATAGCACTAGGGTACTGATCACGCTCACCTATACCATTGTTTTTGTGTAGGACAATAGTTTACAATATAATAACCCTATTTGAGTTGGGGTCGAATCCACGAGGAGTGTAACTAGTATTTTAATCCCATGTATGTTGAAAGCTACTATGTATTTACCCACAATGTAAACATAAAGTACGACATAAATTAAAATTAGGGGTATTGTTTAAAGGTTGTTTAAACAAAATCTACTTGAACTACCAATTTAGAGAAACAATTGTAGCTAAAATTTCAAAAGGAGAATAGTCTTGGGATTATGTTTTCCTAGGGGTGCATGAGAATCAAATTCAAATTCTAATCAATGAATATATGAGTAGGATAGGTTAGGGGTTTTGGTTTTATTCTTTCAACCAAACAGCAAAAATGTCATCCGTGGATTCTTTCGAATACCTCATTAGTGTGGCAAACAAATAAACAGTCATTCCTATTTCTAGGAAGACGCCCAAGACATAGCAAATTCACTATCCATCTTTATTTCTAAGACAATGTAAAGGAATAAGCTAAAATTCTAATTTATTTTTTGGTAATACTTGCAACCCATATCCCTTTTTAAAAGATGATGTAGGATTTAGGCAAATTAGGGCTTTCAACCACAATTTCAAATTTAATAATAAAGTATTTGTGAAACCCAACATCATCAACCAAGAATTGAAACTAACAATCAAAACCCATACACATTTACTCACTATTCAAAAATAACCCCAAGTTGAAGTTTTTATCTTCTCATAAAAGTAGGGAAAACAGAATTACCTAAGTTAACATTTATTTCCTCCACTGAAAATAAAGTACGAGTTATCCCCGAAATTCTAATCCCAAATTACAACTAAGAATATCTTTTTGTAAATGTAATAACAATTATTCTTCTCACTAAATGGAAATTTTATCTCTATGAGAGCTTCAAAAGTGGTTGGAATATGTCCCAAAAGTGAAAGGGTTTTTTCCCTTTAAGAATTGGATCCAGCAGTGTGAAATGAACAATTTTCCCTTGGAAGAATTTTGCACCATCACAATCACCTTTAATTTATCACAATCATAATTCCCATGATCGCATTAACCTATTGTAATTGCCATGCTTTGACCAGTCCTTAACTGGCCTCGACCTCAACTCTCAAACAACGATCGTGGTAACTGAGGTCGATCCCAACTCCAGATTTTCTAGCTTTTGCACTATCTTTGTACCTTTTATTCCCTTTTCAGCTTACTTCACTTATTTTCTTCCAGTTACCTATAAACCTAAAAACCTTGGGAATTAGCTCATTCAAATGGCAATTTATCCTCATTTATACAATTTAACCTTAGTAGTGTGCACAAATTTGGATGTCAATGATTGGGAAATTTAACACTCATCAACACCCCCAACTTAAACCATTGCTTATCCATATGCAACAGTACCTCTTATTCAATAAGGTTATGTGATTATAAGACCATTAATATGTCAAAATGATCACAATGATTTCAAACTTTGTTAGCCTTACCAAGTAGCTCACGAGCATGGGTAAAACTATTCTTACAACTACCCTAAAATTAAATCATACTTTCAAGTATGCAAAAGAATTTATAGAAAAACTAAGCAACAATCACTAATTCTCTAGAAGTGACTCCCCATCGATAGCTACATAACTACACCCCTATGCCTTATTTTTTGAAAGATGACAACTCCGGCTGCCTAATTTAATCTATATTCCTCCTCGCAAAAGGAAATTGTCCACACCTAATTATCTATCATGCAATAGGGGATTAAAATGAAAGTGCTCACCATCACAAAGATTCTTTCAATACGAACAAGTATCAGACCATATACTTACCCTTATTTTCTATTGCCACTACTTTGAATACACTTGGTTGGAGGTCTTGAAGGGCTTTTTAAAGCTGGTAAGGGCATGATTAAAATTGGGAACAAGGTGACTACACCCTCCTTGAACATTTACATCACACTATTTAATCAAACATTGAACCATGGGCCACTTTATTTGCTTTCATTTCACATATATTCCTACTTTCACTACCTTGATTCACACATTTTGAAAGCATTTTCTACTGAATTAGTTCTTTTGTGCAATCCATATTTTTCCTTCTTTTGATGGTTCCTTTCTTTTTTTCACTTCTTCACTTACTATATTTGCTTAGAGTTTAGGCATCCACTTATAATACTATTTCCCAAGGTCACTTCTTCCAAGACTTAACACCCCCAACAAAGGCTTTTGGCCTCAAGTTGCATTTTTAAGCTCAAGTAAGATAGGATTCAAAGAAGGGGTAAACTTCAAATGTTTTGATCATTTTAATGTTGTTTCCAAAAAACGTTCAAAGGCTTAAAATTGGCGACTAGGGATACTATTCAATATATGGGTAGGCTCTTTAGGATAAAGTTTGTTCCTATGTTCAAAAGTAGGCCTAATATCATTTCACCAACAACGCATAATCATAATTAGCCTTGAGAGACTAACAAGGCAATTCTAGATGATACAAACAAGCATGAGAGTTAAACAACTAGGCTCACTGCACATGACATGAAAACTTTTCAAGGAGGCTCAATTGCAATTCCTACTAGAGACAAATGGAGGTATTTACCATATACTACAAACTATTGTAGTCACAAAAAGAGGGAAAGCATTGTTACAAAAATTTTCATGTCCATGCCCTTGGTTTTCAAAAAGATTTTGGACGGTGGGGGGTGTTGCTTTGAATTTACGCCATAAAAAATTTGCTATTGATGGCATCAAACCAAGTCTTCATATTATATTTCTTCTCTTATGAGGATGAACCATATGGCTACTCAGATTTCACCATAAGTATAAGGGCAATCCTAAAACACCAATGCTACGGGTACTTAGAATTTCCCTGCATCTATGTCCCCAAACCCAATCAGAATGATTTTTCCTTAAGAATGTAGTCACACAATCTATCATAGGTAAAGGATCATCAAAAATAAATTAAAAGAAAAACAAGAATCTCTATAATTATGGTGAGGCTTTAGATTATGATGCCTGAACACAAATGTAACCCCACCCCCAACTTAAAAAATTAAAGTTCCCTCACTATAGCTTATAAAAGAATAATAAGGTTTAGAAAAGCCTTCCTTAAGCTTTAACATAAATTTTTTGGATTATCGCGATTGCAATAGGATGTGTCAAGCAGCCCTTAGATTGCGATTGCGGTAACTAAGACCGATTTTCACCTATTTTACTCTGTTTTTCTCTACAGCTACGAACTTTCCAACAGTATTTTCCCCTACTTTTTGGACTTCACACTAGTGTCAAAACACCTATGAAAAATAAAAAATGCAATAAGGGCGTAATCAATAGGTTGCCTCCCATCAAATGCCTAATTTAAGGTCGTGGCATAATGTTCCTTTAGCAACATTAAAGATAATTGAAACACACTAACTCTACCTTGGCCACCCCGAGGCCTTCTACATTGTAGTGTTTCAACCTTTTCCTACTAACCATAAAACCCTTTATATCATGTTCCTCTAATTTTATAGCATCACTAGGGTAAACACTCAAAATCAAAAAGGGTCTCGGCCTATTAGAATGAAGCATCACCATAAAAAGATTCAAGCGAGAGTTTTAGAGAAGTACACTATGACCTACATGATATTAACACACTAGGATCTTACCATCATGCTATTTATTAATTTTCTCCTTATATAAAGCGAAACTTTCATAGGACTTGAGTCATAAATCCACCAAATCATGAAGTTTAGTGATCCTTGACTCGAAAGCATCTTTCCAATTCATATTTAATTTCTTCAATGCCCATAAAATTTTATGCTCAAGCTCGATGGGCAAGTGACATACCTTCCCGAACACCAATTGGTAGGGGTATAAACTAATTGGGGTTTTGTAATCTGTCCTATATGCCCAAAGACCCTCATCAAGCTTCCTTGACCAATAGTTCATCCTACATTTACGGTCTTCTAAAGTATGGCTTTGATTTCTCGATTGAATACTTTGACTTGACCACTTGTTTGGGGGTGATATGGGGTAGCAAACTTATAATTCACCCCATATTTGTCAAGGAGAGATCCAAAAACCCAGCTGTAAAACTGTGAGCATCCATCACTAATATGGCATACAATATTCTGAACCTTGTAAAAATGTATTTCTTCTAGAAAAATGTGACATTTTTTCTCTCGTTGTTTAAAAGGGCCACAACTTCTACCTATTTGGAGTCATAATCAACCATTACAAATATATATTTTTTTCCAAATGAGTACATAAAAGGGCCCATAAAATCAATCCCTCACACGATGAAAAGTTTGACTTCAAGATTGGGTCTAAGCAGTATTTTATATCTTTTCGAGATGCCACTTTGCATTAGAAATTGATGACATCATTTGACCCACATAATGGCATCTCTATGAATGGTGATCCAATAATTACCGCATTAAAGAACTTTCATCGTTGTTTGAATCTCCTCATGGTGAGCACCGCAAGTGGAAGAATGGCACGCTTCAAGGTCATCTTTCATTTCCACTTCAACACTTCCATAGTGTAATACCATGTACTTCTACCTAACTTAAAATCATCCCAAGTATGTTAGAAACTTACTTTGAAAGATGAATCCAATTTTATATACGTGGAATTTTTAATATTTTCATATGGTAAATTGAATTAGTTTTCCAATGATACCAATTTTGTCCAAATCCATTATCAGGATTGAAAGTTATGGCCCTTTTTATAGAAAATAGTCAAAACTTCCCGGGTACAATGATGAGGGCCGATGGACCGTCGAGATAGCGATTCACCATCACCCAAACCTTCGTAGTGGAGGCAGTGAGACCACCTTCTGCCTAAGGAAAATGGCTCATGCTGATGAACCGCCACTCAAGCCATCATAATAAAGGCAGTGAACCTCTATTCTGCCCAAGTGCGATGTTTAGGACCGATGCACTGTCGACCCAGCAACGGACCGTTGAACCCACCGTCGCATCATTCATTCAGCTATTTTAAGTCATTTTTTTAAAAGGGTATTTGGATTTTTTTCCACCCATTTTAACCTTTAATTATATCAGATCATGGCTCATAAGTTCATTATCCATCCCTAAGAACAAGATCCAAATCTTTTTTCAAGAACCTAAGAAATTTAAGTTCTGCAAGTCCAAGAACTTAAAGAAACTCACAACCTAGGTAAGTTATGTGTTAATTCACGGGTCCCTTTCACCCATGAAGATCAAGAATCTCTTTTCAAAATACAAGATTTGTGTATGTATGAAAGTTCATGATTTAAATTGAATTGAAATTTATTTTCATGATGTTGTGGGGTATTGATTCATGTTTGAAACTACATACTTCAATGATTGACCCTAGGATGTGGCGATTTGCATAATAATCATGATAAAACCTTAAATTTTTATATTGACTGATGTATCCATGATTATTAGATGTGTTGAGGATTGTATAACCAAAGCATGCTCCCTATGTGTTTGATTAAATGCTTATGTGAAGAAAAGTGTCATACTAGTATAATAATATGAAATCTCCATTCATGTACAAGTTTATGCAAGTTATGACTTTGATGAAATGACTTACTCAATGAATTATGGATATATGTATGGCCATTGTGGTGGTTTAGAACATCTACTTCATGAAATCTCCAACTTATTGTATTATGGATTGTGATATTGGTCTTGTATTTAAGAAAGTCATGCTTTGTCAGTTTCATGCTATCGAGTCCTGGGGGTACTTGTACCGAACAATTATCTGTGTTCCTAGAGCCAGTGTCATGTTTTCAAGATACTCTCAGTCGAGCCATGTTCATAGTAATTCAACGTATCATGTGACTCAGGAGAAAAATTAGTAAACTCAGTAATCTAAGAAATCTCAGAAATTCAGTAATCACAGTAGTATTTCATCAGTCAATGGAACTCAGTTAATTTAGTCCAGTTCATTTTATTAATCCATGTTCAGTGTCTATTTAGATGGGAGTAGGAATTAGCACCTAGTGAACCCAAGGATGGGAACACACACTGTCAGATGAGGGTGTGATTCTTATAAGTCATCCTTGTGTTCCTGAACTATGTAGCCAGCATAGGTTAAGGCATAAAAAATGTCAATGAGGGTTGTTGAGGTGGATAAGCACTGTAAGATGAGGGCCCCACCATTTATTTTGGGACACTAACGGATGAGGGTTACCCACAACTTGTCCTTACCAGTGGCATGGTATTAACACCTTTCCAATTGAGGTTACAAATTCGACCCCACCTCAACTATATTGATTTATTTAGGGCATGTCGATTAGATACCTACTTCCTACAGTTTCAATTACAGAATTAGGACTGTCAGATACAGTCATTCTATCTAAGTAATAGAACTCAGATAGTTCTACAGAATTTAGGATTATCAGATACAGTCAACTCAGAATAGTATGGAACTCAGCTAGTTTCATCAGACCTAGATTGTCAGATACAGTCACCTAGTATTAGTTATTTCAGTTGTACAAATATCAGTATCTCATGTTATTAGTACTTTGGCTCAGTAATTATGATATTACGAACTTAGTTATAGTTATTATATAGTCATACATGTATTCTTACGTTCATGTTATGTAGTCAGTTAGTATAGTTCATGCATGTGAACCCTTTTGCTTTCAAACTACCTCACATGCATACTAGTACATTCAAATGTACTAACGCATTTGCGCTATGGTGTTTATACCATAGGTTCAGAAGCACGAGCTCCAGAGCATTAGTAGCATTCCAGTCTCAGTAGTCAGAGTTAGGAGTGAGTCCTCATCCTTCGAGGACATGACCATTACTTTATTATCTCATTAATTAATTTATTTTAGTAGTTGGAGTTAGTTAGGGACATGTCCCATCAACTCCTTATTCAGACAATTCAGTCAGTTAGAGGCATTTCAGACTATCATATTCAAATAGTTTATTTTAGGTTTTTCTTTGGTATTATGATACCATATCATTCAGATATTATTTTACTAGTCTTGAACCTTATGGCCTTACAGCCTTTATTTCTATATTTATATTATATATTATACAGTATTCAGGTATAGATATCAGTCACGGGTTAACTTGTGGTCCTTTAAGGTCATGAGCACTGTGTAGCATTTTGGGTACCAGATTCGGGGTATTAAAAACTTGGTATCAGAGACTAAGGTTCAATAAATTCCAAGGAAGTCTTAAAGCCACATCTAGTAGAGTCTTATAGATGGGTGTATTGCATGCCACATTTATGTACAGAAGGCTATAAGATGTTTTAGGAATAGTTTCCCCTTCTTTCAGTATTTATGTCATGCCAGTGAGAATAATCTCTAGTAAATCTCTCAGTCTAGTCTAATTTATTTCCCCTATCTTCTACAGAATATGCCTCCTAAAAGACAAAATGGGAATCAGCCAGCCCCTTAGCCCGAAGATCCTTTGGGCAAATATGTTTCTCATGTAGAGTTTGAAGATGTATTCACTACTCTTGCTCAATCAGTTGCTGATTAGAATACACAAACAACTATCATTCTGGCTAAACCAGCGGCTAATTTAGCGGCAGCTAGGATTTGGGACTTTACCCAAATGAATCCTCCATCCTTTCTCGGGTCTAAGTCAGATGAGAACCCTTAGGAATTCATCGATCAGGTTCAAAAGGTTACAGATATCATGGGGCTTACTTCTAGTGTGAGCACTAAGCTAGTTGTATATCAGTTGCAAGATGTTGGTCACACTTGGTTCAAATAGTGAAAGTTAGAAACACTAGTTGATGCATAGCCTATTGAGTGAGAAGAGTTCATCACTGCATTCTTAGATAGATTCTTTCTCCAAGAGATGAGAGAAGCTAAGGTGATAGAATTTATCAACCTCAGGTAGGGCAACATGACGGTGAACATGTATTCTCTTACGCTTACTCAATTAGCCAGATATGCCTCTCATATGGTTGCAGATAGTAGGGCCAATATGAGTAAGTTTATTTCAAAGGGTAAATAATAGTATGGTCAACAAGTGTAGGTCTGCAATGTTGAATGGTGACATGACTTTTGCCAGGATTATGACTCATGCTCAGCAGATAGAGGAGAAAAAGATTATGATAAGGGAGAAGCACAATAAGAGAGCAAGGATAGGTAGTTTCAACTTTGCTCAACCTAAATCAGAAGGAGGAAACCATTATTAGTTTCATCCTAAGTCATTAGTTCCAGCTCCTTCTTCAACCAGTGCTCCAGCTCCTAAGTTCAGGGATGGTAATAGAGATAGAGCGCCAGGCTCTAAGTCTTAGGGTAGTCTCAGCAATGCCCAAACTAATACCCTTTGTCAGACTTGTGGTAAGAACCACAAGGGTGCTTGCAGAGATGGTAGTGATATCTATTTCGGATATGGAAAGCTAGGCCACAGTCTCAGAGATTGTCCCAGTCAGGTTATTAGGGTCAGCAGAACCATTCCCTAGCTCATTCTGGTTACCCAAAAAAGTAGGGTACCACCTCCAATGCTACTAGTGGGCAACGCCCAAGTCAACTTTATGCTCTCCAGTCCCGACAAGATCAGTAAAATTTTCCCGATGTGGTTATTCATACATTATAGATCTTTCATGTGCATATTTATGCTTTTCTAGATCCAAGAGCTTCTTTGTCTTTTGTTACTCCCTATATAGTAGTTGATTTTTGAGTCTGTACCAAAATTCTAGCGGAGCACTTTTTAGTATCTACCCAAGTGGGTAAAACTATAATAACCCGATAGGTATACAGGAATTGTCCGATTATGATATTTAAGAAAGTCACCTCAGCAGATTTAGTCGAATTAGAGATGACTGATTTTGATGTCATTCTTGGCATGGATTATTTACATTCCTGCTATGCCATAGTCTACTGAAGAAAAAGAATAGTCCAGTTTCAGTTTTTGAATAAAGTTGTTCTAGAGTAGAGGGGTCGCATTCTGGCTTTCACAGGTCAGCTTGTTTCCTACCTTTGGGCATGAAAAATGATATCTAAAGGATGTGTCTATCATCTTGTTCGAGTTAAGGATACTAGTTCTGAAACTCCCAGCCTCGAATCAGTCCCAGTCATGAATGAATATTCAGATATCTTTCCTGAAGATATTTTAGGAATTTCTCTCGAAGGGAAATAGACTTTGTCCTTGATCTTCTTCTAGATACTCAGCCTATTTATTTCATCATACAGAATGGCACTAGAAAAACTCAAAGAATTTAAAGAGTAGTTGAAAGATCTCTTAGATAAGAGATTCATCAGACCCAACGTGTCCTCGTGGGGCATACTAGTCTTATTCATGTGCAAGAAAGACGGTTCTCTCAGATTCTATATAGACTAACATATGCTCAATAAAGTCATGGTCAAGAACAAGTATCCTCTTCCAAGAATCGATGACTTGTTCGATCAACTTTAGGGTGCCAGTTATTTCTCTAAGATAGACCCTAGATTTGGTTACTATCAGCTCAGAGTCAGAGAATGTGACATTCTAAAAGTAGCTTTCCATACTCGGCATGGTCACTTTGAATTCCTAGTTATGTCCTTTGGTCTGACCAATGCCCCAGCCACTTTCATGGACTTGATGAACCGTGTGTTCAAGTAGTACATGGACATGTTCATCATAGTATTTATAGATGGTATTCTATTCTATTCCCGCAGTGAGCATGATCATGCAGACCATCTCAGTATTGTACTTCAGACCCTCAAAGATTATCAAAAATTTGCCAATTTCAGTAAGTGTCAAGTTTTCCTAAGGTTAGTAGCATTCCTTGGTCATATTATTTCTGGTGATAGTATTAGAGTTGATTCTCAAAAGATTGAAGTAATAAGAAACTGGCCTCGCCCTATATCTCCATCAGATATCAAGAGTTTCTTGGTTTAGGCTGGCTATTACAGATGGTTTGTTGAGGGATTTTCTTCTATTGCATCCTCTATGTCTAGATTGACTTAGAAGAAAGCCAAGTTTCAGTGGTCAGATCCTTGTGAGAAGTGTTTTAAAGAGTTGAAGACTCGACTCACCTCATCTGTAGTATTAGCTCTTCCAGATGGTCCAGATAGTTTCGTATTGTATTGTGATGCATCCAGAGTAGGTTTGGGTTGTATCCTCATGCAGCATAGTAAGGTCATAGCCTACACCTCTAGACAGCTTAAACCCTATGATAAGAATTATCCTACTCATGATCTTGAGTTAGCAGCCGTAGTATTTGTCTTAAAGATTTGGAGGCACTATCTAAACGGTGTTCATGTAGATATGTTCCCAGATCATAAGAGTCTTCAGTATGTCTTTTCTCAGAAAGATCTTAATCTTCGTCAGAGAAGGTGAGTAGAGCTCTTGAAATATTATGACATTAGCGTCCTTTACCATCCGGGCAAGGCTAACATCGTGGCCGACACTCCCAGTGGACTGTTTATGGGTAGTGTTTCTTATGTTGAGGATAGTAAGGAGTTAGCTCAGGAAATCTATCAGCTTGCAAAACTAGGCGTTCGCTTAGTCTATTTAGAGAAAGGTGGCATATGGGTTCAGAGTAGTTTAGAATCATCTCTAGTTTCCGAGGTTAAAGAAAAGCAAGCTAGAGATCCCAGCCTTTTCAATTTAAAAGAGTTAGTCCAGGATTAGAAAGTAGAGGTTTTATCCTAAGGGGGAGATAGTGTATTGCATTGTCAGGGCCATTTATGTGTTCCAAATGTAGATGACTTACGGAAGCAAATTGTTGTAGAAGCGAATGGTGCGTGCTACTATATTCATCTAAGGGACACACAAATGTACCGTGACTTGTGGAAAATCGATTAGTGGAGTGGAATGAAGAGAGATACTACAGAGTTTGTGCCTTAGTGCTCTATATGTCAGCAGGTTAAGATAGAGCATCAGAAGCCTAGTGGGTCCATGCCAGAGTTCAGTATTCCTACTTGGAAGTGGGAAGAAGTGAACATAGACTTCGTGAAGGGTTTGCCTTATACTCATCACCAACATGATTCATTTTCGGCCATTATAGATAAGATGGCCAAATCACGTCACTTTCTTAAAGTCTATACCTCTTATTCAACCAAGAATTATGCCAAACTCTACATTACTGAGTTGGCCAGATTGCACAGAGTTCTGTTATCTATCATCTCAGACAGAGGTACCTAGTTTACCTTTTATTTCTGGAAAGCGTTATGAAAGGTTCTTGGTTCCCAAGTTCATCTCAGTATAACCTTTCATCCTCAGATAGGTAGTCAAGCAGAATGGACCATTCAGACGTTAGAAGATATTTTAAGGGCGTGTGCAATTGATTTCATGGGTATCTGGGATGACCATTTTCCCTTAATTGAGTTTGCATATGACAACAGCTATCATTCCAGTATTAAGATGGCTTAATTCGAAGATCTCTAGGGTAGGAGATATAGATCTCCAATCGGTTGGTTTGAAATTAATGAGGCCTTAATTATAGGGCCTGACTTAGTATTTGATTCCTTAGGAAAAGTTTTATTGATCAGAGAAAGACTCTGGGTTGCTCAGAGCCAACAGAAGTCTTATACAGATGTGCACAAAAAGGATCTCGAGGTCGAGATTAGTGATTATGTCTATCTAAAGATCTCTCCCATGAAGGGAGTGAAGATATTCGGCAAGAATGGAAAGCTTAGTCCACGATATGTCGGCCCATTCAAAATTCTCAATTGCTTTGGAGAGGTAGCCTATGAGCTCGAATTACCTTCAGATCTAGCCTCAGTTCATCCATTATTCCATGTCTCTTTGCCCAAGAAGTGCATAGGTGACCCAGTAGTCGTTCTTCCTATTCTGAGCATAGATGTTCAGAACAGCCTCTCTTATGAAGAGATTCTAGTTGAAATCCAAGACTATCAGACTCGTAGACTAAGGAACAAAGAAGTCCTTCTAGTCAAAGTTCTTAGGCAAAATCAGTCAGTTGAGAGAGATACTTGGGAAGCAGAAGCAGATATGCATACCAAGTATCCTCACCTTTTCTCCACCAACTCAGATCAAGATCAAGGTAACAGTTTTCCTTAAGCTTTTCAGTTTCATGTTTAGATTTTAGTGACATGCTTGGTATCCATTTCATGTTCAGAATTTCATTATAAACATGGTATTAAGTACCATTGCATATTCAGTCATGCATTCATATGCCAGTTCAGTTACATAATCATGCATCGGACGTCCATTCTCATTATGAGAACCTTAGTTCATCAGAACACTCAGTCATGCATTCATGAATCAGTTACACATGCATAAGATATGCATATTCAGTATAATATATTCAGTTATTAGTCATGTCAGTCTTAAGATCATGTTCCAGTTATTCATGTTTAGTATGTACGTCAGTTTATCTTTACCCCTCTCACTCAGTCTAATTCGAGGATAAATGTTTTCAAGGGGAAGATATTGTAATACCATGTACTTCTACCTAGCTTGAAATCATCCAAAGTATGTTAGAAACTTACTTTGAAAGATGAATCCACTTTTAACTATATTGAATTTTTAAGATTTTTATATGGGAAATTTAATTAGCTTTCCAACGATACCAATTTCGTCCAAATTTGGTATCGGGGTAAAGAGTTATGGCTGTTTTATAGAAAGTAGTCAAAACAACCCAGGTGCGACAAGGAGGGCTGACGAACTATCGAGCTAGCACCGGACCATCATCCAAACCATTCAAGGGAAGGCAGTGAGACCACCTTCTGCCTAAGGGTGACGGCTCATGCCGACGGACCATTGAGCTAGTAACGGACCATTTCCCAAGCTGTCGCAACAGAGGCAGTGAACCCCTATTCTGCCCAGGTGTGATGGTCAGGACTAATGGAACATCGAACCAGTGATGGACCATCATACCCATCATCGCATACTTCGTTCAACTATTTTAAGTTATTTTTTTAAAAGGGTATTTGCTTTTTTTCCTCCCATTTTAACCTCTAATTATATCATATCAAGGATCATAAGTTCATTATCCATCTTCAACATCAAATTACGGTTTTCTCTCAAATATAATCCCCAAGAACAAAATCAAAATCCTTCATCAAGAAACTAAGAAATTCAAGTTCTTCAAGTCCAAGAACTTCAAGAAACTCACAACCCAGGTATGCTATATGTTGATTCACGAGTCCCTTTCACCCATGAAGATCAAGAATCTCTTTTCAAAATATAAGATTTGTGTATATATGAATGTTCGTGATTTAAATTGAATTGAAATTCAGGTTCATGATGTTGTGGGGTTTTGATTCATGTTTGAAACTACATATTCCAATGATTGACCCTAGGATGTGGCGATTTGCATCATAATCATGATAAACCCTTAAATTTTTATGTTGATTGATTTATCCATGATTATTAGATGTTTTAAGAATTGTATAACCAAAGCATGCTCCCTATGTGTTTGATTAAATGCTTATATGAAGAAAAGTGTCATACTAGTATAATAATATGAAATCCCCATTCATGTACAAGTTTATGCAAGTTATGACTTTGATGAAATAACTTAGTCAATGAATTATGGATATATGTGTGGCAATTGTGATACTTTAGAACCTCTACTTCATGAAATCTCCAACTTATTGTATTATGGATTGTGATGTTGGTCATGTATTCAAGAAAGTCATGCTTTGTCAGTTTTATGCTATCGAGTCCAGGGGGTACTTGTACCCGACAATTAGTTGAGTGCCTAGATCCAGTGTCATGTTTCCAAGATACTCTCAGTCGATCCATGTTTATAGAAATTCAGCCAGTCATGTGACCCAGGAAAAAACTCAGTAAACTCAGTAATCGTAAAAATCTCAGAAATTTAATAATCTGAGTAGTATTCCATCAGTCAACGAAACTCAGTTAATTTAGTCCAGTTCAGTTCAGTGATCCATGTTCACTATCTATTTAGATGGGATTAGGAATTAGCACTGAGTGAACCCAAGGATGGGAACATACACTATCAGATGAGGGTGTGATTCTTAGAATTCATCCTTGCATTCTAGAACTATGTAGCCAACATAGGTTGAGATATCAACACTTTTAGATGAGGTTTGTTGAGGTGGATAAGCACTATCAGATAAGGTCCTCACCATTCTCTTTTAGGGATACTGTCAGATGAAGGTTACCCACAGCTTGTCCTTACTAGTGGCGCGGTATTGACACCCTTCTAATTGGGGTTACAGATTGGTCCCCCACCTCAGCTATATTACTTTTTTGGGGGCATGTCAGTTAGATTACTACTTCCCATAGTTTCAATTATACAATTAGGACTGTTAGATACAGTCATTTAGTCTTACTAATAGAAGTCAGATAGCTTTATAGAATTCAGGATTATCACATACAGTCAACTCAGAATAGTATGGAACTCATCTAGTTCTATTAGAACCTAAACTCTCAGATACAGTTGCTCATTATCAGTTATTTCAGTTATACAGATATCAGTATCTCATGTTATCAATACTCAGACTAAGTAATCATGTTATTATGTACTCAATTATAGTTATTATATAGTCATGCATGTATTCTCACGTTCATGTTATACAGTCAGTTAGTATAGTTCATGCATATGAACCCTTTTGCATTCAGCCTATCTCACATTTATACCAGTACATTCGAACGTACTGACACATTTGCATTATGGTTTTTTATACCATAGGTTCAGAAGCATGAGCTCCAGAGCATCAGTAGCATTCCATTCTCAGCAGTCAGAGTTAGCAGTGAGTCCTTATCCTTTGAGGACATGACCATTACTTTATTATCTCATTAATTAATTTATTTCAATAGTTGGAGACATGTTCTATCAACTCTTTATTCAAATAGTTCAATCAGTTAGAGGCTTTTCGGACTATCATGTTCAGATAGTTTATTTCAAGTTTTGTTTTGGTATTGTGATACCATATCATTCAGAGATTATTTTATCAGTCTTGAACCTTATGTCCTTATACCATTTATTTCCACATTTATACAGTATATTATGTAGTGTTCAGGTACAGATATTAGTCATGGGTTAGCTTGTGGTCCTTCGGGGTCATGAGTACAATGTAGCATTCCTGGTACCAGATTCAAAGCATTACACATATACAATACTGAATCATACCATCCGTACATTACCAAAATGGGAAGGGTTCATCCTAAATATATTTCATTACATAGATCAAGAACTACTTCTTTCGATGACAACTAAGATCCTTGGGGAGTACTCATTCACCACATAATTAGCATAGTCGGTAAACCCCAGTGTTACATTCCATGAGATTAACATAACTACTTCATCAAGAAAGGAATCATAAATATAAATATCCCTATGTTTTTCATGATAATTTACGAGCTGTAAAAGGTGGTCGGCTACTTGGTTTTCATAATCCTTTCGGTCCTTTACCTCAAAATCAAACTATGGCAATAGCGAGATCCATCTAATGAAGTGTGGTATGGCTTTTTTATTTTTCATGAGGTATTTAAGGGAGGAATGATCCGTGTGCACCACTGGTTTGATTCTCAACAAATAGGTACACATCTTCTCGAAAGGATATACCACCGACAACTATTCTTGCTCCATAACTATGTTGTTATATTGAGCACCATTCAAGGTCTTTCTCGCATATTAGATCAGATGAAATAAATTTTCTTTATGTTGACCCAACACCACCCCTAATGCAATTCTACTTGCATCACACATCACCTCAAATCGAGACAACCAATCTAGAGCCACAATAATGGGAGCTAATATAAGCAACTCATTGAGATAATTAAAGGACTTCCAGTAAGTATCATCAAAATTGAATTTTTCCTTCTTTTCAAGTAGTTTCCACATTGAATGAGCTATTTTGGAGAAATCCATAATAAATTGCTGATAGAACTCGAAATTACCAAAGAAACTCCGGACACCCTTTATGGAAGTGGGAGGATGTAACTTGGCAATTACCTCTACCTTAGCTCGATTAACTTGTATACCCTTTCCTGAGATCTTGTGGCCAAAAATGATACCCTCCTTGACCATAAAATGAAATTTCTCCTAATTTAGGACAACGTTGGTTTCCACACATCTCTAAAGTACTTTGCTTAGATGCTCAAGGAATAACTCATATGAGTTTCCCACTATCAAGAAATTTTCCATCAAGGCTTTATCAAATCCTCAACCATATCTGCAAAAATTGGTAACATACACACTTGGAATATTGTTGGTGTGTTGCACTAACAAAAAGGCATCCGCTAGAATGCAAATGTGCTAAAAGGGAAAGTTAATATGTTCTTTTTGTTTGTATTTTGGGCAATACAAATTTGGTTGTATCCTAAATAACCATATAGAAAGCAATACCACCCCCACCCGAACAACCTATCTAGAATTTCATCCATAAAGGGAAGTGGTCCTTTTTGGTCTAAGAATTTAACTTGTGGTGGTACATGCATACTCTTTATCCCATGACCAGTCGGATGGGAGCAAGGTCGTTCTTTTCATTCACAACTACCGTAATGCCACCTTTCTTTGAACATATTGCACCAGGCTTAGCCACGTGATATTTGAGATTAGATAAATGACTTCTGCATCAACAAGTTTTATAATTTATTAATTTACCACTTCTTTTATGGGTTAATTTAGCCTCTTTTAATGCTTCATACTAGGTACATGATCTAGTTCTAACTTGATATAGTTTGAACAAATATTAGGAGATATGCTTGTGATATCTGCAATTGTTCATCCGATGGCTCGAATGAACTTTATCACTATTAATATCAAATCCTCCATTTGATAAGGCTCGAGATCACTTGTAATAATAAAGGCAAAGTCTCACCATCACCCAAGAATAAATATTAAATGTGGTGTGGCAACAACTTCAACTCAACTTAAGGTTTCTCAACGATGGATTTCTTTGTGGGCGGACTCTAATAGTTTCTTAGATCAAGGTTAAACTTTATCGGGTTCTTGGTATAGAATCCAAAGCCCATTAAAGATGCAATCGTTTAATCTAATGCTTCAACTTTATCACTTTAAAAATTCCACAAGACTCCCACTAATAGGTCATCAAACTCGCATCATCATAATTGAACACCTTATCATCATTTGCCTCAATCACCGAAATTACTTACAAGTCCATTGGTTGTTTCGTTGACTTGCATACATTGAACATCATTTAGGTAGAATTTTATCTTGTCTCACTCTATATATGAAAATTATATTTTGATGTCTAAAAATAGCCTTCTAAGAATAATAAGAATTTCATAGTCGAATGCATAATTAAGGACCACGAAGTCGGCCGAGAAGATGAACTAATTGACTCTTACTAGCATATCATAAAGTATCCCATTAGGATTCTTGATAGTCTGATCGGACATTAGTAATCTCATAGTGGTAGGTTGTGGTTCCACAACCCTATCTTAGGAACAATGACATATGTCATTAAATTTACACTCTCCTCAAGGTCATACAAAGCCTTTGTAAACTTGAACATTCCGATGGTGCACGGGATTGTGAAAGCTCCAGGGTCTTTCTTCTTTTTCGCCATTATGCTTGATATAATTACACTATAATGGTGAGTAACTTTTATTTTCTCCTACTCCCCAAGACCTTTTTTGGATACTAATTCATTCATAAACTTAGCATACCCAAACATTTCTTGCAAGGATTCTATCAAAGGAATGTTTATGGTGAGGTTGCTAAATTTATCACGAAATTTTTTGAACTTGGCATTTTCCCCTTTTTTCTTAAGCCTTTAAGAAAAAGGAGGAGGAATTGAAATTTCTGGCATGGAGACAATTTGGGGTTCTTTCACCATTGAATTTTCAATGATAACTTTTTTACTTTAACTTATCATCATTTAGTATCTTTCTCTTCATATTGTTTGCTCATTATTTTCTCTCTCACCGGGGTAATCATTAAACTCCATTCCCTTTCCAAGAGTTTTCACACTTTGAGTGATAATAACATTTGTTATCATACCACTCGACATCTCTTCATTTTGTCTTTCCATGAGGTATACCAATATTTTTTTCAATTTTGGCTCTTGTTGTTTTATGGTACTTGAAGCATGATCTACCATTTGGTATAACTTGGAGAAGTCACTCCTCATTTCCCTCATTATTGTGTCGGTCCCCATGACTCTTATCAAAATTCGGTCCAAAACATCTTCATTAATATACCTCTCTATTTTGCATAGAGATATGTCCCAGTTCTTATTGTTCTGACCTGTATTCCCACCTTTACTTTGAGAGGTGATATGGAAACCCTATGAATAATTTATAAACAATCCCATCATGTCATCAAGTATCTCCTCTTCTATATTTTCACATGCCATAGTATCCCTTGCATCTATAGGGTTGACTCTTTCAATGGAGATTCCTATCACATATTTAGCAAGAAGTTCAAGGTGTGATATCACCTTGATCATATTTTCATACCTCTTCTCCTCTTTCTTATTGTATCTTGACACATAAAGGACTAGGAAGATCCTACATGGCCACCTCGGCATCCTTCATAAGCCAACGTATAGTTAAACTAGACACTTCATCTATCATACTTAATACAACTCCATAAGGAAATTTAATAAGGGATCCACTGGATGCATTGTCTACAATGTTTGTGTTGACATGATCTAATGCCTAATAGAATATTTAGAGAATAATATTCTACGACACCTCATGATTAGGACATTTCATTAGCTTCTCCTTAAATCTCCCCTATGCTTCATACAAAAGCTACTCATTTAATTGATGAAAATTTATTATTTTATCTCACAATTGTAACATCTTTAAAGGTGGGAAATATCGATCAAAGAAAGTATCTTAAGGTTGACCCATAATGTGATTGACCCAGCAGTTAGAGTTCTCAACCATAACATCACTTCGCCCATTACAAAGAATGGGAAAATCCTTAACCGAATAGATTCTTGAGTGATAATAAGAAAAATAAAATGGTGAACATATTTCAAAAAAGTTCATCAAATAGAGGTTAAAATCTTCATATGGTTGACCCCGGTACAAACCCCTCATATGAAACAAGTGAAGCATAACACTTTTGACATAAAATACTTCATTTCCTTCCATAGGGGGAATACGGATTGCACTTGCATTCTCTTCATCACCAAGGAAATCCATAACTTCAACATGTTCATATGATGGGTCATGGATTATCCCTTCTCGACTCATGGTTATTTTTAAGAAAGAGCAATCACCTAACATAAAATAAGAAACAACAACAAAAGTGAAATACGACACCACTGGTGAACCTAAATTTACCATCAACACCACACAAGTGAAAACTAAGTTTCACTTTCTAGAAAGGAAACCATTCTGATAATCCTCACCTATACTATTATTTTGGTGTAGGAAAATCATTTTCAATAGAATAACCCAACTTGAGTTAGGGTCGAATCCACAAAGAGTGTAATTAGTATTCGATCTCTATGTATGTTCAAAGCTACTAAGTATTTACCCACAATGTCAACACAAAGTAAGAAATAAATTAAAATTTGGGGCAAGGTTTGAAAGGTTGTTTAAACAAAATCTACTTGAACTACCAATTTAAAGAAACAATGGTAGATAAAAATTCAATAGAAGAATAGTCTTGGGATTTTATTTTCCTAGGGGTAAAATTGTATAGGTCCATGAGAGTCAATTTCAAATTCTAGTCAATGATATATGGGTAATCTAGGTTAGGAGTTTTGGTGTTTGTCTTTCAACTAAACACCAAAAATATCACCCCATGGATTCTTTCAAATACCTCATAGGTGTGGCAAACAAATCAACCCAAAAACCTCAATTGGGAATTCCTATTTTTAGAAAGATGCCCAAGACATAGAAAATTCAACATCCATCTTTTTTTCTAAGACAATTCAAAAGAATAAACTAAAATTCTAATTTTTTGTTAACCAATACTTGCCACCAACATCCCAATTTAAAGGATGATGTGGGATTTAGAGAAATTGGGGCTTTCACCCATAATTTCTAATTTAACAATCAAATATTTGTGAAACGCAACATCATTAATCAAGAATTAAAAATAAAAATCAAAATCCACACACATTTACTCCCTATTCAAACATAACCCTAAGTGGATGTTTATATCTACTCGTGAAAGGAGGGAAAGGAGAATTAACCAAGTTTACTCTCATTACCTCTATTGAATATAATGCAAAAGTAATCCCTAAAATTCCAATCTCAAATTACAACTTAAAAATATCTTTTTGGAGATTTATTAACAATTTTTTATTCTCATTAATTAAAATTTTATCTCTATGAGAGATAGAAAGATGGTTGGGAGATATCCCAAAAGTGAAAGGGTTTTACCCTTTTGAGAATTTGAACCAACTGTGTGAAATAATTAATCTACCATTAGGAGACTTCCTCATTATTATGATCTCCATTAGTTGATATCAATTGTGATGCTCACAATTCCACTAACCTATCACAATCTCCATGCTTTAATAAGGCCTTGATTGGCCGTGATCGCGGCCCTCAGGCCAAGATCGTGATAACTAAGGTCTATCAAAGCTCTAGATTTTCAAACTTTTGAACTAAATTTGCCATTTTATTTCTTTTCTGCTTACTTCACTTGTTTTCTTCTAATTACCTATAAACCTACAAACCCTAGGAATTAGTGCATTTATAAGGTAATTTTGCCCTATTTATGCAATTTAATCATAGTTGTGGGTTCAAATTTGGATGTCAATAAGTGGTAAATTTACCACTCATTAGGGACTCTCCCCTAAGCCTAAGGTTGAGCATTTTAAAGTTATGGGGCTTACTTTGATGCCACAGAAATCTTCTACCCCAATTGTTTTGAAGTTATTCATTTAGTTGTTGCTCATTTAGAGAGTTCTCTTGTGAGTGCTCCTAATTTTCCTCCAACTCAAAGTATAGTGCCTTCACATATGTCAAAGTATGCATGGTGTCCCTTCAACCCCTAGTATGGATCATCCTAGTTCCCCAACATCTGGCTATGGTAATCCACAAACTCTAAGTACTACGACTCTTCAATGTCTGTATCTGAGTATGGTGTTTTGAGATCTAGAGTTCATCATTCTTTAATATTGCCTACTCAGGTGGGTTCTTTGCCAGCCAAATTTACTATGCCTTCCATTATTATGAGTATAGTTTTTCCTGTAATAAATCAGAACAAGTTAGAGAGGTTCACGCATTTGGGTCCTTCTAGTTTTGGTGGTGTTGTAGGTTGCGATGCCTATTAGTTCTTGATAGATTAGCATGACAAGTTGCTTAAATTTTGTTTGCTTTAGTCTCATGGGGTTATTTATATTAGTTATCAGTTGAGAGATGCAACCATATATTAATGGAGGTCACTTGTTGGTTGCCAACCTCTTGGTTTGCCAGAGAAAACATATGATCAATTAACTAAGGACTTTTTGGAAAGATTTCTCCCTTTTTAGTTTGAAAGATCTAATGAGATATTAGTTTGATTGATTAGGGCAGGGCTTCATGACTATTGTTCACATTTCCATGCTTTGTCTAAATATTTTTATGTGAGTATTATGATTGAGTTTGAGAAGATTTAGGAGTTTGTGAAGGGATTAGATGTTTCTCTTTAGCTTTCTACAACTCACATGCTAGGGTATGGGGCATCATTTCTATATTTTAAGAATTATGCTAAGATTAATGAGTCTATTCTTTGAGCATCTCAGGGAGATTCCTAGAAGGTGTACCTTCAGGGCAAGTTTAGAAATCACACTTATCAAGGTAGAGATTTTAGAGTCTTTTGTAGGTTTCATGGTAACTAGTGCTGACAACCTTGAAAAGTTA
Organism: Capsicum baccatum var. pendulum; assembly: GCA_030864225.1. NCBI lineage: Eukaryota > Viridiplantae > Streptophyta > Magnoliopsida > Solanales > Solanaceae > Capsicum > Capsicum baccatum. The sequence goes on from CM061560.1 coordinate 148,892,106, forward strand.
AGCTAGTTGGTATTCTCTTTTTGTAGCTTTGGGTGGTCTTCCTAGTTCAACTGTACCTCCTTTATTTGAGTCGGGTCATAGGGTTTGCTATGTGTATGATAAGATTATCCATTTGGACATGGGCTATCCCCAACATATTTTTAGAGATATTCCTATATAAGTTGTGAGATGTAGGGGTTTCTACCAAAGGTGCTATAGGTAGAGGAGTGGTTCCCATGATGGTGGTTTCCAGGCAACTAAATCAGGTGGTAGATGTGGTTAGCGCAATGTTATACCTTCTAGGCTTGAGATAGAGGCATTTGATGCTTTCACTATAGGTATCATCCCTATTTATTTTAGATTTACATCTGTGTTATTTAAACTGGGATCAATATTGTCCTATGTGTCTACATATTTTTCTTTGGGTTTTGATTTTTCTTGTGTGAATCTTGTTATGCCTATCCGTTTATCTACCTCTGTAGGAGATTTTTTAGTGGTTGATTAAGTGTACCAATCTTTTGTTGTGACCTTTCCTAGGCATGAGACTTGGGTAGATCTCATTGTCCTTGATATGGTAGATTTTTATGTAATCAAGGGTATAGATTATTTAGCTCCTTATCCTTTTATCCTTGATTGTTATTCTAATACTATGACTTTAGCATTGTCGAGTGTGCCAATGATAGCTGGTATGGGTGTGATTTATTTGAGTCTCAAGAAAGTTATATCTTTACATTAGGTGGGTTGTTTCTTAAAGAGGGGATTTTTGTCTAATTTGGCCTATATTCATGATAAAAGTATTGTTTTCCCTTCTTCTTTAGATTCTGCTCATGTTGCCCATAAGTTCCTGGATGTTTTCCTTATGGATTTTTTTATGCGTCTAGATTATGATATTGACTTTGCTATTGATATTGAGCTGGGCACCAAGTCTAATTTTTTTCTCCTTATAGGATGGCCCGAGTAAAGTTGAATTAATTGAAAAATTAATTACAGGAGTTAATGGATAAGGGATTTATTTGAGATAGTATATCACCTTGGGATGCATTTGTATTATTTATAAAGAAAAAAGATGGGTCTATGTGGATGTATATTGATTATCAGTTGTAGAACAAGGTAATAGTTAAGATTAAGTATATTTTTCCTCGTACTTATTATTTGTTTGACCATCTTAAGGGTGCTTCAGCATTTTCAATAATTGATTTAAGGTTCTGGTATCACAAGTTGAGGATTAGACATTCAAATGTTATTAAGACAGCTATTTTTGACTCGATACATACATTATGAGCTTTTGGTCATGTCTTTCTGGTTGACCAATGGCCCAGCAGTGTCCATGGAATTGATGAACTAGGTTTTTTGATTCTATCTCTACTTTTTTATTATTGTATTTCTAAATAATATCTTGGTTTATTCCAAGAGTGAGGTCAATCACGAGGAGCATTTGCGTATTGTGCTTCAGAGAGTGAGGGGTAAGAAGTTGTATGCTATATTCTCTGTGTATGAATTGGGTTAGAGTATTTTTCTTTCTTAGATCGAATGGTGACCAAAGATGGCATTATGGTCTATTTTTCTAACATTGCAATAGTTTGTGACTCCTACTCAGATTCAGAGTTTTATTGGTTTAATGAGCTATTATCAGTGCTTTGTTGAGGGTTTTCCATTTATTGTAGTTTCTTTGTCCAACTTGACTGAAAAAAAGATTTCCTTTCAACGGTTTGATGCTTTTTAGGCAAGGTTTAAAATCTTAAGGATTTGTTGACTTCAGCTCTTATCTTAACTTTGCCTAAGGAAGGATTGGGTCTTACTGTATTTTGTGATGCTTCTAGCGTTGTGTTAGGTATTGTGATAATGCTTGAGGGTAAGATGATTACTTATGTTTCTTTTCAGTTGAAGCCCCATGAGTGGAATTTCCCTACCCATGATTTAGAGTTGTGTACTATCATTTTTGCTTTGAAGTTGTGGAGGAACTACTTGTATGTAGTCTGCTGTGAGATTTTATCGGATCATCGTAGCCTTTGGTACTTCTTCAACCAGCAAGATCTTAATATGAGACAACTTTTTTAGATTAAGTTACTTAAGTATTATAACTTAACTGTTCTCTATCATCTGCGCAAGGCTAATATGGTTATGGATGCCTTAAGACAGAAGTCGACTAGCATGGGTTGCTTGACACATCTTTTGACGCAGGAGATACGTTAGCCTTAGAGGTTCATTCATTGGTTAAATAGATAGTTAGGGTTGATATTTTGACCCCTGGGTATGTTTTGGCATTTATGGAGGCTAGGTCTTTCTTGATGGAGAAGATACGGGTTCATTAGTCAGATGGTGATTTGATATAAGGTGTTGAATAGTGAGGCTAAGGAAGTCTTGCTTGATTTTAATAGTATTTTGAGGATTAGGGAGAGAATTTTTGGGCCTAGATTGGGTGATTGGATCAAATTTATTTTGAAGGAGTCTCATTATTCCAAGAATTACATCCAACTGAGAATGAGTAAGATATGTCGCAATTTGAGACAACATTACTGGTGGGATGGTTTGGGAAAGGATGTAGCAAATTTTGTAGCTTGTTGCCTATGTTTCTAGCACATGAAAGCCAAGAATTTGAGACCTTTTTATTTACTTCAGAGGTTATCTATTCCTGAATGGATAATGGAATAGTTCACTATGGACTTTGTGATTGGGTTGTCTCACACTTCTTATGGTTTTGAAGATGTTTGGGTCATCATGGATCGATTTACCAAATTTGCTTATTATATTTTGGTTCATGTTTCTTGCAGTGCTAAGAGGTTGGTCCATATTTATATTAGTGAGATAGTTCATCTACATGGTGTGTCAGTGTATTTAATCTTAGATCACAGCTCAATGTTCATATATCACTTTTAAAAGACATTTTATGAGGAGTTGGGTACCCGAGTTGCTTTTAGTACAACATTTCAACCCTAGACCAATGGACAGTCAGAGTAGACTATTTAGGTTATGGTGGATATATTCTATGCTTGGGTGGTGAACTTTGGTGGTTAGTGGGAGCAACATCTAGCATTGGTTGAGTTTGCTTATAATAATAACTACCATTCTTGTACTGAGATTAATCCTTTCTAGGATTTGTACCATATGTATTATCGCTCTCTAGTTGGTTGGTTTGAGGTTTTTGAGATTGTAACTTGAGATATAGACTTGCTTCTTGAGACTTTGGATAGAGTTTTGGTCATTAAAGATAGACTTCGAGCGGCTTAAAGTATGCAGAAGTGTTATGTGGATCGTATTCTTCGTGCCTTGAGATTTGATGTTAGCGATTGTGTATTTCTTTATGTCTTGGCCATGAAGGGCGTAATGAGGTTTGGGAGAAGGGGTAAGAATAGCCCTAGGTATATTGGACATTTTGAGATCCTTCAAACTATTGGAAATGTGGCTTATTAGTTAGAATTTTCCCCATATTTATAAGCTATTCATCTAGATTTTCATGTTTTTATGCTTCGGTGTTATATTCCAAATAAGTCTCATGTCATTTGTTGGGAGTCATTTCAGCTAGATGAGCAATTGTCTTTTATTGAAAAGCCTGTCTCTATTCTAGCTAGGGATGTTAACCCTAGTTTTTTGCTGATTTAGGAATTTTTATTTCCCTTAGTTCGAGGATGAACTAGATTCTTAATGGTGGATGATGTAATGACTCAATTTTTTGTGTTTTGTGTGAAATATTTATTCATATATGATTTGACCATTTTACCCCATCATGTGGTTGTATTGTGGTATCTCTGAGTTGTGGGGATGATTTGCACGATTCCTAATTTATTTATGTGTTATTTGTGTGAGATTATGGTTTTTGATGGTCTTAAAGGCTTATCAGTTGACTTCGATCAACATCTTTTTATTTCTATGTTGGATGGTAACATAGTTAGTGTGGTTTTACGCTTTTATATCTGTCGACCCTTCATTTGGAATGTTGTGAAATTGGGTTTCGAGGGTTAATTTGTGAAAACAACATTTTTTAAAAAATATGATATCGTCATTTAGTCTGGGGCATCAAATTTGATTGGGTAGCATAGTTTATTTGCGTTCTTGAGATTCTAAATAAATTTTAGGGGTCCATAGGGACGTGGAATTTTCCAAATCTCCATAGGTGGTGCACCACAGAACTGGTGCAGCTGCTAAAACACCATTTTGGTCTCCTTAGCAGCTGGCGCTAAAGTAGCACTTGTATGTTTTAATAACGGGCTCCAACTGGACAAGGCTTCTTTTAGCGGTGGCCTTTCTGTTTAGCAATATGCACTAAAAAGGCCCTTGTTTGCTTTAGTAGACTGACATGCATTAGTTGGTATTGCTATAGTGGTACGTGACACTTTTAGCAGTGGCCACTAAAGCATCTATTTGACCGCATTAGCAGTACTTAGTACCCATACATATGATCCTTTTCTTAATTTTTTTCACTACTTTTTAGACTTGGATCTTGGTGTTTGAGTTTTTTAGCAATTTTCTCCATTTTGGATCTTAGGTAAGCTCCAAATACCTATTTGAACTACTTTTCTGTTATTACATCATTTAAATATTGTTTAAACTTAGATTTAAAAGTGCAAATAGGGGATTTTGTCTTGGAAGGCCCAAACTACCATATTTCTTCGATTTGAACCCCAATTTCAACGCATTTTTACTTGTGTTTTACCTTATGAGGTCCTTTAATCTTGGAAAATATGTTTTGGACTAGAATTCAAGTTTTATCCTTCTTCTTCAAAATCCAATTTTGGGGGTTAGTTTTGACCCCGATTCAAAAGTGGGAAATATGGGTATCGTAAGAATTCTTATGAAGCATGGATTTTATATTTATGCATTTTAGTTGATTTTGGGTTCGTGTGGGTTGTTAAAGCTCTTGGATAAAGGCTTATTTATTTTTTGTTTCACAATTTAGGTAAATTATGGCATAACTTTCTTCATACTGGGTCGGTAACTAATAATAATGTAAAAGCATGCTACATGTAATTTATGTAATTTATGTGCCCGTGTGGGGGTCTATATGGATAGTGTTAGGGGTTTTTAAGACATTATTTTCTTTGTGTAACCATGTGACGTCTTGTATAATGTTGTTCACTTGGTATTGATATATGTATGTTTGGTTGCACTCCTGTTTGGTGGGAAAAACCAATACTTTTGGGATTTACGTGGTATCAATGACATTTTTCATGCATTTTTCACTTGACAGTTTTTAGATTATATTGGATAATTGATGGTTGGTCAATTTGAGTTGATTTTTGGCTCACATGGTTTGTTTATTGGTTAGATACTGGATATTCTCATTTTGCTTGATTGTGAGCATTACATCCTTATTTAATATTCATACATGAAACATTGGTACCACCATGGAAATATTGGGAAACTTGAAACACTAGCTTTTTCTTATAGAAAATGTGACATCTTTAAAATGATCGAAGAAGTGTTACGGATATTAGTATTGGGATTAGTTGTACATGGGTTGATGAACCCCCATGGGTGCCACTCTGAGAGCACAACTCGATTGGTGTATACGAAGGTTGTGTGATGATCTCATGCATCATCATCATCTTCTTCATGACATTCCACATATATTGTGATTATTCTACATTGTCTATCAATTCTTAATGTGATAACTATCTATTTGTATTCTTTCCCTTTAATTGTACCTAGTATACATGTATATCTGTGTTTTTTTTTCCTATTTTAGTATATGTTATAAGTGTATAGAGTAGAACTATTAGTGGAGATGATGTGGGAAATCGTTTGGAACATTTTACGACTATGGGTGATGTGCTCATAGTTTACGTTTATATGCTTTATTTTCTACATTACTCAGTTGTCCTTGATTCCTACCGAGTGCAAGTGGACCATGCTCATCCCTACTGTGCCCTTTTAGTGCAGATCTATGTATGAGTGTACCATATAGATAGATGATTTGGGCGTCATTTGCATTATATTCGAGGTAGCAGATGTCCTATACTTCATGAGTTGGCCTACTACCTCTTCTTTTCTATTTTCATGTTTTATTTAGTATTCTGAGACAAATTTTGATCCTGTTTGAATTTTTATTGTATCATTAACATTAGAGACATATTTACTATTTCTTAAATTGTGACACCGGGTTTTGGATTTGGTTTGGTATCTTTATTATATTTCCACTATTATAATTTTTTGTTCAACTCTATTTTAATAGTCTTGCCCCATGTTTTTAGTATTATCTTTCATTTCATATTAGTTTGGGCGATAGGTTTACTTGTTAAGGCGTTCCATGACAAATGTCATCATAACCTTTGGTTTTTGGGTCATGACATTCTCTCATTCCTTTGAATTAAGATTGGATAATCAAACAACAACAACAATAACAAACCCAATGTATTCCCACCTGGTGGGGTCTGGGGGGGGTAAGATGTACACAGTCCATACCTCTACCTCTAAAGAAGTAGAAAGGCTGTTTCCGATAGACCCCCGGCTCAAGACACAAGATACCAGGAAAATACATATTAAAGCACCGAACAAGGTTACTAAGATTGGATAATGATGTTGCTAAATACACATGTTTTATGTACTCATACTTGTTTATTTCTGCACTTATGTTTAGGTGCTAAGACGATCATTCTAGGGCATTGATTAAGCTTTTTTTGTGCGAGGATTTTAGGACATTTAGATTTGAATGTAGCTATAGCATAAAGGACTTTAGGAAAATCTTCCTCTTTGTTCTAATCATGCGAAGTAGATATCTTTATCATCTACTAAGTTTCTTTGTCTAATGCTATCACATATGGTAAGGATCGTTCATCTATGGATGGATAGTTAGACCACATTCTAGCACTCGTGTTTGTTACCCATATTAGGACACATGGATATAATAAAAGATAAGATAAGGGTTAAGGAAGAGGTAGGGATCAGGCGACTGCTCAAGTTCCCTAAGACTGAATATGAGATTGAGAATAAACATATCGAGGTATATGGAGTGGGCCCATTTAAGGCTTCACTTGATTTTGTGCTACTTCAATGCTCCAAGAAACTTTGATTTGAGTAGAGGGTGGTTTTAAGAGTTTGTCTCATGGTTCATCCGTGATAGGTATGCCTTAGGGTTTATAGACAAGAATAAGGTCCTAGAACCCATATTAACAACTCATCTAGCATTCGAAGACACAGGGAGTTAGCCAGTAGTTGCATTACCTAGATAAGATAGAATTCCCTTTCCAATAGTAGGATCTACAGGTGTGGTTCAGGAAGATAAATGAGAAGTAGAGGAGTTTTGAGAAATTTAAGAAGATGGATCCACCTCAGTTTTAGGGTGGACAAAGTGAGAACGCATATGATTTTCTTGTGAGTTTTCAAGAGAGTCTTCAGGGAGTTGATTTGTTCAAGTCCCATAGGGTTGATTATACAGCCTTACAAATGCATGGACCTACCATGTAGTGGTGGAACTCTAATGTTGACTTCTGACCGATATGGTTTCCTACGAAAACTTGGGCATTAATTACACAGGCTTTTCTTGACTGATTGAGAGTAAGGACGAAGAAGAGAAGCGAGTAAACAGGAAGGAGTACAAGCTAGCTAGGAAGGAAGCTAAGGCAGCTGTCTCAGTAGCTAAGACAGTCGCTTTCGAGAGCTTGTATGCAGGGTTACAGGGGAAAGGAGGGGAGAAAAAGTTGTTTAGACTCGCTAAGGCTAGGAAGAGGAAGGGGCGTGACCTCGACCAGGTGAGGTGCATTAAGGGGGAGGACGGTAGAGTGTTGGTGGAAGACGGCCACATTAAGGATAGATGGCAGTCGTACTTTCATAGGCTCTTGAATGACGAAGGGGATAGAGCTATTGAGTTAGGGGAACTGGAGCACTCAGAGGAGTGTCAGGATTTTAGTTATTATAGATGTTTTAGGGTGGAAGAGGTCAGAGAGGCGGTTCGCAGGATGCGAAGGGGTAGGGCGACGGGGCCAGATGAGATACCGGTGGAGTTTTGGAAGTTCGTTGGAGAGGCTGGTATAAGGTGGTTGACTGGATTGTTCAACGAAATCTTCAAGATGGCAAAGATGCCCAAGGCTTGGAGGTGGAGTACCATGATCCCTCTCTATAAGAATAAGGGGGACATCCAGAGCTGCAATAACTATAGGGGGATCAAGTTATTGAGTCACTCTATGAAGATTTGGGAGAGGGTGGTCGAGGTGAGGCTGAGACGGGTATTGTCTATTTTGGAAAACCAGTTTGGGTTTATGCCTGGCCGCTCGACGACGGAGGCAATTCATCTGGTACGGAGGCTGGTGGAACAGTATAGGGAAAGGAAGAAGGACCTGCACATGGTGTTTATTGACCTGGAGAAGGCATACGACAAAGTCCCCAGGGAGGTGATTTGGAGGTGCTTGGAGGTGAGTGGAGTCCCGCAGGCATATATCAGAGCAATTAAGGACATGTATGAGGGAGCAAAAACTCAGGTGAGGACGGCGGGGGGAGACTCAGATCATTTCACCATCTTGACAGGATTGCATCAGGGATCTACTCTTAGTCCCTTTTTGTTTGCCTTGGTGATGGATGTGTTGACGCGACGTATTCAAGGGGAGGTGCCGTGGTGTATGCTTTTTGCGGACGATATAGTTTTGATTGATGAGACTCGAGGGGGTGTGAATGATAAATTAGAGGTGTGGAGACAAACTCTTGAGTCTAAAGGGTTCAGGTTGAACAGAAGCAAGACAGAGTATTTGGAATGCAAGTTTACTGACGTGAGGCTGGAGGATGAGGTGGTAGTGAAGCTGGATTCACAGGTGGTTTGTAAGAGGGATAGTTACAAGTATCTCGGGTCCGTGATCCAGGGTAACGGTGACATTGACGAGGATGTCTCGCATCGTATTGGGGCGGGATGGATGAAGTGGAAGCTCGCATCGGGGGTGTTGTGTGATAAGAAGGTGCCGCCTAAGCTTAAAGGCAAATTCTACAGGGTGGTAGTCCGTCCGGCCATGTTGTATGGAGCGGAGTGTTGGCCAGTTAAGAATTCCCACATCCAAAAACTGAAGGTGGCAGAGATGCGGATGTTGCGCTGGATGTGTGGACTAACTAGAGGAGATAGTGTTCGGAACGAGACTATCAGGGAGAAGGTTGGTGTGACCCCAGTGGAGTACAAGATGCGGGAAGTCCGATTGAGCTGGTTCGGACACGTGAAGAGGAGTGGCATGGATGCCCCGGTTCGTAGGTGTGAGAGACTAGCGTTGGATGGTTTTAGGAGGGGTAGGGGTAGGCCGAAGAAGTACTGGGGTGAGGTGATTAGGCGGGACATGGAGCAGTTACAGCTTACCGAGGATATGACCCTAGATAGGAAGGTCTGGAGGACGTGAATTAGGGATGAGGACTAGGGCCAGTTTAGGCCGCTAGTGTAGGGAATTACTGGCTGGTGGTAGTATCCTGGTTATGATTCTGTATTCCTTGCTTTAGTACGAATCTGGGTGCTTTCATCTGTTTTCTTTTACTTATGGCTGCCGTATTTATGTTATGTATTCATGTTATGTGTTTTACATGGTATTTATGTATTTATGTTATGTATTCTTGTTATGGCTGCCGTATTTATGTTATGTGTTTTACATGGTATTTGTGTGGTATCTGGTGCCTTGAGCCGGGGGTCTATCGGAAACAGTCTTTCTACTTCTTTAGAGGTAGAGGTATGGACTGCGTACATCTTACCCCCCCCCCAGACCCCACCAGGTGGGAATACACTGGGTTTATTGTTGTTGTTGTTGTTTTCTTGACTGATTATTTCCTCATAGTTTGATAGAGGAGAGTGGACATCAGTGTAAGCACTTGTCTTAATATGGTATCTCAGTGGCTAAGCACATATTTATTTTTAGGAATTGTCTGCTTATGCCATAGTAATTTACCAAATGATACTTAGACAATTTAGAGGTGCATGAGGGGTTTAACCTTAGGATTTGATAGGCGGTGTTTCCTATCGCCCAGACTGGCGCTATATTTCAGAAGGTAGTTGAGGCTTTCTAGAAGTTTGAGCTCATACACTATGATGCGTTTGGGGATCCAAGAGACATGGAGACTGGCACTTTTGTCCAGCTTAGTGGTACCTCATCCAGAGGTAGGGGCTCTTTCAAGTAAGGCTTTTGTCCCTCAACATAGTAGGCTAGTTCATGCGACAATCATTTAGTGGTAGGTATTTCGGAAGAGACTCATTCAGACAAAGGCATACTTCTGTCATGATCTTAGTCTACACCCTAGACAAGATAAATTACTTAGAACCATAAATAATACCAAGAGAACTCTTGATACTAGCATATGACAAAGAACATTATTCAAATACTGAGTAGAAGCATAAACCAAGAAAAGATAAGGGAAAGTTTATAAACTGAATACCCCAACAATATACTAATGTAGCTGACATGTACATCTAACTGAACATTAGATAATTAATTGTGTTTAGGAGCCAGGAATAACTAAATTGTGTTGTTGGACAAGTCCCCAGTAGACTCAAATAGTGAATCAAACTGAAAGACTAATAAACTCCACTAGCCCCCAAATTATGAGGGCTCACAAAGTTTTTTGAACCAAGTCCAAAAAATGCATCTAACGACATGAATAAAAGAGAGCACCTGAATCCATATCATAAATAAAATATAACATAAGGGATAGTATATGGTCAGTACATTTGATTATTGAGCATGTGTAAAATACAATTCATAAATAAGTATGTAAATCATGTTGTAAAACATAAATAATGTATGACAACAATCATGTAGAACATAAAGTAAACTAAAGTATAATGACCCACATTTTAGTAGATGGAAGATGAAAAAATGTACTATTTTAGTAAATAAAAAAGTACTCAGTCTAAGCTAAAAGTTAGTAAGAGATGTACATTAATAATGCTTAAATAATTTCTGGTGAGTTTCTTAAATCTAACATAAACCATGTGAGAAAATATGGGGTCCAACATCTGGCCTACATCTGAGAGGACTACTTTATACCATGCCATCACTATAGAACCTTAATTGAGTTAGATCCACTAAACTAAGCCTCAGAGGGCTAAATATAACCTAAACTGGTATGTATTTCTGGGACTTGGGTTATCTTGTACTCATATCCTCTCGATGCTAGATACTACTCCCAAAAAATGAATATTATTTGTTCATGATAGATAAATTTAATAGTATTAAGATAAGCATGAAACTAGTTGAATTATCTAATTAACTAGTGTTCTAAAAATTTGGAGCTAGTCATGTTCATTTTTACTGATTTTTGTGATAGTAGATCAATTCATGCTAATTTGTTCTAAAACATGCTCAATTTTATGTAAATCATGTATCAACATTGTAAACAATAAATAAGAAAGTAAAATCATGTATAAGTGTATTTGACAAGATAGATAATCATGAAAAAATGTTGAAATTGAAAATCACCACAAATTATAAAATTGGGTATTGGGTCTAAGTAGCAAAATCATGAAAACTATAATTCAAAAGATGAGGTTTTAGAATAGCGGTGAAATTAAAACCTTTCTAAATTTTCACATACTTTATATCCTTAGAAATATTTACTAGAAGCTTTGAATTTGAACTTGGAAGTGGAGCCCTAAGCTTAACATCGAGAGTCTCTAATTTCTTGCGCTTGATGTTAACCATAAGAATGAGGGAAAAGATCAACAGATTAGCATTTAATATTTCTCTTAGAAAGTCAAAACGATATATTATAAGGCATAAAATAATAAAAATAGACTAATTTTCCCTTTTAAAAATGTTCTATTATAGTGGTCCATAAATCACTCCACGACTCGTAGGTCTTTCCACTAGTTGTGTTCTGAAACATGATTGCTGAGACAACTTTTAATAGGTTCTGGACTTGGGTTCGATGAGTCGATGATATGATTCATACAATGGATCAATGAGTAATACACTGAATTGTGGTCCCTAAGACTATTTTTATCACTCCCTGGCTAATGTTTTATGAGTGTTAAGTATGACTCATACTATGATGCTATGAATCGTATGATGTCTTTAGATTTTTGGACAGATTTGGCAACATTCAATATTGTCTTTCACGAGTAGAAAACATGACTCACAGTTCCCTTTGATGATCATACATCAATTCATGGGAGCCAAGGATTTCCACTCACGTAGAACTTGAGTTCCATGAGTCATCTCACGACTAGTGAGATGGTACTACGAGTTGTACACTAAATTTTTTTTCACTAGGACAATTTTTTTTCGTTTTTCTCTATATTAAGTAAAAATCAAAGCATGTGAAAGTATCGGGTTCTCAGACTTTCTCAAGTAATTATTGTCGTAATCCAAATTGTCATGTGTTGCACCCACACTAACCCTCTAGTTGTAAAACTATCTAACCTAGAGTTAACCTAATCATTAAGCCTTTCTAACAACAACATACCCAGTGTATTCCCACAAAGTTGGGTCTGGAACACTTAGCTATTTTAAGCTATAATAAATAGTCCTAGCTAAAATAAATATTTAATTGACATAATTCAATAAATATTTAATAGTATGGAACTAATTACAGATTACAATTATCCCAAGGGCCTAAAATTCACCAAACAAGATCAATCTAAATCAAAACCTTGGTCTAAAGTGAGTATCTCAAGAACAAATAATAAGGAGTAGTAATGTTTGAAGGATTGGACATGAAGATCCAATAGTTGCTAGAAGGTGGGTGCCCGCCCTTTGATCAATAAGCTCTTTATCATAAACCACGATCAATCTCATCCCAAATTTATGGAACACTTTATGCACTCAACAAAAAAAAAGCAAAGTAGTATCAATAAAATCACTTTGTATTGGTAGCATCATCAACCAAATTAACTTAAAATCTATACGTAAACATAAATCAAATAATATAAACTAGAAATAAGAACATAAAAAGTAATTGCACCAAACACTACTATGTACAAAATAATCTCTTATGAAAAAACCAAGTAACACAACAATACCAGTCTTGTCCTATCAACACATTTGTACTCCCAACTCAAAACATAGTTCAACCACAATAAAGGAGGTGATACTATAACCATCTACTTATCAAAATAATAACAGAACAAGTAACATTTATTTAACCATTTAACAGGCAGTCTCATGCTACTTCTATTTGCCACAACACTAATGTAGTATGAGTTAATAATAAATGAAACAATAACATATAAAATTGATCACGACCATTAATCAATAATAATGTGTGCACACATAGTATTAGGTCTTGTATGACCAATAGTCATGATCTTTCAAGGATTACCTCAGTCAATTTAACATACCAGCATGGACACCTAACCATTCAAATATAACAATATGTGAAATTATTAATCAATATAAATAAATATGATAAAGTCCACAAAATATGAAATTACATAGTCATTGTACACACTTATTCAAATTCAAGGTTCATCATTTCATGTATACAAGAAACTACTATGTAAAATCAATAATCACAAGTATGCTCGAAGGCCAATTCATAATTATTCAACTCATGGATAGGAAATTCAAATTAAGTCTATAAATATATTTAAGATACAAACCACCTTGAATCGAGACTTGAAATACACTACTTGAGCCTTGCCTTTTCTTACAAATTCAACTTTATCTAGGTCTAGAAACAACAATAAGAAATATTTCAATGGTTCATTATTAAACACTAGGAAATAAGAACATAAATGGACTAATTTAATCCCTAATCATAGACTAAATCATAATTCTTGGTTTTACACCCTTTTATCCACTATAATCTCCATAGTTGATGAATAAAAAAAAATCTACTCTCGAAAGTGTATTATACATACCTAGAGCCATTAATAAGCGATATAAAACCTACTATAAGAAATTTACAGCCATTCATCTAACCAAGGTTTAAACCCATAATTTCTAACATGAATAATTTCCTACCATTTTGAGGAGTAAAAGCAGTAATTACAAATTAGAATGGTAAAATAAACTTACCTTAGTGGTAGGAAACACCCAAGAATGCAAAATAATCACTTATAGACATGTCAAAACTTAAGAGTTTTAGAAAAATAATGAGGAGTCTAGTATTTTTTGTGCAAAAACTATCTTGTTGTAATTGTTTAAGTTACTTTGTCAGTGCAGCAATGTCGTTGCAGTGATGAATGTTCCACTGTGGAAGAATCACAGAATTAAGGAACTCTCTTGCAGTGACTCAAATATCATTACAAAAATATTGGTACGATAAAACCTTCCACCACAACAGTGATAGGGGGTCAAAAAGTTTTGATTCCCTCTTAACCTAGTCCATTTCACAACATACTCCCCATAATTGACATTACAAAGTAAACCTTTTACGATAATCTCTATAACAAGAGTTCTATGAACATAAATTTCATTTAGATAGCTTATATGGATTACTAAATATCTTAACTAGCGCAATATAATCTTACATCGATTAAATCCTACATCAATAACCACCATAATTATCTAGACCACAAAGCACTAAAATCTCTTCTGAAGCCAGCCTAGCTTTAGATTGTGCTATTTTAATTCTAGTAGTAACTTTACCTTGACTTTGGCATACTAACAAAAACTATAAAAATGGCAAGGTTCATTAAATTAGATAAAAATTTATCAACCATTGACCTTGAACAATAAAAAGAAAGAAATAAAGAAAAATAAACAAGAGTTTTACCTGAATCGATAACAATTATTGGTAAAGCTTGTACATGTCAACTTTTATCTCCCAAGTGGTCTTCTCAATAGATAGTTCTTCCATTAGACATTTATAAATAGAATAAAATTAGCTCTAAACTTCTAGATATATCTACCAAGAATGTTAATTAGTTTCTATTTGAAAGAAAAGTTGCCACGACCTGAGACTACCCGCTAGTCATAAAGCGGTGCTACGAATCACAAGTGACCCCAAGCTAACCTATGTTCTGACGTGAAATATAAACACTAAGTTAAGTAACATTCACTTGGCAAAAACTAACTTAAATAAACTGATAATGAAGAATAATAATATAAATAGAAAAGGGTTAAAAATACCCCCCTAAACTATCTGAAATGGATCAAAAATACCCCTCATTAGTTTTTTCGCTCAAAAATACACCTCCATTAAATATTTGGCTCAAAAATACCCCTCCCCTTAATAAAATTCCACCAAGCATGCCACCCAGGTAAGAAAATGCGATTTGATCGTGCCACATCACATCTACGTGTATTTTTTTAATTATATCGCATTGCTTTATTCATCAAGATCTACTTTGCGGCCTCTATTAGCACAAATACCTTTGTACACTATCGATGTATTAAAATTAAACTCTATTAGTGTATTTACTTAGCCAAAAAAGGCTAATAATAGTGTCACCACTCAGATCATACTCTTTCTGAAAGGTAAGCAAAGCATCAACAAATTGATGCTTTCTTTCCCTAGTTATTTTACTAACAATTTTGTGTTCTTCCATTATAGGTCTTGAAAATTTATCCAAATGTTTGTCTTGTGCCTCAAGTACTTTATTGTCATCTTTAAATGCCCAACGCAGCTATGGTATAATTCTCCCATTTTAAATTTTCCTAAAATTTTGAACCCATTTGTTACAATGGCTTTTAACTCTTGACCTTGCTCATCAACTTCACCCTATGAGTTCGTAAATCTTTTTACAAATGTTAGCCATGTTATGTTGTTGAATGCTACTACTCCCAAGTAGCCCCGTAGTATCATAGTTTTATTAACATCACTTGCAATCATACACAAAGAGTTTTGGAGAATAAAAATATACTTGTGAGATTTTAAAAAAAAATTACACGTGGATAGTAATGTGGCATGTCCACATGGCTTTTTCTCTAGGTGGCATGCTTGATGGGAATTTTGTTAAATGGAGGGGTATTTTTTAGCCAACTATTTAATGAAGAGGTATTTTTGAGACAAAAAACTAACGAGGAGTATTTGTTATCCATTTCAGATAGTTTAGGGGTATTTTTAACCCTTTTCCATAAAATAAATGTTATTATGGTTTGAAATACTTAATAAGACAGAAAAATCTAAACATATGTTTGACTGTGTGATAGCATCTAACTAGAATATGTTTCTTGGACAAAACCCTACATAAATTTACTGGACTAGATTACTGAAATATTGAAGATAAATAACTTATAACTAGTCCTTGAATGATGAGGACTCACCAAGACTACAGATGAGTTATACTAAAGTGAAGTACAAATGATTCGGGTACTGAGCGTCTAAACCTATATTATGAGACAATATAGTGCAAAGAGAGTAGGAAATTAGTAATTTGAATATACTAAATACAAGAGATGGAAAACCAATCAATATGTAAGAACTGAACATAAATGCATTAGCATCTAAACAGAATGCAAGACCAAGTGTATGAATATATTGAATAAACTAAATAATTGAATAACTCAATGCATGGTCATGCATATCTTGACTGAAACATTAATTGGATACATAAATTAAAAATAAACTAGATACTATGGGAGCTAACTATAACCGACATACCCTAATATAAATAAAATAAGGGTCCAACCTATAACCACAGTTGGAAGGGTGCTAGTACCTTGCCAAGGGTACCAACACTAGCTAACATAAATTTTCTAATTTAATGTTCTGAAGGAATAGCATGACTCTACTGATGGGGGGCCTCTTACAACCTATGGTGGCAATATAGTTCTGGATCATAGGGATTTCTACTACTGGTCTTATACCTAACTGATAGGGTAATCATCATCCCTACATTTATTCTATGCTAAGTATTACTCCCAAATGAAAGACACTAAAGTATAAAATGAAACATGAACTGATAACAGATATGCTAAAGTCATGGTATTCTAAATATAACAATACAAGTACAATATGAACTGCTCAATAACATGCAATTTGACATATTTATAAGTTCCTAGGTATCAGTTATTTATAATCCACCAACTCTAACTAATGCATAGATCATGATAATATTTAATACAAATCATAGTAGAAAAAGTTATGAATAATACTCAGTATTTGATAATCATATGGACACTCATAATTATCAAACATATTGAGACACAATTTAATACGAAAACATATAATCATGGTTTATAAACAAGACAAATAGAGTGTGTGTTGATAAAACTCATATTTTACCTGGAACCCAATATAAGGAAAAAAGTGAATTCACCACAGAGCAAAGGGATTTCTTGGGAATCAATGGATGGAAGGGACCCGTTGATGAAATCCCACACATCTGAAGAAAAATTTCTTGGAGAAAATCTTAGAATTAAGCATGAACTTATAGAACCCTAGTTGCCTTGAGAGAAGAGAAAAATAAACCCTTTTTAGTTTCTCTAGGTGGAATTATAACTTAATCTTGAATTTGGGGATTTTGGGTCATTTATACTACCCTTTAGGTAGCCCAAACGATGTGGATTTGTCTTTTAAAAGAGTGGGAAAAGACTTATAAGTCCTAGAGAAATCATGTAGGAAATTTTACTCCCAGTCATCATGACTCACCTTACAAGTCATTATGAATGGTCACAGGTCATGGTGTCAGTCATAATCTAAAATTTTGAGGTCTTGGTTCCTTTTTGTTATGACTACGACTCTTCTACTAAAGGCTCATCACGATCGATCATGAGTCATTATGTAAAGTCATAGTCAAATACTGAATTTTTGGCTATACACTAGTGTGATAATGAGTCCCTCCTAATGACTCATTATCACTGGTGATGAGTCATATGGTACAGTCGTCATCACTAGGCTAAACTAAGGTTCCTTACTATTGTAGTGATGACTCATCGTAATATCTCATTACGTGTGTTAATAGGTCATAACGTGAGTCATAGTCACTTGCAGCTGACTAATACTTAATGAAAAATTTGCATAACCTTTTGCCACTTTAGACACTCGTCTAATTTCTATTCCTTCATATAAAATGGCTCCAGTGGAGTTGAAGAAAATTAAGGAGAAATTAAAGGATCTCTTAGATAAAGGTTTTATTCGTCCTAGTGCGGCTTCTTTGGGTGCCCCTATGCTGTTTGTGCGTAAGAAAGATGGTTTTCTTTGAATATGAATTGATTATCATGATTTGAACAAGGTGACCATAAAAAATAAGTATTCTCTTCCTAAGATTGACGATTTGTTCAATCAATTTCATGGTGCAAAGTGTTTCTCTAAGATCGACCTTAGGTTGAGTTATCATCGGCTTAATATTAGGGAAGTAGATATCCCTAAGACTGCCTTTAGGAGCTAGTACAGTCATTATGAGCTCTTAGTTATGTCTTTTTGGTTGACCAATGTCCCTGCAATATTTATCGACTTGATGAATAGGGTTTTTTATCTGTTTCAAGATTTATTCATCATCGTCTTCATTGATGAAATCTTGGTCTATTCTAAGAGTGAGATAGATCATGTCATTCTCCTTCATGCTGTGACACAAACCTTGAATGACCATCATTGGTATGCCAAGTTCTCTAAGTGTTAGTTTTGGTTAAAGGTTGTAACTTTTCTTGGTTATCTTATCTTTAGTAAAAATATCATGGTGGATCCAAAAAAGGATGCGACGGTTAATAAGTGGCCTAGATCTACAACTCCAACCAATATTTGGAGCTTCTTGGGTCTAGCCGATTACTAAAGGAGATTTGTGTAAAGTTTTTCAACGATATATGCTCCATTGACTACGTTGACCCAGACAAAGGTCAAGTTCTTGTGGTCGGATGCATGTGTTTGTAGTTTAGAGAATTTGAAGGATAAATTAACTTCAGCACCAGGTTTAACCTTGCTCGAGGGTAATTATGGTTCTGTAGTGTATTATGAGGCTTTTGGTATTGTTTTGGTTGTGTATTGATGTAGCGTGGTAGGGTGGTATCCTATACTTCTGTCAATTGAAAGTCCATGAGAAGAACTATCCTACTTATGTCTTGGAGTTATTAGTTGTGGTATTTGCGTCGAAGATATGGCAACACTATCTCTATGGGGTTTATGTTGACATCTTTTCTGATAATAAGTGCCTTCAGTATGTGTTTACTCAGAAGTAGTAGAATCTCAAACAAAGAAGATGACTTGAGTTTCTACAAGACTACATATGAGTGTCAATTACTATCCAGGTAAATCTAACATAGTTGTTGATGCTCTTAGCAGGTTATCCATGAGAAATTTAGCTCATGTGGAGGAGGGTAAGTGGGAATTGATGAATCTTTGAGTTTGTCTTGCAGACTCTAAGTATGGTGGTATATTTGTGCTTCATGTATCACAGTCGTCTCTTGTTGTTGAGATAAAGGAAAAACAAATGTTGGATCCCGATTTGATGAAGATTAAGAGTAGTGTGGGTCAACAATAGGTTGTTGATTTCGTTATTAGTGGTGATTTTATCTTGAGGTACCAAGGTAGCCTATGTGTTCCTAATGTCGACAGATTGAAGAAAAGGATTTTCGTCAAAGCACATGGATCTCATTATGCTATTCATCCCGGTTCTATGAAGATGTATCATGATCTTAGGGAGTTTTATTGGTGAAATAATATGAAGTGAGATATGGCTAGCTATGTGGTAGTGTATGGTGTGTCAATAAGTAGAAGTTGAGCACATGATACCCGAAGATTTGTACCAAGAGATTGAATTTCCCGAATGGAAGTGGGAGGTAATTAGTATGGATTTCATCACTGAAATTCCCCGGTCTCTAAATCAAAGTGATTCCATTTGGGTTATTGTGGATAGAATAACCAAATACACTCATTTCTTGCCGGTGAGGACTAGTTATTTGGTGGAGGATTATGCTAAGTTGTATCTTGAGAAGATTGTGAAGTTTCATGGTGCCTCGGTGTCTATCATTTTGGATCATGGTACTCCATTCTCATCTCATTTTTTGAGGTCATTCTAGAAATATTTTAGGACTAAGGTGTTCCTTAGTACCACTTTCCACCCACAAACGGATAGGAAAGTGGAGAGGACCATTTAGACCTTAAAAGATATGATTTGTGCATATGTGATTGATTATGGTGGTAGTTGGTACGACTATTTACCTTTGATTGAATTCGCCTATTATAATAGTTACTATTTTAGTATTGGTATGGCTCTTTTTAAGTATTGTATGGTAGGATATGTCATTCCCCTATTGGGTGGTATGAAGTTGGTCCGAGTAAGTTGTTTGGCCCCAATATGGATCACCAAAACTTGGAAAAGGTGAATGTTATTCGTAGAGGTTGAAAGCTACTCAAAGTGGCCAAAAGTCCTAGGTGGATGTGAGATTTAGGGATTTGGAGTTTAATGTTGGTGACTGGGTATTCTTCAAGGTGTCTCCTATTAAATTCAGTAATGTAGTTTGGTAAGAAGGGGAAGTTAAGTCCATGGTATCTTGGTCCCTACTTGATTTGAAGAAGGTTGGCAATGTTGCTTACGAATTGAAGTTGCCTTCTAGTTTGAGGTCCATCTATCTGGTATTCTATGTGTCCATGTTGAGAAAAAGTATAGGTATTCCTTCATTGGTTTTTCCTTTAGAGAATGTGGGTATTTCAGACTCTTTATCCTATGAGGAGGTCCCGGTAAGGATCTTGGATCGATAAGTTTGTCGGTTGCGAATGAAAAGGTGGCTTTGGTGAAGGTTCTATGGAGGAACCAAATGTTCGAGGAAGCTACTTAAGAAGTGAAAGAGGACATGAAGTCCAAGTATCCGCGTTTGTTTTACGTTCAGGAAACTCGTGCTTGAGGTATGTATTGATCATCTTCACTACTAAAAAAAGGCCAAAAAATGACAAACAGTGTCGATTTTAAAAAGTGAAGAGAAAAACGACACTATCCGTCACTTTTTTAATTTATTTTTAATTTTTATTTAAATCTACGTCCAATGGCTTAACATCCGACACTTTTTTTCGCAGATTATTGTGTCAACTAATTAACAAATAATTTATAAATTTTTTAATAAATGTGACAGATAGAGTTGTTATTTATTTAGAAATAATAAAAACTAATTTTTAAAAAGCGACGTAGTTCATCAATTTTTAATTTTAATTTTAATTTTTCTTATTTTTAGTAAAATTGACGAACAACATTGCTGTAATTTTTTATTTTTAAAATATGAATTCTAGAAAAGCGACACTATCCATCACAATTTTTAATTTTTGCTTTATTTTTACAAAAAGCGACGAACAGTGTCGCTTTTATTAAAAATAAATAAAAATTAACTTTATGATAAAAAGCGAGATTGTCCGTCGATTTTTAAATTAATTTTTTATTTTTATTTATTTTATTAAAGTCCATGGACAACGTCGCTATGAATGTTTATTTTTAAAATATTAATTATAGAAAAGGGACTCTATCCACCATAATTTTTAATTATTTTTATTTTTTTTATCCTTACAAAAAGCGATGGATAGTGTCGCTTTTGTTAAAAAAAATATAAATAACTTTACGAAACGTTATTGTACGCCGATATTTGATATTTTAAATTTTCTAATAAATAAATAATTTTTATATTTAGAAAAATTAAATTTATTCAATTATATATTGAATACATTGATATCATAGAATCGATTTGATCAATGTAATAATATATTGTTGAAGTTATAATATAATAGTATAAGCTAAATTAAATGATAATTTATCATAGTATATATATGAAATATGTTGTATTACGAGGTAATATGTATATATATATATATAAAAATATACGTATCTCTGGTGTAATGATTTACATAGTAGTCAAAGCTAGCTAACTGAATCTATATATTAAATTTTTTTGAATAATATGTTAACATCATATACTTGAGTAATAATACACTATTGAAGTTATAATAATAAAGCTAATTAACCTATAATTTATTAGATTAATACGTTGCATTATGATATATATTTATATATATATATATATATATATATATATATAATACCTTATTCAAAAATCAATTAATCAAAAATTATTTGTACTATACGAAATGCATTGACATTATCATGCGATTGACATCATTAATTTTATTTACATAATTTATTTATAATTAATTTAAAAATAATAATTTTACATATTTTTTAATATTAATTTTATATAGTTACTATATTTATTAATACCAACCTAATTCAATTCAATTTTCCTAATTTATTTAAACTCTAGACATTTGATATTAAATTTGTGTCAATTGAGTTTAATTTAACTCAATAGAAATCCCCAATTCCATATTTTTACTCAATTTCTAATTCCAATTTGACTCATCTCTTAAATTCTAATCTCATCTGTCCATAATATTTGATCAACGGTCAATATTAAATACATTTCACTCTTTTTTTCTTGATATTAGACAACTTCAGACTATTTTTCTTGAACCGAGGTCAAGTGGAAAAAATCTATTTACCTTAGAGAAAACAATCAAAAGATGTCACCTTGATTTTTTATTATTATTATTATATTTATTCTTAATTTATTTCAAATTTCCCCCGTCGAGGGTAGTGGTATGGACTGCGTACCTTTTACCTCCCTAGACCACACTATGTGGGAATATACTGGGTATGTTGTTGTTGTTTTTGTTGATTTCAAATTTAGTATCAGTAATTTTTATATAATATTTTCTATATGACATACATAATTTATTTGTAAGAATAACAATTTTATAATATTTTTTAATTTATTATTACTATGAATTTATTATTATATTTAAATAGCAACCAAAATTAATTCAATTATCTTCTCAATATTATCTAAATTCTAGCCAACCTTATATCTAATTAATGTTAATTTTAGTCTATTTTTGAATTAAATTTTGTTTATTTTTTAAACTAATTTTCAATTTCATTTTCAATTTTAATTACAACTGTCGATCTCATGAGATTGACGGCTGAGATTAAATCTTTTTTTTTTATATAAAAGCACCCAAACACCTAAACCCTAATCTAACTTAAAAAACATCAGGCACATCTCTTCTCTCTGATCTCTCCAGTCATCTTCATCACCATCGTCATCGCTGGTGACTAGCTGTTAGCACCATCGCTGCGTGAAACAGCCGCTGACAACTACCCTCGTCATCTCCATCACCGGTAACAGGATGGCTGAGCTGTCCGCAATATAACTATGTAAAACTGTCATCGATAACTACCAAATAGAAGGCGATACCTTTCATCACCACCAAACAATCGGTGACAACCACAACGGATGGCAAAATCTTTAACCAACATCCATATCTTTTTGGTATTGATGATTCGTGATACTCCTTCCATTTTATATGTTTCATTTTAGAAAATCAAGATAATTTTTACTTTTTTCTCATACTACCCTTGGTATTAAGTTCATGAAGTAGCATTTTATTTGTATAAAACTCTGAAGTGAACTCTTAACACTAAACAACAATAATTAAATAATGCATGCTTATTTTGACCTCTAGAGAATACAAATTCTTCTCCCCGGAGTTCAACTATATAAATGTTGTACTCTGTAGGAAAACAATTTTGGGTTTACATATAAAACAGTATGAACTATTGAATCCTATCCTTATTGGTCTCTTTGTCTACTTCTTGCTGTTATAAGTTATTATCTTCTTCCTTAGTGTTTTGGTATTGCTTTGTCATAGTTTTATTCTTCTCCATGGTCTAGTGTAAGCAACAGTTATCTAGCTAGTACCACTAAAGTTGCAGTGGAATTTTATCATTATTGTGACCAAAATTGATTTAGTTAAACGTTGACATGAATAGATGAGAGAGTTGTCTCATTATGGTGACAAAAATTGGCTTAAGGTTTTCCCTTGAAATGTGAATTCATGACTTGAAAATGGTTAAGTTTTGTCACTTGAAATGTGAATTAGAGACTTGAAAATGGTTAAGAGTAGTGTTTAGAAATGTAAACTAGTGACTTCAAAATGATCAAGTGTGGTCACATGAGATGTGGATTAGTTAATTGAAAATGATTTAATGTAGTGACTTCAAAGGTGAACTTATGTTTTGAAATTAGTAAAGTGTAATCACTTGAAAATGTGAATTCATGACTTTAAATTGGTTTACTGTTTTCACTTGAAATGTGAATTCATGACTTGAAAATGGTTAGGTTTATTCACTTGAAATGTGAATTAAAGAGTTGAAAATGGTTAAGTGTAGTGTTTTGAAATGTGTACTCATAACTTTAAAATGATCTAGTGTAGTCATTTCAGAAGTGGATTAGCGACTTGAAAATGGTTTAATGTAGTTCCTTGAAAGGTGAACTTGTGTTTTGAAATTTGTAAAGTGTAATCACTTGAAAATGTGAATTCATGACTTGAAATTGGTTTAGTGTTGACACTTGAAATGTGAATTTATGACTTCAAAATGATTAAGTTTAGCCACTTGAAATGTGAATTAGAGAGTGGAAAATGGTCAAGTGTAGTGTTTTGAAATATGTACTAGTGATTTCAAAATGATCAAGTGTAGTAACTTGAAAATGGTATAGTATACTTACTTAAAAGGTGAACTTGCGTTTTGAAATTAGTAAAGTATAATCACTTGAAAATGTGAATTCATAACTTGAAATTGGTTTAATGTTATCACTTGAAATATGAATTCATGACTTAAAAATGATTAAGTTTAGTCACTTGAAATGCGAATTAGAGAGTTGGAAAAGGTTAAGTGTAGTATTTTGACATGTGTACTAGTGACTTTAAAAGGTGAACTTGTGTTTTGAAATTAGTAAAGTGTAATCACTTGAAAATGTGAATTCATGACTTGAGATTGGTTTATTGTTGACATTTGTAATGTGAATTCATGACTTGAAAATAATTAAGTTTAGTCACATGAAATGTTAATTTGATAGTTGAAAATGGTCAAGTGAAGTTTTTTGAAATGTATACTAGTGACTTCGAAATGATAAAGTGTAGTCACTTGAGAAGTTAAAAATGGTTTAGTGTAGTTACTTGTAAAGTGGACTTGTGTTTTGAAATTAATAAAGTCTAATCACTTGAAAATTTCAATTCATTACTTGAAATTGGTTTAGTGTTGACACTTGAAATGTGAATTCATGACTTAAAAATGATTAAGTTTAGTCACTTAAAATGAGAATTAAAGAGCTGAAAATAGTCAAGTGTTGTTTTTTTAAATGTGTAATACTGACTTCAAAATGATCAAGTGTAGTCACTTGAGAAATGGATTAGCGACATGAGAATGGTTTAGTATAGTTACGTGAAAGGCGAACTTGTGTTTTGAAACTAGTAAAGTTCAATCACTTAAAAATGTGATTTCATAATCTGAAATTGTTCTAGTGTTGACACAAGAAATGTTGATTCATGGCTTGAAAATGATCAAGTTTAGTCACTTGAAATGTGAATTAGAGAGTTGAAAATGGTCAAGTGTAGTGTTTTGAAATGTGTGCTAGTGACTCCAAATTATCATATGTAGTTACTGGAGAAGTGGATTAGCAACTTGAAAATGGTTTAGTATACTTACTTTGAAAGGTGAACTTGTGTTTTAAAATTAATAAAGTGTAATCACTTGAAAATATTAATTCATAACTAGAAATTGGTTTAGTGTTGACACTTAAAATATGAATTCATGACTTCAGAATGATTAAGTTTAGTCACTTGAAATGTCAATTGGAGTGTTGAAAATGGTCAAGTGTAGTGTTTTGAAATGTGTACTAGTGACTTCAAAATGATCAAGTGTAGTCACTTGAGAAGTGAATTAGTGACTTGAAAATGGTTTAGTATAGTTACTAGAAAGGTGAATTTGTGTTTTGAAATTAGTTAAGTGTAATCACTTGAAAATGTGAATTCATGACTTGAACATGGTTTGTTTTAGTCACTTGAAATGTGAATTAGAGAGTTGAAAATGGTAAAGTGTATTGTTTTGAAATTGCTTAAGTATAGTGAATTGGAATGTCAATTAGCTATTTGAAAATTGTTTGACTGTAGTGACTTGAAATGTGAATACTTTATTTGAAAATTATTAAGTGTAGTGACCTGAAAATGATTAAGTGTAGTTACTTGAAATTGCAAACTTGTGACTTGAAATGGTTAAGTGTACTTACTTGAAATTGTGAACTTGTGACTTGAAAATGGTTAAGTGTCGTCACTTGAAAAGTGAACTAATAACTTGAAGCTACTAAAGTATAGTTACTTGAAAAAGATTAAGTATAGTGACTTGAAATATAAATTAGTTAATTGAAAATAGTTAAGTGTAGCGATTTGAAATGTGTACTAGTGACTTGAAAAAGTTATAAGTGTAGTGTCTTGTAATGTGAATTAGTTATTTTAAAATGGTTAAGTGTAGTGACTTGAAGTGTGTAGTAGTGACTTGAAAATGGTTAAGTGTAGTTACTTGAAATGTGAATTTTATACATGAAAATGGTTAAGTGTAGTCATTGAAAATTATGAACTTGTAACTTGAAAATGATTAAGTGTAGTTTCTTGAAATGTATACTCGTGACTTTAAAATGGTTATCTGTAGTGACTTGAAATGTATACCACTAACTTTAAAATGGTTAATGTAGTCATTTGAAATTGTGAACATGTGACTTGAAAATGATTAAGTGTAGCTACTTAAAATGTACACTTGTGACTTTAAAATGGTTAAGTTTAGTGATTTGAAATGTGTACTTGTGACTAGGAAATAGTTAAGTGTAGTCACTTTAAATGTGAACTAAATTACGTACAATTATGAACTTGTGACTTGAAAATAATTAAATGTAGTGTCTTAAAATTTATACAAGTGACTTTAAAATGATTAAGTGTAGTGACTTGAAATTGGTACTAGTGACTTGAAAATAGTTAAGCGTAGAATCTTGCAAATGGTTAATTATAGTGACTTGAAATGTGTACTCGTGACTTGAAAATGGTTAAGTGTAGTTACTTGAAATGTGAATTGGTTACTTGAAAGTGGTTAAGTATAGTGGCTTGAAATGAATGATTAAGTGTAGTGACTTGAAAATGATTAAGTATAGTTTTTTGAAATGAAGTAGTTACTTGAAATTGGTTAAGAATAGTTATTTGAAATGTAAAGTAGTTACTTGAAAATGGTTAAGTATAGTGACTTGAAATGTCAATTAATTATTTGAAAATGGTTAAGTGTAGTGACTTGCAATGTGTACTAGTTATTTGAAAATGGTTAAGTGTAGTGACTTGAAATGTCTACTAGTTATTTGGAAATAGTTAAGTGTAGTGGCTTGAGATGTGTACTAGTGACTTGAAAATGGTTAAGTGTAGTTACTTGAGAATGGTTAAGGAAAATGGTTTGAGTGTAGTGACTTGAAATGTGAATAATTTATTTGAAAATTATTAAGTGTAGTAACATGAAAATGATTAAGTGTAGTTACTTGAAATTGCGAACTTGTAACTTGAAAACGGTAAAGTGTAGTTACTTAAAATTGTGAACTTGTGACTTGAAAATTGTTAAGTGTAGTAACTTGAAATGTGTACTAAAAACTTTAAAATAATAAAGTATAGTTACATGAAAATGATTAAGTATATTGAATTGAAATGTGTGCTAGTGACTTAAAAATGTTATAAGTGTAGTGACTTGCAATGAGAATTAGTTATTTGAAAACTGTTAAGTATTGTGACTTGAAGTGTGCAGTAGTGACTTAAAAATGGTTAAGTGTAGTTACTTGAAATTTTAATTAGTTACTTGAAAATGGTTAAGTATAGTAAAATAAAATGTCAATTAGCTATTTGAAAATGGTTTGAATGTAGTGACTTGAAATGTGTACTCGTAACTTGAAAATAGTTAAGTGTAGTCACATGAAATATAAACTAATGACTTAATTTTTATTTGTTTTAATGTAAACTTGCATACAGATGACAGCTAGTGACGTTGATCGGCCTCATCCTGATAAGAGTTCAAAGTCAACTGTTAAGAAGAAATCTAGGATGCATATAGACTATAATTAAAACTCTTCAGGATTGTTTTAAGTGTTTGGTTGTTTTTAGATTAATTATTAAGTGTTTTGGATTTTGAATTTGATTGTTTAAGTGTTGTTGATTTGAATTGCTTAAATGTTTGGATAATGAAGTGTGTTGTATAGTTATTTTAGAAATGTGTGTTGCATGAGACTGTATGTATTGAATTAGATTTTTATTTGGCAGGTGGGATGTAGAAAATGAAGATTTCTGCATCTAAAAAAATGCAAAAAAGAGATGGATAGGATCTCTTTTGTCTGTCGCTTTTATAAAAAAATTTAAAATAAATTTTCAAAAATGCAATACTGCCCATCGCTTTTTCTGGAGAAAGATATTATTATTTTCAAAAATCCACGAATAATGTCATTTTTGTGATTTTTTTATTTTTCTTCAATAAAATGACGATGTTCATCATTTTTTGTTCATCATTTATTCTTCACATGAAGAATAAAAAATGACACACAACGTCACTTTTTATAAAATTAACTAAAGAAACATTTTTTTAAAAAGCGATGTTGTTCGTCATAAAAAATGGGCCTTTTTGCAATGCAAGTGACAACATCACTTTTTCATCGGTTTTGGCCAAAAAAATGATGTTGGCCGTTGTTTGTTGGCCTTTTTAGTAGTGCTTGTCTTTGTTGTATTTCTTTATTTTCTAACTTTGTTAAAGGTTGGTTTGATGAGTAATGATGTGTTGACCTGTGCTTGTGCTTTCCTTACCCGTCATTCTAGGACGAATGATTCAATTAGGGAGAATTGAAACACATTGGCTTTGAACCCTTAGAGAATCTCCTAAGTTTGAGATTCTGGGTAAGGTACGGTTAAAGAATACCTCTTGTATTCTAAGGTATAGTCTAGTACCCACCCTCTCATATGATGATTAGTTTAGGTTGGTAACATTATGTCTAAGGTACAGTTTGGCCTCTCCCTAGTCGTATATTAGGGTGCTAGTCGTAAGTTAACAAGTTGTATGATGTATTGAGCTTGACCTAGTGTATTATGCCTAGAGTGTGAGTTGTAGGGTACTTTTTTTACCTTAGGGTACGAGTTTGCTTTGCATGGTTGTATGTTGGACAGTTTAGAGATCCATGATGAAACCTAGGATATGAGATAGGGTACCACTCAAACCCTTGGATACAATTTAGGTGTGGAAGTCATACCCAACTGCGAGTAAGTTTTCAGCATTTAACCTGAGGCCATTCCAAATATTTCCCACCCTAAAAACCTTAAGACCCATGATTTATAACATTATTTTCCCTTTTATTCTTCACTTAATAAGATAAAAAAAAAAAACACTCCAAAATACTCTCTCAACTTCTTTAACAAGATTCTAACTAGGGTTTAAATAGGTGTTTATTTAGAGGCTAAAAGGGTAAAGTTTTTTCCATGAATCATCTTGTATAAAGCATGTGACTCTTCCTTCATTGTCATTTATCAAATCTTATGTGTTTTATAGTGTGATTATTATTCTTAAATAGTCATTTGGAAATAAAAATTTAGTCTACTCTTGGTTTAACTTGTGTTTATACATGTTTTATTGGTGATGGATTACATATGTGCGTTCTTGTTGATTTGTCTCTAACAAATGGGCCATGAGTAACCCTAATATTGGTGGTTTTCACTTGGGTTTAGTCATGAAAAAGGTATGACGTCAAGATATTTGTGAAAATATCTAACAAAAATAACTAGTTACATGTTAATAGTGCTTTGAACTAAGGCAATAGCTTAATGAGTAAGAATGATTGGTAAATGACTTTGTAAGGCATTGCTGGCCATATAATGAGTTAATTGGTAACCTTTGTGGTTTTATTAGTTAAAAGGGTTTGAGTCCCTAAACATAAAATTGAATTATGTTTGAACTAAAACTTCGTGTAAGAATGCTAATTACAAATAAATAGTTTGGTAAAGTTCTCGATGACCATAGTGTGACATGAATGGTGGTTGAAACTAAGGTATTGGCCTATTCAAGTGATTGATTGATAAATGGTTCATAAAGACCTTGTGGTCATCTATGGTGTTGAATTGTAGCCTTGATGGTTTGAATTGGATAAGTCGGTTAGAGTCCTTAAATGCTGAACTGAGTAGATGTAAATGCATAGACAAAGGGTTAGAGTCCCAATGTCGACTAGTAATGAACATGGCGGCTTGTGGTTAGAGTTCACTTGCTAAATAAGATGGCTTACGGTTAGTGTCCACTTATCTAATAAAATGGCTTGTGTTTAGAGTCCACTTACTTAATACGATAGATTGAGGTTATAGTCCTCTTGCTTAATATAATTAGGAAGTTCAAACTTCCTAACCTACATGAGTTAGAGGTTAGAGTTGTCCACTTCATGGTTTATGATTGGGTGCTTTGAAATGCATACTAAGACCTTGTTTCATTTCCAAACACTTGATGTATCGATATATCTATATATATGACTATGTATATGGATATGGTTGCATATGATGGATTTACTGGGTTTTGAATAATGGTACTATTTTATCATTATCTCTGAGTTACATGCAAATGGTCCAACTGCTAACCGTCTTCGAATGATGTATCCCCATGTGATACAAGGGTTGAGGCTTTTTATTCTCTTCATGCACAATGACTAAGTTTTCAAGCTGTTCAAGGGTTGACATTGAAGTGGTGAGATTCAGTACATTGGAAGGCATTCAATTTATGGTCTTTCTACCTTATGCCATAGACTTGTATTATACTTGGTTTTAGCTATTATCGTGGGCATGTCCCGATATATTATTAACTTTAGATTTATAGAGGCTTTGTGGATGACTATGGACTTGGGTATGTTGGTTTAGGATGTTGAATTTAATAGATTGTTTAAATATTTCTTAAGTTATGATTATTAATCTTTTTTATGCTATCTTGGGATATGTTTAGAGTTCATCCGGCACCTGGGGATTAATATGATTGTTAGGTTAGGCTAATGGAAAGATCTTCGATCCTTGTTGGGCTTGAGGTGCCTATTATAAAAGGCCTCGGTTTGGGCCGTGTCAACTTTACATATTAGCTAGTGATATACGGTATAGTATTGATATCCATAAATATAACTTGAATATGATAGTTTATCCTTTTTAATTCCTTAGTATTAATGTGTTGATCTACTGGAAACAAATATGATATTTTATCCTTATTACCTTATTTCTTATCTTATATGGATGTTGGATATGTGTGTAGTTTTCATTCTATTTATATATTATATATATATGCTTTAACTTTGAAGCTTAGTTGGCAGTTGCCTACTGAGCACCATTCATTTAGTACTGATACTAAACTTCTATCGCATGCAGATCATAGTACGGGTTATCGATGTTGATGTGTAGGTCATGTAGAACAACCATGGTTTAGAGACTAAGTGTAAGCTCTTGGCATTTGGAGTATTGCTTACCTCCCGCTTATGTACTGGATTTGTCTTTATTTGTATTTACAGATATATTGTATTAGGGCAATTTATTTCATCTATTCCCACTTTTGTACTCTTTTTATAGTAGAGGCTCTTTTATTGATACCACCAGGTTTTGGGATTTGTCTTTGTATTTGGTCTTTTGTTAGATTTATATTCCATTATTTCCTTATTTTGTTTGGTATTCTATTACTAGCCATTCTGGACTAAAGGTTTGGCTAGCCTATTGGTGGGTTATAGTAGGTGACATCGTGAACTAAGAAATTAGGTCATGACAAATTGGCACCAGAGCCTAGGTTTTACTAGTGTATTTGTAGAAGAGTTACGTATTAGTATAGTCCTTCTGATCGGTGCAGAGACATTTCTAACCTATCTTAGGGAGGCTACAGTGATATTCTTAAGAAATTCACTTCTTGACTCTTTACTATGTGTCCACATTGTTATGAACCTAGAAAATATTACTTAACTCTACTTTGTACCTAGTGAATGATGTAAGATGGTCAAAAGATGTGAACGACTTTATTACATATTTCTAGAGTTTTAGTGTAGCATCAGACTAGAGAGTTAGAGATGTATATTTAAGACCTTCATCTTCAACCAAAAAGGATTTGGGGCCAACTTAGGCTCCAGTTGAGCTTGTGGATACTTCAGCCCTTTGAGGTTCAGCATTAGGGATTCGAGTCATGTTGCAGATCCTTCGTACCATGGATGGTATTTGATTTATCAAGTAGTTCTCAAGCGAGAGTTGGGTCCATTAGTGTTCATCAGGGTTATTTTCTAGTTTCTTAATACGAGATTGGGTATCTCATGCGATCCAAACTTATTTCTATGAAATATTTTTCTGAGCTAGACATATTTATAGGTTTATCAGAGAACCAACATTGCCATTCCTCTTGGTATGGGAGAATATGATAACAGTTGGGTCTTTAATCCCACAGGTAATTATGTATTGCAACTTATGGAGATAGTGAAAAGAGGCCATGACTTTGGTATTGTGCTATTGGTATTTTATCTGGCAGTGAGATCCTTCAAGTAGATTTCACTACACTTGCAGTATATCAGCTTTACACAGTTAGTATTTCAGACCATGAGTGGTTCTACGATTAACTATGATGATCATGAAGGGAAGAGTTTCCATCAGACCTTGCAGGGTTTGGCATAAGTCTTCAGGCCAAGACGACTATTTTGGATTATGGTAGGTAGTATCTCAAAGTATTCTATGAACTTTTTTTGGTTGTATTATTATGGGACACCAGCTAGAGAGTGCTCTGGACATGAGATAGTTAATTAGATAGAGTTATTATGTATTCCCTAAAAGTCTTGAGTTTCTAGGATGGATGTCCATTATAATAAAGATTGTTGTTTGTGTTAGTTGGACAACCATCTAGACTTAGTTGTGTTACCCTCCAGGATTAGAGCTTTATAAGTTATTGTAATAGTAGAAAGGTTAGTTACTAGTCTAGAAAGTATCTCTGGCATGGGATTTCTAGTCATTTATCTCATTTAGATCATCCCCGTTATGTTATGGCATATTCAGTTAGAGATAGTATGCTTAGCTCTTCAGTTGATTATTTAGTCAATCAGTTTGAGCGGGACCCATTTAGATTTATTTTCTCTATGCCTGTCAGGCATATGATTGCAGATTTTACCATGATAGTGTGCCTGTATTTCTCATATTATCATTTTATTATATGTATTGAGGTTTTCATTCTCATTGATAATTATATGCCTTGATGATTTTATTGGTTATTATGTGGCTTATTATCGAATTCATTATTATGTACTACTATATGGTTTAATATTTTTAGTAGCGAATGGAGTAGATCTATGCTACTATTTCTCATTTTGAGTGTAGCATTTAGGTTTGAGTCTCGTTTATCTGGGCATATTGGCCTTATTATGGCCCTTGAGTAATATATGATATTGATGCTCATTTTGGTATCGCCTATTAATTATATTGCTATTGATATTGATATTGATGTTTCTATTGCTATCACTGCTTGAGGTTATTGATAATATTTAATATTATTTCTTGATAGAATTGATCCTCGCTGGACAGCTTATAGACTATATTCATCTAGTTAGACTTTCATTTCCTTATGATCTTATTCAGTGGCTTGAGTACATATACCTCGATTTGATGTTTTCTTTCCCATAGAGCGGCAAGGTTAATTATTTCCCCTCTTGCTTAGTTGTTTTAGGTTGATTCAAGAATGAATTATGGTATCATAGGTAAGTTGACCTTGCATGGTTCTGTATGACTCTAGAGTTAGCAATTTAGTTATATTTCCTATTATTGAGTTTGAAATTCTTGGACTCTTCTCCTGGGTGTATATGTTTTTGTGTTGGTTATCCCTTCAGATTTATACCATTTATGAAATAGACTAGTTTGAGGTTCGTTCTTCAGTTGTGACTATTTCATCGCTCGATAGTGGTTTTGATATTAAGATTGTGATATCATGGATTCATCTCTTAGACTTATTAGGTTCGTTCCCTTGTGATGTCTTGCCCTTGTTATTAGTGTGGAGATTAGATACTCCTTGTTGTGTCATGATTTTGTTTTAAGGGGAGTTTAAAGTTAGAGGCATGTGTGCTTTCCTATTATTGCTTCTTAAGTCGGCAATGAGGAAATTCATTATCTTGAGTTGTTAATTTCTTTGAGATAGTCTTGACTTTAACTTTGGTGATAAGATCGGTATTTTCTTCCTTAGTTAGATGACTCATGGTTTGTTTCAGTTAGGATATGCCTACTAGGGTAGATTTAGGAAATCCCCATTTAGGAGTTTGTTTCGGCCTAATCAGGCTTGGTGGAGTGCTTCTCCTTGATGATAAGTGCCTATGGTTATTCTTTGCTGAGATAGAGTTTTAAATTGGTTAGTTTTAGCTTAAGTTGCATTTCTCGCAAATTGCTAAAGTTTTTGTCATTTCTAGTATGGTTTGTAGCCTTGGGGAGTTTTGGGTATGCATTGATAATTCATTTTCTTTAACAGTTATGGAGTGGGTTGTTTGCATTTTCAGTTGGTGGTTTAGCCTTTGGCATGGTTTATGTTTTGTTGCTATATTTCATGCCCTCTAGCTGGTATAAAATTAGATGTTGAGTTTTCAAACTATGGTTTATTCGTGAGGTGATTTTGTTCTCCAGCTAAATTCTTATTTTCTCTCAATATGATTTAGCTTTGATATGTCAGATTAGGATACCGAAGATGATTTAAGTAGTTGGCATAATATAGAATTATTTGATAAATTTTGACTTGATGCCATAGAACGTAGATCTAGGAGTTATTATAGATTTGGAGTATGAATGCCAACCCGTTTGCAAGTCTTATTTGTGTAGTTGAGATTAGCTATTCAGACTCTATACTGAGATTTCTATTTGGAATTTAAGATCCTGCGTGTAACCTATATCTTAGATTATCTCTATTTTGATTTCTATTATATGCTATTTGAGCCACTTCACGATTTCCTATTTGGTCTTCTCGACTTCAGTGGCATTATGTTTGATATGTGTTTAGATGTTAGATCCTATACCCAATATTGGTTCTTTCAATTTTGACCATGAGTCATCAGTCTTCCTTAGAAAGTTGTAATGATATACTCAGTGCGAATAATATACATGAGTTAGATTCAGCATGTCTTCATTCTTGGTTGATGGGACATCCTGGAGCGGAATATCCAGTGCTGAGTATTTATACCTTGAACTTTTAGATTTTAACTTAATTTTTGCCCAAACTAGTTGTGGCATTGGTATAGATTGTATTCCTTAATTATCTCCACCTGTGTGCCAAAACAATGACTTATGGGCTTATTCTTATCTTTTTTGTATAGACTTACAGTATATCAGTTTTAGTTCTTTAGGTCCTTTATGATGAGTTTGTGTGGATGAGACTCAAGTGATTTTCCTCCAGGTTTGGAGAGGATAGTAGGTCTAAAATAGTAAAGAAAGGTTGGATGTGGATTTAGAGTTAGTGGTATGACTCAATTCTTGGTGTGTTTTGGATTCGATAAACCTTTGTGGATTCGTACAAGTATAGAGATGGTGTTAGTGTGTAGTGGTTCATATTTGTCATTATCGACCTTTTTAGTTCAGTTGGAGACCAGTTAGCGATTGAAGTTGAGTTTCGGATATTTAGAAATAAAGTTAGGTTGCAGGTGCTTGTTGAAATAAGGATACCTATGGAAAAATCCCTTGAAAGTATCCTATCTTCATTAAGGTTATCTGGGAAGTTATGCTCAGAGCATGAGGGCCTAGTACCTCATCCTTTTGAGCTTTTGAGATTCTTTATATTTGTAGACATCCAAGGATGAAAGTCCTTTTAGTAGTCGATATTGTAATAAACCATCACGTTATTTCTCATATTTTTATATATCATCGCTGTTAGGGCTTATCCATAGTTTCCACAAGTCATTTATGACTTTTCACGATCGACAGTTCAGTTATCAAGAAAATCATTTATTTTTAGAGCTAATTCCCTATTTAGAAGTCGTCGCTTATTCCAAATGACCATTGCGATATAATATAAGTAAAATGATCTTGGATGTGAATTTTGACTTCGCTAGCAGCTCCGGATTATCAATTTTAGGCTAAGTAGACCTTTTGTTTGGGTCCCAATGCACCCAAGCTCATTTTGACCTATTGGTCGGAAAGTTAGAAATTTAGAAATATGGGTATGGTACCCATACTTGGCAAAATGACCTCAAATTTAAAATCCAACTTTTTCAAAGTATCTGTAACATTGAATTTAGTGGGGTTACATAGTTCATTTGCGAAAATCAAATTCAAAATGAGTCCGGAGCATTGGCCGAATCTTGGAAAACATCCAACTTTCAGTTGTCTTCTAAGATGGCAAGAGGTTGTGCTATCGCAGTGCGTACCCTATGGTGATCGCCCTTGCGTGATCGACCATAGTGGTTGTAAGACCCTTAAAATTTTGAGGATTTTATTTTTGGCCTTCTATTGTTTGAAACATCAATTGTTTACTTAAATTGTGTTTAGGTATGTTAATAGGGTATCCCAGAAGAGTTTCAGAATTTTTGAAAGGGATTCAAGGCTATTTTAGAATTTTGAGTATGCCTCCGCAATACGCTGTGTCATGGAGGATATTCCTCCGTGATAAGCATCATGTCACAGAGGATAATCTCCGCGGTGAGTTGCGTGGTACAGAGGATAGCCTCCATAATAAGCACCATGTCACGTTGATCTTTTAAGTCTATATACTTTTTGTTTTATTTACTTGGGATGAGGGATGTTGGGACTTTTCACCGATGTATGGACCATAAGCATAATATAGCCTATTCCTTACAGTTTTATGAGACCAAAATTCCCAAATTACACTCTCAAACGTAAAACCCTAAGAAAGCATACGGATTTCATCATACATTCGTTCTTTGGGTCCCAAGCTTTGAATTACTTTACAAATATCATATATCTAAGTCATGTTACTTATCCCCCACTATTGTTTTATCAAAAGCATGCGTTTATAATTGTATCTGTATGATTAAATTGTGGTTTATGAATATTGGTTTTAGGGTTTTGGAATGAATGAATCTTGAATTGATCTCCCATGGTTTTAATACAATTGTTCATGCTTTGTTTTCATGTTTTCAACTATGGGGTATGTGGGTGTGGGAATTAGAATGGTGGTCGAGATAGTCCCCCAAATTGATGCTTTGGATTGAAATTGGTCTTGGATAATTGTGTTCCCTCTACCTATTTATGAAATTGGTTTTGAAATATGTTTTGTTACTTTGTTTAACTTACTCACCGATACTATTGCATTACATAAATGGTTAAA
Source organism: Capsicum baccatum var. pendulum (assembly GCA_030864225.1). Lineage (NCBI taxonomy): Eukaryota > Viridiplantae > Streptophyta > Magnoliopsida > Solanales > Solanaceae > Capsicum > Capsicum baccatum. The sequence continues at coordinate 148,929,028 of CM061560.1, forward strand.
CAATGAACATGGTTTTGAGTCCTTGTTGGCTATGTTTGATTTAATGAATAAAAGGAGTCAAGGCGTTACTCTAATTTGATTCGATAACTAAAGGAGATCGAGATATTCCTCCAACTTGATTTAATAAACTAAAAGGGGTTGAGGCATTTACCCAAGTAAATGGAATAGTAATGGAATAAATATAAGCTTATAAGCATAGGGTATGCCGATACACATGATGTGCCTTAATTTATGATTCCTTGGTAAGTGAAAGAGAAATGTGAAACTTGTTTTAATTTGGGCTTAATGGGGGTTATGTATCTAAGCCGCGAAGTTGTGGGTCTTGAATAACATATACTGGAATCTCATGTTTGCTAACATAAGGGTTGGTCTTGATGACCGTGTGCCTAGTTCACACTATTGATATCTTTTTATCTCGAATTGATATGGGGTAGGGTAATTCCCTGGTCTTCCTTGATACCTTCGGTTTGTGCAGCTAACATGAGTTGGGGACCTTTTAGCAGGGGGAGCTAAACCCATATAGCTCGTGGGTGTCTGTTATGATGGTTGAGCTACGTAGTCAAGGATAAAGTTTTACTTCATGCTAAGCCCTGTTCCCTTTCCCAGCATGATATGCTTATATATATATATATATATATATATATATATATATATATATATATATATATGATTATGTACATTGAATTTGAATGATTTTGACATATTGATCATGACAGTATTTAATCCTTTTTCCCCAAGTTACATGCTAGTGCTTATCCCACTAACCATCTTTGGATGTTGTATCTCAATGTGATGCAGGAATCGAAAATACTTCTACTTTTCCTGTGTAGTGATTAGGTGATTGTGGGTTAGATCATGAGTCGGATTAAGGTGGTGAGCTTCTATACATCAGAAAAACTTATTTCATGATTTGGTTTCCTTATGTCATATACTTTTCTTTGGTCTAGTTTTGGCTATCGTCGAGGGCATGTCCCTACATAAATTGATTTGATTTCAGTTAGAGAATTCATGGATTACTGTTGATTTGGGATAAGTTGTTGAATTCTTAGACTTCTTTTGAGACATACTTATTCATATTTTTATATGTTTGATGTTCCGCTGCTATACTTGAATTGTGTTCTGTTTGACTAGGCAAGAAAGTGGTCTCCGATCCTTGTTATACTAGAGATACCTGTCCGAGCCAAGCCCTAGTTTGATTTATGGAAAAGTAGGTATCAAAGCCTAGGTTGGGTGTTTTTAAGTGTCCACAAAGTCATGCCAAGTAGAGTTTCTTTTAAGAGTGTGTAGCGAACCACACCATAAGAGATAGAGGCTACAAGACATTTAAGAATGTTTCCCTTTTTTGTGATCTACTTTCGGGCTGTAGAGTCTAGGGTGTTAAAGTCTCCTCTAATTCCCATTTATTTGCTATCCAGATCATGCCTCCCAAAAGATTTGATGCTTATGGAAACTCCTCTGTCATACATGAGGACAATGTGGATTAAATTTATCTTACTCATGGGGTTCAGAACTGGTCATGGGTCGCTACTTTTGATTTCCCCTGTGTAGTTCCACCTGTCCCTATAGATCCTTTTCTCACTGGCGATACTTCTGCTCAGTAACCTCCTAGAGATATTACATATGCTGAGTTTTATTGTTCTATTAATCTGTTGACCCAGTTGGTAACATGTCAGTCACATTGGTAGGGTCCTGCTGGAATTATTGTGTGTTCTTCTAAGGTTACTCGAGTTGGGCAGTTTATGTGGTTAAATCCCCCGATATTTACTAGCACTATGTTGAGGAGGATCCCCAAGGTTTCATAGATGAGATGGAGAAGATATTTTGAGTGATGCATGATATTGATGTAGAGGGAGTGAAGTTTACTGCTTATCAGTTGAAGGATGTAGCATATCATTGGTATAAGGAGTGAGATCAGTCTAAGGATGATGAAGCAGAGGTAGAATTATGATATGACTTTCTAGTGCATTACTGGATCGCTTCTTTTCTCAGGTGTTGACAGAGGTAAAAGCCGAGAAGTTTGTGAATTTAAAGCAAAGAAAAATGACTATGAAAGAGTATGCCTTGAAATTTCATCAGTTGTCTCGTTATGCTCTGAAGGTAGTGTCTATAATGAGTGAAAGAATGAGAAAGTTGGCTTTATATTTGCCCCATGATTTGATTTTGGATAGCAAGGCTGCCTTGTTGGACATTGAAATGGACATATCTAGACTTGTGGTGTATATACAATAATTCGATGAAAAAAAGAAGACGCAAGCAGCGATGGGGGGAACGAAGAGTAAGAAGTTTTGGTATTCAAATCAGGGTGAATGTTAGTAGGGATATGGTAGAGATGGTGGAAAATAGTCTAAGAATAAGTGGGGTAATTTGGTTTCTTATTCGATGGGTAGTGCTCCTTATCCTAAGCCATCCGGTGATTGCTACTTTCAGAGCAACAATGGGTTTAAGGTATGAGGTGCCCAATCTAAGTCTAGAGGGGCCCAGTCATCCATCGTATCCTACTTGTAGATTTTGTGGATAGTTATACCATGGCTTTGGTGACAAGGGAAGGAATAAGTGTTTCAGGTGTGGCCATCCTTGCTATATTCAAAGGAACTGTCCTTCACGTTAAGTTGCTACTGGGACAATAAGGTCCCGATTGTTTCTTTTTCGTCTTTTGCACCAAAGGGTACTACTTTTGGCTCTGACACTAGATGAAATCATCTGTAAGCTCTTGCCACCCATTAGGATTCTGAGGCATGTCCTGATTTTATTACTGGTACACTTATACTCCTCTGTTGAGATGTATATTGTCATCTTGATCTCGGGTCTACCCTTTCTTATGTGACCCCTTATATGGCTATTCATTTTGGTTTTGGTCATGAGTGTATTCCTGATCTCTTTTCTATGTCTACCCCGGTGGGAGACTATATTGTGTCTAAAAAAGTCTATAGGGGTTGTGTGGTATCTATCTGTGGTAAGGAGACCTTGGTAGATTTGATAAAGTTAGAGATGTTAGGTTTTGATGTTATCTTAGGGATCGATTGGCTCCATTCATGTTATGCATCTCTTAACTTTTACCGGACACTAGTCCTATCTCTATCTCTCTTAATAGAATGGCCCTAGCTGAGTTGAAAAAACTCAAGGATCCGTTGAAAGACCTTATTGATAAGGGTTTTATTAGCCTTAGTGTTTCTCTATAGGGTACTCCAATGATCTTAATGTGTAAAAAGGATTGGTCCCTCCAGATGTGCATTGATTCCCACCAACTGAATAAGGTGATTGTTAAGAATAGGTACCCTCTTTCGAGGATTGATGATCTGTTGGACAAAGTTCAGGGAGCTAACTATTTTTCAAAGATTGGTCTGCGGTCGGGTTACCAACAATTTAAGATTAGGGAAGAGGATATCTCTAAGACTGCTTTCCATACTCAGTGTGGCCATTAAGATTTTATGATGATGTCCTTTGGATTGACTAATGCCCCAATGAAATTTAAGGGTCTTATGAACTGAGTCTTCCATCAGTTCTTGGATTTATTTGTAATTGTATTTATTGATGATATCCTGGTGCATTCCAAGAGTGAGGCGGATCATGCCAGTCACCTCCATATAGTTTTGCAGACTCTCAAGGATCAACAATTATATGCTAAGTTCTCAAAGAGTGAGTTCTAGTTGAAAGTTGTTACTTTTCTTAGTCATGTTATTTCTAGCGAGGGGATCATGTTAGATCAAAAGAAAGTTGCGGTGGTTAATAAAAGGCCTAGACCTAGGACTCTGATAACGCTTAACTTACTCCCATGTTTACGGGGTAAGGAGGTCGTTGTCTATATCCCAACTTGCATTGGATTTGAATCCACAAGGAGTGAAATGAAAATTTCAAATCCTATGGGTGCTCTAATTACTAAAAGGATACCCGGAATGCGAACAAAACCAACATTTGAAGTAAAATGGGGGGGGGGGGGGGTAGGTTTGGTGTTTTTTTATAACATTCTTTAGTCAAACAATACACTAGTATAACATTTTTTATTTAAAATCAATTTTCAAGGTAATATTGGGATTATGATGGGTTAACATGAATGTTAGTTGTTAAGTGAGAGATAGGCTAGGTTGTAGTTCTTTGGGGTTAGACTTTCAGCAAAATCACAAAGATGTCACCCATTGGCTCTTTCGATCACCTCAAGAGTGTGTCATTCATGCCAATCAAAACCTCAATTAGACATCCCTATTTCTAGGAAGATTCCTTTGATATGGCTTAACCTCCATTTACACATGTCTAAGATTGTAAAAGGTAGTAAACCACATGCTTAATTTTCCACCATTGCCTTATCCCCCTACAACCCTATTTCAAGTGTGCTATGGGTTCCTATGTGTTCACCTTCATCCTTCTTTCAAGGATGATGAAGGTTTTCTAGAGTTTGGGGTTTTCACCATAAAACCCATTTGGAGATTTGGGGTTTTCACCCACAAATTCCAACTATTAAGCATAAGAAATGGTGGAATCCATACTTAACAACTAAAAATCATGCAAACACAACAACAACCAGACACAATTGCACATTTGTTCAACATAATCCCAATACTAAATTACTCAGTGACTCATGAAGAATGTAGGGAAAGATATACCATAAGGATTATCCGAAGCATCCACCCTTTACAAAACAATAGAAATTTAAGTCTCTAAAATTAGTTACAATCTTTCCCAATTAGAGTTCTTGTTTCAAATTCAAAAGTTTTTATGAGGTAAGCCCTCCGCAAATAATAAATAGTTTATTCCTATATAAGGTTTGGGATTCAGCCAAGTGAAATTACCAAAATGCCCTAGGTATCATTCTCGCTTACCCGCGATCGCATGAGGTTGTCAGCAACCACAACCAATGTGACTGCAGTACGGTTCCTCAATCACATTCCATTGATCGTCCTGACTGACTGAGGCCCCAGGCTTTGTCCCACAATCGTGATAACTGGGGCTGATGATTGCTACAGGTCTTCAGTTCCACTTCTTTGCTTCCACTTGTTCTCTTTTAGCATTAATCCACATCTTTTCATCTCACCAACTTTGTTACTGCAAAATATTGGTATTAGTGAATTAAATCATAATTATATCTCATTTATTTATACAAAACTTGTTAGTGTGCATGAAAGTGGAGTGTAAATAAGTGTTAAAATCACCACTCATGAACACCCCCGACTTAAAACTTTTCTTTTCCTTAAGCAACACCACCTCTTGTCATGACAAAATTTCTCATGTATGCCCATATTCTATTACCCAATGATCATGATGACTTTAAATTGTTTACTACCACAAAAATCTCTTAATGCATGGGCAAAAATAATTATGACTACACCCCTCAACATAAAATAGAATATTGAAGGACTCAATAGACTTAAAGGAGAAACCCTGTGACAACTACTAATACTCTAGAAATGACTCACTTTTTGACCTCAACTTTATTATACTTTCTTTTTTGTCATTGTTTGGAAGGTGAAAAAATCACTCACCATAACTTGATCACATGCCTCCTTACTAGAAAGAAAAACTCACACACCTATATCAACCATGCAACAAGGAATTAAGTGAAAATACTCTCTCTCTCAATAAATTCTCCATGTTAAAAAGTACCATACCATATGCTTAACCCTATTAATAGCCACTACAATGACCACATTTGGTTGGGAATCACCAAGGACTTTTTGAGGTTGTAATGTAGGTTTATGGTAGGGTAGAACATCAATTTAGGATAACAAGGCTAGACTCTCCTTGAACTTCTACATCACACTCATTCCACTTTTGGTATTGGGCCACTCATTTTCTTTTATCATTGCCTACTTAGCCTTTCTTTCTTTACCCACTTTCTTTTCACTTTTTTCTTCTTCTCTCTGTTTTTGTGCACAAAATTCATGCATTTCTTTCCTTTGATAGATCTTTTATTTCTCCTAAACATTTTCCTTTATGTGCTTAAACATACTGCCATTTTCTTATAGCTTCGTGGCCTAACAACACCTCTTTTAACTTTTACCACCCCTAACTTAGGCTTTTAGTCTTAAATTACATTCTTAAGTTCAAGGAGGATAGGGTTTAAGAGAGAGATAATAGAAGGGTCACGACTTGCAATGTGCTTCCCAAAGAAAAGTCCAAATGAACAAAGTTGGTGACTAAGGTTTATATCTACGTATGGTAGGCTTTTTAGCCTAAAGTGGGCTTCCAATATCACAAGAATGGCCTAGGATCATTTTACCAACTAAATACAATAAAAATTTATCCTCAAAAGATTAATGGGGAAAGTTCTAGATGGTACAAGTACACATGAGATAAAGACAAATAAGCTCCCACACATGGCATGCAAATCTTGTAGAAGGGGTTTAACTGTTCCTCCTGCTCAAGACAAAAATAGTCTGCAACTAATTCTCCAAAGTCAATTTTGGAGTCATGGAAACAGTAAATTTTGTTACAAGATTGCTCACATCCATGCCCTCAAATTTTGCTAAAATTTCAGACGGAGAGGGATGTTTGCTTTGTAACCGAACCATGCATTATTTGATAATCATGGCAACAACCAAATCTATTATCTCACACTATTTCTCTAATACAAGCAAACCATTCATATGTCTTCTCAGACTTCGCCAATGGGTATGAATGCGATCCTAAATTATCAATGCCACACGTACTCAGACTTCCCTTGTATTGACCTTGACGCCACAGGTACTCAGACTTTCCTTGCATCCATGGAAAAATACCCAAGCACGATAATTTCCCCTTAATAATGTCGTCACTCAATCTATCATAAGGAAAAACTCATCAAATAGAAATAAAATAATTTAAAAATCTAGGAATAAATTAAATAATACACGCAAATGTGAGTACCATTGAAGTGCCTCAATATTACAGACCATATTAAAAATAAAAATCATCGAAAAGAGCAGAAAAATTGTAGAAATATCAATGATGCAGGACCAAATCAAATGAATATGGAGACACCACCAACTAAAAAGGTAGCAGTGTCTCCACTTCATAATAATAAAGGATAAAAGAGATAAGGGTGCTCCCTGAAACAACGTCAAAGGCTGATATTGCTCTTAGACTCTGTATTATTATCATTCTACTCAAGTTTGGACAACTCAGCTAGAGCCTCATCATCACTCTCTACCCAAGATGAAGGAATCGATCTTGGGGTTTTAGGACCTTTCATAGTCCCTTCAACCCCATCCATATCTTAATAAAGAACGCATCTCTATTTTTCTCCCGTATGAACATCTTTTCATGTGCGCTCGGGAGGTTTCGATATGACTCCATCAAGGAGGAGTAAGCTTTGATATGACTCCATCAAGGAGGAGTAAGCTTTCTCAAGCCTAGAAATGGCGGTCCTCCCTATACTTCTCCTAATCAGCCCATGCTACATATGAATGATGAATAGTAGAGGGCTCTCCCGATCCCTAGGGGAAACAAGACATGAGCTCCCCGATGGATGAAATATCAACTCTAATATTCTCCAGAGGGGCGGTGGTAGATGGCCTCTGCAACTCAGGTTCAATATATGTCGACTTCCCCCTAGTTGATATTTCACTTCTTGACTTTGCCAGGTGTGCCCTCTCCTTGAATCCTTAAGGAATTATATTGGGGGGCCATGATGCACCCAAGTATCTCCAATATACTCATCAATTCCTGCTCTGCTGCAAAGCTTAGAAATCTAAGCGGGAAAGAAGATATGCTACCACCTTGGTCCTTAAAGTGGTCAATTTCATTTACCAATAGCTGACCAATATCCAAAGAAATTCCATCTAGAACAATCCTAGCATGCAGATCCAGTACTGCTATCATGTGGGTGAAAGGGGAGACTCGACTATATATAATGTGCAACCAAATTTGAGCCTAAAAAATAAAGTCATTTATGGAGATGGTGCTTGTAGTTTTTTTTCAAGAGACTTGCTTTTTGGGATGCAATCTTTTCGCTAACCAACTTCCAAACTTAAGCCACTTTTTATTGAATTCCCCTGTGTCTGCATGTTGGAGCTCATAAACATCATTGATTTGCTTTTCCCCACAGTGAACTATTTTCGCCCGGATCTTAATAGTCATGTTGGATGAATCCGAGAAAGAAACTTTCGTATGTTACCATAGAATTAATTGTCCCACTGCTTATCAGCATTGTATGGATCAAGGGAATAATACCGCCACCCTGTAGTCTCAAGCTTGTCATGAAATGCTAAAAGCTTTTTTGGCACATTATCCAAGAAAATTTCTCTTTTTGAGAGAAGCTTTGTCCTCAAAAGATCACTATAGTAGTGAGTGTGCCACTCTGGTGCCATGAATCAAATATGATCATACTTGTCCAAGAGATTATCCTAAATGCACTAGGCACACATTATGTTAATCAATGATATTTTATACATAAACAATGCCACATTGTCCACCAAAGCTCATTAGATGGGCACTTGGTGGTGTTTTCCTAAAAATTTTGAGTGCAGGATTTTTGGGTATGGCAAGAAACCTCCTCCGTTACCGCAATCATGGGCCATATCCATATTTATGCCATCGTGATTGCAGACCAATGACCGTGATCGCAATAAATGAGACCGTTTTTGCATCATCTTTCCATGTTTAAACTTTCCAAATTTTTAGGCCACTATCACGCTTTACAATATGTATTCACATTAAGATCGTTGAGTTATGTTATTAGGTGCTTAACTATGCCCTTTCGAATGCCAATACCATTATTGAATATTCATTTTGGAATTATATCAAACACTTGGTGTGCATACTTTATTTGTATCCATTTTACACAAATTTTTGGGTACTCAAGACTTCCCCACTTTTGTGCACACCATAATCTAGAAGCTAAACGCCACACAAATACTAAGTATAAAAATATTGAAACATGAAAATCAAAGATTTAGGCCCTCTCTACAACATGCATTTCTATGGGCTATTTTTAAAAATTAATGCATGGATTTATGGCACCTACAAGATTTGTGATGAAAAAGGAATGCAAGGATGCTGTTGGAGAGCTCACAAACTTTACTAGAATTTGGTCCAAGTAGAGAGTAAAGTATGAAAAAGAATGTACGGTAAATGGGGAGAAATCAGTGGTTATATTGCTGAACTAACCATATTCGCGGTTAGTTTCCCACGATTGCAGACACGCGGGTAACCATTATCGCACCTAGGAGCCACAATCATGGTAACTGAGTGCATTTCTTCTCCCCTATTTTCGCTTATTTAGCCCACTTCTCAAATTAATAGATTTTCCCCTATTTAGCTTTCAATTCAAAAAATTTCACACTTTTCTATTATTAAGATCATCCAATCCAGTCCATAGTGACACAAATATAAGAGTTATTCAAATTGAAAAATGAACAACTACGCTATAAAATCATAAGAAAACGATATGAGCCACTTTCGTGGCATTTGTGGGTTGCCTCCCACACAACACTTTAGTTAATGTCATGGCATGACGTCTACCTTTTTGTTTCATCCTAAAGGTGGGTCCTCAAACCCGCCTTCTTTCGTTCTTCAATTTCAACATCTACTACATACAAAACTTGCAGCTCCAAGGATTGTTTCTTCGTGTTATAAACTTTGAAAGTGACCTCATCCTCTTGCACCCTAAATTTTATCACCCCTATTTCTAAGTAGAAAATGGCCCTTTCGATGGTTAAAAATGGACGACAATGTATGATTAGTACCTTTTGGTCTATTTCACATTCAAGACCACAAAGTCTGCTGGAAGTATAAACTTGTCCAGTTTAACTAGGACATGAAATAAATGTCCCACTAGCCTTTTGATAGACTTGTCCACCATTAAGAGGCACATAGAGGTCGGGGCCGGGGCATCCAAGTCAAGTTTCTTGTAGATGACAAAGGGCATGAGTTGATGTTTGTACTAAGGTCGCATAGGGCTTTTGGAAACACATGCGTTCCAATGGTACAAAGAATTTTGCAAGATCTGGGATCATCTTTCTTTTCTGCAACCGTAGTATCCATGATAGCACTACAACCATGGGTGACTTTGATGGTTTCACCTTTGACATGATTTTTTTTCGACATCAATTTCTTCATTATCTTAGCATATCCCAGGATCTCTTAGATCGCCTCAAGCAATGGGATGTTTATCAATGCATTGCTAAGCTTAGAAAAGAACTTTTTTAGCTTGTCACCCTCCTCTTTTCTTTGTAATTGTTGAGGGTATTGGGGTGTAATTTTTGAGGGAATTGGGGAGGAACTTGCATTGTCGGCGTTGTTTCACTTTGTGGCTTTTAAACCTCAACCACTTTTTCATTATCTTTCTCATCTTCTTCTTCTTAATTTTGAGGTAACACCTTCTTAGGTTTAGCCTTAGGCAACTTCCCACTCAAGTCATTTTTCAAGTGCTCATCAAGTGTCTTGCCGCTTCTAGTGACAATTGTTAGGACTTGAGCGTCATTCTTTGGATTAGCAATCGTGTCACTAGGGAGTCTACATCTAGGTCTAGCATTAAGTTGCATGGAGATTTGTCAAATTTAGCTCTCTAATTTCTTGATGGAGTGGAGTGGGCCACCAAGGTTTGCCAGAGTTTAGAGAAGTCACCTTTCAATTCATGGACCATCTTATTTGTACCTTCTACCCTATTAAAAATTTGGTTCAAAACATCCTCGTTATCGAATTTTTCGGGGTCAATAGAATTTGTCTCTTTTTAATTTGGTAGATCATGGGGGGCACATAGCGGTCATAATCACGTTCTCCATCCCTCTAATCCCTATAGTGTTCACAATCAATCCAACCTTGATTCCCACCTTGCCTTTAATAGGAAGGGCCGAAACCCTGTAAATAGTTTGCTAAATACTAGATCTCCTCATCCAACTTCTCTGCCTCCTTATCATCCTCATAGGACTTAGATGCTACAGCATTTACTTTTTTTGCGGGTGCACCCATAACATGATTTGTTAAGAGCTTAAGTTGGGTCATTATTTTTTTATGCTATTTTCTCTTTCCTCATCCCGCTTTCTTTATTCTTTGTCAACCATGAATGTAGAGGGAGATATTTTAGGAACTTTGGTTTCACGGGTATGCCAACCCTAATTTTTCTTTGTCACCTCACCCAGCAGTTAAATCACCGCATGGTAGTGTATCTTCACTAGTGATCCTCTCATCGTGTTGCACTACGGTTTTGTTACATGGATCAAGGGCTTGTTAGGAGATTTGGAGAAGCATCTTATTTAGGATCTCATGGTTTGGTCACTTCGCAAATTTTCCATGGAATCATTTACATGATTCAAATAATGGTTCCTCACTCAATTGCCTAAAATTTATGATCTCACCCCATATTTGGAGTATTTTGGATGGTGGGAAGTATCAATCAAGAAAAACTATAGTAAACTCATCCCAAGTAGTGATTGAACCAGGTGGGAGTGAACAAAGACATAACACCGCCTCTCTTGTTAAAGAGGATTGGAAAAGGCGATGACAAACAAACTCTTGCATGATGTGCTATGTTGAAAGGTGCATACACCTCTACAAAATTCTTCAAATGAACATTCGGGATCCTCACATACTTGACCCCCATATAGCCCTTTCATTTGTAAAATGTGCAACATATTACTTGTTACATAGAAAACACCATTCCCATTTGTTAGTGGGATATAAATTACACTTGGTTGGCCTGCATTGTTGAGTTACCCCTCATCATAGAGAGAACAATCAAAGGGGCCCATGTTACTATCGTTATAACTTATTGTTACGTGAACAGTATGATCACCTACAAAGAATAAAAAACAAAAAGAAAAGTAAAACACACCACCCAGGATATACCTAAGTAAAAATCACACCGCATAAGTAAAATCTATATTCCACTCTCCAGAAATGGAGCCATTTTGATAACCCTCAACTTACTCCCATGTTTAAGTGGTAAGGCAATCATTATCAATATTCCAACTCACGTTGGAGTTGAATCCACAAGGAGTGAAATACGAATTTCAAATCCTATGGGTTCTCTAATTACTAAAATGATACCGAGAATGTGAACAAAAACAATATTTGAAGTAAAATGGGGGTTAGATTTGAAGTTTGGTTATAACAATCTTTAGTCAAACAACACACTATTATAACACTTTTGATGCAAAATAAAGTTTGGAGGTAATCTTAGGACTATGCCTCCCTAAAAGTAAAGAGAATAAGGGTTAATGATGGGTTAACATAAATCTTAGTTTTTAAGTGAGAGATAGGCTAGGTCAAAGGTCCTCGTTGTTATCCTTTCAACAAAATCATGAATATATCACCCATTGGCTCTTTTGAGCACCTCACAAGTATGTCATTCATAGTCACCCAAAACCTTAATTAAACATCCCTATTTCTAGGAAGATGCCTTTGATATGATTTACCCTTCATTTACACTAATATCTAAGATTATAAAAGTTAGAAAACCACATGCTTAATTTCCTACCATTGTTTTATCCCCCTATATCCCTCTTTCAAGAATGTTATGAGTTCTCATATGTTCACTTTCATCCCTCTTTCAAGGATGATGAAGGTGTTCCAGAGTTTGGGGTTTTTCACCCATAAAACCCATTTGGAGATTTGTAGTTTTCACCCACAAATTCCAAACATTAAACACAAGCAATGGTGGAATCCATACTTAACAACTAAAAATCATGCAAACACAGAATCACTGATATAGAATTACACTTTTAGTTCAACATAATACTAAAACTAAATTACTTATCTACTCATGAAGAAAGTAGAGAAAGATATACCATAATTTTTATCCAAAGCATCCATCCTTCTCAAAAAACTAAGAATTTAAGTCTCCAAATTAGTTACAATCTTGCTTAATTAGGGTTTTGTTTCAAATTCAAAAGTGTTTATGAGGTAAGACCTCCCCAAAGAAGAAAGGCTTTTTGCCTATATAAGGTTTGGGATTTATCTAAGTGAAATTACAAAACTGCCCCGAGCATCATCCTACTTATCCGCAATCGTATAAGGTTCTTTGTGACCATGGGCAATGCGATCGAGGTATGGTTCTATGATCATGTTTCATTGACCATCTTGATTGACCGAGACCGCGCCTTTTGACCTGCGATTGTGGTAACTGGGGTTGATGATTACTCCAGATCACCAGTTATACTTCTTTTCTTCCAATTGGTCGCCTTTAGCTTTAATCCACATCTTTTCATGTCACTAACTCCATGCCTGCAAAATATTGGTCTTACTACAATAAATCATGATTATATCTCATTTATTTATACATAATTTGGTAGTGTACTTGAAAGTTGAGTGCAAATGACTGGTAAAATCACCACTCATCAGACTCCAATCAATATTTAGAGCTTCTTGGGTTGATATGGGTACTATAGGAGGTTTGTAGAAAGTTTTTCTTCCATTGCTGCCCCACTGACTAGGTTGAGTCCAAAAAAGGTGATGTTTTTATGGTCAGATGCTTGTGAGGGAAGTTTCAAGAAGCTAAAGAATAAGTTGACTTTGACTCTGGTCTTAACCTTGCCCGATAGTACTAATAAACTCATGGTTTATTTTTATACATCCTGTGTGGGACTCGATTGTGTAATGATGCAGCATTGTAAGGTGGTTTCCTATGCTTCCAAGTAGTTTAAAGTTCATTAGAAGAATTATTTGACATGACTTAAAGTTGTTGGCTGAGTTGTTCACATTTATAATTTGGCGATATTACATGTATGGAGTTTATGATGATATTTATTCTGATCATAATATCCTGTAGTATTTTTTCACATAGAAGGAGATGAATTTCAGGAAAAGTAGATGGCTTAAGTTGCTTAAATATTAGGAGAAGAGTCTCTATTATCATCCAGGTAAGGAAATCATGGTCACTGATGCTCTTAATAGGTTATTTATAGGGAGTCTATCCCATGAGGATGAAGAGAAATCTGGATTCATGAATGACATTCAACAGTTGGATAACCTTGTAGTTTATCGCTTAAACTATAAAGATAGAGGTGTTTTTGTTTAAGAGATGGTGAAGTTATCTCTTGGAGATGAGGTAAAAAAGAAGTAGGTTTTGGATCCTCTCTTAATGCAGATCAGGGATGATGTAGGCCAACAAAAATTTATGGCTTTTGAGATTTGTGATGATGGTAGCTTAATATGCCAAGGGGGGTTATGTGTTCCTGATATTGATGGGTTGCGAGAAAGAATTTTAGCTGAGGCTTATTAGTTGAGGTATACGATTCATCCTAATTTTATAAAGATTTACCATAATTTTAAGGAGATTTGTTGGTGGAATATCATAAAGAGAGATGTGGCCAATTTTGTTTCTAAGTACATAGTTTATTAGCAAGTGAAGGTGGAGCACTTGAATCCTGGAGGGTTATCTCAAGAGATTATGTTACCTATGTGGAAATGGGAGCTGATCATTATGAACTTTGTTATAGGTCTTCCATAGTCTCGTAACCAGTTTGACTCTATTTGGTTCATCTTAGATAGGATGACTAAGTCTGCTCATTTCTTGCAAATAAGGACTATTTTTTTTGTTGAGGATTAGGAAAAATTATTCATTTAGGAAATCGTCAAATTGCATGGTGCACCAGTTTCTATCATTTCAGACATAGGTACATAGTTCTCATCTCACTTTTGGTGTTCCTTCCAGAGAGGTTTGGGACTAAGCTTAACCTTAGCACCACATTCAACCTTTATATGGATAGAAAAGTTGAGAGAAAGATTTAGTCATTAAAGAATATGTTGAGATCTTGCATGATTAACTTTGGTCGTGGTTGGGTTGATCAATTTCCTCTCATTGGATTGTCTTATAACAACAGCTATTACTTTTGTATTAGCATGGCTATATTTAAGACATTGTTGGATAGGAGGTGTAGATCTTATATTAGGTGGTTCAAAGTTAGTGAAGTTGGATTATTTGGTCCTGACTTGGTTCATCACTCTATGGAGAAGGTAAAGATTATATGCAATCATCTTAAGACAACCCAAAGTCACTAAAAGTCCTATGTAAACACCGGGTGAAGAGAGTTGGAATTCGATGTTGGTGATCGAGTATTTTTTAAAGTGTCTCTCATAAAGGGGGTAATGCAATTTGGAAAGAAGAAAAATCTCAACCCTCATTATGTGGATCTGCATTTGGTTTTTAAAAGAGTGGGTAGTGTGGCATATGAATTAGATTTTCCTTCTAGTATGGGGTCTATTCAAACGGCCTTCCATGTTTCTATATGTAATAAGTGTGTAGGCGATTCCTCCAATGATTATTACTCTAGAAAATATGGGTATTTTAGACTCCTTGTCTTATGAGGAATTCTCGATTGAAATCTTGGATAAGCAATCCTGATATTTGAGGACTAATGATGTGGATTCGGTAAAGGTTCTTTAGAGAAACCAAAGGTTGAGGAAGCTACTTGGGAAGGCAAAGAGGACATGAAGTCCAAGTATCCATTCTTGTTCTCCATCCTGAATATTGGTTCTTGTTGGGGGACTATGTTGCCGATATTATCGGCATGTCTAAGTGTTAATTTTTCATTTTCATGTTCTGTTTGTTGAATTTTTAGTTTCATGTTTGGTTGGTAATATGGTTGCATGAAATAAAAGTTCCATTCCTATTGGCACCTTATTGTACATATGTGGATGACAACTGATGGTGGAAAAATTATGTTTTTTATTTTTCGTACAATTAATTCCTCTTACGAAGTGGCAAAGTATTGTGTAACCATGTGTGACTCTGTTAATGGCATTAGAAGTTAGTAATAAAGTAAGGCCTAAAACTTTATGTATTTGTGTATTTGTGTGAGTATTTGTGTAGTTCTGACATAAGTGTTACACCTAGAACTTTCCCGGTTCATCAGATGTTGTTGTGTGTTTTGAATCAATAAGAGAGGATAGCAGGCCTTCATCTATTGTTAGTCCACTTAGCCAAATGATTGACCCACCAAAAACATTTTTCCCCTTTGTCAACCCTTTTGAGCAGTGGTAGTGTTTTTTCTGTCCAAATAAGTTTGATTCAATCTCTAAAAGGTGTTAAGCATTTAGCTTTGGCCCTGGTCCAATTATGGACATTGTGCACTTTAACTTAGGCAAATCGCCTAAGGGTGGCTACTGCTAGATTGTTAGTAGCCTAAGAGATTGAGTTGAAAGTAATGTGAGTGGTAGCATCCGGCCCTGGTCTCTTTAGCAATCTAAATAGATATTGTGCACCTCAATCTTATGCATCAACATAGGTTAAGGGTGGTTGATGTTGTGTTCACATCCCATACGATCCTTAACCTCTAAGTCAATTCCTGAAGTAGCAACACCCACCGGATCAACCTTGGTTTAGCATACTATTTCACCATTAGGTACCTCAAGGCAGCGTTATTAGTGTGTATGACTACCTTGATACCTAGTAAATATGCCCGAAACTTCTCAAAAGCATACATCACTGCTAGAAGTTCATTCTCTGTGATGGTGCAGTTTTTTTAAGCTATATTCAGTGCTTTGCTGGCATAATAAACTGGATGAAATAATTTGTCCTTCTTTTTCCCCAACACATACTTGAGGTATGTTGAGAACTCTTTTATTTTTGGTGTGTATGGTTTTCTTTGTTTGGGGTCCTCTATCTTTTATGGCATTATTTATGGTTGTGTATTCTGGATATTATCCCAAGGTTATTTCAGACTCTTTTCTTCTTTCATTTCTACCTTGATAATTGGATCTTCGATTACGAAAACGTCTATGAGGGTGTGTGGTATCTGTTGGTAATATTAAATGGTGCTAGATCTCTGGAAGGATAGATCATACCACGAGTAGTTAAGTCGTGGGCTTAAATGTTATAAATAGAAGATATATCAATAGTTGTGGGTACTTGAGAGGTTTGATAAGGCCTGGCTTAATGAGTTGTTTTTATGGCATAGTAGTTGTATAGTTTTGGGTGCTCAATTATAGGATTGAGTTTTTGGTTATAATGGTTAGATATGGTTTGTCTATGTCCTTTACTCACATTTCTATATTATAATGGTGACAAAAGTGGTGTAATATTTTGGGATAGGGGTAAGGAGTAAAGCTCAGTGGCCTAACTTAGCTCTTTCATGCTTAGGATAGACTTGACTATGGAATCGGTGGTGTATAGATAGACTCAAGCTTTCGTGGTGGTGTGTCTTGGTAAATTCAAAATTGAATTGGACTTTCTCTTTAGCATGTGTCCATTGTTCTGGTAATCTACGTGTTGTGTTGGGGTGAGGTATGGATGGTCCTAGGTTGGTTGGTTCCTTTGGGTGGTATTGGTATCTCGGGTTCTTTTTTAGGGGGAAGGTATCGATGAATATCTAGGTTTCGTATGTTCCTTGATTGCGATCAAATAAGGTATGGCTTTGGTAAAGGTTTCATGGTGGAACTAAAGGTCCGAGAAAGTTATTTAGGATGCAGAGGAGGACACAGAGTCTAAGTATCTGTGTTGGTTCTTCATTCTAGAAACTCGTGCGTAGGGTAGGTGTTCTTTGTCATATTTTGGTTTCTTATTTGGTTAAAGGTGATGAATGGTTCCTTTTTCATATATTTTTTCTAACTTAGTTAAAGGTCGGAATGAAGGTGTTAGGGTGCAAATTGTGCTCAGGGTATATGATGAACTTCTCATCTTGATCTGTTTTACTATCCTCTACCTCAGTTGGAGAAAAGGTTGATGTGTGTTAACGTGCTATCTCATGCTTGTTCTTAACCTTACCCAATATTTGAGGATGAATGATCCTAGTAGGGGAAACTATAACGCAACAGGAATTTGACCCTTGCTAAATTTCCTTAGTTTTGGACTCACTGGACTTGATACGACTCAAACCCTTGAATATGACTTATGGGATGGCTTGACGGTTCACTCGTACACTAGTCAATATAGTTGTCTTGGCTACTGCCCAAGATATGACTCACTAGGGTACGAATCATATCGGAGCATACAAGTGGTGTAAGGCAAGTCGTACGGTACATAATTGTCTTTGTCTTGTAGAATCTTCCTATGGTATGGTTGGTAGGTATGATTGAATGTACCACTTGTACCCTTAAGGCACGATTAGGGAGGTGTGAGTCATATAGAAACTAGTTGGTAGTGTCTTGGCATGTTCTTGGGTAAATGTTGGGGTACCACTCGTACCCTAGGATACAAATCATATTGGTGAGTCGTACCCCCTGGACGTGGCTTGTTTTTAATTTAAGTCAAGGGTAGTCCAGACATTTCCTACTTGAAAACCCTTTTTTCCTCACAATAATAAACCTTGGTGCACTTTCGTTACACTTGTTCAAGGATTAACACACTTCAAATACTCTCTCAAACTTACTCTTGAAGATTGGAGGCTAGATTTTCTTCATATGCTCTTCAAAGGTCTCAAAGGTCAAGATTTTTTTCGTGAATCTTCATATATAAGGCATGTACTCCTTCTCTTATTGTTAGTACAATCTAAAGGAATATGTATTGTGTTTTAAACAATGATTTATAGAGATCATGAATGGTGGTTTTCCAAATATACGTTGAGGGTCTTGATGCATATGGTTTGGTATTTGTTTAAACTATGTTTTTACCTATTTTTGGTTATGCTTTAATAAATGGGTCTTGGGAAACCCAAATTATGGTGGTTAATGCGCTGGTTTTGGTCTTGGTAAAGGTATGCCATCAATATGTTTGATAAAATTTCTCTAAGAATGTTTTCACTCTATTGTTGAACTTTCATTGGAACTCTTACATAGTTTGGTTTGGTAATAGAACCTTAAATGGATTTGAATGGTTTTGCATAGTTTAAATGATATAAATGTTTTAGATGTTTGGCATGGTTTAAAATTGTTTGGAAATGGTTTTAAATGGTTTACATGTTATGGAAGGGTTAAATGGTAAAGACTTTGTGGCTATGAAAATGGTTATGCTTGTTGGGTATATGAAATCCCCCAAGTGGTTTAATTTGGTAAATGGAAGGGCACTTGGAAGTACCCTTGAACCTAATATGGTTTACTATGGATAGTACTTGTGAGTATGGTCGGTATGACGATACCACCACTAAATGTCCTTGTTAATAAATGGTTAATGGAATGGTTGGTTTCTTGGTAATTGATTTAATTGCGTAATAATGGTGGGGTATGTACCAAAGTCGTGGAAGGTAGAGGTCTGGTGGGACCAAAAACTGGAAACTCATATTAGCCGATATGAGGTTGGTCTGGGTGACCATGTGCATGATGTCACAGTATATTTGGGGGGATATACTAGTCATCCCTGGTTTTCTTCCATAGTCGTGCCACTACACGCACTGGGGCACTTTTAGCAGGGGGAGCTGAACCTATATAGACCATGGGTGGATTAGGACCGCAAAGCTACACAACCCAGGTAAAGGTTTTAAATACATTCTAAACCCAGTTCTCTTTCCCGGCATGGTTATATATATATATGTATAGTTGTATGCATTATGGACGATTTTACTTGGCTTTGTAAATGGAATTATCTTATCCTTATCCTGAGAGCTTACTACTATTCACCTATTAATCCGTCTTCGGGCGGCTGTGCACCCACGCTATGCTGGAACTGGCCATTCTAGTTTTCTGCTTAGTGATCGTATTTGGGGACAGTCGATGTTGGATTGAAGTTATGAGCTTTCATAGTTTAGAAGGCATCTATTTCATGTCATGGTTTATTTTACATATTTCTCTTCATTCATAGACTTTAGTTTTGGCTATGGTTGGGGGCATGTCCCGACACTAGTTTTCTAGTTTAAACTCTATTTGACCAATATAATTCTAAACTTGATTAGAACACATCTTAAACACCATAAACAAGTAGTTTAACACATAGATGCCTAATTATATGAATATAAACTTATTAAGAACAAAAGAAGTCCTCAAAACTAGAATAAATATGTATAGATAATGGCACTTAGGTGCATAAGTCCACCTAAGATTATCACCCCACACTTAAAGCCTTCTTCGTAATTGAACAACTAATTACATTAATAACATCTAATGAAGACTCCAACATTACTACTACAAGCAACACACTCAATCTAGAACTACAATAACTACATGAATGGCTAGTTCCACATAAAGCATGTCATATACCTTTCAAAACTCATGAACACTACTTCAAAACAATCTTATCCTTAAGGATTGAGTCAACCAAGTTGAAAAACTTATGCATATTAATTATTCAAGGAGATAATTCAAGTCTATTAAATATCATCAAATATGCACCCTTATTACAAGAGAGTTTCTCACATTAACTTATATAGATGCAATTCATCATAAAATGGGTATAAGAATCCAATTATGTTCACTCTCATAAAGTATTCACATACCACATAAGATGAACCATAGGCTTTCCCTTAGTCTAGTACTCCACTAATATTAGTACATCAATGATCGAGATCAAATAGGATTCTACTGGTTGTAACGTAGGATAGGGGATAGGTAGGAACTATTCTGGTCAGTTATAGTGTCTATGTTCCCTAAGCACTATAACACATCGTATTTGCCATGCAATTCATTTCTAATCACCCGTGTTCTCACCATTTCTATAATCCCACACTTTTTTATTTTTCCCCATGTCTGTAAGATAGCTAATATGTAGTGTGAAGGGAGTATACTCTATCAACACATGATTCAATTTTGATCAATTTTTCTCCTTTTATTGCATTACTCCGAACCACACAAATAAACATTTTAACACCAATTTCTAGTATTTCCTTGGGGCTTCACTTTCTACTTTTTATTCTTCATTTATTTTACACTACTTAACCTCATTAATCTTTAAATAAAGTTCTTAGAAATTTTGGATCAAATTTTATTCAATCCATGAAAGGAAATAAGCTACGCATGAGGCTTGAAATGAAAAAACTAATGGCTCAACGGGGCTAACTAAGATTAAAGATAAGGGTAGACAAAAGAAGATATGAAACATGGATATAAAAGAAATGCCTAGATCTCCTCATAAACCCAACATACTTTGTTTCTCTTTGAACACATACTAGGCAAGTTCTAGACTTTAATATGCAACAAGGACTACAAGAAAAAACCTCTCTCACACATGCAAATTCTCAAATTAAAGATAATCCCTATAGACTCTACACCAAGCAATAACTCAAATTCAATATTAAGCTAATATTGCACAAGAGTCATAAGAATGAGCCTTGATGTCTAAGAAATAGTCGTTCAACACAATCAACATGCTTTCATATTTAAAACTACTTGCATCATATAATCATCCATAGAAAATAGCAAGAACATATTACTTAGTCATAATACAAAAATTTTAAAATTAACTCCTAAAAATTATAAAGGGATAGTGGGATCAAAGGGAGATCCCTTAAAAATAACCAAAAAGAAAGAACGAGGGTGGGTGGGGGTGAAGTGAACTCCTACTAGGCATACACAAAAAACAACAGCTGAAAAAAGGGAATATTTTTTGTAATTATTCATTTGATCAAATACTAGAAAAATAACTAAAACAAAAATATAGTAGCAACACTTTACCCTAAAGAATGTGAAAAACACTAAAGAAGGCAGTGTAACAATTCACTTGACGAATCATTAATAGTCTGAAAAATCATCACACTAACTGTGGGAAAAAAAGAGAATATGATGGTTTTTGGAGGCGTTAGTGGGTAGATTTTATGGTATGGTAATAATTGGGGGAGTAATTGATGTGCGATAAAGCATTTGATAAAGAGCATCGGGTGAAATTATAGTGGAGGATTTGTGGTGAACTCCACTTGTGTTTCCAAAATAATGAGGCATTAGAGGAGCAAAAAAAATATCCCTACTGTTTCTTTAATATTTTCTACTTGATAACGCAATCTTTCAAACCTCTCTTCTATTTGGGACTGGAAAGCGATGAACATGATCAATAATTCAAGTATTGTGGGATATCCTGTTGTAATCGGTTCACCTTCTCTGAAGTTTTAGATAGTTACCTAGTGATAACACTCAAACAAAAAGTTAACAAATTCTCAAGAATCATACCTTTGTATACCTCATTATGTCGCCCAAAATAATACCTCAAATAGAAATATAATGCGGTCGATTTCAAATATAATAACCTAATAAAGTTGGGTTTGATCCCATAATGAAAACGTCAGTAGTTCCTTGTCTTGATGTAATCCACGAGTAGTATAGGAAAGTAAATGGGGGATTTTGTCATCAATTGAAAATAGTAACCAATTCTTGAGTGCTTTTGGGATAAAATCAATAGGAGATGAACGCTATGCTTGTGTTCCTCCTGGTTTCTCAACTGTATAAATTTCTCGTGATCAACCCAACTATTCTGTTGTTCTGCATGCAAAGCCTACAAGTTAAGTCTTATCAACTGTTGGGTAAGCTAGAAGATAAATTTTACCCTTTACTTAGCTATCGTCTTAGGGTGTTGCCTTGTTACCCCTTGCTATGGCCTCAGTTACAATTTTTGGGGTAGGACTAAGTGATAAGATGAAATGCAAAGTTATCGAATTCCAAATCACTATCTTAATCTTTATTCCTAATTTCCATCTTCTTGGTTATCGAATGAATTTTAATACAGGCATTATCAAGCGTCTGCAGCTGTTATGAGTTTAATTATTTCAAAAAAGAATTAAGATACATGCAGAAACCCTAGAACAATTGAGTCTCATACTTCCTCTACGTAGCTAATCATCTAGGGTTCCCATAACCCTAGCTAAGGAGATTACCCACTCATGTTTGTGCAAGGAAATATGATTATTAATGAATAATACATAAAATCACTTGCACAAGAATAAGTTGAATAAACTCCAAAGTCTTTAATTGAGTAAAACCCTAGAATCACAAGAAGAATTGTAGAAGTATGAAAAAGTATGTAATAATGTGTAATAATGAGTAACAATACATCACAATGCATAACCTAATAAAAGATAAATGGTAGGATATTTATAGTATCTTAAAGTTAAGTTGGCAGTCGATACGACTTGGTCTTCACTTGTATCCTTATCTTACGAGTTATACCCTGCCTTTTTGTATCCATTCCGGTGTCTAATCTTCCCAAGGATTCAACTCTCTATCCATCATACGACTTCTACTTACAAGTCATAACTGAGTTAATGACTCGTTTCCACAACTCATATCTACCTGGGACTTGTTTCTTTCCAATTCTTGAACAGTAGTTTGTATACAACACTCCTATACGAGTTGTACTTAGAATTTTGACTTATATACTCTTACACTTCAACTCCTGGATAGTAGCTTTCTATTATGCTCGTGACTTCAGCATACAACTTATATTCTGGCCAACATCTCGTATATTTAAGTCATATCTTCCACATACTTGGCTCCTTGCTTTGGCTTTTGGTTCTATTACTCATACGATTCAGCATATGAGTCATAACAACTGGTTACAATTCAGGAGCTAGCTTGTACACTGGTTAGAGTTTGTATTTTTCAGGTCTTTTTCTTCTTTTTTTGGTCAAATACTATTGTAGACATATTTTCATGCAATTCACACCAAACTGCATCATATCTAACTAAATATCCTAAGTTCATGTATAAATTCACAGTTTTAAGCATTGAAATTGTTGTATTTCCATGCCATATCATCGGCTTCAACTTAAACTTTTTCATGTCCTTGGGCAAACAAAACCAAATAATATTTTCTAGCACTGAGTCTGTGCTTAAATCGGAAGATCTCAAGAAAAACCATGGCAGTGATTTTGAATTAAATTTCAATCATGTTGTTCCCCTCTTAATTTTTAAATTTTCAACTCAAACATGCATATCACAATTTTGCACATGTAGAAACAAGAAGTGATCTGATGATGGCATTACATTAGCAATAGACACTTGGGCATAGACATAATTTATACTTGTAAATCAATCTAGCAACCCAGCAATATAATCCATGTGCACTTATAGTCAAAGAAATCCCATTCACTCATCATGGATAGACCATTCTATTCAGGGATATAACAAATGAATCTCTCTCACACAAAGAAGTATCACTGGTGTTCACCAAATACCATAGGCTTGCCCTTATAGACTTTTCCTAAGTTGTCAGACAGTTATGGTAGGATCCCTATAGGGCTTTATTTGGCTTGTAACGTAGTCTTGGGGTGTGTATGATATCTTTTGAGAATCATTTAGTGATTAAGCCTCCTGGACACTACACTTTTTTCAGGGTCCACTAACTTCTTGACTTCTTTTATTTCTATCCTTATGTCTTTCTTTTTCTTTTAAGAACATTCTAATTGGGTTAGGTGTGGCTTTCTAGCACTTAATTTTTTTATTCTTTTTTTTCTATACATTGTACATTTCTTTCTTTCCTTTTCATCACACTTGCATATTTTTTTAATTATTTTTTGTTTTTCCCATTATCTTCATACTCGCTTTTCTCTTATGCACCCCTATAGTAACCACCCTCAACTTAGGCATTTTTCCTGAGTTGAGATGCATAGTGTCCATAGGAGGACTAGGGCCAAAATGGGTTCATTGTAAGTTAAACAGGAAGGTGATAGGTGTAACAAGAAAATTTAGTCTATAAAGGCTCAAATATTTAGATCAAAGATATTTATTCATTCTATTAAGGCATTTAGGCTTAAGTGGACTCATACAACAATGGCCTAGATCATATCCTACTTAACCATCCTAGCCTAGGTAAAAGCGAATAAGGCAAGTTCTAGATTCCAACCCAACTGGGAACTCAGTAATCCTTACACACATTGCATAGAGCTACATTATTATGTACTAGTTATCAAACTATGCAATTGTTTTGTCCCAAACTGTACTATCCCTCATCTTAATGCCATTATCAGATACTTAATAGTTTTACACAAATATAAAAATCACGCAATTACTTAAACAAAATTTTCAATAGGGTTCAACATCTTCAACATTTTTTATTCTTTTCAGTGCAAAGTTAACTCTACTTTTCACAATAGCATTTCAAAAGTCAGCACTGTTTCCTCAATCAAAAAAGTAAAAATCAAAACCGAATGAAAAATATTTCAATACATCAAAATTTTTTCAAAATCCATCAATCATAATCAAAAATAAAAAATCTGCTACCATAGGCGCACTGATCTACTCCCTATCTCAGCTGCCTGCATCAACCTGTAAGTCATAACAGATTTTACGTCTTATCTACATCAGAAAATTTTCAAACTACTCTCAAAATTTTCAAAATAATTCCCACCCCCAACTAAAGAATGTTGCACTATCCCCAATGCTACAAAAATTAAAGTAAGGTTAAGGGTCATACCTAGGAGCTTAAGGCATCGGAGTATCAATATTAGAACATGGGGCCTCAGGTCGAGTCCCACTCCTATCAGCTACTGTCCCAACAACTGGGACTGGATCAACAAATGAGGATATTATACTATCATAGACCTATTTTACCTACAATTCACACCAAAGTGCATTATATCTGACCAAATACCTTAAGTTCATGCATAAATTAATGATTTTAAGAATCGAAAGTACGTGTTTCCATGCCACATCACCACACAAATTGCCTAAGTTTATTGTTGTAGCTTGTTTGGCTTCTATGAGTTAAAAGCGTCAAATTACTACATCAAGGTTAAGAATGGACTTTTTTCAACTTGAAGGAAATCTCAAAATCTAATGATGGGAATCAAGAACTTTCAATGGAAAATAAAGAAGGAAAATATAAAAAGGTAGCACGAAGAAAAAATTCAGACTCAAAATTGAAGAAACAAAAGTTGTTACTCAGTTTAAAGAATCATAGAAATGATTTGAATGTTTAAAACTAGTTAAAAAGTAAATAAATATGTTATTTACTTGCTTAATTATTGTGAAATCGATGGAAGAAAGTGTATAAAAAAAATCAAAAAAATCGAACACTTAGAAAATTTTTGAGTCCTTAAAGAAGTGCATCACTATAAAGGATTTGATTTGAGGATTTGGTTATTAAAACTAGATAACATGTGATTAAATGTTTTAATTAATTGTTAAATAGTTGAGTAAATCATAGAAAGTAAGAGTAGAAAAATCATCAAGGAATTTGGACACCTAGTTCTTTTTTAGGACCCAAAAATTTTGCTAACTGTAGAATTTGTGCAAAATTTGCTCGCTGAATTTAAGCAACTTGCATCTATTAGGCACTGGTGTAATATTAGAAGATGTTGTTACCTTTGTGGTGTAGCCGTCCAGGTGACTGCCACCTGGAATTTCAATTTATTTTTATGGTCAATTCTTTTTCCAAATTTTCACAAATGGCCCCACTACATAGTGACCAACTTTGACCTTAAAAATTTTGGATAAAAGTGTACCTTTATATCTTATTCTTCCAATAACAAGATAAAGAATCTCAAGAAGAATAATAAAATATTTAATCTTCACATCTTCATAACTTCTCTATTTCAACTCCAAATTCGATGAAATTTTCACCCTCATACTCACTTTCAAAGCTAAGAACAAACTCAACTAACATTTGGCCTTCAAAACAAAGCCAAAAAACATACTTTTCAAAATCCACAGAGTTTCAAAAGCTCAAAATTACTTCCATGGTGTCTTCAATTCTAAACCTTTAAACCAAGTGAAATTCTAGATATAGGCTTAAATAATACTAAAGAATCAAGATATAGTGTCAAAAATAATAAATCATGACAAAATATTTTCCAGAATATTTTTAAATTCTTTTGGACTTTTTTGTGGTATTTTGGAATAGATCATTATCTCAAAATTAAGATTTTTTAGAGAAACCATAACCTAGGATCTTGATACCAATTGATACAAACCCTCAAATAGATGTTATGATTAACAAAGAAAATGAAGCACGATTAAGACTAATAATAAAAGGATGAACAAAGAAACAAGCGACAATAAGTAGATCGACAAAAATTGGAAATCAAAGATAACCAACTTTAATAAATTAAAGTTAACTTTTTTAAATATCCCAACAAGAACCTAACTCTAAGAAGAACCTCAAGGGAATGGATATCCCAACCAACTCTTCTTTCAAAATGAGAAACAACAAAAATCTTAGCAAGATTTTAAAACCTAACTCTATGAGAGCTTGCTAAGATTTTAAATATCCCAACAAGAACCTAACTCTAAGAAGAACCTTAAGGGAATGGATATCCCAACCAACTCTTCTTTCCAAATGAGAAACAACTAAAATCTTAGCAAGCTCTCATAATCTATCAATAATAATAGAGCATTTAGTCTTGAAAATTATAAGTCTTCCAACATAAAAGAAGATACTAAGACAAAGAAAATTAAAAATGACCCTGTGTTATTATATTGATACTCTTAATGAAAGTATGGCCTTGATTGGATGTTAAACTCAACAAAAGCCTAATCCTCATTCTTCTTCTCATCGTATGCCCCATCTAATGTATCACAAACATATAAATTCTCTGAAAGATTCCATAGTGCTTTCAAGTGCACTATTCTTCATGAATAACCCTTGCTTGTGTTGAATTTCATGAGATTGGTTATTTATGAAATGCCTTGGTGGCCCTTGTTATGCACTAGTTCTGCTCTAGAACTGGTTCATTAAGAAACTGGAATTAGACTACTCTTTTTTTATAACCAATCAAGGCATAGAAAGATTGTAGCCAATCCATTCCAAGGATTTCATTTAAATCTATCATGTCAAATTCCATGAGATGAGTAGACCTAAATTTTTGGGAAACTATTACTATTTAATTTCTATATACTTATCTAACTTTGACTGAGTCAGCAATTGAAGTAGAGAATATGAAAAGTTTTGTAAGGACTTTGGGACTGACACTGAAGTCTACTACTATATAGGGAGTTATGAAGGAAAGTGTAACTCCAGTATATAGTAATGCATAAACATGAATCTGAAAACCTATAACATACCCATGAATAATCAGAAGAATCCTCAGGCTCCTATCGAGTCTGAAGAGTATATAACTTGTTTTGATATTGTCTGTCAGCTACACCAGAGAAGCACCCTATTGAGTCAGGCGACCTACGAGAGCCGCTAAAGAACTAGACTAGCTTTACTAAAGGATATTCCTATATAGCTAGGAAGCCACTAGATATTCTCTAAGTTCCTATCCTTGGTTACTACACCAAAACCAACCATCATAATTGGCCATACACTCACCCTTGTGGTTCTTACTAAACTTCTTGGATACCGAATTAGTATGAGTACTACTCATAGTTTCATGGGGCATAGATTTTGGTGCCCTATCTCGATGGTCTTGAATGAACTTGGGCACTGGGGAACTAGTATAAGATGGCATTTAATCCAAAGATTACAAGTAGAACTAAGAACTATTTCCACCATCTAACATTTGCTGAGAGAAATTGAAGCTATCTTTTTTATCCCTCTTACTTTCCCTTTCCTTCTCCTTACAACTCTCTTCCTCTTTATAACAACCATGAACCATTAGCATGGAGATGTCTATTTTCTTAACTAACATAGATTTGTCCACATCAATAGAAACACCAAACACAAATATTCATCGTGGCACTAGAATCAACAATGATAGTCGAAGCATACCTTGCCAACTAAGTAAACTTAAGGGAATACTCCTTTACACTCATGTTATGTTATTTCATCTTTATGAAATCCTGCACTTTTTCCTACCTTAGCTTAAGAAGGGAAAACCTATCTAAAATGCAACCACAAACTTACCATATTTGATAGGTTTTGTGTTTGTACCCCTATCATCCCTCCATAGCATGTATGAGATGTGAGCCACTCTTTATAACCGATAAGTCACTAAACCAGCACTCTAAGTTGGGGTAACACATGTAGTCTCTTTAACTTTCTCAATACTATACATAAACTCCTATGGATCCTCCTTAGACATATATCTATAGAATACCATGGGATTCATTCAAGTGAAGTTTTGAACTCTGGTAGTTATTGCATTATTTATTAGGCTGGTTGGTTCCACAACTGGATGGATATTTTGCATTTATAGACTAGGCTAAGTCTGTAAAGGTAGCCATAAATTTTCCTTGGGAGACATGTTCTATAAGAGGGTTTTTGGGTGCTGATGGAGCTTGTTGATTCTCTACCCCTTGATCATTTCCACTCCTTCTTTTGTTTGTCTTATTTAGAGGAATATTCTATAAATATGTAGAGAATTAGTTAAAAGAAGATTTTAATAGATCTCACACTCTATCAGATGATATGAGCATGAAAGAAGTGAAACTTTTACTAAAACATGTCATAAGCACTGATACATAAGTATGGCGCACTACACACCCATGAATAAATCATTATTCGTCGTGGCTTTCTGACACCCTTGGATACCTTAAACATGTTTATCGAATACCAAGTTTTTTATGAACTGAGACTACCCTATAGTTGCAACACAGTGCCCAGAATCATAGGTCACTCTAAGCTAATCGTTGTCCTGGAAAACACTAAGAGTATAGATAATAATAGAAAAACACTTATGTTCAAGTGGTACTAACTAATATCTGAGATCACAAGTTGAACATCTAACTAGAATTCTAAAAAGCCTCTACTAAGATGAGTTTGTTGGACAATCCCACAGCTAACTCACTGTCTGAAAATTAGGAACGACAAAGATAAAATGAAATAAAATGTTGGATCTAGTCCTTGAGTGATGAGGACTCACCAAAATTACTTCTACTTATATAGGAAGCGATCATACTGGGTGTGAATCAGGTACTTAGCATCAAGACATATATTATAAAATAATATAGTGCAAAAAAAGTATAAGATTTGTATAATAAATGTACTGAGTATGTTGATAGGAAATAACTGATCAAAGTTTAATATGGTGCATATTATATGATAAACTAATGCAAAATCAAGTAATGAACATAAATTGTATAATGAATTGAATAACTGAATACAAGTCAATACAAAAATCTTAATCTAACTGTAACCTATTAACTATGGAAGTTACTAATAATTAACATACCCCAAATTTATCTAATAGAGGTCCAACTTGTGACCCCAACTAGAAGGGTGTTTAGTATCTTTCCAAGGGTTCATCCCTACATTCGGTCAATGACATGTTACTCCAAACTAAATGATATTGAAAGAGGAAATGTCTAATGCTAAAATAATTTGAAGAATAAAATAAATTTACTATCTAAAAGCATTCAAAAGATAAACCGAGGAATATGGTATCCAAAATTGTGTGCATAAAATTCTAGATCATTGGGTGTTCATAAGCCGCCATCACTAAAGAATGCAAGTACTATACAAATTTTGTAAACTGGATAAATTTAAAAATTCAATTACTTAGGTCCAACAATCATGAATGTTATAATTTATCAAGGGTTTGGTATCATGGCCAAGTAATAACACTGAAATTTATACTAAAATAAGGATTATAACTCCACGACACTAAAAGACTGGGATATCTATGAATTTACCAATATCCATAACCCTAAATGGTAAAAAAGGAATTTCTCTAGAGTATTAGGTTAACTCTGAGACTCAATTGGTAAAAGGGCACCAATTTATAAAATCCCAAATACCTGGGTATGAGAACTCCAAAGAAGTTTTTAGAGTTAGATATCTATGGAAGAATATCCCTACCCCTTCCTTGGGGATAAGGAATCACCTCACTCTTACAAAAGTATGTATCAGATATCATTCGACTAATGAGAGCTTAGAGTAATGTTAACCCCATTAATGACCTTTGAAATTCCTAAAATAACATTTTTGATGTTAAAAGAGTGGGAAATTACATGTATACCCTTTTTGAATTGTTTAACATGAAACTATAGGGAGGGATGCAAGAGATCTTACAATGATTATAGGACCAACCTACGATCGTGGGCCCTCATGGTTGTGATATGGATAGATCTCTCTAAACATTATTAGATGATCCTTGGTATGATCGTGGTATATACCTACCATCACATCTTAGTTCATCGATTATGCAAGATATTTCAAGTACATCTATGGGACTTACAATCGTTCCTGGGGATCATGGTTTAAAATAAAGATTATGGTTCCCTCTCATGGAGTGATGATAAAAATTGTCAAACATTAGATACCAATGTTCTCTCAATCATATCAGACCATTGTACAATTGTATAAAGTAGCCATATTCGTAGTTTGCACATTGTGCATTGGGTTGAAAGTTTTAGATTGATCTTCATATTGAGGAAATAAACTAGGTAAAACCAAAACAAACTTTACCTAAATAAAAACTAGTTCACTTGAGATGGATTGCAAATATTATTTTGACATAGTGAGAAGATGCTCATTGGGTTGCAAGGACCTCATTGCAAATTACTAATGGTAGCCTAAATTTTATAGTAAATTCTTGGTGGACTCTTGTTTGCCATAGATTGGGACTGATAGCTAGTTATAATATATTAACCCCCAAATAGGCTACCTTGATAGTCTATATTATAGAGAATACGAGATTGGCATTACAAATATCATTTCCCACAAGACTAGGGATATGGCGGTGAGTATGGAAACTAGCATCATATTTCAATATTTAGTGACAAAGATGTGTTTGGACAATGGTGTCTTATCTTACCTGAGTTAGATAATTTTATTCTAGTTCACTAGATAATAGATTTATGGTTGATTTGGACTAGGCAAACCCAATTTCAAAAGCAAAAGTTGGTGTGTTGCTGCTTTTAAGTGTATTCTAATCGAGCGCACCAATGGATATTAATACCTTAGGTTTTATAGAACATAGGGAGAAATATGTGAGTCTCAAACTTGGATAGAGAGGCCATAACCTCATACTTTTATCGATTCCACTCTTTTTATAGCTTCCAGACCACCATCAGTCCCCATTCCACCTGCCTCGACTCTTTAATTATCCATGCCATTCTCAAATATTGCTCAGTACACTTTTGTCTCATAGGAATTTTTGAATAATGTGTTGAAAAGTTTGCTCACTCTTAAATAGAGGGTGGATAACATTTAGTCTTAGGTGTATCATAGGCAAAAAGGGTTATTAGGACTATGTCGTACATGATGTACACCTATTTTATAGTTTTGAGAGGAGTATAAATAATAAATTTGATGGTTTATAGTCTCTAGATTTAGCACGCAGATGATATGAGTTGCTACGCTTTGGATTTCTTTAGAGGATATGGCTTCTTGTCCATACCAACTCTCTTGACTCTCTTCATACCTATTAGAGATGAGATTGTAGTTAACAAGGTGCTAAACATATGGAGCACAAAATTTAAGGAGAAGGTCCTAGAAGGTAAAGGTGAGAGAGAGAAAAAGAAGAGAAAGAAAAGTACAGAGAAGTATGATATGAAGTAAGCAACAACAGTGAGCAAGAAACCTTTGTAGGGCTAGTTATCTAAGGTCTATAAGATAGGGCATAGAGTGAGAGCAACAGATATATGAAGTCCCACCTACTGATGCTGGTAGAACTGAGGAGAGGTAGAGAAAAGACAATTTCCCCTACTATTGTGAGAAATCTGAGTACACTGGTCACCATAGGTTCTAATGTTAGTTTTAAGAACACAACCACTGACAAAGCCAATATTGTTGTGGCTGGGTCTATTCTACGACTTTAGTAGGGTATGTGATATAATACTGCACCTTGAGTGCCATAGGCCTGCCATAAACCTTCTTTCTTACTTATTTTTTTATACATATAGTAGGGATACTATATAGTTTCAATGTTGAAGGTGGAGATGTACCACCTCTTCGGGATTGTGTTGCCATATTCTTTTCCCCTAAGTTTTCTATCATAGTATAACTAGAATGTTTAGGATTTTATCCTATTGTTTTCTATGTAAGTAAGAGAGAAATATGAAAACTTGGCGAACTGTGAATAAAATAAGAGAATGCAATTGATTTTGATGATTTTGTGCTTAAATGATACGCCTCAAAAAATATTTTTGTACTATTTTAGCTATGGTTTCTCCTTAAATGAACTATGATTGAGGAAGATCTTATTATGGCACTAGGATTATGAGCTTGATAGCGTAGCCTAGATATACATGAACCACATAGGTAGCAAATGTATTTGTATCCCTAAACTTAGTGAGTGTGAGGTACTTATCTAGTTGGCATGTGTTCGCGATCTAGAACTTGCCTATTTTTCGCCAAAGTTATATGGTAGGAGGTTATGGAAGGATCTCCATCTTTGATAAGTCCACTTAGAAACTTAAAATCCTACAAAATGAGATGTATAAGATCCCTTCACTCTAAAATTCAAGCTTTAATAGAAAATTTTCATTCATTACTCTATTACACATTCTTATTCTATTACAATGAACCTATTTGGCACTAGTCCTTCCTTGCACACTGTGTACCTCAACTCAGGAAAATTTCCATAGTTGAGAATGGCTTGTATAGGGGCACAGAGTTGATATAGGTAGGAAAATTAGTAAGAGAAAACAAAAGGGACCAGGGTGTAGTGTGTAAAATAAATTAAAAAAAAGAGTGAATAAACATAACCGCAGCCAAAACCCAAAAACTAAAAAGGAAATAAAAATGGGAGAAAGAAAAGTGGAGCCAAAAGAAGTGTAGTGACAAGGAGGAATGATTTACATTGTAGATATGTACAATACCTATCACCAAGATGACATTAAAAAACAATAAAAGACTTATAATGATCCTAACTGAATGTTTAAAAAACTAAGGCATAGAATATAAGGGCAAGGCTTAATTGCAAAGAGTCTGAAATTCTGTGAAAGAGTGAGTTCTATGTTTTAGTCCCCATCTTGGAAATTATTTCATATATGTTGAGTTATATATAGTTCTTTAATGTGATTGTATAAGGGTTGTATTAGAGTGTGCTTATTTGGGTAGTGTCATTGACTTGCGCGCTAGGTTGTATGTAGATAATGTAATGCCATTGTTTGATCCCATTGTATAATGGTAATTGGTTTGTGAAGAAATCGTGAACTATGGTCTTAATATTGGGTGAGAGTGAAAACAATTCTCTAGGGAACACATGCCAAAGTGTTATTTTAAAAGTTTGTCTACCATAGTACCCTTAGATTTTTCATGGTTAAGCATCTTAGTTTGTTTTGTTTTGTTTTTTGCCTAAGGAGATTAAAAAGTTCTATGTTGAGGGTGATGGTGTGCCATGTTTTCAAGGTTCAGTTGAAGCTCAAAACAAATATAATATTCTAAGTAAAAGGCTAGTTTATGTGGATATGATGTTTCTTGTTAATGTTCTTAAGAAAACAAGTCTCTGGAGTGAGTGAATGAAATAAAGGTGAAAAATCAATACAAGTGTAGAAAATGGGCATTAGACTATGAGTCATTGGGTCAAACTACAACTCATAGCCCTAATAATTGTGACTCTAATTGGTTTTTGGGACTTGGAGAGTTTGAGTTCAAGTAGTGATAAGATCAAGCTACGAACCATTGGTCCATGCCATGATTCGTAGCCTGCAAGCATTGTTCCTTAAGGTAATTTCAAGCAATGGGAAACTTGAAGGACAAGTAAGATATGATCGGAGGCTATGACCTATTGGGTCACATGACGAATCATTATAAGGAGTCATCTTTAGAAATAAGAAAGGTATTGAAAGAATGAATAAGGTTCAAAGAAGAAACGTATAACCCTATGAGTTGTAGGGTGTCTGGACAAGTCGTCATAAGTAAAGAAGAGAAGAAGGAAACAGGTGAAAAGAAGACAGACTATGATCTGTCATTAGACTATATGACTTATTGAGGTGTATCCATAATGACCTTGTATTCCAAAAAAATTAGTATAGATTTTCTTCTTCTCTATAAATACTCATTATGGGTCTATTGTTTGAATTTAAGTTCTATTACATTGCTGGAAGGTTCTAAGGCATATGTTTGATCTTGGAATTACATACATTGATTTTAAGGATTTCAATTAAAAGTGACATTATGAAGTTTTTCATCCTGTTATTGTAAGTTCATGACTATGCCGTCTTATCTAAATTCTTTTTGTGTTCTTAAAATTATGAGTAGCTAAACACCACAACTAAGGTTGTGAGAACCATGATGAATTAACCAAGAAGGCTAAGTGTGTTGTAATTCTAGACTAGTGTGCATGCATGTATTGTTATTTACTTTATAATGATTGCTTTCTAATTTATTTACAATGCTAGAACCCACCGGAATTCTAGACTTACTCGAGAGAGAAGAAGAGATTAGGAAAAATAAAAAAGCAAGGGATATTTTGAGCTATCAACCTTCATCTAATAACTTAACCTTAGCAGGAAGAGTTAATATGAGATCACATAAAAGGGTTAAAAGTGGAGCACTCAGAAATCTAGAGGAGAAAACTGATATTCATAAAATTAAGGTCAAGAGATATTTAAATGAACCTATATAGTTACATTCTTGCATGCAACATATCAGAAT
Organism: Capsicum baccatum var. pendulum; assembly: GCA_030864225.1. Taxonomy (NCBI): domain Eukaryota; kingdom Viridiplantae; phylum Streptophyta; class Magnoliopsida; order Solanales; family Solanaceae; genus Capsicum; species Capsicum baccatum. Next base: position 148,964,153 of record CM061560.1, read on the forward strand.
AGATTGTGTAGTTTAGGAATATATTGGGAACACAGTCCTATTGCCTCTCAAAATTTTATTACTAATTCAAAACAATAGACAGCCATTACTATTTACATCCTACTTGACAAAATCCCCCTTCATATTTAATTGTTGTTTTCACAGACAAATACTTGACAGAGATTTTGATCTATTCTCTGTCAGATCGAGTCAAACCTAGTTGGGTTTTATATTTGATCAACGAACACTTTATACTTTGTTTAGTGATGTAATTTAGGTGACATCACTAATCATTCCCTTAAAAGGTCTGTACCCCACGTTCTCAACTCAAAAGCATCAAACCAACAAATAAGATATCAACACCTTCTCCTATACAATGCCTCACATGGAGCCATATCAATGAATGAGTTTGTATATTTTATTATACTTGAAGTCTACCAATGTATTAAATTGTCCAAATGAACTCTGAAGTCCATCAAACATGCATAAACCATATCTTCCAGCACCTAAATAATCCTCTTAGAATGACCATCCGATTGAGGGTGAAATATTCTACTTGTGTCCAACCGAGTACCCAATACTTCATGTAATTTACTCATAAATTATAGGTTAAATCATTGACCCTGGCCATGAAAAAAGAGATACAAAAAATCCAAGCATTTGAACAACTTGATAGATCTAAATCTTTTCAAACTTCTATGTATTATAAGTGTTATGTGCTTAAATTAAAAGTGCAAACTTGGTCAACATATCAATGGTGACCCATATCGAATCAATAGTACCAAGACCATTAGAATACCAACCAAAAATTCCATCGTTATTCTTTCCCACTTCAATTCAGGAATAGGCATACTCTACAGTGTCCCACCAAACTTTTAATGGTCATACTTTACCTGCTAGCAATTATGGTATCAGATGATAAAATCAACTATGTCATGTTTCATCCTTACCTACCAATAGTGTTGTCTTAATCAAGATATATCTTTGTCACAACAGGATGTATAAAATATTTCAATCTATGATCCCCTAAAAGTATAGTCATAATAAAGTAATAAACATAGGTCATGTATACTCGCCACTCTATTCTGAAAACAATATCATTATCTATCATAGCCTTCTTATCCTCATCCTGCAAGACCTTATCTAAATTCTTCTTAACTTAGCATACTCGAATTTTTTAGCCTTGATTTGATTAAGAGATTAACACCTTGATTATAATAGTCTAGCAATCCACCTCTCTCAGAAACTTTGGGTCACATAAATTGTTTAAATTGAGTTTGAATCTCTCTAGCCAATGGATGCATAGTAGCCTTCAAACAAGAAAGGTACCTATACTCTCATTTTTCTATTTAACACATTGCCCATTACATTAGCCATACCTTTATGGTATAAAATGATAGAGCGACTTTATCCATATATGCCTCCTCAAATTTAGATCTTTCTACATGAATATATCTTGTCAAGTATGGTGGTTAGTGAACACCTCAAAATGAACCCCATACAAATAGTTCCTCTATATTTTATGTGCAAGCACTACCTGAGCCAACTCCAACTCATGTGTAGGATAGTTCATCTCACACACTTCTAATAGCCTAGATACATAGTCAATGATGTTATTTCATGCATCAAAACTATACCTAAACCAAAATGTGATGCATTTGTATAAATAATGAAATCCTTACCCTCCACAAATAATGCACGAATATGAGTGATATTCAATAATGTCTTAAGGTTTCAGAATCTCTCCTCACATTCATCAAACTAATAAAATGGTACCTCCTCTAAGTTAAATGGGTTAGGAAGAGGCAATAGAGCCAAGGAACTTCAAAAATCTTAAATAATAGCTATCCAACCATATAAAATGGTGAACCTAGGTCACTAAAGTAGGCCTAGCCCAAGTTTTAACAACCTCAATCTTTTGTGGGTCCATCATAAATCCTTTTTCCATATATCCAAGGGGGACATAGAATCCAACCAAAACTCACACTTCAAGAATTTTTCCTATAACAACTTCTCTGTCCACAAGACCAATACAATCCTCAAGTTATTCTCAAGCCTTTATTTACTCTTAGAATAATTTAAAATGTCATAAATAAAAACAATCATAAATGCATCCTAAGAGGACTAAATATCCCATTCGTCAAATTAGTGGAAGCAGCGGTGCAGTAAGATGAAAAGTCATAGCTAAAAATTTAAAGTTCCTATACTTGGCGAGAAGGAGGCTTACGAAATGTCATCCAATCAAAGTAATATTATGTGGATACCTAAGTAGTTCAATTTCTAAGTCACTAGTCACAGTAACTTGTCTGAAAGTTCCCTTCACATAAAATGTGAGCATACAAAAGAACGAAGAATTGGAGACAACTTATTAAAAACTTAACTCCATAAAATAATTAATTATAACATAATTTCATAAAAAGGGAGAAAAAAGAGAAACAAACCTAAATCACAACTTGACGAATAAGTAAAGTAAGTTGAAAGATGAGGAAATAATGAGAACTCTCTGAAAACTTGGAAAGTAAAATGTAAAAAGTGAAGCAATTAAAGAGTTTAAGGTTTTTATATTAATATTGGGCTTTGTAGTAATTTGTTATTAATGGAAAAATACTATAATTAAAGGCCCAAGAATATATATCTATTTTCTGAATATAAAAAAATAATAAAAGTAATTAGAAAGTAGATTATAAGTATATTTTTTTACATATACAAAATTAAAATTATATATGTATTATGTCGGTTCGTTTTGTGTTTGGTTTAATTTTATTTTTGCTAATACCAAACCAAACCAAGAATGATCGATTTTTTTTTGCCAACACCAAACCAATCAAACCAAACCATAAGTCGGTTGTTTTCCTCGGTTTGGTTTGATTCATTGGTTCCATTTGACTTAACGGTTCAGTTTGTACACCCCTACCCACAACATATGAGTGGTAACCTCCACTCATACTCTAGGCGGCAAGTTGGATTGCAACACTGTCCAATATACGAACACAAGGGCTAACTCATATCCATAACATATGATTGGAACCATTAAACTGTAACCTAGGCAGCCTACCAATGGCTTGACTCACTAAGAATCATACGAGTCCATAACCTATTCTTGTACCATCATCATACTATTAGTATGATGTCCACTCTACCTTGGACAGAAAAGAACCAAAACCACACTGTGTAACATTCGACCTAAACCCCTAAATCGTACCCACATCATATAACTATTAAGCATGAGTCGTATGATGTCCAAAAATTCGAACTCAAGAAATTTCTAAGGGTCAAAACCAAGGGTGTTTCAATCTCCCCCACTAGGATCATTCATCCTCGAATGACGGGTAAAGGTAAGAACAAGAACGTTTTCAACACAATACTACCCATCAAAATCCCCTTTAACAAAGTTAGAAAAACAAAGACATCATAGAATCACTATTTCCTTTAACCGAGATAGATAACAGAGATGTTAAGAATATATCCACACTTTAAGCACGATTATCGAAAACAAAGAGCAAATGTGGATACTTGGACTTTATGTCCTCTTCTGCTTCCCATGTAGCCTCTTTCTCCATAACCTATAAATCTAATCAAATATCCCCTAAATACGGCTACACCCTCCACCAAGATTTCAAAATGAAAACAACACTCCTCCATTTTAACCTTGCAACTACCCCCACAAATACATAACTAGAGAGCTTAAGTATATCCATCCCATGTTAAGGACTAATAAGGAGTTAAAGGTGCTAGTGGAATCCATGGGATCCTATACTTTATTCCATTCCGATAATACCACCCCATCTGTCTCTATAATCAAGAAACCTCAGGTCTTAATCAAGGAGCTTTGTCTACATAACATAATGGTTGGGTACCTATCAATCACCACACTCCATCCTATCTTTACTACACCCACTGTATGAATTTCCTCACCAAAACTAACACATTTAATCACTATCACAAAGGTTTTCACCATGCCTCTCATCTTCAATTATTTCATATGACAATATTCATCTCGTTCTTCCATCTACGCTCACAACCTTAGTTCTAGTAGTCACCCTAGAATTTCATAACTAAGGACGTTTACTCTCTCTTCCAAAACATCACTACACTCTGAAGGTTACACCACCCTAACATAAGAAGGATCACTAAGGATCTTGAGTATAATCATCAGGAAGAAAAGGGGTTACTTCCTAGTTACAACTCTTATTTGTTGTACTGCATAAGGCGAGACCTGCAAAATAAGATATGGTACTATAGGCACGAGGTACTCCAAGGCAACCACCTAGGTTATAAATAAAGGATTACTTAGGAATAAGCACACCATAATATGAGTCCTTAGGACTGGGAATTAGAAGAAACACAATTGCATATATTATAGGTAGTGTAATGTAAAGACGAGATTTATATCTAGGGAACAAAGCAAGGATTGCCGCTTGAAACTACTTTTTCTTGGAATTGGGTGTGACATAAGACATGAATATATGAATCATGATTATAATGGCATAGATATTGAACACCTAGATGCTCGAATTTATTAGGACCATTCATACATTTGATTCAGGGCCTGGAGTATGGACATACGCAACACATAGAATATGGACCTTAGGCATAAGCACTATTAAAATACGCATAACACTAGTAGAGTGCCCTCTTAATCGTAATAGGAGGGAATCACTATATTAGGAGTAAATTCACCCTGACTTTCCCTTAAAGTCCACCGCAAGAAGAAAAGTTAAGATTAGCCCTTCGATCTCTATCTTACCAACACCTACAAGAACAACACTTCGCTCTAAGGGGTATTAGCATGGATATGTACTAGAGACACATAGATCTTCTATACTTAATATCTCATCACTTCAGTAAGACTCAAGTTATCCCTGAATCACCAAGTCACTGAGTATGAGGTATGATAGTATGGATGGTTCCTACATCGCATGGGAATATAATGCCCAAGACGAGTTAGCGGGTGAATGATAGCATATACTCAAGAGTAAGTCTAAAATAATTCCATAATTCAAATTCCAAGTAAATAACCATACGTAATCATATACATACATATATATATCATCCAAGGAAAAGGAACTGAGTTTAGCATTCATTTAAAATTTAACATGGGTTTTGAAGCTTTACCATTATAATCCACCCATAGGCTATATGGGTCCAGTGTTACCCCCTAGATGGGACCCAATATGTGTTGTCACACAAACTAGAGAAACCATAGTGGTTCGGGGATTTCCTTGTACCCTACCTCCTCTATGATACATATGTACGTCTATGTACTTAGGGGATTCCCTTGTACCCCACAAGTATGTGGTCATCAAGACCAATCCTCATGTAGGCAAACATGAATTTCCAGTTTCAAGATTTTGGACTCACACTTTTACGGCTAGCTATCACAATAGGACATTATTGCCTAATTAAAACATTTAACACATAATCAAACCACCAATTCAAGAATTCAATTATTTATGTATTATAAAAAGGTATCATTATACGGACTATAGCTTGCAAGAAATGTAATTAGCATTTTAGGGGATTTTTATATACCCCATAGGAGTTCTAATCAATCAAAACCATGACCACCAAGGCGTTTCCAAATCATTTAATTCAATCAAACCATTTAGGGTTCAATTACCATATTATGCAATGCAAGGTTTTCAATAAAAGTCAAATTATGTAACAAAAACATTCTCATTAGCATTTTAGCAAACATGTTGAGGGCATAGAGTTTCCAAAACCAAAACCAAAACCAAGTATCAATTTACTATTCCCATGCAATCACATGTTCAAAACTATAAATATAACATGAAAACCATAATTAAAACACGAGAAAACATTATCCAACCATTTGTAACCAAAATCCCCAATAAATATTTCAAAACTAACACAAACCCTCAATAATGCCATCAAAACCATTAAGTAAAACATACTTTTAGTTTGAAATAAATATGAGGAAAGAGTAACATGCCTTATTTATGAAGATTCATAAAGAGAATTTGGTTTTTAAGCTTCTAGATGAACACTTAAAGATAACCCTATCTCAGTCTTCTTGAAAGAGTTTAGAGAAAGTTTTAGGAGTGTTTTGATCTTTTCAAAGTATGTTATGAGACGGTACAATATGATATAAGATGTGGGTACTAAAGGGTTTTAGGGTAGTAAATGTCCAGAATATCCTCAGCTTAAAATCTGAAAAATAGGTACAGGGGATATGACTAAACCTACCGAACAGTACCTATAACATACGAGTGGTACCCTCCACTCGTATCCTAGGCATCAAGTTGGACCCAACACTGTCCAACATATGACCACAAGGGCCAACTCGTATCCATAACATATGATTGGTACCCTTAAATTATACCCTAGGCAGCCTACCAAGGACTTGACACACTGAGAATCATACGTGTCCATAACTTATCTCGTACCATTATCATATGGTTAGTATTATGTCCTATCTTACCTTGGATAGAAAAGAACCAAATCACACTGATTAGCATACGACCTAGACCCCTAAACCCTACCAACATCATATGACTAGTAAGCATGAGTTGTATGATGTCTATAGAGTTTAAGCTCAAGAAATTTCTAAAGGTCAAAACCCAGGGTGTTTTAATTAATCATCCCCAAAATAATATCAAATCAACCATGTCAAAAATCACTAAACCTGCCTATATTGTATCCCTCATAAATTTAACAACTAAATAATAACCAATAAAAGTGGAAACATAAACCGGAACATAACCTAAATCACACCTCATGTCTATCCCCATTGTAAAATAGATTAACACATAAGAGAAAATAAATCTAGGATTTAATAAAACTATTGTCCATCGGTCACTAAAAATAATAGTAGTTGGGATCACCTCATCCAACACATCTTCCTCACATGTGCTTAGAAAAAAATACAAATGGGTTTGATATCTCATCTATGTGCCATCCCTACCAGAAAGAGAACCACTCTTGTAAGCTTGACATTGAAATTCAAGAGGGGGGATGAATTGAAATTTACCTGAGTTGACTGATCAAGCTTGGCAGTCAACTCACCTTATAGGTTTACTTACAAAGAACAGACTTATGATTAAATATGCAGGTAAATAAATAAGTAAATAAAGTAGAAAAACAAAGATTTATCTTTGTTCAGAACACCAATGTGGTACCTACATTCATTCCCCTTAGGATTCAAGAGTTTTCCTATAGCTTTCAGAGCAGATTTTGAGTACGAATGTAGAATACATGTTCTTAATCTTATTTTGATATTCAGATCTTGTGACACAGCCTCATTTGGTTTGACTCGATCTTTCTTTAGTTAACTATTTTATATAAAGAGGTACAATGTTTTATCAAGACTAAGATTGAGACAAACTGAGTTTTTGTGAAGTTGTGTGTGTTTTCAAATCTTCAGTCTTTTTTATTTATATTCTTTGTTTGATGCTGCTGCTTTTCTCTAAAGAGAAACCTAAGGAATTTCTGCTCAATCAAGTGTTTGATTTGGTTCCTTGATTTAGGGCAATATGTCCATTTCAAATATGTCCGTAAATAAGATGGTGTTTTCCTTTTATCAAAACCATTCATGTCCATATCAGATATGTCCATGAAGAGGGTATGATTTCCTTTCAATGTTTCTCTAAAATCTTGTTGATTATTTTCCTTATATTTTGGAATCTGAGAAGATCTTGAGAGATCTTCTATTAATATCATATCCAAGATCTTCCTTGTAGTGAGAGATGTCCTTCCAAGTATATCTCCAAGAAGATCTTTCTCTTGATGTCGTATCCGAGATTTGTTTTACTTCCAAGTATATATCCATGATGATCTTTCTTGCCTTGATTATCCTTCTAGAGTATCTTTCATATTAGTAATAGATTAGTTTGTCATTATTAAAATATATTACTTTGATATAGGAAGCTACCAATCTCCCTTCTTTTTGGCAATGACAAATATTAAACATCAGTTGACTTCCCTGTCAAAGTAGTTAATTAGCTCCCTTAACTTTGTGTCTTCAGTACTTGACTGGCTCCCCCTTAGTTGTAGCTACATCTGATGTAAATCTTTTCTCTTCTCCCCCTTTTGACATAATCAAAAATAAAAAAGCACACAAAAAAGTAGGGAGAAACAAAGAACACAAGACAAAATATAGTTAACCATCAAGTGTTTCAAAACATTAAAGAAATTATGGTAGTAAAAAAAATATCAGTGTACAACCCCAAAATATATAAAGGGACAGACCCCTTTTAAATAGCAGTCCAAAAAGTCAGTATCTTGCCAAGAAGTTGTCACGACTAAAACCAGGGTCTGGCAGTGATAGGTATCTCAAATCCTCCGCAGACCAAAGACCACTTCTTTGCCTAGAAAATATAATATTACCCTAGCAGCAGATAAATTCAAACCATATAATAATATAGAAGAGATAAGATCAAAGGAAATCTAAGCTATATCAACAACCATACCCTATCCATACTATCCACAAAGCTTTCTAATAACCAAAACCAATTTTGCTAGAATATGACCCCGATTATAGCCAAAAAAAATAAGTAAGAAACAAAGTCAATGACATAAGGAAACTAAAACATTAAATGAGTGTCACCTGAAATATGAAAGCTCACCACTTTAAGTCAACTACTGACACCACGATATCGTAGAACTATGTAGGAAAGTAGAAGTGTCTCCATTTGCATCGCATGGGGATACAGCATCCGAATATGGTTAGCGGGTTGAACGCTAACATGTCACTCTAGGATAAGGGGTAAAGTAGTGCAATAATCCATAGTTCAAAAATTAGATCAAATCCAATTCATATACATATGTGTATATACATATAAAAATGTTGGGATAGGGTATAAGGCTTATCTTGATGTAAAACATTAATATGGATTATGTAGCTTTGCCATCCTAATAACAACCCACGACCTATATGCGTCCAGATTTCACCCCCTGGTCGGGCCCCAGTGTGTGTTAGCCACAAAAATTGAAGATATTATAGAAGGTCGTGGATTCATTGTGCCCTATGCCAACCATGATATAGATATACATATAGTGTGACATAAGCACAAAGTCATCTAGACCAACCCATATGTCGGTAAACGTGAGTTCCCAGTATTAGTCCTCGGGATGTCCACCTTTATTGCTAGCTATACAAGGTACTTCAAGCAAAATTAGAATATTTAGCACCAAACATATCCCCTAGTCCATGGAGTTAATCATTAAGGCATCATTAAGTGGTATCATCATACCGACTATAGCTTGCAAGAAAATGTCATTAAGCCATAACTTTGGGGAATCCTCGTAGCCCAGGTTCTATTATTAAAATCAACTTGGAGGTTTCCTTGCACCCCTCAAGGTTTTCAAGAAAATTACTCACTTAGGGGAATCCTTGTACCGTACAAAGTTTTCAAGATTATTCTTATCCATTAGCCATTTATGCAATGCATTAATTTTAAAGAAGTAGGCCAATCCAAATGACCATTCACATTCCAAAACCAATTATGCTAGTGGGTTGAAGATCTCATAAATTTTAATACAAAGATCCAGTTATTTTTGGGAATACTTGTACCCTAATTCCATTGCTTACAAATTTGCTTGTACCCCTATTTCATTTGTCACTCACATGCACCCCAAAGAGTTCACAAATCATCAATTCAATGCATAATAAATCAACAATAATCATAGGAAAATCATTTAACCTATTTACATCCAAACCCTTAACTTATCATTTAAAACCCAATATCAAAACCATGTAAATAATAAACCAATTCATGCATAATGAAAACACAAGTTTGGAGAGAGAGATGCATGCCTTAACTACCAAGAAATTCAAAGAAGAATCACCCTTAAAGACCAATATGACCAATTAATTAAACCCTAGCCTTGTCTTTGAATGGGGAATTTGAGAGAGTAAAGAAAGTGTTTTATATGTTAAAGTGTTGAAACTAACCCTTATATAGTGTTTTATGTACGTGGGGTATAAGTGGGTAATGAGGGAAATGTCTAAAGTGCCCTTAATGAATAGAATAAAAATGGTTGCCTAATCGTTATGGGTGACATTTCTACTCATAGGTTCCCTACGACTCATGACATTGAGTCATAGGCTAGACAAAATCCATGGGTACCAACACTAGTCTAGCTATGAGTCATACCCCATAACTCGTATTTAGACCTTATGACACTTGAGGTCAAATAGTAGGCAAGACAGAAATATTGGACGCCTTTATTGGTTAGGCTACGAGAATCCATATACCACTTTTATAGCCTTTATGAATCATGGCCCCGAGTCATAACCAATGTAGTCACTTAGGTAGTATTCACTGGACACTCTACTTTTGGGGTCCTATTACCTATTAACACACCATACGACTCGTATGGTGAGTCATCAGTTGGACAGTGAATTCAAAACTAAATTTTTTTTCCCCTGGGTGAAAATCTGGGGTATCACATTCTCCTCCCTTAGGATCATTCATCCCCGAATGATGAGACAAAGAGTCTATTTGTATGATTAACACAAAACACAACCACACTTACCTTTAACAAAGATAGGAAACAGTGATACCAAGGAAACCACAATTTTCTTTAACAAAGTTAGAAAACAAAGATATTAAGGAAGAAACATTCCTTAAGCACGATTATCTATAATGGGGAACAAGAATGGGTATTTGGACTGTATGTCCTCTTTTTCTTCACAAGTAACTTCTTCTTATGATTCCTCAAAGGACCTTCACTAAAGCCACGTCCTTGGTCCACAACTGCTGGACCTGCCAGTCTAAGATTTCCACTGCGACTTCCTCTTAAGACAAAAAAATCCAAAACATCCACACTCTCCAAAGGAATAATTAAGGATGGATCACCCACACACTTCCTCAACATCAAAACATGAAATACTGGATGGAACCCAAGCTAGAAGGCAATTCCAACTCATAGGCCACATTGTCCACTCTCCTCAAAATCAAGTAAGGGCCAATATATCGAGGATTAAGCATCCCTTTCTTACAAAACTGCATTACTCCCTTCATGGGAGACACCATTAAGAATACCCAATCACCAACGTCAAACTCCAAGACTCTTTACCTCATGTTCGTATAGGAACCACTAAATAGGAGAATGACTTCTCCTACAATACAAAGCCTCAAATTGAGCGATCTAAATACTTGAACGTTAGCTATTGTTATAAGAAAACTCGATGAGAGGCAAGTGATCAACCCAGCTACCATCAAAGTCAATAACACAAGCCTAAAGGATATCTTCCAAAGTCTGAATGGTCCTCTTACCTTTCCCATCCATCTGAGGGTGGAAAATAATGATAAGGTTCACCGTAGTCCCTAAACCTCTCTTAAAAGAACGCTCAAAGTAAGATGAGAATGACATACCAAGATCAAATATAATAGAAATTGGAGCATCGTGCAATTTGACAATTTCCCGAATGAAAAAACTTTGCATAATCCTTAGCAGAATAATTAGTCCTCATAGGCAGGAAATGAGTGGACTTACTCATCTTATCCATATTGGCCCAAATCAAATAAAACTAACTACGAGACTGTAAAAGACCCATAATGAAATTGATATTGATCACCTCCCACTTCAACATAGGTAACTCAATCTCTTGGGATATCCCACCGGCCCTCGAGTGCTCAACCTTCACTTGCTGATAAACCATGCATTTTTCTACAAATTTAGCCACGTCTCTCTTTATATTAATCCACCAATAAATCTCTTTCAAATAATAGTACATCTTTATCTAATAGGGATGAACTACGTACCTCAACTCATGATCTAAATCCAAGATCCTCTCTCATAACCCATTAACATCTAGAACACACAACCTCCTTTGGTACCTTAAGAAACTATCCCCATAAATATCAAAAGTCATGACCTTTTGCTGACCTACATCATCCTTAATTTGCATCAAGATAGGATTAAAAACCTATTTCTCTTTCACCTTAGTACCAAGATATGACTTTACCACCTCTTCCACAATCATACCTCCATCCTCAGAGTCCAAGAGACCAACTCTAAGAATTGCCAAATGGTGAAAATCCTACACTAACCCTCATTTTTCCTCCTCTATATGAGATAAGCTTCCCATGGACAACCTGCTAAAAGCAGCAGAAACCACGTTAGCATTACTCGGATGATAATGCAGACTCATTTTATAGTCCTTAAGCAACTCAAGATATCCCCTATGTCTGAGATTAAAATCTTCTAGGTGAACATATATTGTAGGCTTTTATGATCAGGGAAGATATCAGCATGAAACCCATACAAGTAGTGGCACCATATCTTTAAAGTAAACACCACAGCAATAACGGTAAATCATGAGTTGAATAATTCCTCTCATAATGTTTCAGTTACCTAGAAGAATACGCCACCACCTTGTCATGCTGTATCAAAAATCAACCAAGTCCCATATGGGATGCATCACAATAGACATCAAAACCATCAGTACCCTCGGGCAGGTACGAAATAGGAGTAGAAGTTAACTTATCATTCAACTTCTCAAAACTACCCTCAGAAGCATCTAATAATAGAAATTTCACCTTTTTCTTGGTCAACTTAGCTAATAGAGTATTAATCAAAGCAAAGCTCTCCAAAAATCTCCTATAATACTAGCCAAACCCAAGAAGCTCTGAATATCGATTGGACCTGTGGGTCTAGGCCACTATTTAACCACCGCAACCTTTTGTGGATCCACCATGATCCCTTCACTAGAAACAACATAGCTAAGAAAGGTTACAACACTCAACTAGAATTCACACTTTCAAAAATTTATAGACAAACACTAATCCTTAAGAGTCTTCAACATTATAAAGAGGTGATTGGCATCATCCTTTTCGTACTTTGAATATAAAAGGATATTATTAATGAACAAAACCACAAACAAATCAAGAAACTAATGGAATACCCAATTCATAAGGTCCATAAACGCTGCCAAGGAATTAGTCAAACCAAAGGACATAATCAAAATTCATAAAGCCCATATAGAGTACAGAAAGTTGTCATAGAGATATTGACTTATCTAATCTTCAACTGATGATAACCCGACTGAAGATCAATCTTAGAGAAGCATCTAGCACTTTTAATATGGTCAAAGAGATCATCTATCATAGGAAGAGGATACTTATTCTTCACTATCACCATATTCAACTGGTGGTAATCTATGCACATCCAAAAGAAACCATCCTTCTTATGGATGAAAAACGTAGAAGCACCTCATGGGGATATACTAGGGCAGCTAAAATATATATCAATGAGATCTTTTAACTACTCCTTAAGTTTTTTAAACTCAATAGGAGCCATTCTATAAGGAGGGGTAGAGATGGGATGAGTATTCGGTAGAATGTCAATCCCAATATCATTTTCCCTATTAGGAGGAATACCAGGAATATCATCAGGAAAGACCTCGGGGAATTCATTTACTATTAGAATAAACTACAATAAAGGACCCTCTAAGTTAGAATTTTTAACCTAGACCAAGTGATAGATAACCCTTTGGAATAAATTTTTAGGATCTAAGATAAAAGATGAACCTTTCATTAGGCATTAAGAAACTCATTTCCCATTCTATTACTAGCTTATTAGGAAATTTGAAAAGGCCTTACGGGTCTGACAATCTCAATAGGCATAGCATAAATGAAGCCAATCCATCCCTAGGATCATATAAAAGACAACCATATCCAACTCTATCAAGTCTACCATGGTCTTCCTATCATAGATAGATACTACACAACCCCTAAAGACTCTTCTAGCGATAATAGAGTCGCCCATTGGGGTAAACATGCAAAAGAGATCCAATATGTACTTGGGATTGAAATCATAATGAACAACCATATATGGGATTACATAAGAAATAGTAGACCCCAAATCAAGCAAGAAATACACATCATGGGAAAAGTATCGTAACGTACTAGTAAAAACATTGGGAGACACCTTAAATTCATGGTGGATGGTAAGAGCATAAAGACAGTTTCGACCAATGTCGGAGCCAAAAGTTGCACTATTTGGTCCAAGATCTAATGAAACAGTAACAGGGACCTTATTAGCTGTAAAAGCAACCATACCCATGGATCAATTTCTCTGCATATGTACAGTTGACCATAATTAAAACACTAATTCCTCCCTTCACCATAGGTACTACAATGCAAATAACTATCAAATCGACAAGGAGGATGGGTTGGGGCTTACTTTGCCGCACCAACCTGAGAATGGGCACCTTTTCCCTTACACTCACTATCAGCATAGAAACAATGACCACCATATGGCTTAGGATAAGGGTTTCTAGCCATTGAGTAAGAGTTATAACTTTCCTAATTCTTCTTTAGACTAGTGCTTGCCATGTCTACTACTTTGCTGCTCATATCCACCCTTATTCCAATATCAAAACTTCTTACATTGCTTTTCTCTTATATCTTCTTACTTTTTCTTTTCCAATTCAATCTATTGCATATACACCACAAGCCTAGATATAACCATGTCATTATTAAGTAGTGCAACCTTGCACTCTAAGACCATGTCCCGAGATAACCCAAAAGCAAACCTCCTCATCCTACCCTCATGCTAGACACTAACTCGGGTGCATAGAGAGACAACTAGTGAAATTTCAAGGCATACACCTTCACATTCCTTTTTCCTTACTTTAAATTCATGAACTCCTCATCTTTTTTCTCCCTTAACTCCTAAGGAAAGAAACAATTAAGGAAAGCACAAGAAAAATTATCCATGATGCCAACTTTATATCATCACCCATAGATAATCCTACTCCTCGTACAACTGCTATGCCACATATTTTAACTGATATGCAGTAAATTCTAAACCCTCTGAGTCAGAAGCATGCATAACTCAGAAGATCTTCTCCATCTTATCTATCAAACCTTGATAATCCTCTTCAACCTTAGACCTAGTAAAGATCAGAGTATTAAGCCTCATAAACTACCCAACTCAAGTAACTGCATAAGAACTCACAGCAGCACCAACAGGACCTGATGGACATGACTGAGATATCACTAATTGAGCCAATAAATAAAAATAATGGTGGAACACAGCATTAGTGATATCTTCTTAAGGTGACTAAGAAGGAGTGTCTTCGGTGAGAGAAAGATCAGTGGGAACTAAATGAACTCCATGAAGTCCTAATAAAGAGTCGAACCTCTAGACCTGGTCTGAAACTAATAAGTAGGACAAGTTTTATCAACATTGTCCTCTAGTGGAATAGAGGAGTTTCCACAAGCATCAAATCTTCTAGAGGCATGATATAAAATGCGAAAAAATAGGAATTAGAGAATTTTGAGACCTTAGACTCTATATCTAGACATAGAATAACAAGAAAGGGAAGCACTCCGAAATGCCTTGTAGCCTATCCCTTATAAGTGTGGCGTGCTACACACCTAATTGACCATAAACTTAGGCTCTGATACATACTTTGTCCCGACCCAAACCAGGGCCTAGCCATGAAAGGTATCTCAAATCTGTTGTGGATCGGAGACCACCTCCTTTATCTAGCAAACAAAACATATTACCCTAGTAGTGGATGAATTTTGAATATATAACAACATAAGAAAGATAAGCTTAACGGAAATCTAAGTATATCAATAACCATAGCTAATCCACAGTATTCACAAAGCTTCTAATACCTAAAACAAATCTAGTCAAGACATACCCCTAATAATAACCAAAAAAAATAAGTCCAAAATAAAGTCTATAATATAAGGAAACCAAAACATGAAATAGGGTCCTCCAAAATATAGAATATCACCACTTCAAGTCAACTGCTGACACACCAATATCCTATCACAGTGTACAAAAAGTATAGAAGTCTCTTTGCATCTTGCATCATATAGGGATATAGTGCCCAAAGACGGTTAGTGGGTTGAGCGCTAGCATGTAACTTGGGATAAGGGGTAAAGTAATGTCATAATCCACAGTTGAAAAATTAGTCAAATACTATGCATAGAATTCATTGAATAGACATATATATATAAATGTTGGGATACAGAACAAGGTTTAGCATGAAGTAGAATATTGACCTAGATTGTGTAGCTTGACCGTCCTAATAATAACCCACTGGTTATTAATTATGTAGCTTGACCGTCCTAATAATAACCCATTGTGTAGCTTCAACCCATCGATTGAAGCAAAATTAATAATTCATTTAAAATCTAGAAGAATGAGACATATACCAACTAATTATGATAAAATTAGATTTAGATATCCACCAAAATATTATAAATATTGTTTAGATGAATAACGTACAAAAATATAAAGAATTAGAACAAATAATATCTGAAAAATGTAAAGAATTAAAAATAAGGATAGAAAGACTACAGTATAATATAATTGCCGGAGTTAGTAAAAACTCAATAAATGCAAAAAAGAAAGAAATATCAAATTTAGAATCAACAATAGATATTCTAGAATATATATATATACCAACATAACCTATATACATTTAAATAAAAAGAACATAGAAGAATTTATAATAGATGAAAAAACATATGAAAATCACGAAGGATTAAAAATAAAAATAGTATTCTCTAATTTAGAAGAAGATATAAGAAAATAGGCGAACACTTATATTTAATGTTAGAAAAAGAAGAATTAAAATTAGAAGATAAGTTGGCAGCCATGGTAAGAATAGAAAAAAAATGAAGAGATAGACAGAAAAAAGGAAATGGATAAAATAAAACAACAAACTACAAAAGAAATACGAAAAATAGAAGAAACTAAAAATAGTAGAATTGCTGAATTAGAAAAAGAACTACAAATGCTAAAACATTTGTATGAAAAAAGACAGAAAGAAAAACAAGAAAAAGATAAAGAACAAAAATTATTAATTGAGATAAATCAATTTAAATAAAAATTAGAAATAAAAAATAAAGAATTAGAAATAAATACAATAGATGCTCAAGAAACAGATAATTATGATTCGGAAGATAGTGAAACATATACAAAAATTCTAGAAAACATAGGAAAACTAGAAATTAATGAAAAACAAGAAGTAATTAATAAAGAAAATCTAGAACTAATAAATACAGAAGTAAATACTCTAGATAAAAATATAATACCTACTACACCAGAAATAAGAAAACCGACCTATAATTACAAAACTAAGTTTAAAAGATATAATCCAAAGGATGAATATAATAAATGGACACCAAAACAAATAATTAATTACAACTTTTTAGATTTAGACTGTGTAATAGACACAAATGAAACAATACAACTATGGGTAGGATACATGTCAAAACAATTATTAGATAATAAATACATACAAAAAACACACCAGAAAATATAGAAAAGACATTAATAGGAACAGTAAAATTATGGTTTTTAAACCTAGCTGAAGCAAGTAAAAAAATATTAAGATCTGATAATAAAATAGAAGGAACATCAACAACTACTAAAATGTCACCAACAAAAATATTAAAAAAATATGAAATAGTTATAAGAGATAAATTTAGCAGTGTAACAACAGAAGAAGAAGATCAAAATAAAGAAAAAGATACGAATAGGAATTTAATGTTAAAACTAGCAATATGTAATATGTTCTATGTAAATAAGTATACGTGTGCATTTAAAGAATATTATTATACAGGAACATATAATAAAGAAGAAAGTAAAGAAATAAGAATATTATATTTTAGTAAATTACCCGAACCATTTAGTTCAAAAATAATAAAGAGTTGGGATGAAGCAAAAATAGTAGATACCCTAGGACCAAGAATAAAATTTTTACAACAATGGTATAGAAATCTATGTGAAAAATATAGAGAAGAAATAAAAATGGAAAAAACATTAATAAGAAATTTAGCATGTTGCAAAGATAAAATAGCACCTCAATTTGGATATGAAGAAAGATATTATCAGAAAAGAAAAAGACATAAGAAATATAAGAAATACAAGAAATCAAAATATAAGTATAAAAAATCAAGAAAAAGATATTATGTAAAAAATTATAAACATAAAAGACCATATAGGAAAAAGAAATCTATAAAACAATGTACTTGTTATAATTGTGGAAAACTAGGAATTTTAGCTAGAGATTGTAAATTACCAAAAACCCTAAAAAAGAAACAAATATCAGAAATAAAAATAGAAAATATAGAATATATGTAGATAGATTATATAGATTATGAATTAGAAAGTGAAGATAGTATATATGAAATTTTGGAGAATGAAATAGATAATGAAATAGATAGTGAATTAGATGAACCAAATAACTGAAGAAGATATAAAAATAATAACAAAGGAAGGATATTAAATGAAGAAGGAACAGATCAAAAATAATATTTGACAGTAATATATTTGACGAAATAAAAGGAAAAGAGTTAGACCTAAGTGTAGAAAAAAAATTTAAAATACCAACAATAAAAATATATTTAGTAGAAAAAGGGAAGAATACTACGTATTAAGCCAAAAAGAACATCTAATAGACTGTAGATATGCAAAAGGAATAGCTAGTATACCACTAGTAACAAAAAGAATAATTAATAAAGAAATAAACGATATAAAAAGTAAAGACCTAATAAAATATATACTCCTTGGAGGAACAGAGATATTGATAAAAGCATGTTTTAGAGAAGGAATAGATACACCAATAGAATTATATTTACCAGATGATAGAATTGTAAAACCTATAGAAAAAAGTATAATAACTGCTATAAAAGGAAATTTAATATAACAAAAATTTTAATTTATACTAAGTGTGAATTATTCAGTAGCAATAACAGATAAAAATATAGATAAATCATTAGTATTTTATTGGAAAATATCAGGAATAGAACTAACCCCAGGAAATAAAATATTTACAACAAGATGTAAAAATCTATATGTATTAACAACAAAACATAAAATAACAGAAAAAATAAAATTAATAAAATACAAATAGAAAGTTCTTTTGAACAAGTCGTAAAAAAAATTGATAATAATGATTATAGTTACAAAAATATAGACATAGAAGAAGATTTAGAAATAATAAATGATAGAATAAGTACATAAAAAAAATAGCTCATGAAAAAACAGAATCATCAAGCTCATCAAAAAGAACAAGTTATTAAACAACTTCAATAGTTAATTTAAATCAATATTACATAACGGGAACAATAAATGAAAAAGAATATTTAATACTCTTAAACACAGGACAAGAAGAAAATTATATAGCAAAATATCTAGTAAAAAGTGAAGAAATAAATTCTAATTGTAATATATGCCCAGATCTACCAAGGAGTCTAATAAACATTAAGGATATAGCAGAAAAAATAATAATAATAGGAGTTAGGAAAATAAAAATAGAATTTGAAATAAAGGAAGAAATGTAAAAAGCAGATATAATATGAAGAATAAAATGGTTAGAACAAATAAAACCATACAATATAGAACATACACAATTATCTATAACATATAATGAAGAGAAATTATTCATAAAAAGAACTTTAACATGATATGAAAATATATGTACTTGTAAAAATAATAGTAGAATGATATTATAATAGGTATTATACACCTATGATAGATACAAGAACAGAAGAAACTTATGTAGATACAATTGTTTACCAAAAAGTAAATGAAATAAATTAAAAACACCAATAGTAGTCAAAGGATTTAATAATGAAGGAAGTTTAATTACATATAAAGCTAAAAGTGTAAAAATACGTATATGGGGTAAAATAATAACAATAAAAGAAATCTATAATTTTGAACTAACATCAAAAGATATGCTTTTAGGAATGTCATTTTTAGATAAATTATACTCACATATAATAACTAAAATAGATTGGTGGTTTACAACACCATGAAAACAAAAAGTAAGAGCAAAAGAGTTATTAATAAAATAAGAAAAAAAACTGATTAGATAAAAGGAAGTGAAAAATTACACAAAAGTTAGAAAATATAAAAAATACAGAAGACACAGTAGAACTAGTTGTATTTTCGATAAACAAAAAAGAAATAACTATATTTTCAATAGATAAGGTAGAAATAATAAAGAAAAAATTAAGACAATTATATAGTGAAGATCCATTAAAAGGATGGAAAAAACATAAAACTACAATAAAAATTGAATTAATAGATAAAAATAGCATAATAACTCAAAAATCATTAACATATAATGTTGACGATTAAAAAGAATTTAAAATACATATAGATGAATTATTAGAAAAATAATATATAGAAAAAGTAATAGTAAACACAATAGTCCAGCATTTACAGTAAATAAACATAGTGAACAAAAAAAAGGAAAAAGTAGAATGGTTATTGATTATAGAAATTTAAATGCAAAAACTATGACATATAGTTACCCAATACCAAACAAGATATTAAAAATAAGACAAATACAAGGATATAATTATTTTAGTAAATTTGATTGTAAATCAAGATTTTACCACTTAAAGTTAGATAAAAATTCTAAAGAATTAACCGCATTTACGGTACCACAAGAATTTTATGAATAGAATGTATTACCATTTGGATATAAAAATGCACCAGGTAGAAATCAACATTTTATAGATAGTTATTTTAAACAATTACCTAATTGTATAGTATACATAGATGATATACTACTATATACAAAAACTAAAGAAGAACATTTAAAATTACTTGAATAATTTACAGATATAATTGAAAAATCAGGAATAAGTTTAAGCAAAAAAAAAATCTGAAATTATGAAAAACCAGATAAAATTTTTAGGAATACAAATAGATAAAAGTGGAGTAAAAATGCAACAATATATTGTACAAAAAATAATAAATTCAAAACAAGAATTAGATATAAAAAAAGAAATTACAATCATTTTTAAGATTAGTAAACCAAGTAAGAGAATATATACCAAAATTAGTAGAGAACCTAAAGCCTTTACAGAAAAAAATAAAAAAGGATGTAGAATATAATTACAATGAAGAAGATAAAAAACAAGTTCAGAAAATAAAAATACATTGTAAAGAAAAACCAAAATTACAATTCTCAAACGAAAATAAAAAATTTACATATATAGTAGAACCAAATGCAAGTGAATATAGTTATGGAGGAGTACCTAAATATATGTACGAAAATGAAAAAAAAGAACATCATTTTAGATATTATTCAGGAACATTTAATGAAACAGAAATAAAATGGGAAATAAATAGAAAAGAATTATGTTCATTCTATAAATGTTTATTAGCATTTGAACCATATATTGTATATAACAAATTTATTGTGAGAACAGATAATACCCAGATTTGATGGTGGTTAACAAAAAAAATACAAAACTCAATTACGACGAAGGAAATTCAGAGACTAGTAATCTTTACATTTACGATTGAAGTAATCAAGACTGTCAAGGATGTTATTCCAGATTACATAACAAGACAAAGCTACTCAAACTGATTTACCAATGGAAGAAGCTGATGTCAAAGATACCCAAACAGGCTTAATATTACAGGTGTTTAAACAAATGAAGTTATTACAAGAATGAGTTATCACATTAACTACTGAAGTTACAAATGTAAAAGTGCAGGTTGAGCACTATAAAAAACAAGAAGCTATTAGCAAATATACTGTATAGAAAGAGCACATTAAAAAACTAGACCTAGAAGGTGACGATTAGAAACACCTAAAAACTCAAATTACTAACTAAATTACAGTTACAGCTGCAGGCACAGGTGATATATCCAAGGGAAAGAATATAGTCACTCAAAATAAACCTGAACCACCAAAGAAAAAGAATTATAACCTCAACCAGATATTCTCAAAACCATATACACCAAATATACAAAGATCAGAGTCATCTATACCTCCCCAGATATACATAAATTTTGAGTCACTCAATCAACAAAAGAAGACTTATAACCATACCACCCATAAATATATTGATAATATTTATACTTTACAAAAATTGTTAAATACAAAACCTATCCAGAGTAAACATTTAGCAAAACAAAACCAAGGATATATTACACAAAAATGTCAGAACTATAACAAACTTATTGCTTTGCCTGCGACCAGTGCAAACTTAATTGCTTGGTGTTACTATTATGGACTATTATCTACAGTTTACACAATTACTGGAGAAGAGTTAACAAGAATTCCAGATATTCACAAAAAATTTATGGATTATAAAAGGATTATGAAGGGACAACTATTCTATGTTCATTTCTACTCAGCACTAGCAGAAATATAATTTGATGAAATAAAACAGACAATTACTGTTGTCAAGATGGGAATGACACAAGATTATATTATCCCTAAAGAAATATGCGAACAAGAAGAGGTAACCAAAAATCAGATATCGAACTTCTACCGAAACAAGAGAGTTATTGGACTTAGCAGTATATTGACTGAGTTAGCAAATAATTATACAAATCAAAACCCAGTTTGGATTTACTATAATAGAAATCAATTATTGGTTTACTCTACTTGTAAAAATATTAGAGAAAATGACAGAGAATAGATAAGAAAATGGGTCATAACGATCCTAAAACTAGAAGAGTTACCAGTCACAAGATCTATTACGAAAGGAGTTATTTCAGAAGAAGCTATGGATCAATTCTGTAAATAGGTTGGCCAAAGATACGATGACCATATATGCAGCAGGTGTAGTGGCAGACACAACTTTATTCCAGATGTGATGCTACAATAGTAAGAAGATAAAAAAGCAGTAGATACGATAAAAAGAAGATAGTAAAAGAGCAATAATAGAAGAAGACAAGGCATTAAAGATAGGAAAATGGCATATAAGAAAAAGCTAAACTTCTTGTGTAAATTATTGTAAAGTTTTACTAGTCTTTTTTACTTTTCTTTTCATTTAATAGGCTTTTTGACTTTTTGGACAAAAAACTATTATTAGTTTTATTTATCTTTAAGTCTTTTCTTTTTAGAATGTAAAGATTTCTTTGTAAATTAGGAAACATGTAAAGTGTGTTAATAGTTTACACGCTTTCTTAGGATTATAAATAGAGAGCATTTTGCTCAGTTAGAGGTAAGCCTTCATGAGTTGAAACAAAACTCTCTCTTGTACACAAAAAACTTTTGAATTATTTAATAAAAAATAGGTATATTTCCAAGGAAATGCTATGAATCAGACAGCTATAGAAAATCTAGAATTATTAGATTTACAAGAACAGGTATTTATATTTATGATTATGAATAGCTAAATTCATAAATTCCTGACAATCATGATATGATAAAATAAGTTCATGTTAGTTACTTTATAGTAGAATTATTCAAAGAATAGCATGTTAAGAAGTTTATTTGCAAAGTGGAAAATGAGAAAAATCCCTAAGAACTATGTCATCCTATAGGTGAAATCGATGAGGCAAGAAAGCCGTGATAGGAGAGTAGCCAGAGTAGAGGCGCTATTTAAGGGAAAAGTATCCAGATTACTATGCTCATAGTAACCGAAGAACATGTTATTTAAGGATAATCTAGTATATAGTAATCTAAAATGATCATATTTTGTTATGTGTATGATTGAAGGAAATATTTTAAAAAAGCATCATATGAAAAATGAATACTTATTTATCTGACGAAATGGTAGATAAATTTAAATTACTTGTTTTGTATGTACTTAAGAATATAGAAATTGTAGATATAAGAAAAATCATATTGGAAAAAATATCTGATAAATATTTTATGACTAGAATAAATT
Organism: Capsicum baccatum var. pendulum; assembly: GCA_030864225.1. NCBI lineage: Eukaryota > Viridiplantae > Streptophyta > Magnoliopsida > Solanales > Solanaceae > Capsicum > Capsicum baccatum. Next base: position 148,987,717 of record CM061560.1, read on the forward strand.
ACATACCACACCTACCTACCTACTCTTAAAAATACTTACATACCAAACCTACACATCAATCATTATAAACTACGTATATTTAGAATATTGGAAAATGGATATAAAAAATATATAATTAATAGAAAAACTAATGAAAAAAATCTAGAAAAATATATGAGAACTAAAGATATGAAATATATATATAATTCCTCAATGAAAATATACAATAATTATTAAGATTAAAACAAACAACTAACAAATACTATAATAAAGTATTTAATTACTAGAATCCAATTCCAAGTTATCTAAGTTATTCGTAGAAACCTAAGAATTATATGAATAATATGACAAGTTATATATCTGATGAAATTAAGATACTTGTTTTATATATCATAAAAGACTTAGAATTAGAAGACATAAATAAAATAATATGGGAAAAATATTTGATTTTGAAGATGATTTACTAAATACTAATTGGATAGAAGATGAATTAGAAAATATAGATTTCTATGGTAGAAATTATTATTCAAATAGTTATTATTTAGATGGATATTATACAAATTAAAAATGCTAGAATATATTCAAAGAATTAGAGAAAAACAAAGTTGGCTATACGAAGAAATTAATTATAGAACCAGCTTAGAAAATGAAGAGAACAATTAAAAGAAAGATTAATTTGGATAAATAAAACCATGAAACAACTAGAATTAAAAGATAGTTTAGAATATGGTTTAGACATAGAATTATTCATAGAAGAAAAATACAGGATAATCAATGAAATAGATAACCTAGAATTTAATATCAGATATAGTACAGTTAGAATAAATTATTACAAAGAAATTTGCAGTATTACAACTACTGTAGGATAAAATGATAGATTATGAGTATTTAAAATATTGGAGACAAGATATGAAAGAAATAAGATTAACAGAAATACTTATAAAAGAGAATTAATTAAATATTTTAGAACAAAAGATATAGAATATTTAGAATATCTTCAAAACAATATACAAGAATTACAAAGACTGAGAGAAAAAACTAAAGAATATTACAGTAAAACATTTAATCAAATATCATTTAATCACCCCCAACATATGAACATCAACAAGAATAAATAAATTAAAAATAAAAATATTTAGAAAAGTTAAGAAACATCCACGCACAAATAAAAATAGATCCATTAAAGTTAGAATAGATCTATTTAAGTTACTCAAGTTATCCACACCCCCCACTAATCTATTTTAGTTATTTCATGTCGGTATAATTTATCTAAAAATGACATTTCTAAAAGCATATATTTTGATGTTAGTTCATAATTATAGATTTCTTCTATTGTTATAATTTTATCCCATATCTGCATTTTTACACTTTTAGCTTTATATGTAGTTAAACTTTCTTCATTATTAAATCTTTTGACTACTATTGGTGTTTTTAATTTATCCCATTTACTTTCTGGTAAACAATTGTATCTACATAAGTTTGTTTCTGCTCTTGTATCTATTACAAGTACATATATTTTCATATCATGTTAAAGTTTTTTTTATGAATAATTTCTCTTTATTATATATTATATATAATTGTGTATGTTCTATACTGTATGGTTTTATTTGTTCTAACCATTTTGTTCCTAATATTATATCTGCTTTTTGTATTTCTTCCTTTATTTAAAATTCTATTTTTATTTTCCTAACTCCTATTATTATTTCTTTTTCTGTTGTATCTTTGATGTTTATTAGACTCCTTGGTAGATCTGGGCATATATTACTATTTGATTTTATTTCATTATTTTTTACTAGATATTTTGCTATATAATTTTCTTCTTGTCCTGTGTTTAAGAGTATTAAATATTCTTTTTCATTTATTGTTCCCGTTATGTAATATTGATTTAAATTAACTGTTGAAGTTGTTTCATAACTTGTTCTTTTTTATGAGCTTATTCTATCATTTATTATTTCTAAATCTTCTTCTATGTCTATATTTTTGTAACTATAATCATTATTATCAATTGTTTTAACGAATTGTTCAAAAGAACTTTCTATTTGTATTTTATTAATTTTATTTTTCCTATTATTTTATGTTTTGTTGTTAACACATATAAATTTTTACATCTTGCTGTAAATATTTTACTTCCTGAGATTAGTTCTATTCCTAATATTTTCCAATATAATACTAATGATTTATCTATATTTTTATCTATTATTGCTACTGAATAATTCACACTTATTATAAATTTAAATTTTTGGTATATTAAATTTCCTTTTATAGTAGTTATTCTACTTTTTTCTACAAGTTTTATAATTCTATCATCTGCTAAATATAATTCTATTGGTGTATCTATTCCTTCTCTAAAACATGCTTTTATCAATATCTCTGTTCCTCCAAGGTGTACATCTTTTATTGGGTCTTTGCTTTTTATATTGTTTATTTCTTTATTAATTATTCTTTTTGTTACTTGTGGTATACTAGCTCTTCCTTTCGCATATCTACAGTCTATTACATGTTCTTTTTGGCTTACTACGTAGTATTCTTCCTTTTTTCTACTAAATATATTTTTTATTGTTGGTTTTTTAAATATTTTTTCTACACTTAGGTCTAACTTTTTTCCTTTTATTTCGTCAAATATATTACTGTCAAATATTATTTTTTAATTTGTTCCTTCTTCATTTAAATATTCTTCCTTTGTTATTATTTTTATATCTTCTTCAGTTATTTGGTTTATGTTTATATCTTCTTCAGTTATTTGATTCATCTAATTCACTCTCTATTTCATTATCTGTTTCATTCTCTGAAATTTCATATATACTATCTTCACTTTCTAATTCATAATCTATATAATCTATCTGCATATATTCTATATTTTTTATTTTTATTTCTGATATTTGTTTCTTTTTTAGGGTTTTTGGTAATTTACAATCTCTAGCTAAATGTCCTAGTTTTCACAATTATAACAAATACATTCTTTTATAGATTTCTTTTTCCTATATGGTTTTTTATGTTTATAAGTTTTTACATAATATCTTTTTCTTGGTTTCTTATACTTATATTTTGATTTCTTGTATTTCTTATATTTCTTATGTCTTTTTCTTTTCTTATAATATCTTTCTTCATATCCAAATTGAGGTGCTATTTTATCCTTGCAACATGCTAAATTTATTATTTTTGTTTTTTCCATTTTTGTTTCTTCTCTATATTTTTCACATAGATTTCTATACCATTGTTGTAAGAATTTTATTCTTGCTCCTAGGGTATCTATTGTTATTGTTTTATCCTAACTCTTTATTATTTTTGAACTAAATACTTCACGTAATTTATTAAAATATAATTTTCTTATTTCTTTTACTTTTTTCTATATTATATGTTCCTTTATAATAATATTCTTTAAATGTGCATGTATACTCATCTATATAGCACATATTACATATTGCTAGTTTCAACATTAACTTTCTACTCATACCTTTTTCTTTATTTTTTCTTCTTCTTCTATTGTTATACGTCTAAATCCCTCTCTTATAGCTATTTCATATTTTTTCAATATTTCTGTTGATAATATTTTAGTAGTTGCTGATGTTCCTTCTATTTTAGTATCAGATCTTAATACTTTTTTATTTGCTTCGGCTAGGTTTAAAAACCATAATTTTACTGTTCCTATTAATGTCTTTTCTATATATTCTGGTGTGTTTGTTGTATCTATTTTATTATCTAATAATTGTTTTGACATGTATTCTACCCATAGTTTATTATTTTATTTGTGTCTATTATACAGTCTAAATATAAAAAGTTGTAATTAATTATTTATTTTGGTGTCCATTTATTATATTCATCCTTTGGATTATATCTTTTAAACTTAGTTTTGCAATTATAGGTTGGTTTTCTTATTTCTGGTGTACTGAGTCTTATATTTTTATCTAGAGTATTTACTTTTGTATTTATTAGTTTTTCTATGTTTTCTAGAATTTTGGTATATGTTTCACTATCCTCCGAATCATAATTATCTGTTTCTTCAGCATCTATTACATTTATTTCTAATTCACTAGTTTTTGGTTCTTTATTTTTTATTTTTTATTTTATTTAAATTGATTTATCTCATTTAATAATTTTTGTTCTTTATTTTTTTCTTCTTTTTCTTTCTGTCTCTTTTCATATAAATCTTTTAGCATTTGTAGTTCTTTTTCTAATTCAGCAATTCTACTATTTTTAGTTTCTTCTATTTTTCGTATTTCTTCAATAGTTTGTTGTTTTATTTTATCTATTTTCTTTTTTCTATCTATCTCTTCGTTTTCTTTTTTCTATTCTTACCATGGTTGCCAACTTATCTTCTAATTTTAATTCTTCTTTTTGTAACCTTAAATATAAATGTTCACCTATTTTCTTATATCTTCTTCCTAAATTAAATAATTCTATTTTTATTTTTAATCCTTCGGATTTTCATATGTTTTTTCATCTATTATAAATTCTTCTTTGTTCATTTTATTTAAATGTATATAGATTATGTTGGTATATATATTTTAGACTATCTATTGTTGATTTTAAATTTGATATTTCTTCCATTTGTGCATTTATTGAGTTTTACTAATCCGATAATTATATTATACTGTAGTCTTTCTATCCTTATTTTTAATTCTTTACGTTTTCAGATATTATTTATTTTAGTTCTTTATATTTTTGTACGTTATTCATCTAAACAATATTTATAATATTTTGATGGATATCTAAATCTAATTTTATCATAATTAGTTGGTATGTGTCTCATTCTTCTAGATTTTAAATAAATTATTAATTTTTCTTCAATACTAGATATTAAAGTAATTAGGCAGGCTAATCGATGGGGGTCTTCTTTTGTTTTATTAAGACTTTTATATTCTGAATAATTACTAGTTAAGGCTTCTTTAATTTTTCTAAAAGCTTCTCTATTTTTAAATGGTCTTGTCATAATTAATCAATCAAATAAATTAATTAATTAAATAAATCCAAATACATAATATTTCTGTAATTTTAAACAACATGGGCATTGATACCAATTGTTGGGGGGTGCGAATAACTTGGGTAACTTAAATAGATCTATTATAGCTCTAATGGATTTATTTTTAGTTGTGTGTGGATGTTTCTTAACTTCTCTAAACATTTTTAGTTTATTTATTTTAATTTTATTAATGTTCATATCTTGGGGGGTGATTGGATGATATTTGATTAAATGCTTTACTGTAATATTCTTTAGTTTTTTCTCTTAGTCTTTTGTAATTCTTGTATATTATTTTGGAGGTATTCTAAATATTCTATATCTTTTGTTCTAAAATATTCAATTAAATTCTCTTTCATAAGTATTTTTGTTAATCTTATTTCTTCCATATCCTATATCTCCAATATTTTAAATACTCATAGTCTATCATTTTATCCTAAAGTAGTTGTAATACTGTAAATTTTTTTGTAATAATTTATTCTAATTGTACTATATTTGATATTAAATTTTAGGTTATCTATTTCTTTAATTATCCTGTCTTTTTTGTCTATAAATAATTCTATGTCTAAATCATATTCTAAACTGTCTTTTAATTCTAGTTGTTTTATGGTTTTATTTATCCAAATTAATCTCTCTTTTAATTGTTCTCTTCCTTTTCTAAGCTGGTTTCTATAATTAATTTCTTCATATCGCCAACTTTGTTTTTCTCTTACTCTTTGAATATATTTTAGCATTCTTAATCTGTATAATATCCATCTGAATAATAACTATCTGAATAATAATTTCTACCATAGAAATCTATATTTTCTAATTCATCTTCTATCCAATTAGTGTTTAGTAAATCATCTTAAAAATCGAATATTTTTTCCTATATTTTTTGGATAAAAAGAAGTGAAAAATTACACAAAAGTTAGAAAATATAAAAAATACAGAAAACATAGTAGAACTAGTTGTATTTTTTATAAATAAAAAAGAAATAAATATATTTTAAATAGATAAGGCAGAAATAATAAAGAAAAGATTAAGACAATTATATAGTGAAGATCCATTAAAAGGATGGAAAAACATAAAACTACTATAAAAATTGAATTATTAGACAAAAATAGCATAATAACTCAAAAATCATTAACATATAATTTTGACGATTTAAAAGAATTTAAAATGCATATAGATGAATTATTAGAAAAATAATATATACAAAAAAGTAATAGAAAACACAATAGTCCAGCAGTTATATAGTAAATAAACATAGTGAACAAAAAAGAGGGAAAAGTAGAATGGTTATTGATTATAGAAATTTAAATGCAAAAACTGTGACATATAATTACCCAATACCAAATAAAATATTAAAAATAAGACAAATACAAGAATATAATTATTTTAGTAAATTTGATTGTAAATCAGGATTTTACCATTTAAAGTTAGATGAAAATTCTAAGGAACTAACCGTATTTACGATACCACAAGGATTTTATGAATTGAACGTACTATCATTTGGATATAAAAATGCACCAGGTAGATATCAACATTTTATGGATAGTTATTTTAAACAATTACCTAATTGTATAGTATACATAGATGATATACAAAAACTAAAGAAGAACATTTAAAATTACTAGAATATACAGATATAATTGAAAAATCAAATAAGTTTAAGCGGAAAAAAAGCTGAAATTATGAAAAACCAGATAGAATTTTTAGGAATACAAATAGATAAAAGTGGAGTAAAAATGCAACAATATATTGTACAAAAAATAATAAATTCAAAACAAGAATTAGATATAAAAAAGAAATTACAATCATTTTTAGGATTAGTAAACCAAGTAAGAGAATATATACCAAAATTAGTAGAGAACCTAAAGCCTTTACAGAAAAAATTAAAAAAGGATGTAGAATATAATTACAATGAAGAAGATAAAAAATAAGTTCAGAAAATAAAAATACATTGTAAAGAAAAACCAAAATTACAATTCTCAAACGAAAATAAAAAATTTACATTTATAGTAGAACCAAATGCAAGTGAATATAGTTATGGAGGAGTACCTAAATATATGTACGAAAATGAAAAAATAGAACATCATTTTAGATATTATTCAGGAACATTTAATGAAACAGAAATAAAATGGGAAATAAATAGAAAAGAATTATGTTCATTCTATAAATGTTTATTAGCATTTGAACCATATATTGTATATAACAAATTTATTGTGAGAACAGATAATACCCAGATTTGATGGTGGTTAACAAAAAAAATACAAAACTCAATTACGACGAAGGAAATTCAGAGACTAGTAATCTTTACATTTACGATTGAAGTAATCAAGACTGTCAAGGATGTTATTCCAGATTACATAACAAGACAAAGCTACTCAAACTGATTTACCAATGGAAGAAGCTGATGTCAAAGATACCCAAACAGACTTAATATTACAAGTGTTTAAACAAATGAAGTTATTACAAGAATGAGTTATCACATTAACTACTGAAGTTACAAATGTAAAAGTGCAGGTTGAGCACTATAAAAAACAAGAAGCTATTAGCAAAGATACTGTGTAGAAATAGCACATTAAAAAACTAGACCTAGAAGGTGACGATTAGAAACACCTAAAAACTCAAATTACTAACTAAATTACAGTTATAGCTGCAGGCGCAGGTGATATATCCAAGGGAAAGAATATAGTCACTCAAAATAAACCTGAACCACCAAAGAAAAAGAATTATAACCTCAACCAAATATTCTCAAAACCATATACACCAAATATACAAAAATCAGAGTCATCTATACCTCCCCAGATATACATAAATTTTGAGTCACTCAATCAACAAAAGCAGACTTATAACCATACCACCCATAAATATATTGATAATATTTATACTTTACAAAAATTGTTAAATACAAAACCTATCCAGAGTAAAGATTTAGCAAAACAAAACCAAGGATATATTGCACAAAAATGTCAGAACTATAACAAACTTATTACTTTGCCTGGGACCAGAGAAAACTTAATTGCTTGGTGTTACTATTATGGACTATTATCTACAGTTTACTCAATTACTGGAGAAGAGTTAACAAGAATTCCAGATATTCACAAATAATTTATGGATTATAAAAGGATTATGAAGGGACAACTATTTTATGTTCGTTTCTACTCAGCACTAGCAGAAATATAATTTGATGAAATAAAACAGACAATTACTGTTGTCAAGATGGGAATGACATGAGATTATATTATCCCTGAAGAAATATACGAACAAGAAGAGGTAACCAAAAATCAGATATTGAACTTCTACCGAAACAAGAGAGTTATTGGACTTAGCAGTATATTGACTGAGTTAGCAAATAATTATAGAAATCAAAACCCAGTTTAGATTTACTATAATAGAAATCAAAACCCAGTTTGGATTTACTATAATAGAAATCAATTATTGGTTTACTCTACTTGTAAAAATATTAGAGAAAATGACAGAGAATAGATAAGAAAATGGGTCATAACGATCCTAAAACTAGAAGAGTTACCAGTCACAAGATCTATTACGAAAGGAGTTATTTCAGAAGAAGCTATGGATCAATTCTGTAAATAGGTTGGCCAAAGATACGATGACCATATATGCAGCAGGTGTAGTGGTAGACACAACTTTATTCCAGATGTGATGCTACAATAGTAAGAAGATAAAAAAAAGCAGCAGATACGATAAAAAGAAGATAAAAAGAAGATAGTAAAGGAGCAATAATAGAAGAAGACAAGGCATTAAAGATAGGAAAATGGCATATAAGAAAAAGCTAAACTTCTTGCGTAAATTATTGTAAAGTTTTACTAGTCTTTTTTACTTTTCTTTTCATTTAATAGGCTTTTTAACTTTTTGGACAAAAAACTATTATTAGTTTTAGTTAGCTTTAAGTCTTTTCTTTTTAGAATGTAAAGACTTCTTTGTAAATTAGGAAACATGTAAAGTGTGTTAATAGTTTACACGCTTTCTTAGGATTATAAATAGAGAGCATTTTGCTCAGTTAGAGGTAAGCCTTCATGAGTTGAAGCAAAACCCTCTCTTGTACATAAAAAACTTTTGAATTATTTAATAAAAAATAGGTATATTTCCAAGGAAAAGCTATGAATCAGACAGATCCTTGTACCTCAGACTCCATTATAAAAATCAACTTGGGGGATTCCTTGTACCCATAAGGTTTAAAAGAAAATAATTCACTTGGGGAATCCTTTTACCCCACAAGGTTTTCAACATTCTTCTTATCCATTAGCCATTTATGAAATGGGCAGATAGATATATGCCTTAATCATAAAGAAATTCAAAGAAGAATCACCCTTAGAACCCTAGATGGCCAATTTATTGAAACCATATCCTTGTCTTTAAATGGGCAATTTGAGAGAGTAAGGAGAGGGTTTGATATATTTAACTGATGAAAATAACCCCTCTCTAGTGTATTATGTACATGGGGTCTAAGTGGGGAATGAGGGAAATGTCCAAAGTACTCTTAATAAAAAGACTAAAAATTATCGCCCAATTGTTACGGGTGACCTTACGACTCATAGAGAGACCCTATGACTCATGACATTAAGTCATAGGATGGACAATATCCATGTGCACCAACTAGTCTGACTATGAGTCATACACTATGACTCGTAATCAGACCTGGCGACTCATGAAGTCAAACATAGGCAAGATAGAAACATTGGCTACCTTTACTGGTTAGTCTACGAGAACCCCTATACGAATCATATAGAGTTTATACAAATCATGACCCCCTGTCATAACTTAGGTAATAACTTAGGCAGTCTTTACTGGACATCCTACGATTGGCGTCCTATGCACCGTGAAGATACCCTACGACTCGTATAGTGATTCGTAGGTTGGTTAGTGAGTTCAAAACTTAGAATTTTCCATGAGAAAAAATATGAGCTAATACAGAAGTTGGTTAAGGTGTTGTGATTGTTGGTGCAAAAACGTTCAATGGATTTTTTAACACATTGTGGTTAAGTAGGAATACGAGAATGGATAGAGATTATAAGATCATTATTGGAGGAATATATCTCTCATTTGATGCTCTCCACTATTGCAAACAGTTTGTTGAACAACTTCATACCTCTTGTTTGAGACCATCCAGAAATAGTCGCATTTGCCTATGTCAATGCTAGTTTTCTTACTTAGCTATAGCAACCTAGTAGTTTACTCCTGGAGACCCACCAACACTTATTCAATTGCATTGAGTCACTCCTTAAAATGCTCAATCTCTTTAACTATAGAGACCAAAAGGTTAGACACAAATATTCTTACCTTGGTAGTATCAAACCTGGTTTTAGCGGATTCCTTCTTGCGGAACTCACTATCGACCAAGACATATCCCATGCTTGTAAGGGTTTAAGAGTCATAGGTGGTGGAAACTTCTTCCATAACATATGCAGAGAGATTAATTAAATATTGATAGAGAATTCTAGTGATCAGTAGTCCATAGGACAATCTAGCTAACGTGTGAGCATCATCAACACTTTCTAACATGTATTCAAGAATTTGGGTATCCCCATTGATTTTATACCTCTTAACAAAACAATATAACATGAATACATCCTGAGAGGTCACGTCATTGCGAGAACCTTTTTGAGGAATTAGAGTTGTTGCAATAATGTGAGCCAAAATTTTGTTCTTAAAACTGAGAGATAGTGGACTAGAGCTGGGTACATTTATTTTGGGGTCTAAAATAGCCCTCTTGACTTCCTCAAAACTAACCTCAAAATTTTTAGGCCAAGATCTATTCTTGGAGGGAATGACTCCAAAAAAATTGTGTCAAAGACATTTTCAAACAAAAAACATTAAGAATGATTCTTGTTCCCAATAATAGAGTTTCCAATTTGCCACTGTCTTGGGATAGGCAAAGATATGCATAAAAAATATGAACAAGATCTTAAAAAACTTCCATACAATAGAGACGAAAAACCATAGGCAGATCTTAGGCTTTAAAAAATCACAAACATTGCCATGAGATTCCTTCAGCTGATAGAGATTTATGATTCGTTCAGGCATAATAGAGCTGATCTTGAAGATGATAAACTTCTCCCTTTGAGTGCAAGTGCATAACTTATGCATGTCCTCTAGTGGAATAGAGTCAAAAGAAGAGGAATGACTTTTCTTTATAGAGGAGTGAGGTCTAGAGAAGTATTTTTCTTATGGACAGTTGACTAAATCAAATGGGAAGAGGCTTCATTAGAGGTCCTAGAGATAAGAATTGGATTGTGGTTATTAGAGAGACAATCTTGGGTGGGTTTAGAGAGATTGGCCATTAAGCGTGTTCTAGTTATTGATAAAATAGATAGAGTGACAAGGGTTTAAGAAGATGAAATGGAAGAGAAAATGATTAATGTTGAAACAGATAAAGTGAACTGAGGTAATTGGTGAGGTAAAGAGGTGGTAGATGTGTTGGGAAGTTAAAAGTTAAAGAGATGGTAATTATGAGGGAAGAAAAAAATGAGACATGAAAAAATTTGGATGAAAAAGGAAAAGTGGGGAGTCAGAGGGGTAAAAACATAGACACAAAATTGTGCAAAAGATTTTTCACACAAAAATAAATGGGTTAAAGAATTTAAAGGTCATTAATGCATAAAATACCAAGTTTTTCTCTTAAAAATCAAATCTTTCTTAAAGTGAGGGTTTAGTAACAAGCAAGCTGATTTTCAGAATCAACAAATTGTAAGGAAAAATAACCACTTTCTCCATGATCACAAATGAAATAATGTTTAATGTCTATATGTTTGGTCATAGAATAATGCACTGTGTATTTTTAAAAAATAATTGCACTGGTATCATCACACATGATAGGCACAGATTTAAATGATAAATTAAAATAAAGTAATTGATGCATAATCTATAAAATTTGAGTACCACAATTTCCAATGGCTATCTATTCGGCTTCAGTAGTTGATATAGCAACTGAAGTTTGTTTCTTTCTATACCATGAATGTACAACATCGGAAAGAATCTAACACATTCCACTCATGCTCTTTCTATCACTTTTATCACCTACAAAATCAACATCTGAATACTTAATTAAGTGATAGTTAAGGAGTAAGGATATCAAAGTTTGATGTCTTGTGTCCCAATGAGATAGCGAATAATTCTTTTGATGACAGTTAACTGGGACTCTTTGGGAGCTGACTTAAACCTTACATATTTACACACGTTTAACATAGTGGTTGGTCAACTTGTGGTTAAGTAGAGAAGGTACCCAATAATTCTTTTGTATGTCTTTTTATTAGCATCCTTTCCATATGTATCGAGATCTAGGCTTGTTGAAGGATTCATTGGAGTTCCGAAAGCCTTTTCTTTTTCCATACTATTTTTTATGAGCTCCCTACTGTAATTATCTTGATTGATGAATGTAACTTTTAAGGTTTGTTTGATCTATAGCACATCTTATTGAGAGTACCCTTCAGCTATGAGTCTGTCAATATTTTGAATAACCTTACCTTTCTTCCTTAGTTTATTCCCGTAGACCCATAAGGTTCCGACAACTGAACATTTCTTGGGTCTTTCAGCTAGACTCCATACTTGATTTCCTTCAAATTGTTCTAATTTATCCTTTTTTGGGATTGACTTGAGACACAAGAGAAACAAATGCTTCTTTTCTCAATGAGGCTCTTATCTTCATCTTATCATTTGGGTTTCCTACTATAACTTGCATTGTGCCTCCATTATCTTAGAATGTTTATTTTTATTGTTTCATTAATGGGAGCTAACCCAAGATGGATTATAGTTGACTCATTAGTTGATGGTTCAGGAGAAATGTCTGCTTTGGCTACTAGCTGTAAATCATTTACCTGTTATTCATCAAACTCAAACTCATAGAATATTAATTACCTTCATCAAATGTGATATACATATATTCTTCAACATATAGAGTCTGTTTATTATAGGCTTTGTATGCACGAGTAGTCAGAGATTACTCAAGAAAAATACCTTCATCACTTCATGAGTCAAACTTCCCTAAATTATTCTTACCATTGTTATGGATGAAGCACTTATATCTAAAAGGATGAAAGTAACTAATATTAGGCTTATTCCCTCTCCACAACTCATAAGGAGTTTTTTTAGAATTGGTTTGATGAGACATCTATTAAGAATATGAAATATTGTGCTTACTTCCTCTGCCCAAAAATGATTTGGTAAGTTGTGTTCTAGAAGCATGGTTATTGTTGTTTCTTGAAGAGATTTATTCTTTCATTCTACCATACTATTTTTTAGGAGATCAATGAGATGAAAAGTTCTGAGAATATCCATTTTGAGCAGAATATTCCTCGAAATCTTATTTTCAAATTCTCCTCCATGACCTCTATGAACATAGGTGATAAGATGTCTTGCTTCTCTTTGTACTCTTCTACAGAAGATCTCAAAGCTAGTGAATGATTCATGCTTATGATCCAGAAACATTACCTCTATAAAATGAGAATAATCAAGAATAATGACAAATACATATCTTTTTCCACCAATACTAGCAGTCTTGGTGGGGCCAAACAAATTCATGTGGATTATAATCAAGAATAATGACAAATACATATCTTTTTCCACCAATACTAGCAGTTTTGGTGGGGCCAAACAAATTCATGTGGATTATTTGAAGGGGTTTTGTGGTAGTAAAAGTATCTTTGACTTGAAATGATGTTTGAGTCTATTTACTAAGTTATCAAACATCACAGATGAGATTTTTTCAAGCTTTAGCTTTGGCAGACCTTTTACCACTTCAAGTCTAGAGAGTTTCTTGATGGCATGCATATTGGCATGCTTAAGCTTTTAGTACCACAACTTAGTGTCATTGTTTTTTAGTCTGAGTAGTAAATACAGGATTATTAAGAATATAAATATTGTTAACACATTCACTAATAAGAGAAACATCATGTTTTTTGTTTGATGAAACAACTCTCAACTTTGAAGGAGACTCTGAATCCTGTATCACATAGTTAACTGATACTTAGTAGATTATGCTTAAGTCCTTCCATGAGATAAAACTTTCCTTTTTGCTGGTCATACGTCCAAAACATATGGTATCTATGACCTACATTCCTCTCTTATATATTTTCCAGATGTGTTGCTGTAACAAAAGAAGATTAATTTTGTTTAGGTACCCAAGTGTTCTTAGGCCCTTAAGGGTTAGATGTACTTACTTTGGGTTGCCACATCCACACACTTTTAAACTTTTGTCTATAGTCTTATGATTTGTTCCCCTTTATACCACAAGTGTAGCATACTAGTCCTTGAAAGGAGAAAGCGGTTTTGGCTGTTCAAAAAAACTTAATTAGGAGCTTAATTTAGTTTTAAAAGAAATTGATCCAATGTAAATATGATTTGGTGATTTTATAATATTGTTTAATTGCATTTTTGCATCATCAAGTTTTTTTGGAAGTAAGTCAGTTTCAATCTGAAAGGATTTAAGTTCAACTTGCCAGTTCTTTTTTTCTCTTCAAGTTTTTGTTTTGTTTGCAATTTAAAATTTTTCTTTTCTTGAATGGGTTTATTATATTCATCAATAATTTTTTGGAGTTCGTTAATAATAATATCAAGATTTTTTTGAAAAATATTGCAGTTATGACAATCATATGATCTTACCTCACATGGTTCCTCTTTCCATGAAGCACATATTGGCCGCTTCTATTTCTTCCACAGTTTCATCTTCATAACTCCATGCCTCAAAGATTTTTCTTTTCTTAGATGATATTCTCCTCAATTCTGGACAGTACTTCTTAATGTGTCCCGGCTTTCCACAGTAATAATAGTGATCATAGTTCCTTGTGAATTCATTATTTCTATATCCTTGAGGTCTCTACTGCCTTTATTTAAGGATCTGCAGTACACCGCAATTTAGAGTCCTTCCCTCATCTAGGGATTCTTCTTCTCTAATTTTTATAACATTAAAGGCCACTAATTTCATATTTTCTTCCTTGTTGTACATGTTGATATGATTTTGTTCATAGTTAATGAGATTACCACTTAATTCATCATAGGTCATATTGTGGAGATCCCCATCTTCTAGAATGGAAGCTTTAGTTTCCCATGATTTTGGACCTGTAGACTTTTTGGATAGTTCATTCCCAAGGACTTTAGTTCAAATACAATTTTACTGAATCTAGCAAACATTGATTAACTCTTCATTTTCTTCTATCTTGAAGAGCTTTTACTTATTGACCAGAGCGTTGATTCTTTCCTTTTTGACTTTTGTTGTTCCTTCATAGGTTACTTTTAAATTTTTACACATTTCTTTTGCGGTTTCACAAATTGATATCTTGCCATATTCTTTACCACTAACTACACAATAGAGTAAACTTATAGCTCTAGCATTAGTTTGAATTACCTCTTGTTGTTTTTTGGGGACTTCAAAGTTTTCATAGTCATCCATGTCAACACTTCTTGATTCCTTGTCATATTGTTTTTACTTGAGTCTTGAAATGGGCTTTGGTCCCTTCTTTATGACAACCCATGCTTGGAAGTTATTTGACTGAACAAAATTTTGAATATATTCTTCCAATAAAAGTAGTGCTTTCCATTGAAGTATGGTGGTCTTATGGATGAATGATCGTCTTAAAGGATAGATGCTGGAATTTGATAGTTTTCCATTGGATCTTTGCTCATGTGCAGTTAAGAAACACTATTAGAAGACCTGCTCTGATACCAATTAAAATTCAAGTGGGGGTGAATTGAAATTTTCCTTAGTCAACTAATTAGGCTTGACAGTTAATTCACATGCAAACACGTATACTTAAATAGAAAAGACTTCAGATTAAATATGCAGGTAATAAATACGTAAAAAAAGTAGAAACACAAAGATTTATCCTATTTTGGAACACCAATGTCGTCCCCTTGGGTTTCAAGAGTTTCCTTAGAGCTTTCAAAGAAGATTTTGATTACATATGTAAAATACAAGTTCTAAAGCTTATTTTGAAAATCAGATCTTGTGACATAGCCTTGACTGGCATGATTAAGTTGACTCAATCTTTCATTTGTAACTATTGTAAACAAAGAGGTACAAAGTTTTATCAAGACTATGATTGAGACACACGAAGAATTTCTGTAAAGTTGTGTGAGTCTTCCAATCTTCAGGCTTCTTTATTTATATTTTTTGGTTGATGCTATTGCTTTTCTCCAAAAGGAAATCCAAGGGATTTCTTCTCAATCAAGGATTTTATTTGGTTCCTTGATTAAGGGTAATACATCTATATCATATATGTTTATATATAAGATGTTATTTTTATTTCATCACAACCGTTCATGTCCATATCAGATATGTCCATTAAGAGGGTTTGATGTCTTTTCCACGCTGCTCGATGATCTTGCTGATTATTTTCCTGTATTTTGGAATCTGAGAAGATATTGAGAGATCTTTTATTAATGTTGTATCCTAGATCTTCCTTTTAGTGAGGGATGTTCTGCCAATTATATCACCATGATGATCTTTCTCTTGATGTCGTATCCGAGATTAGTTTTGCTTTCCAAGTATATCTCTGTGATGATCCTTCTTACCTTGATTATGCTTCTAGTGTATCCTGCATATTATCAATAGATTTGTTTGTCATTATTAAAATACATTACATGGATATAGGAATATAATAGACATCACTTCTGTAAGAATGGTTACTAGACCTGCAACTAGGTGGACACCACCTCCACCCTAAATATGGCCTCTACCTCAAAGAATGTCACCCCTACCTGCTAGAGCTGAATCTTAGGAAGCCTATAGTTGGCCTTACAAACTACCCTGCTTGTATCTAGTATAATTCCTCTAAAATAACCAATCTCACTACACTTATATAACGTCCTACAAAAGATGGGTTGCTGAGATATACTAGACAAAGTAAGATGCCAACCAAAATATAAAGAAGGTTGGTTGGCCTTGACGAACCCCCAACTGATAGTTTCATAGTTGACTAACTAGGGTGTGAATAATAACCATGAGATATCTGAACCCTAGAATATGAACCACTATAATTTTCATCTTTCAAAACCTTTTACATTGCTATATTTGCAGATCCATCATACTTCACTCTTCAAAAA
Source organism: Capsicum baccatum var. pendulum (assembly GCA_030864225.1). Classification (NCBI taxonomy): domain Eukaryota; kingdom Viridiplantae; phylum Streptophyta; class Magnoliopsida; order Solanales; family Solanaceae; genus Capsicum; species Capsicum baccatum. The sequence goes on from CM061560.1 coordinate 149,004,698, forward strand.
CTAAATCACCTCCTAAAAAGACCAATCAAAAGATTTTTAAAGATCTTAAATTGGGAGACCCATGTACTACCCCTTAATGAAATGATGAATCTTATCCTTCATAATAAGTAACTACAATAATAAAGATCGAGAGAGTGAATGGAATAGAGCCAAAAATTTTAAATGAAGAATTTCCTACTCAATACTCATGAACCCAATCTCTGATCCTAAAAGTATGGGGAACATACTTCTCTAAGAAGATCAAATAGAAATTACTCCATGTAAGTAGAAGCAATCTAGTATCCCTACATACCACATAGGCCCTCCACCACAACGTAGAATTACCCTAGAGTTGAAAAGTGAAAAGCTCAATACCATACCCCCTATATACTCCAATCTGATGGAGTCTCATAGGACCGTTAAGATTGAACTCAAATACATCCTTCAAAATAGAACATGGAAGTTCAAAGGCTTCGTTTCTATGAACTTACAGAACAAATCATGCTCATCCTTAGTTATTACAAGTCATATTACCAATGTTGGGAATATCCCCATATCTGAAGTCTCATTCATTTGGGAAGACACGATATTAACTTTCTGTACCCCTAGATATTAAACTATGGGAACTATAGGTGTAGCCCTAGTCGCTTCCAACACATTCGAAAAATTCATGATGGACATAATCTTACGAAAACCAGAGTTAGCATTGTATCTCTTTGAACTAGTGAGACTATTTCCCCTTCTACAACTTTAGGACTATCCTTAATGGGGGAAGGGATTTTGACCTCTCTCAAGCTGATTTTGTGATTGCCTTAGCATGTGCCCTAGCAGGCACTGCTCCCAATTCTCTTCCTATTCCTCCTTCTCCTACTTTCCCTAGACCATGAACTACGACATCAATGGCCAGATTGGGTGCTTCTATCTTGCTGAGCCTGTACATGTTCTCACTATCTACGACATAATGAGTGAAAGAGGTTCAAGATTGGTTTAGATCACTAGATACCATATTTCTACATAACAAGTCATGACTAGTAGGAAATGCACCAGTGTCTATGTATTATACTGGTATGATACCTAATCTACAATAATAATAACAACAATATCATAACATTGTGGTACTCGATCCTTAAACTAATAATATATCGGTGTGATACCCGATTCCTAATAATCCTATCAATTATTTTTTCACTTTACTATCTCTTAGGATATATGTTAAATGGACCCAATTTTACAATTACACTTCATAATCATATATCAATTTCAACAGTTCATCAATAAATAACTTATTCATTCAAGCATTTACCAAACAACAAAAATCAACCACAAGTATATCAAAAGGCAAATCAACATGTCACCTAATTGAGATATATACATGGGAATAAATAAAGTCTAACCCATTTAAAATCATAACCTAGCTCAATTGAAAAATCCAAAATCTAAGCTAATTAGAAAGGGAATTTTCTTTTGTTAATGCCTCAAATTATCAACAAGCTAAAATAAACAAATGTAAGAGTAATTTATCATTTACTCTTCAATTTAATCAGGGGATCTGACCTTACTAGTTTTATCCTTATCCATAGCCCGTAACACTATCTAATGATTTCTCAACAATCAAATTACCCCATCTTCTCATAAATTACTTTCAAGAGGAATAATTCTACATTATAAAGTGTTAGTAATAAACTAGAATCAGTTCTAGATGATCTTACATCTACCCATAGACTATTTCCATGATTTCATAAACATAAGGTTCTAAACCAGAATTTTACTAGTAATAATCATCCTAATGATTATATAGTAGGAATAAATTACTAAATGAAATGAATAGTGAAATTACTTACCTCAACAATGGAAATCAACTTAGCTCTAAAAGAAATCACCCCTTTGCAGTTTGGAATGAGGCTTTTGATTTTTATAAAATAAAACTCAGACAAAAACATACTTGAGTTAATTACTTGGTGTATCGTATACTGTAGAGGCCACTTATTCTGTATAATAGCTCTGCTATGAAAGAAAACTTAGCTCAATACAGAGGTCCTCAACTATATCACTGTTATTGCTACTACAGAACAATAATCGGTATAACACTCTAACTGTAGTGGGAATCCTACAGAAACAACAATCCATAACAATAACATAGGGAAAACCTGAATCTCCCCCCCATTTTATGATATAATTATCAACTTAGGACATCATAGAGTTTCCCCAGTGCAAAAATCTTTATTATTGGAGTTCTACAAATTAATTTAACGTACAAAACTTCTTACGAGAAACTATGACACTTAACAATCTCCTAACAAATTTTCATAACCCAAAACCAAGGGTCACGATGGCACTACTCATATAAATCCTTGACAAGTAAGCCTATCAGTGAAACTAATATTAAATGAGAAATCAATACAAAAACCAAAGGCAAGACTCCTAGAATGGAGTCAAACCACACATATGTAGTAAAAGTTTAAATACATAATTAAATATACCATACAATATCCTGAAACCTAGTGTCACAGTTTAAGAACCATTAAATACTTATCGAATATCAAAGATATAATAAAAGTCCAAAAGTGATCAAAATTTTTGTCAGAATATGAAACAAGGCGTGAAATAAATAGGAATAGATAGTACAATAACTCCAAAAGCATAGATCATCTGCTATCGTTCAGTACAATCATACTTGGATCTGGATTGAAAGGGAACAATAAGGGTAAGTACAGATAACTTAAACTCGGTAGGTATCATATACCAACCAAGAAATGAAGAAAATAAAGAATATAAAATAATGATATGGGTACATCACTTCCAATCAGAGAATGTCCTAAATGGTATCCCACACCGTCTCCATTAATAGTTCTACAATATACACATATACCATACACAAATACGAGAAGAAGCAAAAGTATACATGTATACCAAATACAAGTATAAGAAATAAAAACAAATAGACAGATATCACGTCATGGACAATAATACAAAACAAAATAAGCACACTATATAAGAAATGTAATGCAGATGATAATGATGACAATATGTTGATTGTATGATGCTCGAGGTTGTTGCACAACCCCCGTATATACCTACCAAGTTGTACTTCCATGTAGGACACATGGGGGTTCACAACACATATAGAATCCCATAACCAATTCTAATATATATTACTTCTCTACGACACATCCCTCAGCAGAGGGTCTATAAAGATGTCACAAGCCAGTGCTTCCAGTATTTCCTCTGTGGTACCAATGTTTCACAAGTGTATATAATATAAGGATGCAATGGGCATAACAACTAGAATGAGAGATTCCTATAACAAATTAGTAGACCAACCATGTGGGCCAAAATCCACTCAATATTCTAACCATTCATGAATTCAATGTAATCCATATGACAATAAAGTAATATACACAAAGATATGCCATTGATGCCATAAATTCTAATTTAGGCATTTCACCAGAAATATACAATAAAATATATATACATAAAGGGCAATAACATCATATAAGACCCTAAATAGTCATTATTAGCAGATAATGTCTCAAAACCACCAAATAGAAACAACATAGGCCCCTACTCGAGCACAATACAAACATATATCAATTTACATATTTGGTTACCAGACCCCTTATCTTATACCAATATTATATACCCAACATAGTCTAAAGAAAGTCAAATCATAAACTACTTCAAATGCTGCATACTAGTCTAAAAAAACTCTACCATGGAGCTTTTGCCCCTTTTTGGGTTGGGGTAAAAATGGACCACCAAAATGGGTTTTGAAAAAAAAGGTAAATCTAGAACTTTTGTTGGGTAGATTCTTGATATTGGCTCTGCCTTGGTTTTTTAGTGCTCTAGTCGAAGATGTGTATGAGTTTATGATTGCTTGTGAGGATAGGCTCTATAATTTGGGCCTTATTAAGCCTCGTGGTATGCTTTACCCTATATATCAGTTCGACTTGGCTTCTTAACATTATTGGAGAGGTTATAATGGATTCTAGACCAACTGGATCTTCTCCCTTGTCATGGACTTAGTTTTCCGAGAAGTTCTTGGAGAAGTACATGCCATGCATCCTAAGAGATAATTTGAGGGATAGCTATCTTTATTGGAGTAGGGCTTCATGACAGTTTGTCATGAACCACACCATGGCCTGGACATGATGGGTTTATCAAGTCTGCTGAGGATCGGAGACCACCATATTTGCCAAGTAAAAAGAACACAATAAAACTAGCATCGGATGAATTCCCAATATATAGCAAGATTGAGCTTAGATCCAAACATAAAACAAGATAGTTAATCAACTAGCTCAGGTAGGAAACTAAAAATTTAACAACTATCTCAATCTACCATAATCCATGAAGCTACTAATAACAAAGAACAACCTAAGTCGGGACATATCCCCGACTATAGCCAAAATGAGTCTAAAAGGAATGTATAAAACACAAATAAAATAAGATAATAAAATGAGGGTCTTTTGGAGAATAGAAGCTCACCACTTTAAAGATGACTCTCAGACAATCCAGAAATCACCAAAACTGTGCAGGAAAAGCAGAAGTATCTCCAAACCTTGCATCACATGGGGATACAGCATCCTGGGATGGTTAGCGGGGTGAGTGCAAATATGTAACTTAGGGAAGGGCTAAAGTAATATCATGATCAAATCAGTCCAAAACCTTTTAAATCCAAAGCACACAACCATATACATATATATAATATGATGGGATACGAAACAAGGTTTAGCATGAGAGTAAAACATTAGTCTGTACTATGTAGCTCAACTATCCTAAAGGAACCCACATATATATGGGTTCAGCTCCCCCAGTTGAAAGGGCCCCAGTGTATGTTGACCGCACATACCAGAGATATCCAGGGAATACCATGGAATGCCCTGACCCCACATCAATTTAGGATACATATGTCTAATATAGTGTGAATTTTTCAAAAGATCATCAAGACCCCCATGCCTGCAACCGTGGTTTCCACTGTTCGTTCTCCCAAGGACGTACACCTTCACGGTAAGCTACACAACCCCCTTTAAGCCTAATTAAAATAGATTTCACATAACCTATTCTTTTAACTAAGGAATTATCGATTAATGCACCAACCATGGGTATCGTCATACCATTCCTCTTGCAAGCATATAATTATGCCATGCCAATTCCATCAACTTAGGGGAATGAAATGAACCCCTTTAGTTAATTAAATCAAGTTGGGAGAATTCCATGACCCTCTTTATCTTATAAAGCTAACTCGGGGGAATGCCTCGACCCTTGAGCTTCCAATTTAAAATCAAAAACATGGCCAACAAGGCCATCAAAACCCCTTTTACCCATTTAATCATTTATACAGTGCTATAGTTTAGGGATATGAACTAAATTAGGTGATTAACCATATTTTAAATCTAATTATGCAAGTAGGTTGAGGGAATACAATTTCCGCAACCAAATCATCTATTTGGGGGAATGCCTCAACCCCCCATCCCATTTATCATACCCATGTACCCCAATGATTTCAAAATACATAAATAGTACATAATCACTTTAATTACTACCATAGGAATTCAATTCAACTAATAATCATTGCAAAACTCTTAACCCAAATAAAAATCCATGATCAAATCCACATGAATAACCATTTAAACCCATGCTGTAAGAAAAACAAGTTTAAGGAAAGAGGTACATGCCTGAAAGTATTAGGAACTATAGAGAGAAATAAACCTCTGATCTCTTGATGATCAGTCTTGAGAAACCCTAGTGTTTTGGCTTTAAGGAATTTTAGGGAAGAGAAGTGTATATTTGACTTCTTTTTTAGAGTGATAATAACACCCTTAAAATATTTTAAAGTCGTGGGTTACAATTAGGGAAAGAAGGAAATGACCAAACTGCTCAATTAAAACACAGGAAAAACTGTTGTTAGTGTCTATGAGTCATGTCATAACTTACGTTATTTGATTATGAGTCATCACCGCAACTCGTAGTCTAGGCAGAGACATGGGGCCTCCTCACTTTTAACCCTGTGAGTCATACCCTTTGACTCGTACACAGACCTTACGACTCGTAGGGTCTTAGTCTTAACAAAAATAGTGATTTGGTCACCTACACTGGTTTGGTCATAAGTCACACCCTATGTCTCTTGACCAATCCACATGACTTATGAGGCCTATGTCGTGATTAAGATGGAAACATAGAAAATGTCACCGGTCACTCGACGACTCAAACCCTGCGACTTATAAGGAGAACTTACAACTTGTAAGGAGAGTTATATCCTTGGCAGTAAGCTCAAACTCAGTAATTTTGAGAGGTAAAGATCTTGGGGTATACATTACTGCACCCCCACACCCGGGATCTTTCGTCCCCTAATGAGAAGTCAAGACATCAATTAGCACACTTATAAGATAGAAATACAACCACAATTTCATTATCAAATTCAGAAAACAAAAAGAATAGGAAAACACATACCTTGAGCACAATTATCTAGCTTGGGGAACAAGAACGGATATTTTGACTTTCTGTCCTCTTCACCCTCCCAAGTAGCCTTTTCTGTGTTATGATTCCTCCAAAGGACTTTTATCGGAGCCACATCCTTGGACCTCAACCCACGAACTTATTTGTCAAAAATATCAAACGGGACTTCCTCATAAGACAAGGAATCTGAAATACTAATATTCTCAATAGGCACCACCAAAGAAGCATCACCTATACACTTTTTCAAAATCAAAACATGGAAAACCTGCGAAACGGAACCCAAACTCAAGGGTAATTCCAACTCATGAGCATCCTTCCTTACTCTTCTCAAAATCAAGTATGGACTAAAATAATGGTGACTGAGCTCCCCTTTCTTCCCAAACCTTATCACTCCCTTCATAGGAGATACCTTTAAGAACACCCAATCACTAACCTCAAACTCCAACTCTATTTGCCTAACATCCACATAGGACTTTTGGATACTCCGAGTAGACTTATGTCTATCACAAATCACCTTCACCTTCTCCATGGCTTGGTGAACCAAGTCTGAACCAAATAATTTGGTCTCATTGATCTCAGACCACCCGACAAAAGATTTGCACCTACTACCTTAAAGAGCCTCAAAAGAAGCCATCCCAAGAGTGATAGCTATTATTGTAAGCAAACTCGATGAAAGGTATATGATAAACCCAATTACTATCAAAATAAATCACAAAGGTCTTTAGAATATCCTTAAAAGTATGAATGGTCCTTTCCATTTGTCCATCTATTTGAGAGTGGAATATAGTGTTAAGGTTCGACCATGTGCCCAAGCATTGGTAAAACAAATGCCAAAAGTGAGAAGAGAACTACGTACCTCGATCTGAAATAATGAAAACTCTAGCACCATGAAATTTGATGATCTCCTAAATAAACAACTTTGCATAATCCTCTCCAGTGCAAGTAGTCCTCACATGTAAAAAGTAAGAAGACTTAGTCATCCTATCCATGATAACCTAAATCAAATGCGTATTCTGAGATCGTACAAGAACAATAATAAAGTCTAAGTTGATTACCTCCCACTTCAATATAGGCAACTCAAATTCTTGAGATATGCCACTAGGCCTCATATGCTTAACATTCACTTGCTGACTAACTATTCACTTAGCCACAAAGTTAGCCACATCTCTCTTCGCGTTTTTCCACCAATAAATCCACTTCAAAACGTGATACATCTTTGTCGAACTAGAATTAGTAGTATACCTCAACTCATTAGCTTTAGTGAAAATCCTTTCTCACAGCCTATCAATATTTGAAATAGAAAATCTTCCTTGGTACCTCAATATACCATCTCCACTAATCTGAAATGCTATGACCTTATGCTAACCCCTATCATCCTTATCTACATCAATATAGGGTACAAAACCTATTTCTCCTTTACCTTGGCTCTAAGAGATAACTTCACCACCTCTTGTACAATCACACCTCCATCCTCCGAGACAAACAGAAAAACTCCCAAATTTGCCAACCAGCGAATATTCTTAAGCAATCCCTGCTACTCATAATCCACAAAAGACAAGCTACACATGAAAAACCTTCTAAGAGCATGAACGACCACTTTAGCCTTACTTTGATGATAGTGGAGACTCATGTCGTAGTCCTAGAGGAAAATAGGCCATCTCCTTTGCATGAGATTCAACTTCATCTGGGTGAATACATACTGCAAGATTTTATGGTCTGAATAGATATCAACATGCACTTCATACAAGTAGTGACGCCAAATCTTTGATGAAAATACCACAACCGCCAACTCTAAGTCATTAGTTAGATAATTGTTCTCATGCACCTTAAGATGTCTAGAAGCATAAGCCACAACCTTTCCATGCTACATCAACACACTAACCAGTCCCACACGAGATGTATCACAGTAAATGATAAAATAATTAGTATCTTCAAGCAGTGGCAAAACTAGAGCAGAAGTCAAATTATCCTTCAGCTTCTTAAAACTGCCCATAAAAGCATTGAAATACAAAAACTTCAACTTTTTTTGAGTCAATTAAATCAACGGAGCAGTAATAGAAGAGAAGCTCTCAACAAACCTCCTATAATACTGGCTAAACCCCAGAAGCTCTGAATGTCGATTGGAGTCATGGATCTAGGCCACTTCTTAACTGCCTCAACATTATATGGATCCACTATGATTCCCTCACTATAAACAACATGATTTAGAAAGGTCACAGCATTCAACCAACACTCACACTTAAAAAATTAGGCACATAATTATTAATCCTTAAATAATCGTTGACCCATAAGAGACTGCAACACTACTCGAGGGTGATTAATAAGATTCTCCTAACTCATAGAACAAACCGAGACGTCATCAATAAACACGATCATAAACAAAACCAAAAACTTCCCGAATATCCAGTTCATAAGGTCTATAAATGTCGTCAGAACATTAGTCAACCTGAATGACATAACTAGAAACTCATAATGACCATATCAGGTTTAAAAGACAGTCTTAGGGATATCCACCTCCCTAATCTTCAACTAATAATAACCCAACCGTAGATCAATCTTAAAGAAGCATATAGCACCCTAAAGATGTTCAAAGAGATCATCTATCCTAGGAAGGGGATACTTATTCTTCACCGTCATCTTATTCAACTATCGATAATCTATACACATCAAAAGTAACCCATTCATCTTATGCACGAAGAGTACAGAAGCACCACTCAGAGAAACACTAGGATAGATAAAACCCTTATAAAAAGATCCTTTAATTTCTCCTTAAGTTCTTTTAAATCAGTTGGAGCCATTTTGTATGGAGGGATAGAGATAAGATAGGTATTTGTTGGGAGATTAATCCCAAAGTCCATTTCCCAATCAGGAGGAACACCAAGGAGCTCATTAATAAACACCTCAAGAAATTCATTAGACACATGGATAGATTGTAAAGAGGAAACCTTAGAACTAGAATCTTTAACTCGAACCAGATGATAAAGACACCCCTTAGAAATCAACTTCTGGTCTCTAAGATAAGAGATAAACCTTCCATTAGGAATTAGGAACTTTCTTCACATTTTATTACTAGTTCATTAGGGAATTGGAAACTGACCCTTTTGGTCCTTTAATCGAGAGAATCTTAGAATGAGTGAATCCAATCCATCCATAATATCACATCAAAGTCTATCATATCCTTCTTTATCAAATCTACAAAGTTCTCCCTACCGATGATAGATACCGCACAAACTCTATAGAAATTTCTAGCCATAAAAGAATCACCCACCAGGGTAGACACAAGAAAGGGATCAAAAATACTTTTAAGACCATAACCAGAATGAACAACCATACAAGGGGTCATATAAGAAAGGATCGACCCCAGATTAAGTAAATATAACACCTCATGAGAGAAAAGTTTTAATGTACCAGTGACAACATAAAGAGATGCCTCAGATTCTTGAATAGTGGAAAACACATAAAGATGATTTCATCTAATATAAGTACCAGAAGTGGAACCCTTTGTTGAAGGAGTGAAAAAGTAGAAACTAGAACCTTATTAACTCCAGCAGCAATATTTATTGATTGATTGTTCCTCTAAATATGACCAGGCTGGCCATATTTGAAATATATGTTCCTTTCCTCATCACAATAACCATATTACAACTACCCATAAAATCTAGAAAGAGGATATTATGGGGCTGACTGTGCTCCACCATCCTAAGACTAGGCACCGTGTGCCTTAAACCTACTGTCAATCTTAAGCTGACAGTCGCTGAACAACTTAGGGAAAGGAGCACTAACCATAGTGTAAGAACCATAAATTCCCTAAGTCTTCTTCTTAACCCACTCCCTACCATCTCTACCACTATGTTGCTGACTTCCACCATACTCTTAATACCTAAACCTCTTATTCTATCTATCTCTCATTTTTACTTATTTGTTTTTCACATCCTTAACTATTGCATATAGACCACCAACCTTGAGATATCTATATCATTATACCACATGATCATCTTACACTCTACTATCAAGCCATGTCTTAAACCCTAAAAAAACTTCCTTATCCTAGCCCTCATTCTAGAAACCAACTCTGAAGTGTAATGAGATAACTGATGAAACTTCAAGGCATAATTCTTCACAGTCATCTTTCCTACTTTAATTTCAAAAACTCCTCAGCTTAGCCACCCTCTACTCCTAAGGAAAGAAATGATCAAGAAAGGCACCAAACAATTCCTCATATAAAGCTTACTCAGTATTATCACCTCTCGACTGCTTCTAATCTTTATGCCACTGATATGCCATATCCTTCAACTGATATGTGAAAAATGCCACACCCTCCATATTAGTAGCATACATCACCCTGAATATCATCTCCATTTTATCAACAAACCCTTGAGTATCCTCCTAAACTCTAGAGCCTATAAAGGATGGGGGATTTAACCTCATGGATTGGCCAACTCTAGTTACCTTAGAAGATGGAGAAATAGAACCAAAATGGTTAAGCTAATGAGACTGATAAGTCACCAACTTAGGTAATAGATGAATATATCAATGGAATTCAGTATTAGAAATGTCTCATTGGGGCATTAACATACTCATCCCAAGAAACTCAAGGAGGACTGGTAGGGATCGGTGGAACTCCATAGACTGGGTCTGGACTCTATAAGTATAATGAGTTCCATCCACATTGTCCTTAAATAGGACAGAAAGGTTTCCACGAGTATCAGATCTCTGGGGAGGCATGATCTGAAATGCGAACAAATAAAATTGGAGGAGATTTTATGACCTTAGACTCTATAGGCTGAAAAATAAATCATAAGAAAGGAAAAATTCCTAAATTCCTCGTAGCCTTTCCTTTATAAGTGTTGCATGCTACACACCCATAAAAGAGACTCTAAATGACATGGCTTTGTAGACACCCAATAACCATGAACCTAGGCTCTGATACCATGCTTGTAATAACACAAACCAGGGCCTATCCATGATGGGTATCTCAAGTCTGCCGTGGACCATATACCACCCCATTTTCCTAGTCAAACAGAACACAATATAATTAGTAGTAGATGAATTCTAAACATATAAAAATATTAAGCTTGCCTAGTCTAGAAGAACACAATACAACTAGCAACAGATGTGTCTTGACCTGAGACAACCCCTTAGTTGTAACATAATGCATAGAACCATAAATGATCCCAAGTTAACCCATGTACAGGGATACTGCTTGAGAAACTGATTTAATATATGTAAATAAATATAAATATATATATAAATGCTAAATAAATGAGTGGGAGCATAATCAATATGAGATAAGCTATTTTAATACATAATTGATCAAAGTTTATAGCACTAAATTTAAAAGAAAGAAAAAACCTTAAATTTCATATACTGACTCTGATTGACCATCTATGAAGCCTCTACTATCCTGACTATAGATAGCTGGGACATGCCTCCAACTATCCAAAATAAATACTTATGAATAAAAAAAAATACAATATAAGAATTAAAACTGACTTGAGTCCTCGAAATAAGAGAAACTATCACCTGTTGGCTAAAAGCTAAAATCTGTCTGACCCTTGTGTGTGAACTACATCAGGTACCTACTCTATGAATAAACGTGGCCATAAATGCATATATGTGGTTAGAACTTCAGAATGTTTTGAGTATATGAGACATGTAGTAAATCATTGAAATACATAATATATGCTTTAAAACTAAGGACATAAGATATTTGCAGAAATATGAATTTAAATCATGGTTGCACGTAAAAGCTATAAGACATGGTGAAATTTCTAAATCATGACCTAAAAATATTTCTATAAACTTTAAAATTGCAGAAACATGAGTACTATATGTAAATATAAAGTTAAAGTTGAATAGGTTGCAAAATAGTATTGGGGATCATGTATAAATACTGAGCATGGAAGCATGAACATGTAAAATGAATGCAAGACCAAGTAAAGCGCACACTAAAATAATTATTAAAACTGACTGACTGAATAGTTGGTAAACTGAACAATTGGGTAGGTAAACCTAAACTAATATATCATAAGTACTGAATTATAATTGTGGGAGCTAGCTATCATGTAACCGACATGCCCTAATTTTAGATAATTGGGTCCAAGATGTAACCTCAGTTAGAAGGTTAATGGTACCTTTCTAGGGGTACCGACACATGGCTGATGATATAGATCTAACAAAGCAGAAGTCCCGAAGGACTGGGTGTTAGTCCTAAACTAGCGGGTGACAGCTCCATAACCTACGATGGCTATGTAGTTCTGTGCCTTATGGAATTCTACTAAAGGTCTCACCCTTGTACTGGCGGGTGATCCTTCATCGCTAGGTTTGCTTGGTGCTAAGTCTTACTCTGAACTAAAAGACACTAAAATGTAAGCGGTACATGCACTGATAATGGATACACTCAAGTTATAGAATTTGAAAATAACAGTGGATGCTAAATCTGAAGTAATGATGAACATCTAAACTGATGTTTTTAGCGTGACGTAATACTGGTGAGTGCTGATTATGATAATGTTATATACTTTATAGGATCGACATAATATAATTAACTAAAAATCTTAAAAATTATAACATCTAAGATCAACTAGGTATTGGGTGCTCATAACCCACGAGCATGGAAGATAATATAATTAAATATTATGATTTCATTGTAATGACATGATACAAAATTTCATGACATAAACTCACGAATCCAACAATTATCAATGAATCAAATCATCATGATTAAAGTACCAAAGAATACTTGAAATTATGAGGGAACATTATTTCATGGTAGAATTCAAGAATTACATAGAGGAATCATGGAATTTCTAATTTTCATAAAACCCTTAAAATAAAAATAGGATTAAACTTGAGGATTGAGAAATCTCAAAAACATGGATATATCATTCAAAACTGAATCATATGCTTTGAATTTGGAATAATAACACATAAATCATTCATGGACATTAGAATAGCATGAAAGATATATCATATGCCTAAGAAGTCATGAATAGTCAAAAAAAACATGCTTATAAGTGAATTTTACATCATGGGAGATTGACTTCAATCTTGGAGTAATAATTGGATAGAACCCCACCTTATGGAATTCATAAAATTCATGAATAAAATTGTAATGTGGGCATAAGGATGAAAGGAGATACTTATTGAATACCCACATACCTGAATTCTTTATTTCCTTGTATGGAACATAGATTTGGGACCTTAGGAGATGAACTTATGGAATAAATCCTTGTTTCTTGTTCTTGACAGCTTGGGAGGAATAGGCATCATGTAATTGGGGTTATGGGAAGATTAATTCATGCTACAACTAGTTATAGGATAGTTTAGGATGTAAATAACATTTTTACCCTTGAAAAGCTGAAGAGAAATGCGGGTTTTAGCATCTCTAAACAAGGTCCGTGCCGTAGTACTTATCGTGGAGCATATTTTCCATGTCACTCTCCCTATCGTGGAGCATAAGTTTTGTTCCACGCTGCATATTGTGGAGCACAAGGCCCGTACATCACTAAAATTGCGGACCCTCACTAGTTCCTCACAAAATGCTCATAACCTTTCGCTCGGGTATAGGATTAAGGTGAAATTGAATGATTAGGAAATAGGACATATTTATCTACAAATAGATGGGTCTTAAGCTCTAAAATTCCATATTTGTTAGAAATTATACACATTCAAAGTTGACCCTGGTAGAATCGAATACAAAAATTTGGTTTGATAATAAACTCTTCGCTCAACTTTGCTCTAAGTGTCTCCTATGAACATTTTTCACCTTGAAAGAACTTTACAAACTAGGTAAATGACATGACACATACATTCAAATACAAATCATGGGATTAGATCTAATACACATAGGAACGATGGTTGGAATTCTAACCTAAAAATATGGGGTGTTACAATAGAAGTATGGAACAAAGTATGTAACATCGCATTAGGAATTATTCATCCACAAAACACGTTCAGGAATCTAAAGACAAGGGCTTCATGGCATCACTAAATATATTATGTAAGCACGAATCATGAAAAATGAGACTAGGGTTGTACAAGGGGTATTAAAATGTCTGAGATGGAATACTTAGAAAACTTAGATCACGCACTAAATACTTATGAACTAAATCAAGACTAAATATTTGAATTAGAGACATGATGCATGGACCAAACTGAATTCGTAATTTTCATGGATGTGAATAAATTACTTCATGGAATAGCCATATTCTTGAAACTTTGAATTGTAAGACTAGATGGAAAGATGGAAAACTATAGGAGCTTATCTGTCTGATTGTTAAACTGAATAGTTTTCAATATGAATTGAATCATACTTAAATTTTATACTCAACTGGAGTATTTCTTCAAAACACTTTCAAAGAAGTTTTAATAACATTAGGGAGCAAAGAATTTTGGTCATGATCTAAATAAGATAACTGAATAAGGAATCGCAACATGGCTACAACTCTATAACATAGAATATAGGCCTATAAAACATAAGCTAGGATAGGATTACTATGCGTTAGGCAATGCAATGGCTAACTTTCAAGCGTAGCCCCACTTCTCAAATACTTCCTTAATTATGCTTTTCCTTTTAAGTACTACCCTTCATTTGACGTAACATATAATCTTCACAAGGGCATTGATAACTCCATCTACTAAAGTACGAGCTGAACTAAATTCTTTCACCATGTTCAAGCCTACTCAAAATCACAAGGTACCAAACATAACACCATAATACTAGTCTAAACCATGGATTAAATAGCCTATGTCTTTTTCACATATCTTATGTTAAGAATAATACTCCTTACAACTTTAACAACTAACTTCAACCTCAAACTAGGAATTCACTAACGCATAATGCATTCATCCACTTCTATACCAACATGGAATTCAAGCCTATCATTATAACCACATATGAACTTCTAAGCAAACAACCCACCTAGGATTTTTTTCCCATATTCTCTAATATCTCAATCAATAACAACTTTCTTGCACTATTACCAAGAAGATACACATAGAATTCTTAACTAACTATGACATATACTAAAGCTTATCCTCAATATTCCTTCACATTTATATCCTTATATAAAATAAGCATACAATAATATTTTCCTAATAAGAAATATTTAATCTCTCCCATATAAACCATTGGTTATCCGTTTCGATATCTTTACATAAGGAGAGGTCACTGAAAGGTTAGAACAAGAGGACATAAAGAATGAAAGAATACTATACGTATATTTGACACTTAACTAAGGCCTTACTAATAGTGTATCAAAGGCACAAATTCATTCAAGAGATCAAAATTAAGGACATATATATCGCAATTTGAATTTTACTTGTCATAAGAGTGTAGCATGAGTTATGGGAACTGAGCATACTGTAAGCATGAGTACATGAGTCATAAGTTACTTGACCTAAGTTGGGGATTCATAAATTTAGGGAATATGATTCATACTTATGAGTGAACTAGCACTCTTTATACTAGGAACTAAGAGATTACAAGATTCTATATAAAGTGCATGAATATGAGCTATGATCCGTCATGACCCAAACCAGTGCCTGGGCATGATGAGTAATCTCAAGTCCATCGAGGATTGGGGACCACCCCTTTTTCCTAGTAAAAAAGAACACAATATATTATAGTAGCAGAATTCCAAATGTAAAACAAGACAGATAAGTATGAATTAAAAGAATTCTAAGATTTTAACAATGAATCCCAAGTCTACAGTAATCCACAAAGCCTCTAGACAACCAAATACTAATAATAGTAGGGATATGCCCATGACAATAGCAAAAACTAAGTCTAAAGAAAAGAGTCAATAACATAAAGAGACCCAAATCATGAAATGAGGTCTTCTAAAGTATGGAACACACCGCTTCAATCAAACTCATGAGTTATCCCATGATCACTTAGTCATTATGTAGGAAAGTAAAAATATGTCAAGTTCCTACATTGCATTGGATATACCTATAAAGACGGTTAGCGGTTGGAGCAATACCATGTAACTCAGGGATAAAGGATAAAATAATGTCATGAACCATAATACAGAAACCATTAAAACTAATGCACAAACATCATATGCAATAAATACATATATCACATATTGGTAAAAGGAATAGGGCTTAACATAAACTTTAATACTTTTACCTGGACTGTGTAACTTGATCATCTTTCACCTACACCCATAAGCTATATGGTTTTATCTCCCCCTATTGAAAGGGCCACCAGCGTGTGTTATCCAAATGACCAGAGTTACCATAGAATATTGGGGAATCCTTACCCTTAGACATCCTTGTTATAAATATATATATATATATATATTGTTACATAAGAACACTGTCACTAAGACCAACCTTCATGTTGACAAACATGAGTTTTCAATATTTGTAACTCTGAGGACTCCACCTTCCACGATTAGCCACACAACAACCTTTGAGCCAAATTAAAATCATTTACACATTCCCACCTATTTATCAAGGAGTCTTTTAATTAGGCATGAACCATTGGTATAGTTATAACAAAATTTAGATCTTTTAAGTTTATTCCATTTTTGCTATACAAAACCATCAAACCCAGTTGACTCCACAGTTTCCAATTTAAAAATCAAAGACATGGCTACCAAGACCTTTCCAAAACTATTTGAAAACTAAACCAATTAAATTCATGTTCCATTTACCACTTATTCAAAGCAAGGTTTCAAAAAGAATAGCCAAACCAAGTGATAAGTCATATTCCAAAGCCAATTATGCAAGTGGATCAAGGTTATTATCAATTTCCATATCAAAACCATTTATTTTGGGAATCCATTATACCCCTAAATTCATTCACTATCCCAATGCACCCAAAGAGTTCATAAATCATCAATTCAATTCATAATAATTCAATAATAGTCATGGAAAAATAATTATACCAAACACATTCAAAACCCTCAACCATATTTCAAAACCTAACTTCAAAACCATGCATAATAATAACCAATTCATGCCATAAAGAAAAGATAAGTATAGGGAAAGAGGTACATGCCTTAGACACATAAGTAATTGTGAGCAATTGGTAACTTAAAATCCAAAAGATGAATGTATGATGAAACCTTTTTATGCTTTCTTAGGGCTTGATTTTAAGAGTGAAATACTAGCTTTTGCGTCATGCAAATTGATGAAAATAGGTTAATACAGTGTTTAAAAGTCATTCATATGTGAAAAGACCTCATTAACCCTCATCGCAAGTAAACAAAACAAAAGATAGCACTAATTTAAAGTATCAGGATGGCATGGAGCTTATCACGGATATTATCCTCCATGACATGTTTAAATCACAGACCCTCACTGGTTTCTCATGAAAATACTCATAACTTTTCTCTCGTGTATCGAATTAGTACAAAATTGGATGTGTTGGAAAGAGGACTGAATTATCTATAATTTTATGGTTATTAAAATCAAATATTGAATATATTCAAGAGGTTATATAGGTTCAAGTTGACCTTTTTAGAATCGAATTCAAAAATTTGATCAAATCAAAAGTCTTAACTCCAGTTCACTCTAAGTGTTTTCTGTAAACATTTTTTACATAGATAGGACTTTTCACATTAGGATATTAATCATGACACTTATATTTATTTAAAAATAATCATAATCGAGCTTATACATATTGGAATTACCATTTGAATTCTTTCCCAAAAATGTAGGGTGTTATATTATCTCCTCCTTGGAATAATTCATCCCATTCACCATACCCATGCCCCTCAATATGTTTAAAAATACATAAATAGTACATGAAAACTTGCATTAAAACCATGGGAATTGAATTCAAGTAAAAATAATTCCAAAACCCCCAACCTAAATAAAAATCCATTTGGAAATCCACACGAATAAATATTTAAACTATTTTTTTAGAAAAATAATTTTAAATAAAGAGGTACATGCCTGGAGGTATTAGGAATTATTGATAGAACAACCTCTAAGCCCTAGATGATTAACCTTGAGAAACCCTAGCCTTTTCATTCTATTAGAAATTTGAGAAAAGAGAAGTGCATTTTTTATTTCTTTTTGGAGTGATAATAAGACCCCTAGAGTGCTTTTAAGTCATGGGTAAAAATTGTGAAAAGAGGGAAACAACTAAAGTTCCCCTAATTAAAATATAGAAAAACTAGTTGCCAGTGACTACAAGTCACGTCATGACTCATGGCATTTGGTTATGTGTCATTACCACAACTCGTAGTATGGGTAGAGACATGGGGCCTCCTTATTGTTAACTCTATGAGACATACCCTATGACTCATATATGAACCTTATGACTTATAGGGTCCTAGTCATGATGACAATGGTGACTTGGGCACCTACACTGGTTTGGTCACTAGTCATACCCTATGACTTATGAAAAATCCTAATGATTCATAAGGATTGTGTTATGAGGAGGGCAGAAACATGGGCAAACTCACTGGTCACCCTATGACCCAAGCCTTACAACTTATAAAGAGACTTTGTTACTCAAAAAGAGAGTCGTATCCTAGGAAGTAAGATCTAAACTCAAGAAATTTTCAAAAGAAAAAATCTGGGGTGTTACACAATTGCAGAGTATAAGGCTCATTTTCACAAGTTGGCTAGGCATTCGACTTCTTTTATGGATACTGAGTATGAGAGGGTTCTCTACTTTTTGAAAGGGTTGAGGTTCCCCATTCGTATGACTACTCAATGTTTAGTTATTATAGATAGGTCTTCTACTGAGCTATCAAATCATGCTTAAATGATAGAGCAGATGTATCATGAGGGTCGTGAGGGCCCTGATATGAGGCCTTTGTTAATAGGTAGATTCAGTGGGATTCATCATTGATGCTAGCCTAGAGATTACTGAGGAGGACAATCTAGCTAATGATCCTCTTTGTAATGGTAGTGGCAATTCTTTTAAGAGGTTCATCATATGGTTATTATAGTCATGGTGGTCACTCTAAGTAAGCTGGATTTATTGGTTTTAGATAATCTCATATTTCCTGTTTTACTTATGGAACTGCTAGTCACTCTTTGAGAGATTGCCTTAGTCGTGTAATGATTTTAGTTTCATCTCAGAGTGTACCCCCTATTAAAGTAATTCATCCCTCAAATAGAGATAGTTCTCTTGGTTTCAACGGTAGTTTCTTAGGTACTTGAGAAGGTTCTCTCGAAGATGGGATGGGAGGCCGGTTAGGTGCCCAGCCAGGTGGTGGGCATGGTCTATTGTATGCAAAACTTGCTAGACTCGAGGTTGATACATCGGATGTTGTAGTTATAGGTGTGATTATTTGTGTGCCATTAGTCAACCCTTTCTTTATTTGATCTAGAATCCATAAATACTTATATTTCTTCTTATTATGCATTATGATTGGAGTTTTTTTATGACTTATTTTCTATTCCATTACATGTATCTACACCCTTGGGTGATTTTTTAGAGTGGATTGAGTTTTTATATCATGTATATTGTCTGTTAGTGATGTGGATACCTATACCGATCTTATTATCTCGGATATGGTGAATTTTGATATGATTCTGGGAATAGACTGGTTGTTTTACTATCATGCGATCATGGATTATTTTGCCAAGACTATTACCTTTACCATGCCTGGTATACCCCCAATCATGTCATAAGGAACTATTAGCTGTGAGTCGACGGAGATTTTTTATTTTATGTGTGCTAAGATACTCAATTAAAGAGGTTGCGAGTCTTATTTTGCTTATATTTATGATACTATTTTGAGAGTCCATCACTTGACTCTGTTCATTAAGTTTGTGAGTTTTCTAATGTGTTCCCTACTGACCTTCTTGGTATTCCCCTTGTCCGTGAGATTAAGTTTTCTATTGATCTCAAGCCTAGCTCCCAACCTATTTTTATGGCACCTTACCATATGGCTCCTACCAAACTTACAGAGCTAAATTCTAAGTGTTAGGAAATTCTTGGTAAGGGTTTTATTAGACTAAGTGTGTCTCTTTGGGGAGATCGTATGTTGCTTGTGAAGTAGAAAGATGGCTTCATCCATGAGTGTATTGACTATAGGCAGCTTAATAAGGTAGCTGTGAAGAACCATTATCCTATGTCTCACATTGAAGATTTGTTTGACCAACCTCAAGGTGCGATAATGTTTTCTAATATTGTTTAAGATTAAGTTACCATCTATAGAGGATTCGAGATGAGGATATCCCAAAGACTGCTTTTACGACCCATAATAGTTATTATTAGTTCCTTGTGATATTATTTGGCTTGAATAATGTCCCAACCATATTTATGCATTTGATGAACCGAGTATTAAAGACTTATTTGGATTTATTTTTTATTCTATTTATCAACAACTTTGATGTGTATTCGATGAGTAGAGAAGAGCATAAACCATATTTGAGGGTCGTGCTCCAGACTTTGAGAGATCACGTGTTTCTTGCCTAGTTCTCTAAGTGTTAGTTTTGCCTTGAGTTAGTGAAATTCCTTGGACATGTAGAGTCTAAGGATGGTATTATGGTTGACCCAGCTAAGATTAAGGCGATTCATGATTGGGAAAGACCTATATCTCTAACTAATTCAATGGTTTTGCCAATTATTATGATGGTTTATCGAGGATTTTGCTCCTATTTTATCCCCTATCACCAGATTAACTTGGAAAGAGGTTCCTTTATGATAGTTTGAGGAATATGAGTCAAGCATTAGAAAGTTTAAGGATTTTCTCACTTTATCTCTTATTTTAGCTCTTATTATTAAGGGTGAGGGATTCACCATGTTTTGTGATATTTTTGGTGTTGGTTTAGGTTATGTATTGATGCAGCAGGGTTGTGTTATTACTTATGCCTTTAGACAGCTTAAGGTGCACGAATGCAATTACCCAACTTATAATTTAAAGTTGGCGGTGGTTGTTTTGTACTTAAGATTTGGATCCATTATCTTTATGGTATGCATTATGAGATTTTCATCAATCATCGCAGTCTTCAATATCTTTTGACCCAGATAGAGCTTAATGCTAGACAACATAGATAGATAGAGTTTCTTAAGGATTATGATATTTTGATCTTGTATCACATCTAGGAAAGGCTTATGTGGTAGCACATTTCTTGAGTTATAAGGCAGTGATTATGGGTAGCTTATCTTGTTTTTCAGTTTCTCAGAGTTTTTTGGCATAGGATATTCAGACTTAAGTAAACTTGGATGGTTTGCCTTGATATTTTATACCTAAGGAGGATTCTTGATAGTATTAAGCTGAGGTCTTCATTATTTGAGATGATTTGGGATTGTTAGTCTAAGTATTGTAAGCTTCGCTTCCTTTGTGATCAGGTTTTGAGTGGTGAGTCCGAGAGGAACACCATAGGTTCTATGGGTTTTTTCAGATTTGATGGTTGTGTTTATGTTCCAAGGATTGATGACTTGATTTAGCTAATTTTGCATGAGGCTCACAACTCTAGATATTCCATTTATCTTAACAAAGCCAAGATGTTTAGAGATTTGAGACAACACTACTGGTTGAGTGGTATGAAGAGAGATATGGCAAAATTTTTTAGTTCATTATACATGTTGTCAATAGGTAAAGGTAGAGCATCAACGACCAGGTGGTTTGACTCAGAGGTTTCCCATTTCTAACTGGATATAGGAGTGGATTTCCAAGGAGTTCATTAGGGGGTTTCCTCACACTTCCTTTAGTTCCAATAGTATTGAGTTTATTGTAGATCATTTGACCAAGTCTGCGTATTTCACTCTTATTCAAATGTCCTTTAGTGCTAAGATTTTACCCTATGTCTATGTTTGGGAGATAGTCTATCTTTATAGCGTGACTATTTTTATTATTTTAGACCATGTTTTAGTGCTCAGTTTGAGGTTTTGGAGAGTTTTTCAGAAGGTGTTGGTCACTCAGGTGGATCTTAGTATAGCCTTTCATCCGCAGACCAACGTCTAGTCCAAGTAGACTATTTAGGTCCTTGAGGATATGCTCCGAGCCTGTGTTATGGATTTTGGAGGCCAGTGGGAGAAGCACTTAGCCTTGAAATATTTTTCTTAGAACAACAGTTATCATTGAGTATTAAGATGGCGACTTTTGAGGCTTTGTATGGTTGGAGATGTTGTTCTCTGTTGGATGGCTTGAAACTTCTGAGGTTTGGCCCCATGGTATTCATTTGCATCACATGTCATTGAATAGAGTTAGGGTGATTCATGATAGGTTGAGAGCACCTCAAAGTAGGCAGGAGGCATATGCACATCATAGGCTTTGTTCCTTGAGATTTGGAGTTGATGACCATGTATTCCTTTGTGTACCACCCAAGAAGGGTGCGATGAGGTTCAGAACGAAGGTAAAGCTCAGTCCCAGATGTATTGGACCTTTGAGATTCTTTGCATAGTTGGTGGGGTAGCCTTTGTGTTAGGTTTACGTCCTAAATTTTCTATTGTTCATCTAGCTATCCATGTCTTCATATTACAACGATACATTCCTGATCCATCTCATGTGCTTAGATTGGACTCAGCCTAGTTGGGTGAGCAATTGACCTTTATAGAGAAGCTTGTGCTTATTCTGGCTAGTGATGTCAGGCAGTTGCGCATTAGGGAGTTTCAAATAACTAAGGTTCAGTGTAGGAACCGTCTAGTAGAGGAGGCCACTTAGTAGATCGAGAGTGAGATAAGGACCCAGTATCCTCACCTGTTCACAACTTTAGGTATATCCTACTACTTAACTTTTAGGGACAAAAGTCACTTTAGTAGTGGACATTGAAATGACCTTTCAGGACATTTTCCACATTTGAGATTATTTTCACCATTAGAGCTTTTTCATAGCTTCCCTAAGCTATTTATGACTTGTGGGTGCTGACAGTTTAGTTATCAGGTAGTTCATTTGGTATTTTGAGCTAATTCCCCTTTTAGAAGTCTTTATTGGTTCCAAATATACACCAGGAAAAACATTAGTAAAATAATATCATTTGAAAATTTTAATTGCGCCATCAACTCCAAAATATCGATTTTAGGCTCGGAAGATATTTGGTTTGGGTCACGAGGCACTTGAACTTATTTTGAACTATTGGACGGAAAATGAAGAAATAAAAAATATAGGTGTGGGACCATATTTGGTTGAAATGACCTTAGATGGATATTTAGTGTACCATCACACCAGGAATGTCAAATTTGGTGTGGTTTCATAGTTTGCTTACATTTATGAGATTTAGGATGAATCCTGAGGGATTGACGAAACGTTGGAAAAAAATTTCCAAGTTTCAGCTGTCATCTGGTGCAAATGTAATCGCAAGCCAATGGCATCAATCGCGGTACCTTTGGCAGAGCAAGTGTTGTGATCGTGGGAGGGAAGTGTTGCAACTGTAACTTCTTCTTCTGATATAATGAGTTATGGTCGCAGGTCCTGGGCCGCAATAGTGGGACCTGAGAACCTCGGATGGATATAAATAGACCCCAAAGTTTCGAATTCAACCATTTTTCATCCATTACTTGGAGCAAAAACACTAAAGAGTGAGATATCTCAATATTAAGACTTGGGGGTGACTTGGGAGTTTGAGTAACATTTATTTTTGAAATTATCTTCTAATTTGAGGTAAGAAATCACCCTTTTCTTTGTGAAATTTCTTGATTATTTGCACAAAACCCCAAAATACATAGGACTTTATTTTATCCCCAATTTAGATTGGTATTTACCCATTTTAAGGGTAAGTCTTCCTTGAGCTTGTATGAATGTTTGGTTGGTTTCGAAAATGTGATTTCCATTAGTGAGACCCACATGGGAGTTTTGAGGTGATTTTTGGACCCGAATCATAATGGTGCAATATGTGTATCGATAATCTCATATTGATGAGTAGAATGTGTTTTTGATATCTTGTCATCTTGAGAAGGATTCTTGGAAGGAAACATTGGTGGTTTAGCAGTTCATTGAGCTTTTTTCGACATCGAGATTGGATAGGCTTATCCCTTGTTAGATTGAGCTATGTCATAGAATTTTTATTATATCTTGTTATATTTAGGATGGATTATAGGTGCTGGATTGATGAATTGCAAGACTTGGGTTAGTTGGACTATTTAGGCTATTTTGAAATAGTAGATTTGGAACATTTTACTAGTTTCCTTATTCCTTATGTGAATTGAATCTCGTTACTCATGTTTAACATGAGAATGCCGTAGATTACTCAAGTTAGGTAAGAATGCTTTTGGAACGCCCCAAATCTGGTACCCGGAATGCTACATGGTACTTATGACCCTGAAGGACCACAAGATAACCCATGATTGATATCTGTAATTGAGCACTGAATAATATACTATAAATATGCAAAATGTAAGCTATAAGGCAATAGGGTTCAAAACTATACTTATACTGAATATAAAACAATATCTATAATGGGGTATAATAATATCCAAAACTAAAATAAACTGTCTGAAATATGTTGTAGTCTAAAAGCCTCTATACTTTCTGAAAACTGTGGAGTTGATAGGACATGTCCCTAAATAACTCCGAACTATTGAAAAAATAAAGTAATAAAATAATGATGTTATCCTCAAATGATGAAGACTCACTGTAAGTCTTGCTGCTAAACGTCTGATCTACTAAGGATGCTCGGGAGCTCGTGCTTCTAAACCATAGTATAAAACACCATAGCGCAAATACTTCAGTACAATGAATGTACTGGTTTGCAAGTGAGGTAGGCTGAATGCAATGGTTCATATGCATTAACAATACAAAATGACTAAATAACATGAACATGAGAATACATGCATGAATAAGAGACTGTAACAGAATTCGTGATAACACTGACTCATGAATTCTGATAATGTGGATTTACTGATATCTAAGTGCTAATACTCAGATACTTAATAACTGAGTGTATAGAGTACTGAGGAACTGATGTTATATTATTAATAAAGGAAAGACTATTTCTGATAGTTCTCATTATGAAGAACTGGTTTGATTGACTGTATCTAACAGTCCTAAAATTAAATACTGATAACATGGATACTGATAACTGTACAACTAAAATAACTAATACTAAGCGACTGTATCGGACAGTCTATGTTTTGATGAAACTGGCTGAGTTCTGCACTATTCTAAGTTGACTGTATTTGACAGTCCTGAAATCTGATGAACTATCTGAGTTCTATTACTGAGATTTAATAATTGTATCTAAAAGTTCTGATTCTGTAACTGAAACTGTGGGAAATAGTCATCTAACCAATATTCCCCTAATACGCCATTATGGTTGAGTTAGGGTCAAGTCTGTAACCCCAATTGGAAGGGTGTCAATACCGCATCACTGGTAAGGACAATCTATGAGTAACACTCATATAACAGGTAGCTCTAGTGAGAATGGTGGGAACCCTCCTATAACAATTTAAGACACCTCATCTACCCTTATATAATAGGCTATAATGTCTCAACCTACGCTGGCTATGTAGTTCTGGAATGCAAGGATTGCTTCTAAGAATCACACCCTCATATAACAGGTGAGTTCCCATCCTTGGGTTCACTCGGTGCTAATTCCTATTCCCTTCTGAATAGACACTGAACATGATTAACTTAACTGGACTAGACTGAATTCATGGAGTTTAGTTAGATGATGGAATACTATTGAGATTACTTAATTACTAAGCTTTCCTGAATCACATGACTGACTGGGTTCTATGGACCATGACTTGACTGAGGATATCGTGAAAATATGACACTAAATCTAGGCACACAACTATATTGTTGGGTACAAGTACCCCTAGGACTCGATAGCATAAAACTGATAGAACATGACACTTCTTGAACACATGACCAATATTAACAATTCATAATACATCAATTTGGGGATTTCATGAAGCACAGGTTATCATAGTATTGTACATGAATGGAATTGCATATAAACATGTCATACTTTCATAAACCTATTCTCATGGACATTCCCTCAACCATTCATAATACACACAATATCATGGATGTAATTCTTGGTCATAGGGTAAAGCACACACTTATCACTTGGGTCACAATTAAGCTATATTGCATAATTTATATTCTCTTAGGCATTTTATCAAACACCTAGGATGCATGACTTAGGGCATAGGCATGACCATCAAATTAACACAACAAAACTTTGTATTTCAACTCAATTTCACATGTTTCAGACCATATACTAGCATAAGTTCATGAACAACATATAAGGATTCCAACTTGGGAACCATACAACCATAATCACATGAACATAATAAACCCACAAAAAAATATTCACAATACAAGATTTAAGGCATGATTCTTGGGCTTTATGGATGAAAGGAATCCATGAATGAACGTTGTGCATACCTTAGTTCTTGATTCTATGAAGATTGATGGAGAGATTCTTGAATTTGAGTCTTGGATTTAAATCCCCAATTTAAAACCCTAGCTTGTTCTTGAGAGAAACTTGAGAGAAACACTATGTTTTTGGATAAAAATGGCTGAATCACGTGTTATTGGGTTTAAATAGGGGTGAGAAATTGACCCTTTTAACCCTTGGACATGTATTTTAGTTTATGTGAAAATTTCCCAATTTTCATCCTTGGCGAGATGCGCCACTATTGCTCCAATTCACTAGAACTAGATAATTGGGAATCCGCATGGTGGCGCGATGCGGGCTATCGCGTTGCCACTTTGTTAGCGACCTGGAAATTATGTGCGATGCAGAGACATCGTGCTGATACACTGGAAAAGAACAATTCTAAATTCGAGCCCTGGCATGATGTGCCATAATTGCGGAGGCTCACTGAATTTCGATTGTTGCAATTTTGGCCTGCTCCGCGATGCGTTGATGGCTCAAGTGGCAAACTGCCTTACTAAAATGTCTCTAACTTTTCGCTCGAGTGTCGGATTTGGGCGAATTTTGTATCGATGGAAAGCTTATTCAATTTTTCACATTAT
Source organism: Capsicum baccatum var. pendulum (assembly GCA_030864225.1). Classification (NCBI taxonomy): domain Eukaryota; kingdom Viridiplantae; phylum Streptophyta; class Magnoliopsida; order Solanales; family Solanaceae; genus Capsicum; species Capsicum baccatum. Next base: position 149,031,976 of record CM061560.1, read on the forward strand.
AAATTGTGAAAATATTGAAAATACCACATGTAGAATAGTGGATTCCTCTTTAAAACATGTCTTTGACATATTTAGGATGAATTTAAGCTAGGTAGAAGTACGAGGTATTACAATATCTCCCCCTTGGGAACTTTCATCCTTGAATGAGACTAATTGAGATGGGAAAAACAATAAGCTAAAGTACATACTGAACATGAACAATTGAAACATGACTACATGACTGACATTTTTTAGATTCATACTGAGCATCCATATCTGATGTATGGTTTCATGACCAAACTGACTCATGAATACATAACTGAGATTCATGATAATGGAGTTTCTCACAAGGATAATACATGTTTGATGCATAGTTACTTAACTAAGCAGATACATGAATGAATAAATGATCTGACGTATGAACATATGATTGAATATGCAATGGTAAATGAATACCAAGTTTAAAATGGGAATCTGAGCATAAAACTGGAACTTGAACATGAAACTGAATAAGCTTTAAGGAAAGCTACTACCTTGGGCTGAGTCTAAGTTTGCAAAGAAGAGGTGAGGATACTTGGTACGCATATATGCTTCTGCTTCCCAAGTAGCTCCCTCAACGGACTGATTTCGCCAAAGAATTTTGACTAGAGGAACTTTTTTGTTCCTCAGTCTGCGAATCTGATAGTCTATGGTTTTGACTAGAATCTCTTCATGAGAGAGGCAGTTTGACATCTATGCTTTGAATAGGGACTACAGCTGCTGGGTCACCTATGTACTTGTTGCGCAAAGAGACATGTAACACTGAATGAACTGAGGCTAGATCTGAAGGCAACTCGAGCTCATAAGATACCTTGCCAAAACGATTGAGAATTTTGAAGAGACTGATATGTCGGGGACTGAGCTTTCCCTTCTAGCTGAAACTCTACACTCCCTTCATAAGAGAGATTTTCAACTACAAGAAATTTTCTAACCCTTTCTCGAGATCTTTTCTGAACACATATGAATGGGAACACGAGAAAATAGTTGAGTCTGTAACAGATGATATGGACTAAGTCTTGGAATGTGATGCATGAACTGAATACTATGAACTGAATATCATAAACTAAATTGAGCCCCTAAATGCATGGCTCACGGCTGAGATAAAAACTTGAGGGTCAACTTATGAGTACCCTCTACTCCTAAACTGGATTCATTACGTGAAGAAAAAATGGGATGTTTTTTTCATAAAGTTTAGGGGTTCATAGTGTATCTCCCCCTTGGTAAACTATGTCCCTCAAAGAATACTGACTTGGCTGAGTCGCGGAGAAAACTGAAGCGATGCATAAGGCATCTACGAGTTGAGTCTTAATTGAATATCTGGGATCTAAAACTTAAGCATGATACATGAACTGGGATGAGCTTGCATCTATCTAGTCATTTTATATTAGAATGGTTACGTCCATAATGCTGAAGATATTACGTCTAGATAGAAGGGACAGAAACCCAAACCATGTGAATTTGTCATCTGACCGATAGACTGACTTTCTATTTTTACAGACTAGATTGTGAAGAAAATGTGTGGTCGACTAGAGACTTTCTTTAACACTCTTTCTAAAGAGTTCTAGTGTATTTAGGGTAAAGGAAATATTGGCCTTATCTAAACAAGACAGCTAAATAAGAAAATCATCACATGGCTAAAGTTCGGTAAGATGGGTTGAGGCCTACGAATACTATTTAAGATGAAATGACTAATTCTATTGCACTGCAATTGAGGCTACAGAAAAGATTCACATGGGTGCTAAACACAAGCGCATAAATATACTAACTTATCTGGTTAACTGGATAGCTGATAGCTGAATACTGGGCGTGTAAGACTGAACTGTACTTAGTTTTAAATAACTGGACTGCAACTGCAAAGTGTTATGCATAGGAAATAAGGACTGACTGGTTGACATAAGATACTGAGCATGAACTGAGGGTAATTGTATTATTTAAAAATGCTATACCAATAGTACAACATGCTTCTAGAACAGTCTTGTAAACTGAGGTACTAGAAAGCTGACAACTGAGTAGCTGATAAATGTATGCTATGGTCGAGTAAACCCGAAACTGAACTGAATTACCGACCTGATTACTGAACTAGGACTGGGACTGAGATTATAGATAAGGTGGTAATTGAGACTGTAACTATAACTAAGATTGTAGCTGGGACTGAATACTTATTTCTGATAACTAAGGTTTAGACTGGTACTGAGGTACTAAATTTTGAGACTGAATGAGTACTGAATACTGAAACTGTAATTGAGATGGCAACCGAATTTTGATAGTTACACGACGAGGGCTGACATAAGTCAAAGATCTGAATGTACACTCACACTTTGTAATTTCCCAACTTCTAAATACAACCTCTTGCTAGCCATGTACTTGCACACTAAAATGACATTCAAGCCTATCTTCATAACTAGACCCTTGTGTAAAACAACCATGTAGTAATCTTCTCTTAACATGTAACATTTACTCTCTCCCTTTTAAGCAACTGTCCATCACTACACTATTTTCACAAAGAGAGCTTATTGAAGGGTTAAATCAGGAGGACCTGAAGCATGCATAACATAGTCTGAATTTAACTGATCAGTAGAGGCATAGCATGAGCCAAGAAAGATGAGTATACTATAAAGCAAGGTATGTGTACATAAGTCATGAGTTGCATAAACTGAGTTTGGAGTTTTTTGCATTAGTAGGACATGATTTGTATTACTGAGGGGAATAGAACTGAACTTCTTATGCTGGGAACTGGAATTATACATGATTCTATGGAAAACGCGTGAATATAAGTTGTGTTTATGGAAATAGATGTGAAGCATGCGTAGGCATCATGCTGACTGAAGTACAAAACTTTACACTGAGATAAGAATGGGTCGGGAATCATCTTTCCTTACTTCTTTTCTATATGTACTGGCACTACTACTAGAATCCGAGAGTTTGAATTGGTCACTTGATCTATCATCTCCCCTGTAGCTTTAAGCCATCATCATAAGTCTGTGAACACTTTACTAAACTCTAAACTGAACTTCAATCATCATCACATACTTACACTCTGTTCGACATATGCTTGCCTTACTAAACACATCATCTATTTTTGTTTATTCATATACTACTAATATTACATATCCAAATTCACATCCACACCTTCATACTTAATTTTAGATCAATAATCTTAAATTCTTGCTTGCACTGTTTAAGCCTACTGGTCTACCTTAGTACAACTATCTCCATAAATACATTATCTTCTCAATTTGGATAGTGTTATCCTAAATCTACTACTGCTAAACTCCTGGGTTTATGCTTCTAACTCTAGGTCATATACTATCATAGGATTCTGAGAAAGGATCTGATGGCATATCTAATTTTTGGTTCGCAAATGAGTTCTCATGATCATGAATGAGATCTGTACAACTTTGGAACATAACGAAACTGATGGGATACCATTATTAATGTAGAAAATCCCATAACTATCTACGGGGATTGTCTGAGAAAGCCCTACCCCTAGGACCTTAAGCTTTGCTATTCCTGATACTTTGAAAGTAAGGTGGAGTTGACATGAGTGGAGCATGATAATAACCAACATAAATTTTTTATAGATCCTTTCTATAGCACGATCTGAAATATGAAAAAAGGGAAACTATTCTTAAAACATCTCATAGCCTCCTGTACATAAGTATGGTGCACAACACACCCATGCACAAGACTCTACTAGATGCGGATTTTCAGACTTCCTAGAACACTGTTGAACCTTAGGCTCTGATACCAAGTTTGTAACGTCCCAAATCTGGTACCCAGAAGCTACACGGTGCTCATGACCCAGAAGGACCACAAGCTAACCCATGACTGATATCTATAATTGAGCACTGAATAATATACAGTAAATATGCAGAATGTAATATATAAGGCCATAAGGTTCAAAATTGTACTAATACTAAATATAAAACAATGTCTGTAATAGGGTATAACAATACCCAAAACTAAAATAAACTATTTGAAATATGTTGTAGTCTGTAAGCCTCTAAACTGTCTGAAAATTATAGAGTAGATGGGATATGTCCCCAACTAACTCTGAACTATTGAAATAATAAAGTAATAAAATAATTATGTTATCCTCGAATGATAAAGACTCACTGTAAGTCTGGCTGCTAAACATCTGATCTACTAAGGATGCTCGGGAGCTCGTGCTTTTAAACCTATCGTATAAAACACCATAGCACAAATGTGTCAGTACGTTAAATGTACTGGTATACATATGAGGTTGGCTGAATGCAATGGTTCATATGCATGAACAATACTAACTGACTGAATAACATGAACGTGAGAATACATGCATGAATAAGCTACTATAATTGAATTCATGATAACACTGACTCATGAATTCTGGTAACATGGATTTACTGATATATGAGTGCTAATACTGGGATACAAAATAACTGAGTCTATAGAGTATTGAGGAACTGATGTTATATTATTAATATAGGAAAAACTATTTCTGAAAGTTCTGATTATGAAGAACTAGTCTAATTGACTATATCTGACAGTCCTGAACCTAAATATTGATAACATGGGATATTGATAACTGTATAACTGAAATAACTGATACTTAGAGACTGTATTAGATATTCTAGGTTCTGATGGAACTAGCTGAGTTTTGTACTATTCTGAGTTGACTGTATCTGACAGTCTTGAAATCTGAAGAACTATCTAAGTTCTATTACAGAGACTGAATGACTACATCTGACAGTCCTAATTTTGTAACTAAAATTATGGGAAGTATTCATCTAAATGACATGCCCCTAATATCCCATTATGGCTGAGTTGGGGTCTAATCTGTTACCCCAATTGGAAGGGTGTCAATACCGCACCACTGGTAAGGACAATTTGTGAGTAACCCTCATATAATAGGTAACTCTAAAGAGAACAGTGGGAACCCTTATATAACAGGTTAATCCACCTCATCTACCCTTATATAACAGGCTATGATGTCTCAACCTACGCTGGCTACGTAGTTCTAGCGTGCAAGTATTGCTTCTAAGAATCACACCCTCATATAATAGGTGAGTTCCCATCCTTGGGTTCAGTCGGTGCTAATTCCTACTCTCATCTGAATAGACACTGAACATGATTAATTTAACTGGACTATAATGAATTGAGGGAGTTCCATTAGCTGACGGAATACAATTGAGATTACTGAATTACTGAGCTTTCCTGAGTCACATGACTGACTAGGTTCTATGGACCATAGATTGACTGGGGATATCATGAAAACATGACAGTAAATCTTGGCACACAGCTATATTGTCAGGTACAAGTACCCCCAGGACTCGATAGCATGAAACTGATAGAACATGACACTTCTTGAACACATGACCAATATCAACAATTCATAATACATTAATTTTGGTATTTCATGAAGCATATGGTTATCATAGTCTTTTACATGAATGGAATTACATATAAACATGTCATACTTTCATAATCCTATTCTCATGGAAATTCCTCAACCATTCGTAATGCACACAATATCATGAAAGTCATTCTTGATCATAGGGTAAAGCACACATTCATCACTTGGGTCACAATTAAGAGATATTGCATAATTTATATTCTCTTAGGCATTTTATCAAACACCTAGGATGCATGACTTAGGGCACAGGCATGACCATCAAATTAACACAACAAAACTCTGTATTTCAACTCAATTTCACATGTTTCAGACCACATACTAGCATAAGTTCATGAATAACACATGAGGATTCCAACTTTGGAACCATACAACCATAATCATATGAACATAATAAACCCCAACAAAATATTCACAATACAAGATTTAAGACTTGATTCTTGGGCTTTAGGGATGTAAAGAATCCATGAATGAACACTGTGTATACCTTAGTTCTTAATTCTACGAAGATTGATGGAGAGATTCTTGAATTTAAGTCTTGGATTAGAATCCCCAATTGAAAACCCTAGCTTGTTCTTGAGAGAAACTTGAGACAAACACTATGTTTTTGGATGAAAATCGGTTGAATCACGTGTTATTGGGTTTAAATAGGGGTGGGAAATTGACCCTTTTAACCCTTGGACGCTTTTTTAAATTTTTGTGAAATTTTCCAATTTTCATCCTTGGCATGACACGCCACTATCGCTCCAATTCACTGGAACTAGACAATTGGGAATCTACATGGTGGCGCGATGCGGGGGTATCATGTTGCCACTTTGTTTGTGACCTGGAAGTATTGCGCGATGTAGAGACATCGAACTGAGACACTAAAAAAGGACAATTCTGAATTTGAGCCCTAGAGCAAGGTTCCATAATTGCGGAGGACCACTGGATTTTGACAATTGCCATTTTGACCTGTTCTGTGATGCGTTGATGGCTCAGGTGGTACACTACCTTACTCTAAAGGCTCTAATTCTTCACCCGAGTGTCGAATTTGGGAAAATTTGGTATCGATGAAAAGCTTATTCAATTTCCCACATGATAAAAAGTGCAAATCTTTAAAATACCACATGTATAACAGTGGATTTATCTTTAAAACATGTCTTTGATATTTTTGGATGAATTTAAGCTAGGTAGAAGTACGGGGTATTATAGCTTTAGATACTCATGCTTAGGGTAATATTGGCCTTAGTCCCTTTATTTGGGAAGGTTACCTATGTTACTATATTGTCTTAGTTATTATGTTTGGAAAGAACCTTTATCTTAGGACAAAATTAGGCTTGCTATATAGATAAGAGTGGATTTACATCCCTTAACCTATTCCTAGGTAGAATTTCATTTAGAATGTCTTTTGGGGGCACATTCGATGCTAAAAATGAGGAATTTATGCTTGGACTTATATTTTTTTTATAGATGTGATGTGTTTGATGCATCAGTGTAGGTTAATCAAGTAGAAAGTGGAGTGAGATGAAAATTGGAAGAAAACTCTCTGTAAAAGTTAAAGTATTGGTTAGGGTACTAGTCATTAAGATACTATACGACTCGTCGCTACCTCATAAGAAGAACAATGACTACTAGTTAAGCTAGGGAGATAAGTAAAAGATGACCACGCTTGTAAAGAGTGGATACGAGTCATAGTGCAAAACCTTATTGACCACAGTGAGTTATGCTAAGGTCAAAAATTAAAGTCAGAGAAGACTACTAGTCATAAGGACTGACTACGACTCATAATGAGCAATCGTAATGAGACTAGTGTGCAAGGCCCTAAAGTTTAAGGCTCAAGTGATAATGTGAGAAGACCACGAGTTTTAAATATTTATTACAACTTTTGGTGATGAATGTAATGATAACATAAGCTTGAAGCATTGAAGATGAGAGTTCACTAGAATACTAATGACTAGTAGTATATGACTTGTAAAGAGACCTTACGAGTCGTAACGATTGTTGTCTTACTTTTCCTATTCCATTTTTATTAGGATTTCTTTAATATTTTGAGAGACTATAATTACCTTAGGGTTATTCCTTTATTAGTTTACACATTTTTACATTAATTTTGATACTTTTAACATACTTTGATCATTGAGATTTTGTTCTCGAGATTTTTGGTTTCGTATTCAATTAAAGATTTTGGAATTTACTCTTTCAACATTTTGCAATAAATTACATGTGTTCTTTATTGATTATCAGGGATTGTTGAATGAATATGAGTGGCTAAATTCATTAACTAGGATTGTGGGAACCCTGGCGAATTAGCTACATAATTGAATTGAGATATTTATCTATTCCATTATAGTTGTGTGTATTGCAACATTTTCATATTAATTGTAACCTTTTTTTCGTATCTATGTCGTATCAACTGGCATACATTGAATATTACCAATTCATTATGGAGTTTGAGCCTCATATGTCCCAAATCCATATCAACCAATGTGATACCCATAGCTAGGAAAGGTCTGCCTAAGATGATAGAGACTTAGAAGCCCACCTCACAATCAAGTATCACGAAATTGGCTGGGAAGATGAAAGATGACACCTTTACCAACACATCACATATAATATCAACCGGTTTTTTCAAGGTTCGGTTAGCCATCAATAATATCATCGATGTAGGTTTAGATATTCCTAACCCCAACTGCTTAAACTCAACCAGAAGCATGAGATTAATACTTGCTCCTAGATCACATTAAGCCTACAAAAAATTGAAATTCCCAATAGTGCATTGAATGGTGAAGGCTCCAAGGTCCTCCTTCTTCTCTAATAATGATCTAGAGGAAACAACACTATAGTGATGAACATTATCAGAATGCTCATAGCTCACGGTCCACTTTCTAGTGACCAGATCTTTCATGATTTTTTATAGCCTGGAATTTTCTCCAATGCCTCAACTGATGGAATGTTTAAAGAAAGCTCCTTCAACATAGATAGAAATTTTTGATATCTACTCTCTTACTTTTTTTTTCAATCTCTAAGGATAAGGTTCTCAAGGTTTTGGAATGTTTTCAGAACAAGTTCCTCAACCTTACCCTTACCTTTATCTTCTATACTACTATCCTCAACATCTAACGATTTCTCTACTTCTATATCAAGCACTTCCTCAATAGCAATAGGATCAACATCATTGTTTGTCTCATTCATAGTGGGGACATGTGGATCCTTAGTGGTTTTACCACTTCGAGTGGTAATGGTATAGCAATGACTATCATTCTTCAGGTTTTATACCGTATTACTAGGAAGAGTGCCAGGCTTCTTTTGATTAAATGTGGATAAAATTTGGTCGAATGTTTGCTCTAGTTATTTGATTGAGGTAGCATGGGACTCAACTTTCTGATTCAACCGTGATAGATCTGTCATAATATCCTTAACCCAACTCTCTTGATTTTCTTGGCCTTTTACTAATTTTGACAATATTGCTTCCATTCTAGACTCAATATCTCAACTACCCAGGGGAACATATCTATTGGTTTTCTCATTGTAGTCATTCTTACGCATCCAATAAATATCTCATTCTCTGCTCCTATCTCATTGCCTATCACCATAATAGTTTTGACCTTGGTTTCCTTGCAATTTGGCTCAAAAACCTAACACTTTGTGATCTAAATACTTTGCTTCCTCATCTGTATTAGACTCATAAGCTCTAGAAAGATCCCTGTGCCCCCACTATATTTACTTTTTCAGCTGTCATTGCTGTAAATTGTTTAGAAAGAAGCCCAATATTAGTTTTAAGTTTTGTAACTTCTTGTGCTACGGTATCATCACTGGCTCTATAGTCACTGTAGCTCCAATAGCATATGTGGCGGCTCCTCTATAAGCCTCCCAAGTTTTTCATCCTTGATTAGTAATAGAGATCTCATCAAGAATCTCTTGGGCCATCTCCTAACGCAGATGCATAAGCGCACCTCCAGATATTATGTCTTCCATTTACCTAGAACTAATATTCAATGATCTATAGAATATTTCCAATAAGTTTGATCTTCGAATCATGTGATGGGGTACCATAATTAACTATTTTTTAATTGAAAACATGCTTTATACATAGACTCTATAGGTAACCACCTGAAATTATAGATTTTCTCTTTTAACTACAGAATCTTAGGAGAGGAAAAATAGATTCAATAACTATTTGTGCAGCTCATGCCAAGTCGTGATGAGCCTCTATGACGTTTTCCCAGCAATAATTATGCTTCACTTGTCAATAAAAATAGGTACAACTATGACCTCAATTCTTTCTGATCCACTCAAAGGATAGTATATGAAGTCCATATCCAAGTAAAATTTGCTAGATGCATGTTTGTATCATGTGTTGCTGCCTCTGAGTATACACCCTTTAGATTTAAAAGTTAGTAATATCAAAATTCACATTAGGGGGTAAAGTAGGTGGAACAATGGCCCCAGTCTCTGCAGGCTCTACAAACCCCATGTCTTCATGTTTATCATACGGTGGTAGATACTGATTGGCTGGGACTACTCTAGCTCTACCACCACACCCTCTATCATGATTTGTATCGAGTGGTGCTTGATGATCTTTAACTAATTTTTACAAATCCCTCTACTGCAGAAGCTTAGGAATTACGTGTATTTGAGAATATACTCAAAAGGATGTTTAAGAGTGGGAAAAAGAGGTTACAACAATGATTCGTGGCTATCAACCCTCATCTAATGAACTCAAGACTGAAAAGGTAAGATTTCTATTGATGTTATAGATAATTGATAGCAAGACAACACCTTGAGACTCACAAGGTAAAGGATGAAATCTATCAATGTGTTCACAAGATAGTTTATAATACATACCTTGTCAACTTGGCATGCAGAATTGGAGGTTAGATGGGTTGAACATAAGAACTTTATGTAGTTATGAATCCAACGGGAACACAGTCCTAGTGTTCATTTTCTATTGTTTACAAACTCAATCACTCAAGTTCGACTACATGTATCTGCTGACTTGAAATCCCCCCCATTTACTTTTCTGTACTGCTCGTGGATTTTTTTAAGTGTAAGATACTTTTTGATGTATTCTCTGTGGGTTTGACCCTAACCTGAGTTAGGTTACTATATTTAACATCAACCACACATACTTCTTTGGAAGTTAGTAGTGAATGACATCAAATTTTTGGTTCGTCTGTCGGAAGAGATTGTTATAGTTACATCCAAAAAAAGCTTGATTTAGATCTGAAGAATTGAACCAATCTTTCTGCTCATCCATCAAACAAACAACCACCAGCATTGAAGTTAAGGGCCCTTACCTCCCATTTGCTCCATGCTTTGTTGGGGGCCAACAACACTCTGTTAGTAATTATTGTTGAGGATTTGATAGAGACTGAGGTAGAGGCGCTATTGTCTGTATATCAAAATTTCGTACGAGCTATAGGATGGACTGTTGTGGACATTGTAGTATTGCACCAGGAATCTGCACTCATAAAATCCAACATGAACCAAACTGTATATTGACTATTGAGCACCAGCAATGATTGAATACCCCTATGAAGGAGGTAGTCAAGAAGGAGATCATTAAGTAGTTTGATGTTGGTGTCATTTATTCCATTTCTGATAGCAAGTGGGTCAGTCCTATTCAATGCGTCTCAAAGAAAGGAGGCATTACAGTACTACTAAAGGATAAAAATGAGCTAGTTTTAATAAGACCATACATAGGGTGGAGAGTGTGCATACACTACAGAAAGTTGAACTCATGGACCCAAAAGGACCACTTCCCAATGCCCTTCATGGATTAGATATTGGATACACTTACGGGAAGGGGCTGGTATATTTTTTTGGATGGCTATTCAGGGTACAGCCTGATCACAACTGCTCTATAAGATTAGGAGAGGACAATCTTTACCTGCCCATATGGGACATTTGCATTCAAGAGAATTCCATTTGGGTTGTTCAACGCTCCAGCGACATTTCAGAGATGCATGATGTCCATCTTCTCCGATATGGTAGAAGACACCAATGAGGTATTTATGGATGTTTTTTCTATAATAGGTGATTGTATTGATGACTATTTGATTCACTTATCCAATGCTCTTCGTTGATGTGAGGAATGTAAATTAGTACTTAACTGAGAGAAGTGCAACTTTATGGTGAACGAAGGAATTGTGCTTGGGCACAAGATCTCAAAAAATGGCATCGAGGATGATAAGGAAAAATTAAAATGATTGAGAAGATGCCACAACTAATTTCAGTAAAGGGAATTCAAAGATTTTTGGGACATGGAGGTTCTTATAGGAGATTAATCAAAGATTTCTCAAAGATCTCTAATCCTTTTTGTAAACTTCTTAAGAAGGAGGTGAAATTTGAGTTAGATGAGGCATGCCTAAAAGCTTTTGAGTGCTTGAAGGAGTGGCTGGTGTCGACCCCTATCATTATTTCTCCTGACTGATCTATGCTAGTTGAGATCATATGTGATGCAAATGGTGTAGCTCTAGGTGCTATCCTATGCCAAAGGTGAGAGAATATTCTTCACCCTATCTATTATGTTAGCAAGGGATTAAACCCTGCTCAGAAGAATTATACTGTGATTGAACAAGAACTACTAGCAGTGGTTTTGGCCTTTGAGAAATTTTAGTCTTATCTAATTGGAACTAAGGTTGTTGTGCATATAGATCAATCACCCTTGAGATAATTGATGGCAAAAAAAGACGCAAAGCCTAGATTGGGTCATTGGGTTCTCTTACTGTAAGAGTTTGATTTTAAGGATACAGACCAAAAGGGTACAACAAATCAAGTTGCTGATTATTGGTCCAGAATTAAGAATGAGAAAATACAGAAATTAGGTAATAGACTTTAAATCGAAGATACTTTTCCAGACGAGCAGATTTTGGAAGCATTGCAAGACCTAATTCCCTAGTTTGCTGACTTCGCAAATTACCTAGTAAGTGATCTCATTCCTAAAGATCTGTCCTTCAAAAGGAAAAAGAGATTTATGTATGAGATAAGAAAGTTCTTCTAGTATGAACCTTACCTCTTCAGAATCTATGCAGATGGGGTTATTCATAGATGTATTCGTGAAGGTGAGATGATGAGCATTCTTGAGGCTTTTCATCCTTTACCTGTCGGGGGTCACTATAGAGGAACCCGCACATCGCAAGAGATCTTGTAGTGTGGGTACTATTGGCCAACAATTTACAAGGATGCTCATGACTTTGCTACAACTTGTGACCAATGCCCACGTCAAGGTAGTATCATGAGGCACCATGAACTTTCTATGACCCCTATCCTAGAACTGGAGTTTTTCGATGTGTGGGATGTTGTAATGACCGGAAATCACCTCCTGGGACATCACACGGTGCTTAAGGCTACAAGTAGCCCCAAGCTAACCCTTTGATCCTGTCTCTACTAATAACACTCATTTCAAGATGAAATAAGTTAAACACTAGCATAGTCATATAATATGAAAGGAAATACGGATAAAATGCTTGGTCCAAATGACCAAGCAATATCGGAAAATCTCAACACAACCACAATCTGATAACTAGTCTGACAAAGCCTCTACTAATCCATGAACTAGAGAGTCATTGGGACAGGTCCCCAACTGACTCGAAATGAATTAAAAGTAATAACATAGTCTCTCAAATACTGAAATGTCGATGATTGGTCCTCGAACCATGAGGACTCACCACTATAGGGATCTAGACAGAGGTACTCAAAAATCACTGACGAGGCTGGGACTGAGCACCTAAACCTACATTATAAGACAATGTAGCACATAGACGTATATGTGGATCAATACTTGGGAATGTACTGAGTATATAGGGGTGCATCTATTTATATAAAACAACATCAATAATATTTAATAAAATCATGCATGCAATAAGTAATGACTCACATGGCTTGAATAAGTATAAAATGTAAAGCTCATTAATCATGTAAACTGGAACATGTAACACAATCTCGTGAGTCATTATACTTTAAACTATGAAATTTGTACTCTTCTCTTATTCTCATTACTCAAAGCTAAAGGAAACTTTAAGAAATATTTTCAACTCATGCATATGTCTCATGGAGAGTAAAACTTCTTCAATGCTCAAGAACTCAAATTCTTTTGAACTCAAATACTTGGAATTCGAAATCATTAACTTTAGAACATACTTGAAGGCATTTCATTCACGTTAGGAAAATATCCCATTTCAAGCTTTAGGGAAAGTATTTTAGTTTTAAAGGAAAATATCTTATCTCAATAGAAAATACTTTAGTTTAAGGAGTTTCTCTTAACCGACATAAACCATGCTAGCTACACGGAGTCCAACATTTTGTCCTCCTAAGGAAGAGACCTCATGTTGAGGAGAGGCGTCATACTCTTGCTAATGAGTATAACTTAGGTCCAGTGATCACTAAATAAACTTGCCTGGAGCACAATATCAACTCGGCTTTATGCCCAATAATAATTATAAACTCGGCCTCAAGCCCAGCCTACGGTGGCACACAGTTTTGGGGTAAGAAACCATAGTAACTTACCCACTCGGTGCTAAATACTACTCCCTTTAGTTTATCTCGCTCATCTTATGAAAATCCACTTTAGAATAATCTCATGGTTCAATAAGAACCCAATAGTCAAATCTATAATCTCATGTAGTAGAGTGGATTTCAAAACTCAATGACCATCAGGCCAAAACATTTCTCAACAATCTTAGAATACTCAAATCATGGGTGCTTATAGCATAAGAGTTCATAAAATTGCAAATCTCAATTAGGGCTCAGTAACCCATAATTCATTCTCAAGTTAAAACTCATCAAAAACATAATAGATAGCATATAGATTCATAACTCTTGCAGAAATCTGCAAATTTCAGCGATTTGTCTCAAAATCTCAACATACTCATATGCTTTAATACTCCAAACATTTCAACTATTAACTTCTCAAGGATTAAAATCATGGGGTATAGGCCCAGCTGCAATTTCTCAAGAAAATATGTGAAAATCATGCCATTAGACTCTCAATTCATGGGAAACATCAAAATATTGAAATCAATAATAATGGGTGAAAATCCTAATTCAAATTCATGTAAAACCTCATAGATTATAGAAAATCGTAGTTTAAATAAGCCTTTGGGAACAAGGATGAAAGAATCACCCTTGTTCAAAACCCCACATACCTTAGATTATGAAATTAGATGAGCAAGCTTGCTCTAAATTCTTCTTCTTACTCTGGAGAGAGGGTTCTTATAACCCTTGAACTTGGGGAACTCAAATCTCAACTAAATTTGTAGAATCCATGGTGAGTTTTTGGATTTCTTAGAGAAGGGTTTTAGATTTGCTCTTGAGGGAGAAACCCTAGCCTTTGGATATTTTGGGAGATAATAAGTCTATCAAGTTCGTTTGGAATATATCTGAGGGTTAAAAGGGAAACGACCCAAAATCTCCTTGTTAAAATGAGTTAAAAACATTGAACAGGGGATGCGATGGTCGGAGCGATGGTCCGTCACAAGTACGATGGTCGTTGGATCATCCATCGCATGATGGCCAGGGTGAGGCCACACTGACTCAGCGCGATGGTCACAGCGACGTTCCATCGCAAACCCGATGGTCCATCATCTTGGCCATCGCACTTGGGCCAAAAAAGGGAGTTACTACCTTGGTTGCGATGGGCCGAGTGATGGTCCATTGCAGACTCAACAGTCCGTCGGATCGTCCGTCACACCTGGGCGATTCTGATAACTATCAGTAAAATAACCATAACTTCTCAACTCGATACCGGGTTTGGACAAATTGGTATTGTTGGAAAGCCAATTCAATTCTCTACATAACAAAAATTCAAATTTAATAAAATTCTATATGGTTTAAACACTAATCACTTTGGAAGTCACTTCTCAATCTTTTAGGGCCGTAATTACACTTCACTTGACATGCTCTAAGGCTTGGACTATGAGAAAAATTTGTGGGGTCTTGCAGATGTAGACTTTATGGGGCTATTTTTGAACTCTTTTAGTATGAAATACATTCTTATGGATGTGACTATGTGTATAAATTGGTGGAATCAGTAGCACTCCCCAATAATGAAGGTAGAAGTGTCACAACCTTCTTGAAGAAATCCATCATTTCCCGATTTGGCATTCCACGGGCAACTATTAGTGACGGTCAGAGGTGTAGCTAAACTGACCAAAGGGTGGTCAGATGAATACCCTTCTTCAAAAACTATTTTTGAGTAAATAGGTTAAATATAGATATATATGATTATATACATATTGTTGAACACCCTTGACAAGCTAAAGATGCACAACGTAGCGGTCAAGGGAGTGCAAGTTTGTGTCAACAATGCGGGTTTGGTCCCCACTAGTTGCAACTACTTTTATGCTCATTTTTAAAGAAGTGAATAGGTCTTCTTATATTTATTTAGAACAGGTCACTTTTGGGCCCGGTCATGTACATAGACCCAATTTTTTTTTAATAAAAGGGCATGAAGCCCAACTTCAAATTATAAAAAAAAAAGGGAGAACAAATGAAAGTTTTGACAATATTCCAAACTTTGTGCCCAAGGAAAGATGGCTTTTTTTAAGAAAAATATTATTTCACTCTTTTTTCTTTTAAATTAAAATATAATAGGTTAAAGGTTAAACCTAATTTTTAACTCTTACACTTCTCTAGCCCTTCGCCGCAATATTCTCTACCATATTCTTAACAAAAATAAAATTCTTTACTCCTTTTTACTATCTTTGATACTAATTAATCAACAATTTGGTGTTAAAATCTATACGCGTCAATGATCTATCATTATAATTTTTATTCAACGACTATTGGAGTGTGAATTGAAAAAAGTATTCTTTAATTCATCTTATCTTTTAGTTTAGTTTTTTTCCCTTAAACTTGCTTTTGTGAATTTTTTTTGTTTTGGACTAAGTTTAATAATTCAAATTTTATCTAGTAGATAACTTGCTAGTTAATATTATTTGTGAGAATCAGACAATGTTTCAAGTATTCTTGATTTTTTTTATTTTTGAAATTAAATAATAAGTGTGATGCACTTGACTTTTATTTCAGTTTGATGTTTTATTGAGCTTAGAGAAGTATTTTTGTAAAGTTCCAAAAATAAGTTCAACATCTCAAATCAATCACGCCGAGATGAAGATGTTGATCAAATAGAGATACCATCTCACTCTTATCAGAGAAAATAATTTGATATAAATGATTAAAGGTTGATCCCGCTGAAAGACCTTCGATTTTGAGTTATCATACAAATATTCATGGTGAGAAAAGAAGGGAATACATTCTAAAATGTTCTTTCCAACCTTGAGATCATGAGTTTTCTCAAACAGAATTTTTTGGAACTCCATGCCGTTTTGTTTCTAAATGGTTTGACGAATATTTTGATTGATTGGAATATAGTATAAATGCTTATGCAACTTACTGTTTGCCTTGTTATGTTTTTCAAGGAAAAAGCATTCATCAAGGTGGTGGTAATATATTTTCGATGAAGGGATTTAGAAATTGGCACAAAAAAATAGCTTTGCAACACACATTGGTCCTTCGAATAACATTCATAAGCAATCAAAAAGAAAGTGTGAAGATCTTATGAGGGAAGAACAATCTATTGAGGTTGCATTCTACAAGTTGGATGAGAAAAATAAGAATAAATATTGGGTTCAGTTAAATGCTTCAATCGATGTGCTCCAATTTCTTCTAAATCAAGGTTTAGCGCTCCATAGTCATGATAAAAGTGAATCATCCTTGAGAAAAGGTAATTTTCTTGAAGCACTTTCTTGGTTTCCGGATAGATGCCATGATATTAAATGGTATGTGTTAGAAAAAGCTCCAAAAAATAATAAAATGATTTCTTATGATATTCAAAAATATATTGTGACTGCATGTAAGATTGAAACAATCAAGGCTATAATAAAGGATTTAGATGGTGACTACTTTTATTTGTTGTTTGATGAATAAAGAGATGTATCATGCAAAGATAAAATGGCTATTTGTTTATGATATCTTGATAAAAAAGTATTTGTGATGGAAACATTCATTGGACTTGTTCATGTTAAAGATACTAGTGTTTTATCTCTAAAGAAAGCAATTGCGGATGTACTTTCTCACCATTCTTTAATTTTAGCTTATGTACGGGGGAAATATTATGATGGGTCAATCAATAAGCAAGGTTAGTTAGGTAGTCTTAAGACATTAATTAGACAAGAAAGTAGATCAGCTCACTTAGTTCATTTTGAGCTCATCAACTTCAATTGAATCTTGCTGCCGATTCTAAAAGTTGTATTCAAGTAGGAAAACTTGTATTATTGATTTCAAATATTTTGAATGTGTTGGGGGCTTCCTTTAAACGTGTGGATAAATTTTTAGAATCTCAAAAGGAAAAACTCCAAGAGGTATTAGATATGGGTGAGCTAGAAATGGGTAGAGGTTTGAATCAAGAACTTGGTCTTATTAAAGCTAGTGACACTCATTGGGGATCTCACTACAAGTCGATTGGAAACTTTATTAGTAACTTTGACTTTATTTTTGATGTAATTTATTCTCTTTTTGAAAATAAAGTACTTCAGAAGAAAAAGCTAGCGCATCGAGATTTCTCAGAAGTTTCCAAACTTTTGAGACTGTTTCCTTATTGTATTTGATGACTAATGTTTTAGGAATCAAAAATGATCTTAATGTGTCATTACAAAAAAAGGAACAAGATATTTCTAATGCCATGATTCTTGTAAAAGTAGAAAAGAGAAGATTGCAAGCATTACGAGATAATGAATAGGATCCTCTTTTAAAAGAAGAATGTTGATTGGGATTTGCTCAAAGAAAAGGTCGAGGCATTTTGTATCAAGCATAGTGTTCCATTACCCAATTATGATGAGTCATATGCTAACTCTGGAATATCACAACGTAAAGTAGTTTGATTATACTATTTTTCACCATTATCGTGTGGATGTGCTCTATAAAATTATTGATTGGCAGCTACAAGAACTTAATGATTGTTTCATAAGGTGATAAGTGATTTGCTTAACAGTGTCGCTTGCTTGAATCCAATTGATTCATTTTCTAGTTTTGACATCAAAAAGATATTGGTGATGGCTAAATTATATCTTGATGACTTTGATAAGTTCAATAGGAGGACTTTTGAGAATTAACTTGTTAACTATAGTATTGTTGTTTGTAATATTGATAAAAGATTCTCCAATTTAGGTGGACTTGGGAAACTTTAAACAAAGTTGGTTGAGACAAAGAAGCATTTAAGCTATTCTCTTGTATTTCTTTTAGTGAAGTTTGTTTTCCTTCTACCCATTTCTACTACATCTGTTGAAAGAACTTTTTCGGCAATGAAGTATATCAAGAATGATTTGCGAAATTGGATGGATGATGAATTCTTAGATGGTTGCATAGTGCCTTGTGTAGAAAAAAGGGTAATTAAGATTACTTCTAATGAGTGTATTATAAAAATATTTCAAGGGATAAAGTGTCCCGAGTGCACTTGTAATTATATTTTTCTAATCAAGCTTTTATGAATAGAATTTGCTTTGTTGACCTTTTTATATTATATGCTTCAACTTTATATCCTATATTTTTTTATGATTATTTTAGTTCAAATATTCTTCTTCTTCTTCTTCAATAGATGGTTTACCATATTCTTTTATGATTCATTTTATTTTTGAAAAGTATGAACACCCTTAACCAAAATCCTGGCTCTGCCACTGGTGACAGTGGGTCACATTTCTACAATCGCTTGTTAAGAAATCTTCTTGAGAAGTATGGTGTAAAGAATAAGGTAAAAACATATTATCATCCTAATACTAGTGGACAGGTTGAAGCATCCATCAGAGAGATAAAGTGTATTTTGGCGAAAACTATTAATGTCAATAGGACTGATGGTCAAGAAAGCTAGATGATGCATTATAGGCCTTAAAGACTCCCACAATTACTTCCTTGTATCAATTTTTGTAAGGTAAGGCATGTCACTTTCCAGTTGAACTTGAGAATAAATCATTATGGGCGTTGAAAAAGTTAAAATTTGAGTAGCATGATGCAACAAAGGAGAGAATGAGTAAGGTGAATAAGTTGGATGAATTTTGGCTCCACACCTATGAAAGATCTCCACTGTACAAGGAAAATATGAAGCTACACCATGATCAAAAGATCAAGAAAAGAGTATTTAAGCCAGGTGACCAAGTATTATTATATAATTTAAGATTTTTCTTGTTTCCAGGAAAGTCTAGATGGTATGGGCCATTTACTATGGTAAGAGTGTTTCCATGTGGTGCTTTAGAATTAAAGCATGAAGGTAAGCCCCATCCAAAGTAAATGGGAAAAGGTAAAGGACTATATGGGCAACACAAAAAACGTTAAGGTAATTTAGGATTTGAACCTTGGTGAGTCTGAGTAACCGAGGATATTGAGTTGTGTTGTGACATTAAATCAGGCGTTGTATAAGAGGCAACCCATAGGTCTGGTTAGTGATGTTTGAGTATCCAACCTAGCCCCATCCTTCCATAATGTTAAATCAAGCACTTATTGGGAGGCAACCCATATTTTGTACTTATTAAATTATAGGGTAACATGTGTATTCACTGTGTAGCAATAAATCGGGAAATTTGCTAAAATCAGGCCATGGGGAGGCTCTTTATGACTCGTAACTAGACATTATGACTTTTAATCAAGAGTTGGAAGGACTTAGAACTCAGATCACTTTAGGATATTAGGTCTCTAGAGTCATTATGACTCTTAGTACGAGTCATTATGACTCTCAGTACGAGTCGTAGCCTCTTTCTCTTCACCTTGAGTCTTAATGACTTGAGACCCAGGTTAGGTTCCAAGTATTTATGAATGGAGTATGCAACCCATAATTTGGGGTTACAAGTCGTGATCATGACTCATAACCCAGCCCTACATATTAGGCCTCTCGAGTCGACCCGATCCAGAAAGACATTTTTAAATAAAAAGAGGGCACCCAAATTGGGCACCCAATTATTCAACTTACAAACTCCCTCTATTTCTCTTAACAAAAAAAGCTCAAAAAAACTTCGCATTCACTCAAAAACACAAAATCAACTAAGTTCAATCCTCCCAAAGTATGAAATTCACAAAGATTAGTGTTTAAAGTTGTTTAAAGTTAAGAAATCCAAAGTTCAATCAAACAAGTAAGTGATTTATGCTTTTATACTATGTATAATAAACTTTTTCATTATGTATGTATAAGTACTTGGGTTTCTTGATGAAAATGTTTTTTACATGTAAATGTGCTAAAGACCTATTCGTACCGATATTGGTAAGAAGTTGATAATGGGAATGGAAAATTGGACTTGTTTTTTGGAAATTAGTTAGGTGTGAATATATGGAGTGTTAGAATGAATTCAAATGGCTTAATAGTTTGTTGGGATTGATTATTGGAACTAACTAGTCTAAACATCCATGTTACAGTGGCTATGGGCTTTATTATGACAAGGACTAAGACCTAACGAGTCATTGTGTAACTTGTAACATGGTTGTTTGTAATAGTTGGGGTTCGGGTAACATTACAAATCACCTAAATAAGTCATAATCAATCCCTAAGACTCATTGTCAAGAGTTGTAACGACTGTGAAAGTTGATGCAGTATATGAAATATTTTTGGTCAGCTTTCAAGTGTTGGTAATAAGTCATAATCAAACTTAACGACTCATTAGAAGGACTCATAATCTGACCAAAAACTACTAACCTATCCTATGTGTACATTATAACTCGTCAAAATAATTCGTACCCAGTTGTTATGACTTATACCCCTTAGTCGTATAAAATCTAGTACATATACACAAATACCAAACTTTCTTTTTTTTCTTCCCTCTTCTTAAAATCCACTAACTAGTCTTATGCAAATAGGTACTCATGGCTCCAAAAGGTGAATTATCATCAAAGAAAACACCAAAGAATAATACCAAGAAGCCGCCTTCCCTAAAGTCTGATTACCAATTAAGAAATAAGGACACCGATGAATCAAGCGGTGACCTTTAAGAATACCTATAAAGGGGAAGGTGAAGCCATGGGAAAGATTACCTCAGGGTAAGAAACAATGGCGGAGGAGACCACACCTCCGAGGAAGGCACCAAGAAAAAATTATCCCAGCACTTCCCCATAGCATTCACTATTATCTTCTGATGATGACAATGATGATAATGATGATGATAAATAAAATGAAAATGATGATGATGCAGGTGAGGAATAATCGATATCCTATGATCTAAAAGTTGAGAATGGGAGTGACGAGCATGTTACTCCCATTTATATCCAACCACCACCACCTCAAATTCCAAAATCCGTTGAAAATGCTCTGGAGTCCATCGTTGAATGATGGGGTACCCTTAGATACTGCAAACATATAATGAGGGGTTGTTAGTAAACCCAGCCACAGGTAACTCTAAGTGGGAATATATCTGGAGCACAGGTTGACTACTGCACGTATGTCTGAAATTTTTGAGTTTGAGGCTCGATTTCAACAATACCAATTTCAAAGGATGACCACAGCCCTCCGAAAAATTAAGCCTTGTAGTAGTATGAAAGTTCTATGCAGCCTACAAAGGGGAAATGAAGAGACTATCCAAAGGGAAACTTGTGGAAGGGTGGTGAGCCAATTACTTTGTTGAACATTAGAGGAGCTCGGGTGAATATCTCCCTAAGTACTATTTAAAGAATCTTGCATGGACCTGATTTTTAACCACCGGTGAATATTATTGAAATTGATTACCGCATTGATGAGATGCAAAAAAATTACGGAAACAAATAGGCACTATGGATAAGATGATGCATTTCCTGTGGATAGCCAATATTATTGCTATTGATTGAGAAGAAACTAGCTGGGTAGTTGGTGTTTTGATGGCAAATGTGCAACAAATAGTCAAGGTATCTCTGAACTTTGTGTCAAAGGTGTGGCGGACTCTTGCTCGACATAGGTTGTTACCCACCATAGGGGACAACGTTCTTAGACCATTCAATAAAGCTTTATTAGTCGAACTTAAGGTTTGATATGATTTTGATATTGCACAGTTCATAGCAAGGGAAATACGTGACCGATTGGTGGTGGGTTCTATTGTGATTTTGGCATTCCCATGTTTGTTGACTCAAATATGCTTAGAGGTAGGGGTGTCAGAACATCCAGAAGTAGATCCACTATATTGATCCAAGGAACATCACTAACTTGGGGTTGATTCAAGATGCAACAAATCATATTGCTAGGTAGGCAAACAAGAAGCAGCAATGCTAGTTGAGATACTGTGGAATAAAGACTGGAGTACCACTACTACTGGATTTACCAAAGATACTCCAATTGACATTAGGCAGTCTTAGCCCCAGCCTTATGATGTATCTGGTACCTCGAGTATTCCCACTCTACCACCAACTGCAGCACCAAGTTCATCCATGCCCAAGCCAGCTACATTTGGCAATGTAGTTATCCCACAGGAATTTTTGAATGTTGTAATGAAAAGGTTAAACACTGTGGATAAAAAGGTGTGGTATATGGAAATGGGAGTAAAATACTTGTTGATAATACACTTGAAGACCAAAGCACAATGATACATAGGAGGTTGGATGGAATCGAGCTGAGGATCACTCACCATCTTAAAGGTGTTCAAGATCCTGATTTAGCAAGACTTAAGCCGGAGATAAGTCAAGTTGCGGAAGTTGGTGAATATGTTATAGGAGAGGCCAGTTTTCCACATGTTGGTTATTATAGAGATCCAATCAGAAGAAGAGGTAAAAAATATTTGGGCTGTCAAAATTAAAGAAGAAGGAATAAAGAAAATGAAGAACAAGAAATCAAATAGACAAAGCACTGAGGAAAAAAATATTGAAATGGCAAAAAGAGCGAGTGTGTTGATTGAGAAGGACGGGGAAATGAGGGTCCAAGAGATGGTTTCTGGGGCATGTAGCACAAGACTCGATGATGTTGCTGACGGGGCATTTATTTAGCTCCACAACCTGATCCACCACTAAGAACACCGGCAACCACCGATGCCATGATTACTATGGAGACAATCACGATAGCTGGTGAGACCACTGCTGAGGAAAGTGGGACCAATTTGAGGGAACCCATGATCATCCAGGTATGTCCTCGGTTCCTACTTAACATTTCTAAATGAACTACGGATAGTGAATAGGTTTTACTTGGGGTTGGGGTGTACCACAATCACCACGGGTTGGGGTGTTTCAAAACCTATAGGCCACAGTCTGAATGACAAACTAGCATGTGTGTGTGTTATTATATGATGCTTAAGCTAGAAGAACATATGCATAGGTATTCAATAATTTGTGTAGAACATGTGCTAATGATTCTGTTTGAAAAATTTATACCCCTTTTACAAATTTTTGTGATAAACTATTTGATCTGTGCACACTTACAAATGCTAAGAATCCCTTAATGTCATTAGAATTAGGAACGAGATAAGTATGGCTTGTAGGTGCATAAACTAGATAGGTAGTGGCTGATAATGTGACCACATACAAAGTGATTGTGAGGCGTTACTTAGTTCCCGTGTGTATGGAGTCCAAAACTTGCCTAGTTGATTTTGCCTAGAGTGTAGGATGGTTGATTAGGAGATGATCATAGGCTATTTTTATTAGTCCATTCGAGCCTAGATGCACTCCAAAGAATACCCTTCAAATGGGTCAGCCGGCAAATCAATAATTCCTCCCAGACTACGGTAGAAAAACTCTATAGGATTGGAGTGGGTCCCATAGCTCTTGCCTGCGACCCGAGGCTCAAGAGAGAGGCCTCTAGTGCTACCTCTAGATGGGGTAGATCCTTATGCCCGTCCACTACCTTAAGCCTGTCCACAGCTCACAACTCGCCCTCTTGACTAAGATATCTCCTCCAATGATAGCTTCACCTCCCTAACCTCATAGAATCTACTCCTCACAATCTGTGTATAAATGAGTAAATGTTATTTATAATAGTAAAGGAGTAAAATATTATTAATAACACAAGGTATGAAAGATCAGCATGATATAGAACGAAATAAAGAAAGTTCCCTAAAAATATATTATAGCCTCTGGAAGATAGATATGGATGTCTATGTACCAATCTGCGAGACTCTACTAGACGCCCAGTTCGTACACTAATAGACCAATGAAACCGTACTTCTCAAATACCAATCCATCTAGACCCAAAAATCAAGGGTCATAATGACACTTGTCGTGAAAATCCTTAACAAGTAAGCCTATCACCCAAACTGATGTGAAACGAGAAATCAATACCAAAACCCAAGGCAAGACTTCTAGAATGGAGTCGACCCACACATATATAGAAAAAGCAAAAATACATAATCAAAGATACCATACAATAACCCAAAATCTGGTGTCATAGTGTAAGAATCACTAAATATATCTCAAATATCAAATATATAATAAAAGTCCAAAAAGGATAAAAATTTGACTCCTAATACAAAATAAGGCATAAAACAGATAAGAAGAGGAAGTAGAACAACTTCTAATGAATAGATTATATGTTGCCTCAAATATACCCCAAAAATTACATGAATCAGCTATCATATGGGACCTATACCTGGATCTGCACCAAAAGGGCCCAGTAGAGGTGTGTACGATCTACATATACTAAGTAGGTATCATAGGCTGACTAAGAAAAGTAGAGAATAAAGCATATTAAATACACACTATGGGCACATCGCCTGTAATTAGAAAATATCCCAAACCATAGCCCACACCGTCTCTACTAATAGTTCTACAGTATACATAAATACAAGAAAGAAGCACAACTATGCACATACAAAATACAAGTATAAGAAAGAAATACAAATAGGCAGATATCACATCAATGGCAATAATAAAACCCAAAATAAGCACGATATATATGAAATACAAAAAATATAATGATGATAATGATGACGTGATAATCAAGGTTGTCGCACAACCACCGTATACACCTACTAAGATGTGCTTTCAAGTAGGAACCATGGGGGGCCCACAAACAATATAAAATCCAACAACCAATACCAATATCTATGATGCCTCTCAGGCACGTCCCTCAGTAAAGGGTCTGTAAAGATGTCACAAGTCAGTGCTATTAGTATTTCCATAGTGGTACCAATGTTTCACAAATGCATATAATATGAGGATACAATGCTCACAACCAACCAGAATCAAAGACTCCAATAACAAACAAATATATCAACCATGTAAGCAAACATCCACTCAATATGACAACCATTCGTGAATCTAATGTAATTCATATGCATATACAGTAACATAAGCAAAGATATGAAATTTATACCATATAAATTCGACTTTAGGTTTTCACTAGAATGATACCACCAAATATCCATACATAAAGTCCAACAACATCATATAAGACCCAACATGGTCACACATAGTAGATTATGTCTTGAAACCTCTAAATAGATACAACATAGGCCACGAAACAACCTCAACACAATAATAAATCCATTTCCATGATTGGTACCCACACCTGTAACATGATTTTATACAATTATTAACTACTCAGCCTAGTCTAAAGAAAGTTAAGACATAACCTACCCCGAATACTAAAAAGGATCTAAAAAGCCTTTGTCGTAAAGTTTTCTCCTCGTGAACGAGCCTGGAATAAAACTAAAACAAACAGATATGGAATCTATGCATTTTAAGAAAACCA
The DNA here is from genome assembly GCA_030864225.1 of Capsicum baccatum var. pendulum. Classification (NCBI taxonomy): domain Eukaryota; kingdom Viridiplantae; phylum Streptophyta; class Magnoliopsida; order Solanales; family Solanaceae; genus Capsicum; species Capsicum baccatum. The sequence goes on from CM061560.1 coordinate 149,057,979, forward strand.
ATAATAACTATATTGCCTATTTTTGTGTCAATGTCAAAATGGATTTTCGAAATGAGTTTCGATAAAAATAAGGGTAAAATTAGATTTTTAGTTCAAGAATATATTACCCCTAATTAAATGAACTTATAGAAGAAAACTCAAGTGAAAATGGGTTGGAATAGGGTTTTAAATCGATGAGTTCCCAATTTTAGTCCTTATGGGCTAAAATCCCCAAATTTAACCTTTGAGTTCAAGTTTTAAAAGGATTTAAATGACAAAAATCGAAGAAAATAATTGAAATATGAGTTTCGGAGCTTAACTGATCTAAAAATAGAAGAAAGTGCATAAAACTTGAAACCCTAAGCTCCAAGTCTCAAAAATAGAGAAAAATCATGATAATGAGGGATATAATTCTCCCAAGTGTCACTTAAGCAATCACCAGGCCGCTTAACTGACCAGGTATCGTTTAAGCAATGCCCACCTTGTCACATAATCAACTAGGTTATCGCTTATTTGCTTAAGCGATCCTGGTGTCTCTTAGAAGGCACTTCGGCTGTCAAGCCAAGTCACTTAAGCGACCAAAGTACAGCTTAAGAAGTGCACCAGCTAGAGACGTGGAGAATTTCAAGTTTCCTCAGACCTCTCGAGATTCATCAAAAATCTCGAGAACACAAATGAACAATACTACTAGACTAAATTCGACACTTTGAACTCGATGGTTATATAAGATTTTTGATAAAACATCATTTTCACAAAGTTGACTCCCAAAACTCAATTTCACAACTTCCTAAATCGAGGGTCAAAATAAGATATAAAGCTGTAAAACCACACCAACCATGTTACCAATCAAAATCAATGTTCCAGATCTGTTGGCACACTCTGTTATGCCATTTGGAACATAGGTTGATAAATGTTGACCAAAGTCAACTAATAAGCCTTCATAACACCAAAAGGCCATAATGTTGGACAAATTATACCAAAATGCATTAGGAATCATATCAATCAACCACACAACCTAAAATACCAAAATGCAACTACGAGAAGGAGTAAAATGGTCAAATCACACAAAAATTAATAATTCACATAAATCACTAAAAATCATGTCATTACATCATCCACTAGTAAGAATCTAGTTTGTCCTTGAACTAAAGGCAAAAGAAATACATAAATCAGGGAAAAACTAGGGATAACAACCACACATATCAGACTCAACCTCCTAAGTAGACTCAGCTACTTCAAAATGTTTCCACAGTACCTTAATTACTAGAATATCTCTAGAACGCAACTGTCTAACATCCTTGGCTAGATTGAAGACAAGCTCCTCAACAAAAGACAAGCTCTCATCTATTGGCACTGAATTCCAATGAATGACATGACACTTACCCAGAATGTAATGTTGAAGCATGGAAAAATGAAAAAACTAGATCAACAACTAATAAATCTTGGGGCAATGCTAACTTATAAGCCACATCTCTTATAGTCTGAAGGATCTCAAAAAGTTCAATATACCTGGGTCTTTTCTTGCCCCTCTTACCAAACCTCATCACACCCTTTTATGAGTGACACACGAAGGAAGAAATGATTACCAGTACCAAATATCATAGAACAAAGTCTACGATCCACATAGCACTTTTGCCTACTCTAAGCCGCTCGAAGTATATCCTGAATGATCCAAACTCTATCGAAAGACTCATGAAGAAAGTTCATACCTTGAGGTCTAATCTTAGAAACCTCAAACCAACTAACTGGAGAGTGACAAGGCTATCACAAAAAGTCTCAAAAGAGCCATCACAATTTTGGAATGGTAGCTGTTATTATACACAAACTCCGCCAAAGCTAGATGCAGTGCCCACTAGCCTCCAAAGCCCATCACACAAGTATGAGGCATATCCGCCAAAACACGAATAGTCCCTTCTGATTAACCATACATCTAGAGGTAAAATAATTTACCAAGGTTAACCCTAGTACCCAACTCTATCTAAAAAGTCTTCCAAAAGTAAGATATGAACACTAAAGCTCAATTGTAGATGAAAGACACTGGTAAACCATGAAGGCAAATTATCTCCCAATTACAGATATGAGCCAACATCTAAGAACTAAAAGAAACCTAAAATCGTAATGAAATGAGAAGATTTGTTTTATTGATCTACGATGATCCAAACACTATTCAAACCACATGAAGTAAGAGGCAACTTAGTCACAAAGTCTATAGTATTTTGTTCCTATTACCACTCGAGAATAGGTAAACTCTGAAGAAAACTACCAAGCCTCAAATACTCAACCTTCACCTGATGAAAACACAGACAACGAGCTACAAAATTTGCTACAACTTTCTTCATACCACCCCACTAGTAATATTGTCTCAAATCATGACAAATCTTAGTCAATCCTAGATGGATGGAATACCTGGAACAATGTGCCTTCTCTAAAATTAGTATAATCCAATAACCCACTTTTGTCACAAAAACTTGACCCTCGATTCTCAAAATTACATCTAAAACATGCGAGGCTTCCTTAGAATCTCCACTCAGTACCTTATCTCAAATCACTCTCAATCTAACATCATCAAACTGATAAACCCAAATCTTCTCTGTCAAAGAAGACCTAGCCCACACTAAAGACAAAGCACACCTCGATGTTAAAATATCAAGCCTAACCATCTTATTAGCTAAAGACAACCTTTAGGGAAAAGGTATCTCCTGAATCAAAAGATGCGCAAGCTACCCATGCTACTCGACTTCTAGGTCAAGGCATCCACACCCATATTAGACTTCTCTGGATGATAAAAAATAGTGAGATCAAAATCCTTAAGCAACTCAAACCAATGATACTACCTCAAATTAAGAACACACTTGTTGAAGAAATACTGAAGGCTATGATGATCTGAGAAGAGCTCATAATAGACTCCTTACAAGTAGTGCCTCCACAACTTCAAAGCAAAAACAACTATGCACAACTCTAAATCATGGGTAGGGTATTTTCTCTCATGGGGCTTCAACTGAAGAAAAGCGTATGCAATTACCTTACTCACTTACGTTAACACAAAACCTAACCCAACAACTGAAGCATCAGAAAAAATGGTAAAATCCATACCATCATTGAGTGAATCAAGATAGGAGCTTAATTTAAATAAATCCTTAAGCTTTTGAAAGCTCGCCTCACAAGCATCGAACCACTTAAAGAAAATCTTCTTCTTATTCTACTTGTTCAACGGATTTGCAATAGACAAAAAGCCATTAACAAAATGCTAATAGTAACCTACTAAACCTATAAAACTACAAATCTTAACGGGAAAAATAGGCCTATCCTAATCAAAAACTGTGATCATGCTTGTCGGATCAACCATAATACAATCGTTGGTCACCATATAACCGTAGAACAAAATAGACTCCAACCAAACCTCACACTTGGAGAACTTAGACTACAACTTCTTATCCCTTAATCCTTAAAGCATAATTCGCAAATGCTCCTCTACAAATATTCCTCGTGGTCAGCCTTACTCTAGGAATAAAAAAATATATCATCGACAAATCCAATAACAAATTAGACCTGATATGGTTGAAATACATAGTTCATCAACTCCACGAACACGACTGAGGCATTGGTCAATCTAAAGGACATGACTATGAACTTATAATGACCATACCTATTCTAAAAATATATCTTCAGATTATTTAAAGATCTAATACTCAACTGATGATAACCAGACCCTAAATCAATCTTTAAAAATATTAAAGCACCCTAAAGCTGATCGATAAAGCATCAATACGAGAAAGTGGATACTTATTCTTAACCTTTACCTTGTTCAACTATTGATAATTAATACTCATATGCGTATACCCATCCTATTTATTTACAAATAAGATAGGCACACCCCAAGGTGATAAACTAGAAATTCCTTATCCAACTACTCATGCAACTGATCCTTCAATTCCGTCAACTCTGCTCGGTCCATCCAATAAGAAGGAATAGAAATGGGCTTGGTTCCCAAATCAACATCAATATCTAAGTGAATATCCCTATCTACAGGCATACTAGGAAAAATCATAGGGAAAACATCCATGAACTCATAGATAATATGAATAGAAACCAAGGAAGGGAGTGTAACAACACTAGTGTCATGAATATGAGCCAAATAATACAAATATTTATTCTCAACCAAGCGATAAGCCTAAAGAAAATATAACTCTCATGGGATCAAAATGAAGCACACCCTTATAAGTTATCCTTGGCACACCCAACTAAGCTAAGGTCACGGTCTTAGCATAACAATCTAAGATAATATGATAAGAAGCTAACCAATCCATACCTAGGAAGATATTAAAATCTACCATATCTAGGACAATTATATCTACCCAAGTCTCATACCAAGCAAAAGTCACAAAACAATATTGGTGCACCCGATTAACCATTAAAGAGTCTCCATAGAGGTAAACACATGGATAGGCATGGCAAGAGGCTCACTAGCAGAATTAAAACCCAAAGAAAAAAAATATATATATACATAAGAGAAAGTTGATCCTATATTAAACAACAAAAATGCAGATCTAAAACAAATGGGGAAGATACCTGTAATAACATCATAGGAAGCCCTCTGTCTCTAGTTTGGCGAGTATAGCATAGCACTGTCCACGACCACCACCTTATTGTGTATCCCTGTAACAACCACCACGGGCACCAGAACCTTTTCTATGCACACCTCTATTAGAACCCCTAACTCTCAAAACTAATATAGGAGTAACCCTAAACACACGGCGGGGATAGTCTTTGTCAAAATGACTAATCTCATCACACACAAAGCAACCTCTATGGCCTGACTCAATAGGAGAAGGTACGACTAAGCTAGAACAACTACCCAACATTACTGATATAGAAGATCTACTACTTGAACCCTACAAGGATGCCTAAACTAGTCTACCATAATACCAATAAAACTCTTTAAAATCTCTACCTTAAGAAGTGTAACCTTTGAACTCATCGTGATGATGCACCCTCTTGACACCTTCCTAAAACCCTTACAGAATAGACTTAGTCTTCCTAGCATAATCCATTATACTTCACAATAGTTCTTTATAAAATACCATCTGAGTCGTGGCTAGCTGAGGAAAATAATCCAACCACTTAACAAACTTCTGAATTTTTTCATATTCAGTGGTAATGTTGGCATAAAAATATCTTTACAAGGAATGAAAGAATGCCTTATACTCTGTAACTATCATGGAACCCTATTCTAGGTGATAAAACCTATCTCTCATTTGATGCCTGAAATTGTACTACATGAACCTATCCAAAAAAGCCTCAGCTAATTGATCCCAAGTCACCTCAGGAGAATCAAGAGGTCTACAACTAAAAAGTTACCTCCACAAATTGTTGGATACATATTTCAACTAATAAGTAGTATAAGCAACCCCATGCGACTCAAGCAAACTAAGTTTATGCAACTTCTCATGAAAATCAATAAAGAACTCATAGGCATCCTCACCTACAGCACCACTGAGCCTAGAAGGACCCAAAACAGTGAATCTCTCAAACCTCTTATAATCCTTAGAAGACATAAATGTACTTGCAATAATAAGAGGCATAGTAAATCTAGTTGGATGAGATCCCACCTGGGGAGTTAACATAGAAGAATGTTGAAGTCCTAATATCGTAATACCAGACGTAGACACTGGCATTGAAGATACAACAACACTTGAAGTCCACGGAGTAACACATGTAGATTATGCTACCACTTGAGGATCCACACTCAAAATAGGAGAAATATCATAGGTAAACTCTAGCACAGATAAGGTATAATACTTAGAGCTGGAGGAACACCGGGTGAACTCAGAGGAACACCATCCAAATAGGTCAACAAGCAAATAAATAACCCCTTTCAGAATAGGGTAGAAGAACTTTTTAAGATAGGACTAGGCCCCAAATATCCTAACATACTCAACTTGAGGCTTAGGAAAGAGGCCTTTAGTATTACCTTTGGACAGGGAAGATATATCTACTAATCCACGACTCACAACTCACCCTCTAGACTAAGCTCCCTCCTCAAATGATAGCTTCATATCCCTAGCCTCACAGGATATAGTACTCACCATCTGCACAGAAAAGAGTAAAATACTATTTAGAACACAAGGTATGAAAGTTGCATAATATAGAATGAAATAACAGAAGTTTCCTAAAGATATCTTATAGCCTCTCAAAGATAGATATGAATATCTATGTATCGATCCACGAGACTCTCCTAGACACCCTGTTCTTATACTAATGAAACCAATAAAACCATGCTGCTCTGATACCAATATGTCATGACCAAAAAATTAAGGATCATGATGACAATTGTCATCGCAAGCCTTGATAAGTAAGTCTATCACCCAAATTGATATGAAATGAGAAATCAATTCCAAAATCGAAGGCAAAACTCCTAGAACAGAGTCAAATATCACATATATATTAAAGTAGAAATAGATAATTAAAGAATCATATAATATCTCAAAACCATGTGTCACAGTATAAGAACCACTAAACAATATTTCAAATGTCAAAGATATAATAAAAGTCCAAAAACGACCAAAATCAATCTCCAAATAGAAAATAAGGCATGAAATTGATGGGAAAAGGCAGTAGAACAACTCCAAAAGCATAGATCATCTACTACCTTGAATATACCCCAAATACTGCCTAAATCAGCTATCGTGCAACACTCATACCTAGGTCTGCACAAAAAGGGCATAATAGGGGTGAGTACGATACACTTGTACTTAGTAGGTATCATAGGCTGATTGAGAAAAGTAGAATATAAAACATATAAAACACACACTATGGGCACGTTACTTGCAATCAGAAAATGTCCCAAACTATATCTCATAATGTCTCCACTAATAGTTATACAATATATACATAAACCATACATATATACAAAAAGAAGCATAAGTAAACACATATACCAAATAGACGTATAATAATGAAATACAAATAGGCAGGTATCACATTAATGGTAATAATACAACACAGAAATGAAGATAACAATGATGATGATGATGGGATGATGATGATATGATGCTCGAGATTGTCGCACAACCTTCATATACAGCATCTGACTTGTGCTTCTAGGTATGATCCATGGGAAATTCGCAATCCATATACAATCTAAAAACCAATACCAATATCTATTACTCCTCACTGACACATCTCTCAATAAAAGGTCTATAAAGATGTCACAAGTCAATATTTCTAGCATTTCCAAAATGGTATCAATATTTCACAAATGCATATAATATGAGGATGAAATACTCACAACCAACGAGAATGAGAGTTTCTAATAGCCAACCAATATACCAACCATGTGATCCAAGATCCACTTAATATTCAAACCATTCATGAGTTCATTGTAATCCAAATGCATATAGAGTAATTTAAACAAATATATGCCATTGATACTACATAAATTCAAATTTAGGATTTTCACCTGAAAAATACCCCCAAATATCCATACATAAAGGCAGGAAAAATCATATAAGACCCTACATGGTCACACACAACAAATAGTATCTCAAAACCACAAAATAAAAACAACATAAGCCTCCAAATGGGAACAACATAATAATGTATTCATTCCCATGATTGATTCCCACACTCCTAACTTGATTTTATACAATTATTAACTAGTCAGTCTAGTCTAAAGAAAGTTATGCCATAAACTACCTCAAATGTTTAAAACAAGTAAAAAAACTCTACGATGGAGATTTCTCCTCACGAACAATCCCAGAATCAAACTAAAGCATACAAATATGGAATCTACTTATTAAAAAAAAGATATCGATATTGTCTATTTCTAGGTCAACATTAAAATGAATCCCTGGAATGGGTTTCAAAAAAAAATGGTAAAACATGAATTTTAGTCCAATAATATATTACCCTAATTAAAGAAACTTATAGAAGAAATTCAAGTAAAAATCGATTGGAATTGTAGTTTAAATTGATGAATTTTAAATTTTAGGTCTTATGGGCCAAAATACCCAAAACCTTTGAATTAAAGTTTGATTAGGATTTAAATTATAAGAATCAAAGAAAATTACTGAAATAGGAGTTTTGTAGCTTACCAAAGCTAAAAATGGAAGAAATTGCATAAATACTCAAAACCCCAGGCTCCAAGCATTAAAAATAGTGAAAAATTACAACAATAAGAGATATAATTCACTTCAGTGTCACTTATGTGATCATCGAGTTGACTAAGTATCCATTTCTTAGGTGACCAGCTATCGCTTAAGCAATGTCTATTTGTCGCATAAGCGACCAGGCTATCGCTTAAGCGAGAGTAAATGACATCCGCTTAAGCGAGCCTGGTGTCGCTTAGGCGACACATTGGTAATCAAGCCAAGTCGCTTAAGTGACCAAAGTGTCACTTAAGTAGTGTACCAGCTGAGTGGTGCACCAGGTGGAAACTTGGAGAGTTTGAAGTCTCTGCGGACCCCTCAAAATTTATCCAAAAACTTGAGAGCTCAAACGAACAATGCTACTAGATTCAATTCGATGCCCTAGACTCAATGGCAATATCAGACAGTTGAACAAAAATATAATTTTCAGAAAGTTGGCCATTGAAATCCAATTTCATAACTTTTTAAATCAAGGATTGAAATAAGATATAAAAGTCGTAAAACCACACCAACTATGTCACCAACCTAAAATTGACATTTTGGATCTACAAGTTTAGTCTGTTTTAGCATCCAACACACATATCAATAAATGTTGACCAAAGTCAACTAACATGTATTTATAACCATAAAAAAACTACAATCTCGCACAAATCAAACAAAAATGCATTGGAAACCATGTCAATCATTATCATACCCTACCATAATGTAACCATGAAGAGGGGTAAAATGGTCAAATCACACTTAAATAAATAACTCACATAAATCACCAACAATTTGGTCATTACACAACACATTACAACCAACCATTGTACCATGAATTACAAGATATCACTAAAAGCACACAATACTATATTTTCTTTTGAAGCCACTCTACATTGAGATTTTTCTACTAAGGAAAATTCTTGTAGTGTGATTATGCCCTAAAAAGTACTATAACAATGGAATGAGTTGTTATATCCTCAAAACCTCTATTTATAGGATTATAATAGAAATATCAAAAAGTGCATTTAACATAATTTTTATCTTTGAGAAGGTGGTAAAGATTAAGGAATGTGGATGATCAATGAGGAGCTAGTGAGGGTGTGGGCATATCTACTCGCAAATGAGAAATTACACCTAAAAGTTATAGACATCCACAATTAACTTATATTAATAATCACAATATAATTATTTACAGCAAAAGAAATAATTTTCAAAATTAATAAAGAAGAGGTTATAGTCATTAATTAAATAAAATATGTCTTCTCTGGTACCTAGTTTATTGTGGTTAAATTTACTATTTATTAATTAGAAGATGAATTTATTTTGGTACGATGGTACTGTAATTAAAAAATATTAAATGGTCCAGTCAATATTTATTAGGTATTTTGGTATTCAAGGTTTCAATTTAGGGTTTTCCCACTTTTAGATAGTATGATATAATACTGTTACAACCTGTATTGATACATATTTGATATACAATGTCCAACTTATACATATTGACTCATCCTCCATATTGATAAAATATATTGATGCATACCCATACAACATTTTTGATATATATCTTAGATATACCATCAATATTGGTATATATTCATATTACATGAATTGATGTACATGTAAGGTACACTCGCATAATGTATTGATTCCTTCTCCATACCTAACAACACCACCTCAATATGTATTTTCACATATTGGTATAATATGTATTGATACATATTTGAAATAAAATCTCCAAATTTATTGATACAACCTGCATATGTATTAATACAGCCTACATATGTGTTGATAAATATTCATACAACTTGTATTGATACATAACTAATAGCAAATTCAGAGCAAAACAATAATAAATTGTGTACCTTAAATTCGCAGCGGAAATCTTTGAATTTGCTACTAAAAATTATTTTCCCAAAATCTACTTCATCTCTCTTTGAAATGAAGTGTTCTTCACCACAAATTAAATGCCTCACTTTTGGTGATTTTGGTAATGTAATTCATGGATTATTTTTGGTTATGTGTTTATAACCCAATCTTCTCTCTCAACTCATCTAGTCAGAATAAAGAAAACAACATACAGGGGATTTTGGGGTGTGAACAGTTATTGTGTAACCGTTCCCCCCTTTTTTTTGAAATAAAATTATTCGTTAGACTTATTTTTTTTACTAAGAAATGGCTCGGATCGCTCTAAATGGGTTACCCATGACCCATAATCCAATATTTTCCACTTCACACATGGTGGCCAAGTCCTAAGCCAGTACGACATCAACAAACCACCAATTCATACGGCAAATAGTTCGTGCAACCTGTGAGCATCACAAGTTTTACCTATAAGGTTTTACAAGATATATTTAGGAATCCAACAACATATGGAAAGACTTCTCTACTAATATAAGGATTGTAATACTCACAATATCCCAGAAATCGTTCACTACTTCAGTAGTCACTTAACCGATCCCTCACCCTCTTAAAGAGGTGAACTCCAGTTCATGATTAACTTTATATACACAATTAATCTTGAAACTTATATTGTTAGTGTAATAGTCGTCTTGTGTAAACAAGTTAGAATATTTATTTTAATCGTATCCCTTTCTACTCGAATCTATCTGTTCTAAATAAATTGTTTTCCTAGATATACACTACATTGCCGAATCTCACATGGCTATTAGTAACATTCTAAAGTAGCAACATCAGTCAAAACTTTAAGAAATAATCAAAGGTCTAAGGGTATTGCATTGAAAATTTAAAATAACTTTGAGGGTATCACACAATGAAGAAGCAGGGATTCATTCTCTCATTAACCCATTGGTCGCTTAGCACACGTGGTATGAACACAAGCTACGATTTTCTCACCTTATATTGATACATGTGTCTCAATCTTTTTAATCATTCAACATTTTATGGATCTAGGTTTAGACATCTCTAAACGTGTAACCTTAGTTTCTTTTTTAATAATCCTCATATACATATTCAAATATATATTCTTAGAGAAAATCACAACTGGCTTTAAAAAACAAGTCACAATCTGATGGTGGAATTTATCTGTTCACATTCCTTAATGTATGAGGCGATTGCTCATGTGAGAGAGCCAATATCATAACTTGTTTTACACACTATATCAATAAGACACATTTTTACATGCACATGAGATTGAACATAAATTCAAGACTCTTATATTGGTAATAATTACAAGAAAGTCATCCTACAATACAGTAACATTATCATATCCTATGTAATCCTAGAGACATAACGTGTTTCTTAAATAAATCTCTAGATATCGCCTTTGTAAAAGGATCAGCTATCATTTCTCGTGTAGGAATGTATTGTAAATTTATTTCTCCACTTGGTCTTCCTATGATATTTAGTAACCTTAGTATATGTGATAGTCGCTTGATTGTCAAAATAAAAAATCATGGGACCTTAGAATTCTTTGTGATGTTCAGATGCTCAGAGAATCTCTTCAACCAAATAGCTTCTTGTACTACAGATGCACAAGCCACAAATTCAGATTCCATAGTTGACAGGGTTGTGCAAGTTTGTTTCTTACTTTTCTCTAAAATTGCACCATCATTTATTAAGAAGGCATAACCGGAGGTTGATTTTCTATCAAACCGGTCACCAGCCCAATCAGCATTTGTATAACCTCTTATGGATAAATCAAATCTACCATAACAAAGTGAATAATCTGCAGGTACCTACATGTATCAAAAAATTCTCTTTACTTCTTTCCAATGATCTCTTCCAGGATTGGATTGATACCTGCTAACTAGACTTATGGCATAACAAATGTCTGGGCGAATACACATCATAGCATAGATACAATGGTCTTCATTAATCATGGTGAAATCAAACGAAATCACTTCCTAGGTACCAATGCCTTGATGACTGCTTTAGGCCATATATTGATCTCTTTAATTTACAAACCTTTTATTTCTTGGCCTTTAATAACAAAACCTACAGTTTGTTCCATGTAGATTTCCTCGTTTAGTCCTCCATTCAAAAATCCATTTGGTGTAATTCTAAATCTAAGGAACTATAGCCAAAAGCAAGCAAATTAAGGAAAATTTCACAATTAGTGAAAAATTTTCCTCATAATCTATTCCAGCTTCTTGAGTAAAACCTTTTGCCACCAATTTTGCTTTGTACCTTTCTATTGTCCCATCTGATTTGCATTTAACTTTGAGAATTCATTTGTTCCCAATAGCCTTAAGCCCAAAACGAAGGTCAACTAGATCCCATACTTTATTGGTTTTCATGGACTTTAATTCTTCTTTCATCTCTTTTATCCATTCAACTTTTTCAAGACTCGATAAAGCCTCAATCACAGAATTAGGTTCATCCAATTTTGTGGAAGATACCAAGAAAATATAATCCTCAATCTCATAAGATCGGTTAGGCATACCTTTTCTAGTACTCTTACATAATTGAAGTTCAGATTCCTCAATAGGATTTTGGGATTAACAACTCCCACTTGGACCAAGAATTATTTCTTGATCTATTGAATTATCAAGCATGTCTGGCAATATTATTTGATCATCTGAATTCATCATTTCGTAAAGAGGCTCATTTTTCTTTATTTCACCCCTTTTTGAAAAATTATTTTCTAGGAATATGACGTCTCGTGATTCAATTTTAGTAGTACCTCCATCTTCTAATTCATGAATGAACACATACCCTTTGGGGTGTTCTGCGTATCTTGTAAAGATATATTTCTTTCCTTTCAGACTTAGTTTTTCAAACATACCAAAATAATCTTTAATATATGTAGCACAACCCCAAGGTCGTAGATCATTAATGTCTGGTTTATTACCAGTCCATAGTTCATAAGAAGTAGAAGATACTAATTTAGAAGGCAGTTTATTCAATATGTAGGCCGCAGTTAATAATGTATCTCCCCAAAAAAAGATTGGTAAATTTGTCGTCTCTATCATAGACCTTGTCATATCTAACAATGGTCTATTCCTTATTTCGGCAACACCATTTTGTTGAGGTGTATAAGGAGTAGTTAATTGTTTGATAATGCTTTTTTCAATATATAGTTCTTCAAACTATTTTGACAAATATTCCCGACCTCTATCCTTTCTTAGTGACGATATACTTTTGTCTAATTGATTCTCAACTTCATTCATGTATCTTTTGAAGCATTCAAGTGTTTCAAATTTATGAGATATAAAATAGACATAACCAAAGTGCGTGAAATCATCAATAAATGTAATGAAATATGAAGCACCAGTCCTTGCCCTCACACTCATTGTACCATAGATATCAGAATGGATTAATTGTAATGGGAATTTATTCTTTTAGCATTCCCAAATGGTTTACGTGTAATCTTTCCAACAAGACAATTTTCATAAGTTTGCATTTTAATTTTGGATAAAGAACCTAGATTTACTTCCTTTTCCAATCTATTCATTCGATCTTGCCCTATGTGGCCAAATTTAGCATGCTAGTTAAGTATATCAACATCATTATTACTCCCTCCATTTAAAAAAGAATTACCTACTTTGACTTGACACAAAGTTTAAGAAAATAAAGAAAACTTTTGAATCTTGTGGCCTTAAATTAAAGTTGTGTCAAATGTACTAAAATGCCCTTTACTTTTGTGGTCCTAAACATGCCGTGTGGAAAGTTGGAATTAAAGTATTGCCAAAAAAGGAAAGGGGTCATTCTTTTTTAAACGGACTAAAAATGAAAGTAGGTCATTCTTTTTTAAATGGAGGAAGTACTAGAATAACATGACATTACACAATGGTCAACATAATAGGCATAAGTTGAAGGATTACAATCTAAAACAATAAAGTGATCATAACAATATCAAAAAAACATAAAAAAAAAACATCATCTAGAGTAACTCTTACACAATTGCGACTAAAAAACAAATGAAAACCAACAACTAAAAGAACAGGCTCAGACACTAAGTTTCATCAAATTTATGGAGCATATAGGACATCACGAAATGTTAAAGACTGGCCACCATGTAAGTCTAGTTTGCAAGTGCCAATCTCTTAGACTTCAAGTCTTGAATTATTTCCTACATAAATCCACCTTGATCCAGGTGAAACTCGAAGGAACTCCGCAAATGCTTCTTGATCTAAACTTACATGGTCGGTAGATCCTGAGTCTACAATCCACATAGGATAAGATTCAGTTAATAAAACAGTGCTAGAAACATATGTAGCACTTAGAGATGAATTTAGAAATGCTACTTTTTTTTCTCAGGACATTCACGAGCAAAATTCCCTAGAACATGGTAATCAAAGAGTTTTATCTTGCTCTTGTCTTTCTTCTTGAAAAACCTTTTTAGCTTCTTGGAATTTCTCTTGTACTTTTTCTTAGAGGGTCCTTCTTCAGTCTCTTTACCCTTCCTATTTTTTTCACTTCTTACTCTTGAATCCTAAAGACATTTTACCACTTGATTCTGCCATAAAGGAATTAGAAGCCACTTTAGTAGCGCCAAGCCGTTCGTCTTCAAGTTCAATATGACGGGCAATATCAGAAAAATATTTGATGCTTTCACTATAGGTTAAGTTGACGTTCAAGTGTTCCCAACTATTGGGAAGAGATCAAATCACTGCCAGAACCTGTTGCTCATTCGAGAGAATGTGACCAACACTTTTGAGTTGAGCTACCATATTTAACATCACCCTAAGGTACTGTTTGATGTCCTGATCAGGACACTTCTTGTAAGTGTCAAACTTGATAGTTTGTTGTCTGAGGTGGGTGATACAAGTACCCCAAGATATTCCTAGCAAGTGTGCCCAGATGGAATTGGTAGTAGGAAATTCATTACATTCATGTATGAGTTCATCAACTATAGAACTTACAATGATTCCATATGCAATGGAATCAGCCTTTTTCTAAGCCCTATAAGCTTCAAGGTCTCTTCTGTGTTGTGCAGTATTACTGACACAACCCGCCTTGGGGACTTGTCATAATGGGTATCCCAAGTCTGACCAAGACAAGAGCCCACCCCAGTTACCTAACCTAACCTCCATCCACCTGCCATGAGTTGGCTGAATTTTGAGCATATAACAAGATAACGTAATAGCTCACATAAGAACTCTGGGAATAGATCACCATCATGACCAACCCAACTGAGTCCAACTATCCTGTACCAATAATCCAACCATACCAAAACAAGGACATAACAAAGGACATTCCAAAAAATAATATGATTAATCCCAAAATGTAACACGACGGAACAATGAGAAATTATGTATGATGATACCAACCTCCCAGCTTATTCCAATACCAAGGCTAACACCTATATCTATCCCGCCCATTCCAACCCATAGAAGTACCACAAATCCTCTATCTAAAAGAGTAATGAAATATAGTTGGAACATACACACAACTATAGCCAAAACCAATACCCAAAGTAAAGTCAAAATGTCTAAAAATATCCATAACATGAAATGATGCCTTCCGGAAGGATAGAAGCTCACCACTTGAGTCCAAATGTTTTCCCCGAGTCAATCACTATATAGGAGGAGTAGAACGGTTGATTCCTGCATAGTGTGGGTATACAGCCACCAGTAGACGGGGTTAGCGAGTGACCGCTAGCATGATCTCAAGATAAGGATAAAATAATGTCATTTATAAAACCATGTAAAAATCATCCATATACAAACAACCATACATATATATATATAACCATGCCGAAAAGGAGACCGGGTTTAGCATGCCTTTAAAAGCTTTACCTGGGTTATGAATCTTTGTCGTCCTAAACCACCCACGGGCTATATGGGTTCATCTCCCACTTCTAACAGGGCCCTAGTTCGTGTAGCCGCACGACCAGGGAAGTATCCCATGGGATGACTAGTACATTCTCAAAATAAAGTATAACATCATGCACAACCTCATATCGAAATATATGAGTTTCAAGTTTTGGTCCCCCTCAAACCTCCACCTTCCACGACTTAGCTATACCTTCTGCCATTATTTTCCAATTAAAACTAATTTCCAAATTACCAAACAATTATTCATTTATTAACTGAGGCCATTGGTATTGGCGTCTTCATACCAACCCTTACTTGCAAGTATCATCCATTGCCAACCATTTATAGGTTTAAGGGGACTTAAAGTGCCCTCCGTTTACTATATAAAACTACTTGGGAGACTTTCGTGTTCCCCACAAGCATAAATAATTATCTTTAGCCTTTCCAAACCATTTAAACCATGCATAATTCCTTTACCAAGTTTAAAATATGCAAGATTTCCATTAAAAGAAGTCAATGCAATGAACATGTCTTTATAAACATTTTATCAGATACATTAAGGGCATAATATGACCAAAACCAATTCCTATTAGCAATAAACCATTCCTATTCAATCCGATTATCCAAAACCACCATTAATGCATATAAAAGCAGAATTAAAACCATGGGAAACCATAACCAAGCAGTTAACACGAAATCCCCCAAATCATATTTGAAAGCAAAAACCATGGAATAGTAAAACCATGAAAATATTCATATAAATTGTCCCTTTAAGTAAAATTAACAATGAGAAAAGAGAAACATGCCTTAAACCAAGAAGATGATGGAAACAAATCACCAAGATAAGCCCTAAATCAATCCTTTTGTTGAAACCTTAGCTCTCTCTTGCCCCAAAAAGCTCTAAAGAGAATTATGGAGCGGTTAGGAAGAGTTTCTAAGTGTTAATGAATACAATATTAGGGTAAATAACCTCCAAAGTTGGTTAAAAGTGGTGGGACCCTATTAGGATAAGTAGGAAAATATCCAAAATACCCCCACTTAAGATGTACAAAAATCCCATCTTAGGGATACTACTGGCCCTCACGAGTCATACCCTCCCAATATGATTGGTATCCATCACTCGTATCGTGAACCTCAACCCTTGGACCAAACACTGTCCAGTATATGACTAATCCAACCAAGTCATAACCACAGCATACAATCCGTATCCATGACCCGTATTCCTGGCCGAATAAAATTCCTGATGAATTGAACACTATTTTTCATACGAGTCCCTGGTACAATTTGTACCCTGGCATACAGCTCATGGTGAGCCACTCATACTCAATTCCAACCTATGTAACCAAGTCTAAGATTAAGTTAAGGAACCAAATGATCCATAACCACCAACATGACTCATACCCCTAAATCATACCCATTCTAGTAACCAAAATCCATCCCACCAGCCAACACTGGTCAGTATACGACTGGACCATACCATCCATACCCTAACATATGGCTTGTACCCATGAGTCGTATTGGGTATAGAGTTCAGAATTCCAAGAAATTTTCTAAGGTCCAGAAACTACGGTGTTTCAATCTCCCCCACTAGGAACATTCATCCCCGAATGACAGACAAGGTAGGGGTAACCATACGCTAAAGTCATTTGCATTGTGTTACAAAACATGTTTCCAATCTCATACAAAGTTCGAAAACAAAGAGGCAAAGATATTAATGTTTTCTTTAACAACCTCTGAAAGCAAAAATATGTTGAAGACACATACCTTCTGCATGAAACTCAATAGCAGAAAATAAATATAGATATTTGGACTTTATGTCCTCTTCCGCTTCCCATGTAGCTTCTTCTACCTTATGGTTTGCTTAAGAACCTTAACTAAAGCAACATCTTTGGTACGCAACCAATGAACCTACCTATCCAAGATATCAACCAGAACCCCTTCATAAGATAAAGAATCAGTGAGACCCAATCCTTCCAAAGGAACAACTAAAGAAGGATCACCCATGTACTTCCTCAATATGGAAACATGAAAGTTCGGATGAACCAAGCTCAAGCTAGAAGAAAACTCCAGCTCATAAACCATATTACCAAATTTTCACAAAATCTAATAAGGACCTACATACCGGGGACTGGGTTTTCCCTTCTTGTCGAACCACACTACTCCCTTCATTGAAGATGCCTTGAGGAAAACCTTATCCTAACCTCAAAATCTAAGTCTCTATGCATAACATCTGCATTAGAATTTTGGAGACTTTTGGAAACCTTAAGCCTATCCTGAATAACCTTTACCTTCTCCATATCCTGGTAAACCAAGTCAGGAGCAAACATGTCTGCCGCACCAAGCTCAAACCAACCAATAGGAGATCTACAACTCTTACTATACAATGCCTCAAAAGGGGCCATACCAATACTAAAATGATTGCTATTGTTGTAAGCAATCTCCACCGAAGGTAGATTCTCAACCCAATTTCCACCATTATCAATCACACAGTCTTGAAGCATATCCTCCAATATCTGAATAGTTCTCTCCGCTTGCCTATCCACCTATGGATGAAAAACAGTACTCAGACTAACCTTAGTACCCAACCCTTTTTGGAAAAACTATTAGAAATGAGATGTAAATTGTGTTCCATGATCAGAAATAATCAAAACAGGAACCCCATGCAGCTTTACGATCTCCTAAAGATATAGCTTCACATAATCCTCTGCAGAGAAGGTAGTCCTCACTGGGAAAAAGTGTGCAGACTTAGTCATCCTATCCACAATGACCCAGATTAAATTATATTGACTCTAAGTCCGAGGAAGACTGGTAATAAAGTCCATATTTTTTACGACCCAAACCAAGGCCTGGCTGTGATGAGCATTTCAAACCATTGAGGCCCGAAATAGCCCTATCTGTCTGGTAATCATGCACCTAATTCATGTGATTAAAGAAATATGGAAAAACACAATAATTTGGAAACATGATCATGAATATGAAAAGAGACAATAACGGGGAGATAAGGTTCCCTCAATATCAATTATCCTCTGAACAACTGTCTGCGAAAATCTCTAACAAACGACTGAAACAATGTCTATCTAAAAACTAGGACAAGACCCTGAGTAGACCCAAAAACTGAATATAAGATAAAATAACTGCAGGACATAAGACCTCCCGAAATATAGAAGGCTCACCACTTGTCTCTACAGCTCTGTCTGAAAGTTATACTGATTCTATTGACCCCTAGATTGGGCCTCTGAACCTGAGAGGTTGGAGAGGAGAGGGGGTCAGCACAAAAGTACTGGCACGCAGAGATATCAAAACAAAAAATAATATTTTTACAAAGTATAGTTGAGAGCCATTATAAAGCAATTTCGTATCAAATCATTTGAAAGCACATGGGTGTAATGCAATAGTTTTTCTCAACAATAATGAAATGCAACTGAGCTAGGTGAAATACCCTACATAATTTACACCAACTGTCAAACCTCGGTTGCCGCCGAGAGTAGAGTATAAGTGAGTGACAGATACACAAGACAACACAGCATGGTGTCTCGACCCAATGGTAGTGCCCAAGATCACTTGGCTCGGGCTCCTACCTATAGTCCCAATTTGAGAATGACATAAAGTCAAGTACACAAGATCACTTAGCCTGGTATAAATATTCTGTGTCAGTAAACACGTTCTTCTAGCGATGAGCCCTTATGTCTCAAATGCCTTCTTCGGGCATCCACCTATCTCATGTAAAATCAATGCATTCAAACTTCATTTAATTCAATCACATATCGTATTCTGTAGGGTATCGTCATACCCGACTTGCAAGTCATCAATATCACATCCACATATGCATAATCATGTAAAAACCAAGGTGCTTCATCATTTACAAGTGGTGAACAATATGTATTTCAAATTCATGCTCTCTTTTGTTGATCACAATATAATATGGAGTATCGAAACATTATCATGGAAATTTGAAAACAATTTATCATTCATATTTATCAAACTTCCATGGAAAATCTCAAATAACATATGCATGGTTTCAACCATTGAAGTATATAGGCAAACAATTCCCATGACATAAAGAAAATGACTTAGAAATCGTATTGAAAGCAAGATATTAGCATTTGATTGAAAATACCCATTTAAAAGCATGTATGTTCATAAAAACTACACCCATGAGATTTTTGGATAACCCCATGTACCTCTATTTCGAAGGACAATAGGTGCTTCTTGAAGCTTGCGGATTGTTGATTCCAAATATGTAATTATCTTTGAAAACCTACAGTCAAATCTTGAACTATATGGATTTTTATTTTGAAACCCTAAGGAGAATCTTGAGCACTTTTGATAAAAGAATATGTATTTTGGGGTCCTTGGAACTAAATCTCGTGTTATAGGGCTAAGTAAGGGTGGAAAAGGACCACTTTGTCCTCAACACGGATTGTTTAAATCACCAGAATTCCTTACATAGGTGTCGCCCATCCCATTGCCTATGTTCATATAGGCGCCGCTTAGGCTATCGCCTATGTTTGCATAGGCGCCGCCTAGGCTATCGCCTATATTTTCATAGGCGCCGCCTAGGCTATTGCCTATGTTTTCCAGTGGCCAAGGGTGATTGGTTAGGCGACGCTTACCACTTTAAAGGGCCATAACTTCTTGCTCGGGTGTCGGATTTTTTCCAAATTGGTATCATTGGAAAACTAACTCGAATACCTATCATTTGACACATAGTAGTCTTCCTAATTCAACATATATAGAGATTTATGATCGATGAAAGCTGACACACTTTACAAAGTCTACTAAAACTTAGTCGATCGAAATAGTTCCAACTCATCCTTGAGTTGAAGGACCTCTGTGGTCTAAATTCAAGCTTGAGCTAATTCACATGCTACACAATAATTAACATGCCATATTGGTATAGGATTTTATGGCTTCGGGATTAGCAACAAATTGAAATCATGGTCTATATTGTAGGCCAAATTGTGAGGCATTAAATTATCCCCCCTTAGGATCACTCGTCCTCGAATGATGATGCGGAACACAGACAGACACGATTTCAAGCATAATAAAGGACTAGGAAAGATAAGATAAGAATAGTACCTTCTGTCTCTTCCTTCATCGAAGAAAACAAATTAGGATATCTAATTCTCATGTCATCTTTTGACTCCCAAGTTGCTTCTTCGACTTTTTGATTCCTCCACAGTACCTTTACTGAGGCTATCTCTTTGCTCCTCAGCTTTCGAACTTGGCGATCTAAAATTTCAATGGGCTCTTCTTCATAAGACAAGGAGTCTGTCACTTTAATACGCTCTACTGGCAATACCATAGAATGATCTCCAATTCATTTCTTCAACATGGATACATCGAATACCGAATGAATGGAACCCAAACTTGCAGGCAATTCTAACTCATATGCAGGTACCAATCTTTTTCAAAATCTGATATGGCCCTACATAATGAGGGCTCAATTTAACCCTTTTTCCAAACAACATAACTCCTTTCATAGGAGAAACCTTGAGAAACACCCAATCACCAATTTCAAACTCTATTTCTCTTCTTCGAACTTCGGCATAGGACTTCTGATGACTCTGAGCAGTCTTGAGTCATTCTCTAATGATTATCACTTTTACCATCGCCTAATGAACAAGATCAGGACCATATAACTGAGTCTCACCCACTTTATACCATCCTATCGAAGACCTACATCTCCTCCTATACAAAGCCTCAAAAGGAGTCATCTTGATGCTAGCATGGTAGCTATTATTGTAGGCGAATTCAACCAGTGGCAAGTGATCTACCCAACTACCTCTGAAATCAATGACGCATGCCCTCAACATATCTTTGAGGGTCTGAATGGTACGCTCAGCTTGCCCATCCGTCTGAGGGTGGAAAGTTGTGCTCAAATTCACTTGTGTACCTAAACCCTTCTGAAAGGATCACCAAAACTGAGATGAAAACTGCGTACCTCTATCGGATATAATAGACACTGGTTCCCCATGCAATTGAAATATCTCCTCAATGTAAATCTTAGCATAAACCTCTCCTAAATAATTAGTCCTCACAAGCAAAATGTGGGTTGACTTGGTCAACCGATCTACAATCATCTATATAGAATCATACTGGTTTCGAGATCTCGGAAGTCCTATAATGAAGTCCATATTTATCATCTCCCACTTCCATAAAGGTAAGGCTATCTCTTGGGAAGTACCACCCGGCCTCATGTGTTCTACCTTCACTTGCTGACAGTTCAAACACTTGGACACAAAATCAGCTACATCACGTTTCATGTTATTCCACCAATACAAGGTTTTCAGATCATGGTACATTTTAGTAGAGCCTCGGTGAATGACATACCTCAAAGTGTGCACCTCATTAAGGATTCTTTCTTGTAGCCCATCGACATCCGGAACGCAAAACCTACCCTGAAATCTCAGAATACCCTCGCCAACGATTTCAAACGACATAACCTTTTGTTGACCCACATCTTTCTTGATTTGCATCAAGATGGGATCTTCAACCTGATTCTCCTTAACTTAAGCACAAAGAGATAACTTAGCTAACTCATGAACAATCACCCTTCCATCTTCGAAATCTAAGAGTCGCACTCTCAAATTTGCAAGGCGGTGAATATCCTTCACTATCTCTTTCTTTCCTTCTTCTATATGAGAAAGGCTGCCCATAGACAACCTGCTGAGGACGTCGGCTACAATATTTGCCTTACCCGGATGGTAATGCAGACTCATATCATAGTCTTTCAAAAGCTCCATCCAACGCCTTACCTGAGGTTCAATTCTTTTTGTGAGAAAACATACTGTAAACTCTTATGGTCAGTATAAATATCAACATGCACTCCATAGAGATAGTGCCTCTGGATTCTTAGTGCAAACACCACGACTGATAACTCCAAGTCATGAGTGAGGTAATTGCGCTCATGCACCTTTAACTGCCTAGATGCATAAGTTGTCACCTTACCACGCTACATCAATACATAACCAAGTCCCATATGGGATGCATCACAATAAACCACAAAATCATCTACACCCTCGGGAAGAGTCAAAACAGGAGTAGTAGTCAACTTGTCCTTCAATTTCTCAAAACTATTTTCACACAAGTCAGACCACACAAAATTCATCTTTTTCTGAGTCATTTTAGTAAGCGGAGCATCTATGGAAGAAAAACTCTCTGCGAACCTTCTGTAATACCCCACCAAACCCAAGAAGCTCCAAATATTGGTTGGAGTTGGGGGCCTAGGCCATTTTTTCACTGCTTCAACTTTTTAGGGAACCACTCTTATCCCTTCACTGGACACAATATGCCCCAGGAAGGTAATAGCGTCTAACCAAAATTCACACTTAGAAAATTTGGCATACTGCTGATGATCCTTAAGGGTCTGAAGGATAATTCAGAGGTGATTGGCGTGATCCTCTTTACTCTTAGAATAGATCAGAATATTATCAATAAATACAATGACGAACAAGTCAAGAAACTGGTGGAACACTCTATTCATAAGATCCATGAAGGTTGCAGGGGCGTTAGTCAATCCGAAGGACATGACTAGAAATTTATAGTGACCATATCGGGTTCGGAAGGCTGTCTTGGGTATGTCTGACTCCCTAACTTTCAACTGATGATAACCTAAACAAAGGTCTATTTTTGAAAAGCATTTGGCACCCTGAAGCTGGTCAAAAAGGTCATCAATCCTAGGAAGAGGATATTTATTTTTAATCGTAACCTTATTCAGCTGACGGTAGTCTATGCACATCCAAAGGGACCCATCCTTATTTTGCACGAAGAGAACGGGTGCACCCTATGGGGAAACACTAGGATGAATAAAACCTTTGTCTAGGAGGTCTACAAGTTGTTCCTTTAACTCTTTTAGTTTTGTGGGAGCCATTCTATATAGCGGAATAGAAATAGGACGAGTGTCTGGCAACACATCAATGCCAAAATTTATCTCCCTATCAGGGGGTATCCCTGGGAGATCTTCGGGAAAGTCTTCTAGGAATTCATTCACTAAAGGGACTGACTGCAGAGAAAGGTTTCCAACTTTTGAATCTTTTACTCGGATTAGATGATACATACAACCTTTGGAGATAAGCTTTCGGGCTCTAAGATAAGAGATAAAGTGACCTCTAGGTTCCATAGAACTCCCTACCCAAATAACTAGTGTCTCATTTGGGAAAGAAAAAGTGACCTTTCAAGTTCTGCAATCAAGGGTGGCATAACACGAATGGAGCCAGTCCATCCCAAGGATGGCATCAAAGTCTATCATATCCAGTTCTATAAGGTCTACCACAGTTTCCCTACTATGAATAGACACGACACAATTTTTATATACCCTCCTAGCAACAACAGAATCACCTACGGGAGTAGAAACAGAAAAGGGTTCTACAATAACTTCGGGCTCAAAACCAAAACCAACAGCCACATAAGGGGTCACATAATATAAAGTAGACCTGAGATCAAAAAATACATAAATATCACGAGAAAAGATTCATAATATACCGGTGACAACATCTGGTGAAGCTTTCACCTCTTGGTGATTAGTCAAAGAATATAACCGGTTGCGACCGCTTTCGGCAGCTGAAGGGGCACCCTTAGGGAAAGGAGCTGTGAAGATGACTTGGGACTTAGCCCCTCCCTCCCCCCGTATTTACTCCAGCAGATGGACAATATTTTTGAAGGTGACCCACTTTGCCATAAGTATAACAGTTTCTTCCCTCAAACCAGCAATTCCCTAGATGATTCCTTCCGCTAACCTCACACCGCAAATGAGTACGACGCCGCTGGGCCACACTACCCTGAGACTATGTACCTAGAGCTTTGGACCCATGAGGAGTCTGAAAAGTCAAAGTTTGTCTATCTGTCACTGTTATGGGTGCTGGGGCACTGGCTGCTGACTGTGCATTATTCCAAAACTTCTTCTTCTTCGACCACTTATTACCCCAGTTACTACTCTACGGCTGACTCTAGTGCTGGCCCGCAGATCTAGCTCTCTTAGCCTGTCTGCCTTTCTCTCTAGATTCAGTAATCTTTTTCTTCTTCTCTTCCACTTGATGCATATGAAAGGTCAGTCGAGCAAAGTCTAACTCCTTATTCAACATAGCCCCCTGGCATTCAAGTACCAGGTAATCAGCAAGGCCAGATACAAATTTCTTCATCTGGGCCCTCATATTACTAGTCAACTCTGGTGCATAGTGGGCTAGATTATTAAACTTCAAAGTGTACTCCTGGAAACTCATACTGCCCTGCTTCAGATTCATAAACTCTTCCGCTTTGGCCTCCCTCAACTCCAGAGGAAAGAATCGATCAAGCAAGGTTTCCACAAATTTGCCCAAAACTGTGGGCTTAGCATTTTCACCTTTTTCATATTTCCAGTCAGCATACCACTGACTCGCAACGTACTTGAGCTGATAGGTTGCTAGCTCTACCCCATCAACCTCATCCACATGCATCACCTTAAAGATCTTTTCTATCTTATCCCCGAACTCCTGTGGATCTTCCTCCACCTTGGTGCCAGTGAACTTAGGTTGGTTCATTTTCATCAAATGTCCGACTCTAGTAGCCTCAGATATAACAGATGCAGACCCAACATCTTTCTATCATTGAGCTTGGTTGGCTACCAACTGTGTCAGCATATGAATAGACTGTTTGAATTCTGCATTTAAAATATCTCCCTGAGCAGTTAGGGGACAGTTGGCATTAGTCCGCGGAGCCCGAGGTGGACTGGTCGGGACTGGAGGGACTCCCGGAGTAGTGACAAATTCTGGAGTGTGAGCCCTATTACGATTTCGCATCCCATGGGTGGGACGGACCTCATCTACCTGAGCATTCTGATCGATGATACGAAGTGGAGGCATAACTGTGTTTCTGAAACACAAGTGATCATTAATTAAGGGACATTTCAGACTCTGAAGCACGAACTAAATCATAAAGAAGGGAAACATTTCTTAAACGCCTAGCAGTCTGCTGCTTATAAGTGTGACACGCTAGACACCCATAAATAAGACTCTACCCGATGCAATTTTGCTGAAACCCTGGGACCATAAACCGTTCTTTGATACAAAATTTGTCACGATCCAAACCAGGGACTGGCCGTGATGAGCATTTCAAACCATTGAAGCCCGAAACACCCTTATATTTCTGGTAATCATGCACCTAATTCATATGATCAAAGAAATGTGGAAAAACACAATAATTTGGAAACATGGTCATAAATATGAAAAAAGAAAATAACGGGGAAATAAGGTTCCCTCAACATCAATTATCCTCTGAACAACTATCTGCGAAAATCTCTAACAAATAACTAAAACAATGTCTATCTGAAAACTGGGAAAAGGTCCCCAGTAGACCCAAAAATTAAATATAAGATAAAAGGACTGTAGGACATAAGACCTTCCAAAACATATAAGGCTCACCACTTGTCTCTACAGCTCTGTCTGAAAGTTATACTGATTCTCTTGACCCCTAGACTGGGCCTCTGAACCTGAGAGGTTGGAGGGGTGGTTGCACAAAATTACTGGCACGCAGAGATATCAAAACAAAACATAATATTTTTACAAAGTATAGTTGAGAGCCATTATAAAATAATTTTGTATCAAATCATTTGAAAGCACATGGGTGTAATGCAATAGTTTTTCTCAACAATAATGAAATGCAACTGAGCTAGGTAAAATACCCTACATAATTTACACCAACTGTCAAACCTCGGTTGTCGTCGAGATTAGAGTATAAGTGAGTGACAGATACACAAGACAACACAGCATGGTGTCTCGACCCAATGGTAGTGCCCAAGATCACTTGGCTCGGGCTCCTACCTATAGTCCCAATTTGGGAATGACATAAAGTCAAGTACACAAGATCACTTAGCTTGGTACCAATATTTCGTGTCGACAAACACGTTCTTCCAGCGATGAGCCCTTGTGTCTCAAACGCCTTCTTCGGGCATCCACCTATCTTATGTAAAATCAATGCATTCAAACTTTATTTAACTCAATCACATATCGTATTCTGTAGGGTATCGTCATACCCAACTTGCAAGTCATCAATATCACATCCGCATATGCATAATCATGTAAAAACCAAGGTGCTTCATCATTTACAAGTGGTGAACAATATTTATTTCAAATTCATGCTCTCTTTTGTTGATCACAATATAATATGGAGTATCGAAACATTACCATGGGAATTTGAAAACAATTTATCATTCATATTTATCAAACTTCCATGGAAAATCTCAAATCAAATATGCATGGTTTCAACCATTGAAGTATATAGGCAAACAATTCCCATGACATAAAGAAAACGACTTAGAAATCGTATTGAAAGCAGGATATTAGCATTTGATTGAAAACCTCCATTTAAAAGCATGCATGTTCATAAAAACTACACCCATGAGATTTTTGGATGACCCCACGTACCTCTATTTCCAAGGACAATAGGTGTTTCTTGAAGCTTGCGGATTGTTGATTCCAAATATGTAATTATCTTTGAAAACCTACGGTCAAATCTTGAACTATTTGGGTTTTTATTTTGAAACCCTAAGGAGAATCTTGAGAACTTTTGATGAAAAAGTATGTATTTTAGGGTCCTTGGAACTAAATCTCGTGTTTTAGGGCTAAGTAAGGGTGGAAAAGGACCACTTTGCCCTCAACATGGAGTGTTTAAATCACCAGAATTCCTTACATAGGTGCCGCCCATCCCATTTCCTATGTTCACATAGGCACCGCCTAGGCTATCGCCTATGTTTGCATAGGCGCCGCCTAGGCTATTGCCTTGTTTTCCAGTGGCCATGGGCGATTGGTTAGGCGACGCTTATCACTTTGAAGGGCCATAACTTCTTGCTTGGGTGTCGGATTTTTACCAAATTGGTATCGTTGGAAAGCTAACTGGAATACCTATCATTTGACACGTTGTAGGCTTCCTAATTCAACATATACAGAGAGTTATGGTCGATGGAAGCTGACACACTTTACAACGTCTACTAAAACTTAATCGATCGAAATAGTTCCAACTCGTCCTTGAGTTGAAGGACCTCTATGGTCTAAATTCAAGCTTGAGCGGATTCACATGCTACACAATAATTAGCATGCCATATTGGCATAGGATTTTATGGCTTCGGGATTAGCAATGCATCGAAATCATGGTCTATATTGTAGCCCAAATTGTGGGGCGTTATAAGATTGATCACTTCCCACTTAAATTCGAGCAAATAAATTTCTTGATACAACCTTCTTTGCCTCATGTGCTCAACCTTAACCTGTTGCCACACCATGCATTTGGCCGCAAAATCAGTCATATCTCTCTTCATACCATTCCACCAGTAAATCTCCTTGAGATTATGATACATCTTACTTAACACGGGATAGACAATATAGCATGACTCATATACCTCTGCCAAAATCATTTGCCGCAACCTGTTGACATCAGGAACACACAACCTCCCTTGGTACTGTAAAGTACCATCACCACCGATCTCAAACACCACTACCTTTTCCCACCAATGTCACTCTTAATTTTTATCGAGACAAGATCTAGCACTTACTTCTCCTTGATCTCCGCACCAAGAGATGATCGAGCCACTTCTTGCACCACCACACCGCCATTCTTGGAGTCCAAGTGGCAAACTCTAAGGTTAGCCAAGCAGTGAATATCCTTTACCAATTCCTGTTTTCCTTCCTCTACATGAGCCAAACTCCCCATGAATAACTTGCTAAGAGCATCAGCAACCACATTAGCCTTACCTGGATGGTAGTGAAGACTCATATCATAATCCTTAAGAAGATCAGGCCATCTCCTCTGGATGAGATTAAGCTATTTCAGAGTGAACACATACTATAGGCTCTTATGATAAAAAAGATATCTATGTAGACACCATACAAGTAATGCCACTATATTTTCAAAGAAAACACAATCGCCAATAGTTCCAAATCATGAGTAGGATAATTCCACTCATGTACCTTCAACTGTCTGGAAGCATACGCAATCACCTTCCTATGCTGAATCAACACATAACCAAGACCGAATCGAGATGTATCACAATAAATAAGGAACCCATCATTGACTTCCGGCAAAGTCAAAATTGGAGCCAAAGTTAACTTATCCTTTAACTTCTCAAAACTCCCTTCACCAGAATCTGACCAAGAAAACTTGACCTTCTTCTAATTTAACTTAGTCAAAGGAGCAGCTATCGACAAAAAACTTTCCATAAACCGCCTATAATACCCGACCAAACCTAAAAAACTCTAAATATCGGATGGAGTCAGAGGTCTTAGCCACCTCTTCACCACAGCAACCTTCTGCAGATCCACCATGATCCCTTCACCAGAAATAATATGACACAAAAAGTCACAACGTTCAACCAAAACTCACATTTGGAGAACTTGGCATACAACTGTTGTTCCTTTAAGGTCTACAACATGACATGGAGGTGATAAGCATAATCCACCTCACTCTTTGAATAAATCAAAATGTCATTAATAAACACAATAACGACGAGATCCAAGTAATGCCTGAATACCCTGTTCATCAGATCCATAAATGCTACAGGAGCATTAGTCAACCTAAATGAAATCACCAAAAACTCAAAGTTCCCATACCAAGTATGAAATGTTATCTTAGGGATATCCACTTCCCTAATCTTTAGTTGATGGTACCTAGACCGAAGATCTATCTTAGAAAAGAATTTGGCACCTTAAAACTAGTCAAACAGATTATCTATCCTTGAAAAAAGATATGTGTTCTTGACTATCATCTTGTTCAACTGCCTATAGTCAATGCACATCCAAAGGGAACTATCTTTTTTACGCACAAACAACAGCGGTGCACCCAAAGGAGATACACTAGGATGAATAAACCCCTTATCAAAAAGATCCTTAAGTTTCTCCATGAGTTCCCTTAACTCAACCAGAGTCATTTTATACGGAGGAATAGAAATTGGATAATTGTTCGGAAGCAAATCAATACCAAACTCTATTCCCCTATCCGGAGAAACACCAGGAAGATCATCCAAAAAAACCTTTGGAAACTCATTAACCACCGAAACTAACTGAAAATTAGGACCTTCTAAGTTAGAATCTTTAACCTGAACCAAGTGATAAAGACAACCTTTGGAGATTAACCTACAAGATCTAAGATAAGAAATAAACCTCCCCTAGGAGCTAAAGAAACACCCGCCCACTATATAACCAGTTCACCAAGGAATCTAAAGATAACATTATAGGTTCGATAATCCAAGGAAACGTAACAAGAATGTAACCAGTACATACCTAGAATAACATTAGAATCTACCATATCTAACTCAAACAGATCCACCAAAGTCTACATGCCAGCAACAGATACCACACATGCCCTATAGACTCTTTTAGCAATAGCCGAGTCACCTTTTAGGGTAGAAATCAAAAAAAGATTTGAAATAACTTCTTGATCAAAACCAAAAGATACAGCCACATAAGGAGTCACATAGGAGAGAATAGACCCCAAATCAAGCAAATAATATACATTATGTGAGAAAATTTGAAATGTGTCAGTAACGACATCAGGTGATGCCTCAGATTCCTATCGACATGCCAAAGCATACAACCTATTCCGAGCAACACTAAAACAAGGAGCAGTAACAGAAGCAGATGCCACACCACCAGGTGTAGGAGCAGAAGATAAAGCCATGGGAATCTTATTCACTCTCGTAGCAACCTTATTAAGCGGACAATCCCTGAGCCGATAGACTATTTGCCCGCACTTGAAGCATTTTCCCCTTTCTTCATCACAATAACACAATAAGGATGACTACATAACCGATAAGGAGAACATAAAGAAATTGACTGACCTCCGCTAGCTTTAGATTGGGCATCCTGCGATCGAGAATTGTCACCACCATGATGACGCTTATTACCTGACTGGTAGTAGCACTAGCAAAGAAGTAGGAACCATAACTCCTCCATTTCCTTTTTTACCACTTGCCACCATCTCTACCACCATGACACTGAGCACTTCTCTTATCAGAAACTTGCTCCTCTTTCCCTACCTATCTTCGAACTCCACTTTCTTTCTCTTCTTATCCTCTACCTGCTACATATAAATAGTCAACATAGAGATGTCCATATCTTTAATCAGCAAGGTAGTTTTGCTCTAAAAAATTAGATCCCGATTCAACCCAGAAATAAACTTTCTCATTCTTACCCGCATATCAACCACTAAATCAGGAGCATACCTTAAAAACTGGTAAAACTTCAAGTTATATTTATTTACAAATATCCTTCCCTACTTAAAGTTTACAAACTCTTCTATCTTTACTTGGCTCAACTCTTGGGGAAAGAAACGATCTAGAATAGCACCAGAGAAGGCATCCCACAAGGTTGACTCCTCCACATCTCCTTTATCCCGATCCCATTATTCATACCACTAATATGCAACTTCTTTGAGTTGATATGCTGCAAAGTTCACCCCCTCCTCATTAGTATCCTACATCACCTGAAATATCTTTTCCATCTTATCCAAGAAGCCTTGTGGATCCTCCTCTACTTTACTCTAAAAAAGTGGGATGAACCATCTTCATAAATTGGCCAACCCTCGTGGCCTCAGTAGACAAAGCACCAGACACATCCCACTCAGCCTAAGCAGCAACCAACGAAGAAATAGAATGAATAGACTGGCAAAATTCTACATTAGTCACCTCACCTTAAGGAGAACTAGTAGAAAATAATGAAACTCCAGAATTATCAGGGATAAGACTATGAGATTAAAGATGAACCCCGGAAGTAGGATGTACCCCTTCAGTATTACCCCTAGATGGGATAGAAGAACTTCCTTGTGTTCCAGATCTACGAAGCATGATCTGAAAATAGAATAAACAAGGATTAAGGAATATTTCAGGACTAATAATTCAAGCTTAAAGATAGAATACAAAGAAAGTGAAACATTCTTAAATACCTTGTATCCTTTCCCTTATAAGTGTGGCACACTACACACCCCTAAAATAGACTCTACTCGAAACTTCTTTATAGACTCCTAATTGACTATGAGCCTAGGCTCTGATACCAACTTGACACAACCCACCCTGGGGCCTTATCGTAATGGGAATCCCAAGTCTGACCAGGATCGGAGACCACCCCTATTACCCAACCTAACCTCCATCCTCCTGCCATGAGTTGGCTGATTCGAGCATATAACAAGATAGTGTAATAGCTTACATAAGGACTCTGGGAATAGATCACTACCGTGGCCAACCCAACTGAGTCCAACAATCCCGTACCAATAATCCAACCATACCAAAACAAGGCTATAAACCAGGACATAACCAAGGATGTTCAAAAACATAATATAATTAATCCCAATATATAATATGACAGAACAGTGAAAAATTATATCTGATGATGCCAGCCTCCTAACTTATTCAATTTTTAAGACTGACACCTATATCAATCCTGCCCATTCCAACCCATAGAAATACCATAAAGCCTCTATCTAAAAGAGTAATGAAATCCGATGGGAACATGCCCAAAACTATGCCAAAACCAATATCCAATGTAAAGTCAAAATGTCTAAAAATATCCATAAAATGAAATTATGCCTTCCAAAAAGATGGAATCTCACCACTTCAGTCCAAATACTATCCCTGAGTCAACCACTATTAGGAGGAGTAGAACGGTTGGTTCCTGTATAGCGGGGTATACAGCTGCTAGTAGATGGGGTTAGCAAGTGACCGCTAGCATGATCTAAAGATAAGGATAAAAGAATGTCAATTATAAAACCAAGTAAAAACCATCCATATTCACACAGGAAAAGGGATCGGGTTTATTACGCCTTTAAGACCATTGCCTAAGTTGTGTAACTTTGACATCCTAAACCACCTACAGGCTATATAGGTTCTGAGCCCTACTGAAAGGGGCCAAGTGCGTCTAGCCACATGACCAGGGAAGTATCCCATGGGATGACAAGTATATTCCCAAAATAAAGTGTGAAATCTTGTATACAATCACCAAGACCAACCTCATATCGAAAAATATGAGTCTCCAATTTCGGTTCCCCCTGGACCTCCACCTTCCACGACTTAGCTATACCTCCAGCCATTATTGCCCAATTAAAACCAATTTTTAAATAACCAAAATATTAATCATTTATTAATTGAGGATATTGATATTGGTATCGTCTTACAAACCCTAACTTGCAAGTATCATCCATAGCCAATCATTTATAGGTTTAAGGGGACTTTCAAGTACCCTTCCATTTACTATATTAAACAACTTGGGAGACTTTCATGTTCCCCACAAGCATAACCAATTAGCCTTTAGCATTTCCAAACCATTTAAACCATGTATAATTCTTTTACCAAGTTTAAATTACGCAAGAGTTCCATTAAAATAAGTCAATGCAATGAACATATCTTTATAAGCATTTTATCAAACATATTAGGGGCATAATATGACCAAAACCAATTTTAATTACAAATACACCATTCCCATTCAATCTGATTATCCAAAACCATCATTAATACATATAAAAGCATAATTAAAACCATGGAAAACCATAACCAAGCAATTAACATCAAAACCCTCAAATCATATTTGAAAGCCAAAAATATGTAATAGTAAAACCATGAAAATATTTATATAAACCATGCCTTTAAGTAAAATTAACAATGTGGAAAGAGAAACATGCCTTAAACCAAGATGATGACGGAAAGAAATCACTATGATAAGCCCCAAATCAATCTTTTTATTAAAACTCTAGCTCTTTCTTGCCCCAAAATCTCTTAAGAGAATTATAGAGTTTTAAGAAGATTTTTAAGTGTTAATGAATAGAATATTAGGGTAAATAACTTCCCAAGTAGGTTAGAAGTCATGGGACCCTATTAGGATTAGAAGAGAAATGTCCAGAATACCCCCACTTAAGTTTTACAAAAATCTCATCAGAGAGATACGACTGGCCCTCATGAGTCGTACCCTCCCAATATGATTGGTATCCACCACTCATATCCTGAACCTCCATCCTTGGACCAAACACTATCCAGTATATGACTTATCCAACCAAGTCATAACCACATCATACAATTTGTATCCATGACCCGTATCCCTGGCGGAATAAATACTTGGGGAATTGTACACTATTTACTATACGAGTCCCTGGTATGATTCTTACCCTAGTTTACGGCTCATGGTGAGCCACTCGTACTTAGATCCAACCTAAGTAACAAAGTCTAATATTAAGTTAAGGAACCAAGTGATCCGTAACTACTAATACGACTCGTACCCATACGTCGTACCTATTCCAGTAACTAAAATCTATCCCACCAGCCAACACTGATCAGTATACGACCGGATCATACCATATGTACCCCAACATACAGCTCGTATCCATGAGTCATATTGGATCCATAGATCAGAATTTCAGAAAATTTTCTAAGGTCCAGAAACTAAGGTGTTTCAGTTACCCTCTTCTAGTAAATATAAGACATGGTTAATACCTTCAAAAGTATTTTGTTTTTCCAGCACAAAGCATACTTTACGACTCCAAATGTCATAACTGTCTCCATTTAATTTTTCTCTTTTGTTTAAGTCGACAACTATGCTTTTCGATGTCATATCTATTATTAAGAGACAATCATGCAAGTATTTTATCAATTATGTATGCAAATTACACATTTAAGAAAAAAATTTCAAATAAAGGTTTCATGTTTAGTATAAATCGAAAGGACACTTAAGAATTCAATCATCATCTAGGAACTAAACACTTGATCAAAATTAAAAATTAATTTCTTAATGTGTATTAGGATAATAGCTTTTAATTTAGTCTTTGTAAACTCAAATAAATGAATGAAATTCATATAGTAGGAGAGAGAAACAACTTAATATATATATATATATATATATATATATATATAATATAAATTTTAATTAAACTACATTAAGTTACAAGTCAATTTAAAGATAAAAATTATCCCACAAATATTTGAGACAACTTATATACATCCAAAAAGGCTCGCTAGGACAAATCTCATGGTAAACATTAATTAATCTTTTGCCCCGAGGATCACGAAGAGAATTTGCTAAAATAGCTAATGCTTTCCAATCTAAAATTTCTACATAGTTTTCTAGTTCTACACATTTTAATTCAAACAAATGAATAAAACTAGCAACTATAATACTAGGTGACATCTTAAAGACTTGAACTCTTTCAGTTTTTTGTCTCTTTCCCTTCGTGTAACCTTTTCATTCTGTAACAGATTTTGTGTCGTCCTGGGGACACCATTTTGTATGATCTCACGTTCTAAAAAATATGCCCTTCGACGACATGCTCTTCCTTTTTGTTTCTTTGCTCGACATCCTGAACTCCCACTTGGAGTGATTCGATTTTATCCTATTTATCCATGTCTGAAATAGGAACCAAGAAACAATAAAAATAGTTATTCCATTCGATGCAACAACTTACGTCATAATTTATTGTAGAAAATAAAATCTGTTTTATGAAAAATTTAGGAACTAATTTGGACAAGAATTATATTGAGTCTAATTTATACACTCATTTAATAAATAAAATTAAAAGGCATAATTGTTTACACTATACGATTCCCCATATTTCTTTTATCAAAGTAATCATTTTATCATTATTTAAATTATGAAAAGAATAGTACAACACATTACACCTTTTTTATATATGTACTACAATTATTACGTACTTATAGTACACAAACATAAATACCATACAACAATTAAAAAGGAAAAAATAAAGAAATGTATCATTTTTACGCAAAGGACTTAAAGCAGAAGCTATTTCTTCACCAATTCTTAAAATTTGAAAATCAGACAAGACAAACCAAAAACCTGAGATCGGCTTCTCCCGGAGTTTTCCTTATCAGAGAATCGAACGCCAGCGGTGGGACGTGGAAGGTTGCCGGAGACATCCAATTTTGAATGGCATTCAAATGACGGAACTGCCCTAGCATAACTAGACACTGCCATTGTATTTTCTGATGGTTTTAAAATTTGAAGGGTCAACATAATGTAATTCTCCGGCCGATTGGCCTTGTCTTTCGCAAAATTACTGAAGGTTGAGGAATTTATCTTTCATATAAGTTCTAATTTTTTATCATCTTCTTCAAAATATGTAATGGTAGATTTAAGAAATGAAGCCTCTTCTCTTTTTTATTTATTTATAAGTACTTAGTTCTTTAATAGAACTTTGTGAAAAGAAAAAAAATGCCGGATCCTAAGCTTAATTTTGAGGCATCTGAAGGGATCCGTAATGCAATTGGTGCTTCACAGGTATGTTCATACACAATTTCAAGAGTTCATCACATTTAAACACGAGATGATACATGTAAAGTTAGGGCTATTAAACTTGAATCGGATGCCATTGATAGCAATTTGTACCTTAAATTTGCAGCGAAAATCGTTGAATACTCTCATGAAAATGGAGTGTTCTTCGCCACAAACTAAATGTCTCCTTTTGGTGATTTTGTTAATGTAATTCACGAATTGTTTTTTTCTTTGTGTTTCTGACTCAATCTTTTCTCTCTGCTCATCTTGTTAGAATAAAGAAAAGGACATACAGGGGATTTTGGGGCATGAACAGTTATTGTGTAACCGTTCCCCCTTTTTCTTTTGAAATAAGATTATGCGTTAATCTCATTTTTTTGACTAAGAGAAATGGGTCGGGTCGGTCCTCATGGGTGACCCATGACCCTCAATCCAACAATAACAAAAATACAAACCCCAATATTAATGCAATATATATTCGTAGAATACAATCGGTATCTAGCATCTCTCCTCTCTTTCTTCTAAGGTTCGCCTTTTGCCTCTCTCTTTCAAACTCGCCCGCCTTTCCTCCCTTTCGTAGCCTTTAAGTATCAAATAAAGCATGTGTCAACCTATGTTTCTCAAAATTTATTCGCTCTCTTCTCTCCTCTCTCTTTCAATCTCACTTACCCCACTCTCTCTCTCTCTCACAAACAGTTGCAATGAATCACATTTAGGCACATTATAGCTCCTATTCATAGTAATTATTCAATGTATAGCTTTTAATGAAAATTCCTCAATTTTAAAATATAGAAACTATGGAAAATTTTAAGAAAATATTTATATGCATTCTAATAAATATTTTTATGCATAAAATTATTTGAAAAATCTATACATATAATCATGTTTGTTTGGTCCTGATTCTATCTTATTTTAAGTAAAAACCAAACCTATTATGATCGAGTTTTTATTTCAATACAAAACCGAACCGAACCACTAATGGAGTTCTTTTTCCGATTTAATTTAATTTGTCTATTTGGTGCAATATATCTATTTCTATTCCTTATTATTAAAGGAAATCGATCAAAAATATCCTAAAAAGGTCTAAACGTTTGAGAATGATAGAGCTAAGGGTTCCTGCGCCTCCTATATACCCCGTGCTGCATCGAGGGAAGGATATTACATGAAGCAATGAGTGAAAACAAGAAAATTTCACAATTATTTACTTTTCAATTTTTATTGTTAAAAAAAATACTTACTTCTTCCGTTCTGTTTAAAAAAGAATGATCCTTATCTTTTTCTGCAATGCTTTAATTTCACTTTCCACATGACATGTTTAAGACCACAAGATTAAAGAATATTTTGATACATTTGACACAACTTTAATTTAAAACAATAAGATTCAAAAGTCTTTTATTTTTTAAAATTTTGTGTCAAGTCAAAGTAGTTCCTTCGTTTTTAAACGGAGGGAGTTAAAGATTTTCAATTTCTAGAAGTGAAAGTGTGGATTTCAAGGATGAAGTTATATTTATAGAAGTTGAAATTTCATGGTAAAATCTACTTTCTAAAGGTAAAATGTGAATTGCTCGTGCTATTTACTACGTACATGAAATTCCCTTGAAGAGAGCCAGGTCCTCTGATCCAGAATTTTCACTCACTGCGAGTTTCGGAGACATACTTAGGAAAGGGCACTTGCCTAATAAGGAAATATAACTCGACAGTGCAAAGATACTAAGACTTTTAGACTGGGTATTGTACCTTGAGTTGATTGTACACTGCACGCACTTCTCTCTTTTCATTGAATGCCAAGACCCAAACATAGTAGCAACTAGAGAAAAGAAAATGGAGGAGAATAGCACTCAAGGAAATCTAGTTTATGATTTACTAATAACAATAACGGGATTGTCTTATGGATCCCCAGTTAGTTCAGAATGAAACGTCTTCTCAAACATACAGAAATTATGAGATTTAATGTATATGATAGGAAAACCATTGGGCATATATATAATGATCTTATCAGAATCATGAGCTATCAAGGCAACCAGCCAGCCATGTAGTTATTCACACTGGGGCCTGCTCCTCCTACTGTTATGGGATCATTCTGATACCTGCCAATATTTGGAAAAAGAACTATCTATAAGTTTCACAACAGACAACTGCAAAATAAAACCAAAAGTACAATGAGGTAGCACTCCTGTTACATGGACTCAGACATGCATGAATATATCTTCTATATGTGCGTGGAATATTAATTCTCCTATTTAGTAGATTTTGAAGAATTTACATTAAGTATCCACAAGCATGTCACACACCAAACAATTACTTTAAAACAAATGATAGATTCATATAACATAGAACGCAACATAGCAAATATAACTATCCTATGCGAGGTCAACTTGTCAATCGATGCAGTTTTAGTGATGAGCTGTTTTGTTGATCTACCTCATTGGATAATCTTTTTGTCTTTTCACCTTTTTGCTTACTTGGTAACCTCAACTCACAATCTTAAACTTAGAGGTGGAAAATGCCTAATATTTGAGCAACCCCCCAATTGTCCCTCATTGCATGCATGATGAATTTTATTCCCATAACAAACTTTTACAAATTTCGTATTTCAAACTCTTATTATTTACGGAGAAATTCTACTTTATCTCACTCAGCAGAGTATTGAATATATGTTTTAACATGGATCTCCTCTCAATTTCGGTTAATAAGAAATAAGTATGGAGTAATATAGATGCTTAAAATTTAATTAGACCAAAATTAAGCTAATGTTTGGCTATAGATTCTCAAATATTTATGGCAAATTGTTTTGGGGTGAAATTTCTCCATATATTCTTTCATAGTATTTGAAAAATACATTTTAGCTTTAAAGTTCACAAAAAATGATATTTGGCACAAATACTAGAAAACAAATACTAGTATTTTCTAGTACTTGGAAATCGAGATTATTTGTCAAATAATAGCAAATGATATGGCCAAACACTATGTGCTAAGTTTTTTTTCCGAAAAACTACTTGGACAATCTATTGTCAAACGGTCCCTAAGTATATAAGTAAAAGTAAATTAGTCATATTGTAATTTTCTAAAATTATTGATAAATAAATTCTACAAAGAAAATTAATATAAGGAAAGTGAAACAGTTCTACAAGCAAAACTTGAGGGAAGATCTATAAAATTATCCTTACGATAGTCAAAGTGCAATAAGAAAATTGAAATAGAAGTATTTCTTCCAAAGAGTTTAGTATGTACCCGATTTGCAAAGTGGGTTCACATTCCAAAGGATGAAAGAAGCCATCGCCGTGAGTTTGAGTTGTTTGCCTGCCGTAGTCCACATCTTGTGCATTTGGCTGCCACTGCAGATTTAGCTGGCTTCCTTCCATCAACTACCAATGAAGCATTGCAAACTCTTATTTGGCAGTTACAGATCTATTACTAGATGTATATAATAATTCATATTCTTGTGTAGCAACTAGTACCAAGACAAGAGATATTGGTTCTGTTGGTGAGCTCGT
This sequence comes from Capsicum baccatum var. pendulum, assembly GCA_030864225.1. Lineage (NCBI taxonomy): Eukaryota > Viridiplantae > Streptophyta > Magnoliopsida > Solanales > Solanaceae > Capsicum > Capsicum baccatum. Next base: position 149,097,527 of record CM061560.1, read on the forward strand.
TGCCACCAATGTAAATTCTGAGTTTCTGTCACGTGATGGGCATGCAAGAAACAAAAAGTTGAAAGAGTAGAATCGGCATCATCCATTGCATGGCCGGAGAGTTAAGGTTCTTTTCATGATCAATAACAGGAAACGCTATTAGAAGAAGTTTTTTTTGTATAAGTTGATCCATGGAGTTTAGTAAAAAGTCACACCTCATCTCGAATCTTATAAAAAAAATGAATTTCAACGTATCAATATGTCTATATATACACACTTCTCTTTTGGAGGTGCGCAGCTTCAAAGATCATACTCCGGCAGACATTCGTTTTGATTATGCAAATGCACTGTGATTATGAACGACCCTTTTAGTCATAAATTTGAGCAAAACCAAGGAAAAAGTCAACCGTAACCAATGTGGGATTATTATCTAAGGATAGGCACTTCTATCTCTAATGAAGTTTATGGGTGTACGACATGCGTTGCATGTTGTTGGGGATGAGAACGAAGAAAAATCAATCCCATCCCCTTTCAGTGTGCCTCCAACACAGATATCCTGCAGTTACACAAAATCCATTTTTTTCTATACTACAGTTACAAGTGAACACAGCAAAATGCACTGCCAAGAAAGAACAAAGACGGAAAAGTGAACTTACCCTTTGTTTCAAGGTTCTGTTGGCTTCGTTCAATGCATGTTCCTGCCATATGAAACATTGCTTATAGTAAGGGCGAATTTATGTGCATTTTTGGAGCGTGCTCTTCCCGCAAAACTAGATATTTTATATATATATTTTCTAGATTTAATCTAAGAATATTCTTAAGCACCATGCTACAAAAAAACTTATGGTTCACTTGGTTAAGATTTATCAAGAGGAACACGTTCTATTCCCACGAACACATTTTTTCCTTTTTTTTTTTTTTTAATAGTAGTGCACCCACAGTATATAATCCAATAATCGCCTCGGCCTATAGGAATGAATATATGTAGGAAAACTCAGATTATTTTTGTTATCCAGATTGTTGGGTATATATCATTAATTATGTGTTCAGATTGCATATATTCTATTAAAAACTTTAATGGGGGATTGTTGCAATATATATTAATACCTTCGTTTTTAGAAAAAATGACTTAGACTTGGCACAAAGTTTAAGTAAATAAAGAAAATTTTTGAACCTTGTGACCTTAAATTAAAATTGTGTCAAATGTATCAAAATGCCCTTTAATCTTGTGATCCTAAACATGTCATGTGGAAAGTTGAAATTAAAGTATTGCCAAAAAAGAAAAGAGGTCATTCTTTTTTAAATGGACTAAAAAGAAAAGTAGTTCATTCTATTTGAAACGGAGGGAGTATTAATCATTTGTTTTAAAAAAAAATTCCTTTGTTTAAATATATGATTATTTATTTGGGGTTCTATCGGAAACAGATTTTACATTTACCTTTAACGTAGAGGTAAGATCATATTTGTTGCTTAGATCTCGATTTGTGGGACTAGATTGAATATGTTGTTGTACTACTTTCTCTATCTCAGTTAATATACGGGACTCAAAGTTGAGATAGAGAAATTTGGAAGATGATAGTAAGTCAATTGAAAAGGATGATGTTCAAAAGGAGGGTTTATATGCTATAACTATCTCTTCATCATTGTGTGTTTTCAATTTTGGTCAAGGTAGGGGTGGCAAATGGGCGGATCGGATCAAATTTGGGTGAATTGAATATGGATTTCACTTAAATGGATTGGATGCAATCACCCATATAAAATCAAGTGGGACTAATAAGGATAAAATTGTAATTGTATTTGTAAAAACTTACCAAATAAGAAAAGACGACATTCTTTTTGGGACAGACCAAAAAGAAAATGATGACACATAATTTGGAACGAAGGGAGTATATTTGTTTAAAAAAGTTAACATTTCCCCTCCAAAGTACCCTCCACACCGCCTACCCCCAACTCCCCACCCCTCTAAAACATCAGAAACCTATAGAAATAACCTAGATTTCAGTAAAATAAAAGTGTTTTTAGTGTAACTTTTAAAATTACAATTCATATCTTCTCTTTGTCTTTTTTCTCCTTTTTTTTCTTATTTTCCTTTTTAGATTCTTTTTTCTCTCTCTTCTATCTCTAGTCTCTATTTTTTTCCTCTCTCTGTTCTATCTCTAGCCTCTTTTGTTTCTTTTTCCTAATTTTTTTCCTTTTTAGTTTTATTTTTCTTTTTGTATTTTTTTATTTATTTTTGTTTTTACTTTTTTTCTTTTTTGGTTGTATTTTATATTTTATATTTTCAAAGAACATGGCTAAGTCGAGTACAAATCATGAATGATAACGAAAATATCAGCTCATTGTATTTGTATTCACCATTATTTTTTTCTTTCTTTTTTTGAAATTGGTAACTTTACTCTATATATCCACAGGTATACTACAATCAAAAGTGTAGTTTCCCTCCAAAAACTGTTACAACTTACATCATTTTCGAGCTAGCTAGTGCCTATAAACAATCTAGTACATCAAAAATTTCTTCTTCCTGAGCTAATACATCAACTTTACACCAAAAATAAAAAATGGCTAGACAATTCATCTTGATCTTCTGCTAGCTGTTTTGCACATTCTCAAAACATCTGTTATTTCTTTCTCTCCAAATTGTCCACCACATATATGCTGGAACAATCTTTCATCTCTCCTCTTCCTTTGAAGCATTACCGTCCCTGTTCCAACTATTTAGAACTCCCTTAATGCTCCCTGCTTTTACCCACCTGATCCCTTTCAGGCAAATGAACATTCTCCAAAGCTGATCTGTCCATGGCCAATGCAAAAGAGATAGTTTATTGTCTCAGCTTGCTCTCCACATAGAAAACACCTAGATAACAATTGATAACCTCTTTTTTTTTTAAGGTTTTCATGAGTTAAAACTGCTTCTTTAGTTAGTAACCATAGAAAACAGTTTACTTTGTAAGGAACCTTAGTTTTCCAAATCATCTTCCATGGCCAGCTGATCTTCTATCCTGCGTCTATATTAAGCTACTTGTAGACTGATTTGATGGAGAACCGCCCTTGACTGTCTCTCTCCCATATCAACAGATCTTTCTCATCAGTGAGATTAGTAAAGGAAGCCAAGAAATTCTGAAATTCTGTCACTTTGTCAATTTTCCAGTCATATAAATGTCTTCTTAGTTCCAAATTCCACCCTTCTCCCGTCCACATGGTAGCCACAGTGGCAAGTTTTTGTTATCTTAAATTAAACAGCTTAGGATGCAATTGTTTCATTATAGAGTCGTCATTCCACTTATCTTCCCAAAATGAGGTCTTTTGCCCATTGCCCACCTTCACTCTTGTTTTATGGTATAACATAGGCTATAAATTCCTAATTACCTTCCACATGGTATAATTATATGGTGTTCTTATCACCTTTGTCATCCACTTATCTCCCATACCATATTTCGTAGTGATGACATCTCTCCAAAGCATGTCCTTCTCATTATTAGTAAACTTCCAAAGCCACTTCATCATGAGACTTTGATTTTGCTTTCTCAAATTTCTAATTCCCAAACCTCCTGCTTTCTTGTTCACAATCAGTTCCTCCCATTTAACTAAGTGAAACTTCTTCTTATCTTCGCCTTCTTGCCATAAAAAATTCCTTCTGAGAGCATCAATGTTTTTAGCTACACTGGTTGGCACTGGGAATACTGACATCATATAGGACGGTATTGCATCCGACACACTCTTTACTAGTGTCAATCTACCTCCTAAAGACAAGTATTGACTCTTCCAATTTGTGATCTTCTTTTTACATTTCTCCAGAACCCCATTCCAGATACCTTTTGTTTACTCTTGGCTAGGAGGCATGCCTAGGTAAGTTATAGGGAGCTCACCTACTCTACCTCCTAATTTTATAGCCAAAAACTCTATCTCAGCAGCTATATTAATAGGATAAATGAAGCTCTTTTTCCAATTAATATGGAGACCTGATACTGCCTCAAAAATGATAAATATGACCCTGAGAATCAAAACTTGATCTATTTCTGCAGCATAAAACACCAAGGTATCATCTGCATATTGGAGGTGAGTTATCTCCAACTTATTCAATTCACCAGCTTAAAATCCTCTAATCCATTCCTTCCTTTTTGTGTTGTTGATCAGATTACTCATCCCCTCCATAGCTAATATGAACAAAAATAAGGATAATAGGTCCCCTTGCCTCAAGCCTCTCTGCGAAGGAAAAAAACTATATAGAGATTTGTTAATTAAAATTAAGAACCTCACAGTGTTGATGCAATGTTTGATCCAGCTTATCCATGTCCTTTCAAATCCCATTTTTTTCAATAACAGAAGTAGAAAATTCCAATTCAAAAAGTCATAAACTTTTTGAATATCTATCTTGCAAACTATCCCTAGTTTGTTGCTTCTTTTTCTTGCCTCTATACATTCATTGGCTATCAACAACATCCATGATCTGTCTCCCCTTAGTGAATGCCATTTGTTGCCTATCTACTAGGCCGTGTATCACTTTCTTAAGTTGCTCTGCTAAAAGCTTGGCTATGATCTTGTAGACTCCCCTAATAAAACTAGTTGGTCTATAGTCTTTTAGTTCATCAGCACCCACCTTCTTTGGAATTAGAACCACAAAAGTTGCATTTAGACTCTTTTCAAAGAAACTTCTTTCATAAAAATTTCTGGATAGCTGCTACTAAATCAACACTAACAATATCCTAATATTGTTTGAAAAACTCCATAGTAAAGCCGTTAGGTCCCGGGGCCTTATCTCCCACATATGCCTTAATGTTTTTTAAAATATCATAGGCGTCAAAAGAAACCTCAAGCATGGATTTCTCCACTTCACTGATCTTCGGACAGTTTACCATATCCAGTTGAGGTCTCTAATCTTTTGTCTCTGCATATAAGTTTTTGTAAAAGGAGATTATTTTTTTCTTAATATCCTCAGGATTTTCTATCATCTCTTCTTTTACTTTCAACTTATCAATTGTATTGACTCTTCTATGTGCATTGGCTATTTTATGAAGGAAGCTAGTAATTTTGTCCCCTTCTTTTAGCCAGGTGGCCCTAGACCTATGTCTCTAAAATATTTCTTCTCTTCTAGCAAAATCTTCAAATTAGCCGATCAAAGATATTCTGGAGGCAATTTCTTTCTCCCGAAAGATCCTGTGTTCTTGTATTTCCTATAATTTTGCTAGTTAAGCAAGAACCCTCTGTTTTTTGAATGCCCAAATTTCCATGAGTTGTTTTGCTCAATTCCTTTAATTTGATCTTCAAAGCCTTCATCTTAGAAACAAGGACAAAATCTGGACTACCATTGCTACTGAAAGAATCCCACCAGCTTTTCACTTTCTCTTTGAACCCTTTTGATTATAGCCACCAGTTCTCGAATTTGAAATATAAGTTGGACGCCTCCCAATCTCCACACTGCAAGATGATAGTAGAGTGGTCTGATACAATCCTCTGAATGATGGATTGTTTTATTATCTAAAGTTGTTTTCCAAATCCTCAGAAATGAGAAATCTATCTAGTCTAGTAGCTATGTCATGTTTCTCTCCTTTCTTCCAGGTGTATTTACCTCCTTTTAGTTCCAAGTCCAACAACTTCATATCCTCTATGAATTCAGAAAAGTCGGTCATAGCCTTATTAATTCTAACATAATTCTTTTTCTCAGATGGATGCCTAGTAGTGTTAAAATCACCACATAAGACCCATGGGTCTGTCATGAGACCCCTAGCAGCCCCTATTTCTCTCCAAGTATCTTCCCTCTCTACTCTCCTATTAGGAGCATATACGCCAGTCAAGTTCTATTCATAGCTTTGATCTCTTCCGGTGAGCTTGCAAGAAATAGAGTATATCCCCACACTGCTTACTACACCTTCCCAAACCTTTTTATCTCACATTATGATAATTCTTCCCCTAGTCTCACTAGCTTCAAGTTGAACATAATCAACCCACATATTACCCCAGATCTCTTTCTCCATCTCTATGATATCCCCCTTTATTTTTGTCTCTTGGAGACATACTACATCTATCTTCTAAAATTTCAAAATGTTCCTAACTAATCCCCTCTTCCTCCCATAATTTAACCCATGCACATTCCATGAAACAATTTTTAAATACATTTTTCTTTTATTGGTAAATATCCCTCCTTTACTTCTAGTTCCATAGCTTCAAAATTTATCATCTATCTCTAGCCTTTTCAATTCATTAGACCCTTTCTTTTTCACTGTCAATTGATTTTCATTGGTCTGAACTATTACTTGATTACCTCTGTTCTGTTGCTTCTTGTCATCTATTTTCCTGAAAATTTCCTTTGCCTTTTCCTCATGACACTTAAAATCTACACCAAGTTCTACGCTTAATTTGATGATATATTCGTGAATCCATTCAGAGGTGTTATCCTCCTGTTCACTTCCTTCTGTAGGTAGTTTCACTGTCAGTGGGACAGCTTTTTCTACAAATCGATTTAGAATTTCTCCTTGACTCTTCAATTGCATGGCTAATGTCTCTCCTTCGTCTATTTTTTTGAGATTTTCGCCACCTGATTATCAGGAACAAAGTGGGTAATTGATCTCTCTATGTTTGTCTTTGTGTTCTCCAGCTTGTCTTTAAGTTACTTCAGTTGTGCGATATTTGCTAAAATTTCTAAGTCTATTATGTCTTCTCTGTGAGCCTTTTTAATAGGTTCCTGAAATTTGATCTTTTTTATGTTTGAGATCTAGCCTAAATTCTCTTTAATTATGCTCGCTACGGCCTGTATCTCCTCTTTTCCTCTCACATGATCTGCACGTGACACTTTATTTGAATTCTCTTCAATTTCTGTTGTACCCATATAGCTGGGTCCCACGCCAGCTGGATCTTTCTCATCGTTATCTGCATGCACATAGCTGGCCCCCATGACAGCTGTATCTTTCACTAATAAAGATAATTTCTCTGTATCACCCCCTGACTTATAGCTTCCACTTTTACTATTCTTCTTCTCCATTCTGAAAGTGACCGGCGACTCCACCCATATCGGGATCGTGTACACTACACCCTCACTGGACACCTCAATCTCTGGCGAAATTGATTTTTTGTCACCTTTAACCTTTAAGCGAGCCCAGTGCAAGTGGTTCTTTAGTAATTTCTCCTCCTCTGTTTCAATAAAGCCACCATATTGATCCCCGATCTGCTTGAAGATCTTCTGGGACCACATGCTTAGTGAAAGCCCTAGGATTCTGATCCACACCCAATCTGATACGGTTAGGGCAGCCTCCACAGGTACATGTCCTTTCACACGAAGCCAAGCTCGGGAATTACAAAAACTCCATCACTAGACAAAGGAGTGAGATCTAAAGGGGTAAGGGGATTCAGGCCGTAAACACATTCAAAGGGAGTCATTCCCGTACTCGAATGTATTACCCGGTTGTATGCAAACTCCACCAAGGGTAGGTGATCTTCCCATGAAGTCAGTTTACCTTTAACCATAGAACGTAGCATAGACCCTAAGGTTAGACCACTTTGCCCTTAATGATAGGTGCGGCCATGGTGTGTAAATACACCATGTGTAATGTCCAAAATGCCCTTAATTAAGGTCCACAACCGTGAGTCCTCACTCTTAAATGCTCCAAGCAATCTTCCATACGCGAAATTGCTTTAAGTTACGCTCAAAACGGGTCCTCCATACATGTTCTTGTATTCTCGAGGTGACCAAGTCTTGAGCCTCTATGTGTTGGCCTCCAAAGATGTCATCAAAAGATAAGATGGCCATTTGTCCCGTATCATCGGGACGGCTTCTTGGAGAAGAAGAGAGAGGAAAATGTTTGTGTTTTTAGGTTACAATTTCAGATTTCAAAAACTAAGGGATATCTCACTAACATGTTCTATTTATACTACAACAAAAAGGAGTGAAATGACCCATCCGCCCTTGCCTTCTTGTGCCAACCTTGGAGATTAGTTTATTACACTTTAGGACCTTTCTTCACACATAAAAAAAGGGGATTCAGGCCGTAAACACATTCAAAGGGAGTCATTCCCGTACTCGAATGTATTACCCGGTTGTATGCAAACTCCACCAAGGGTAGGTGATCTGCCATGAAGTCGGTTTACCTTTAACCATAGAACGTAGCATAGACCCTAAGGTTCTATTTACTACCTCCGTTTGGCCATCGGTTTGTGGGTGGCAAGACGTGGAGAAAAGTAACTTTGTCCCAAGCCTACCCCACATGGACTTCCAAAAGAGACTTAGGAACTTGGAGTCCAGCCGTCCCTAGATCTCACAAGTAGAGGGATACTTGTGTTGTCTCTTTGGCTAGAAACAAGGGTTATAAACTCCGGTCATCGCTACTTCATCAGAGTTTAGAGAAATTTCAACATCTTTTTTTTCGATTAAATCAATTCAAATCTAAAAAAAAAAAAAAACTGGAGAAGAAGGGGGACTGTAACGGTGTCGGAGCCAAAAAATAAAAACCAACGAAAAGGAGGAACAAAATAGGTGCAGGGGTATGTTTATTGATTTTTTAATTATAATTTATTTAAAATTATTATTTTACACAAGAGTGTGATATGCCTTTTTTTAATTGATCGTATGTCATGTCAGGAACGTGTGTATTTAAATTCTTTATAATTTCAGCTAATGTAAAAAAAAAGTATCAAAATAACACAGTTTATAGCTGATTTAGATCATTAAAATTAATATCATCCACTTTAGGTGTCAAATTCAAAATTCATGTCAAATTTAAGAATCTGGCGATGTGTTTGGCCTATTCTACCATTAAGGACTTACATGTGTGGTTGCCCAAACATAATGATTTTTTTGATTCACCCCTTTGTCAATGTTTCCTATGTAGCAAAGTATCTATTGTTTTATTGGGTTACAACCCATTTGTGGCTCATTTTGATACTTGATTATATGTTAAATGTGTGCATCCTTGGCATGGTGATAGAATTGTAATTGCTAACGTAATCCTCGTGCTATGAGAATATGTTTATTGTTTGTCCTTCTCATATTTTTTCAAGGTTCACATTCGAGGAAAAATCCTTTTAAAAAAGGGGAGGATGATACGAGCATGTAATACCCCACCCTTCTCTTAGTTCAAATTCATCTCTAGAACATCAAAGATCTTGCTTTAAAGATAAATATATTTTATTCAATGTAAAATTTTTATGATTTTGACTTTTTATCCCGGGAAAAATCGAATAAGCTTTCCATCGATACCAAATTCGCCCAAATTCGACACTCGGACGAAGAATTAGAGCTATTTTAGTGAGATAGTGTACCACCTGGTACTTTAGCACGACGCGGAGTAAGCTAAAATGGCAATTGTCAAAATCCAGTAAGCCTCCGCGATTCCACCGCATCGCGGTGACTTTTCAGTTGACAACCAAGGTGGCAATGCGATTTCCACCACATCGCGCCAAGGCTCAGTTTCTCAATTGTCCAATTTCTAGTAGGCTGGTGCAATTATGGCGCATCGCGTCAGCATGTAAAATTGAGATTTTTTTTAGTTCCGGATCATAATTTCAAGGGCAAGACGGTCATTTACTACCCCTATATATGCTCTTCAACACGAAATTTCTCATTTTTCACCTAAATATACACGTTTTCTCTCAATTTTCTTCAAGAACAACCATTAAGGTTGTAACAAGGTATGAAGATGTTGATTCTTGGGTTTCTTCCACCCAAGAAGTTCAAAAATCCTTTTCTAAATTCAAAGATCTTATATTTATGAGTTTTCATGATTCACATGTGAATTGAAATTGATGTTCATGTTATTATTGAGTTTTAATTCATGATTTAGACTACCAATTTCAAGAGTTGATTCTAGTATGTGATGAATTGTATGATGTTCACGATAAACCCTCTTCAAGTTGCATGATATTGATTTATTCATGATAATTAAGTATAGAATCTATGGTATAACCAAAGCATGCTCCCCATTTGTTTGATAGAATGCTTAAGAGAATAGTGCCCTCTTTAGTATGTTAAGCATGAAATTCCCAATTATGTGATAACTAGTGCATGCCAAGCGTTTTTTGAAATTCCTTAGTGAATGTATTATAATAAGTTTCATGCATTCTTATCCATGTGTATTCCTTATTAAACAACTATGAGGTATTTGTATGCATTCCCTATACATTTACATGTTTCTGACATTCAAGTGATTGATGAGATATCGTATTGATTGTGCTGTGAATGAAAGTCCATTGTCATGATACTCAAGTGTGGTCCTGTCTTATTTATTTATGCTATCGAGTCCTGGGGGTATTTATACCCAAAAATTTAGCTGCATTCTAGAGCCAAGTCAGTCTCAAGATAATTTCAGTCGTGCTATGATCAGTAGAATTCAGCCAGTACAAAACTTAAGAAAATTCAGTAATCTCAGTATTAGTTCAATTCAGTCTTAGTATCAGTCTAATCCAACTCAGTATTCAATTCTGATTCAATAGTATTCAGTAGTATCTAGTATTCAGTTCAGACTTCAGTAAAACTCAGTAAGCTAACAAGAATTCAGTAGCATTCCGTCAGATAACGAAACTAAGTAAATTCAATCAGCTCAGTCAAGCAAGATGACCAGTAACAGATTCAGCTCAGTCTAGAACAGTCTAGGAATCAGTTTAGTGTCTATTCAGTTGGAAGTAGGATTCAGCACCGAGCGAGGGCAGGGATGATGACTTCCCCGTTTTTTTTGGCAGAGTCATTAATAATAATTCCTGTACTCTAGAACTGCGTAGCCAGCATAGGATGAGGAGTCACCCATCTTATTAGGCTTGACTAACTCCATGGAGTCACCCGTTATATTAGGCTTGGCTCAAACCAGGTGTCACCCGTTATATTAGGCATAGCATCCTGGTTCTGAGAAAAGTATCTTTACCCGTGGACGATACTGACACCCTTTCAACTGGGGTTAAAGGTTAGACCCCAAAGAAGCTAGAAGGGGCATGTTGGTTAGATAACTACCTCCCACAGTCTCAGTAAAAGAATTCAGCTGAGGAGTCACCCGTTATACTAGGCTTGACTACCTCTCAAAAATCACTCGTTATATAGGCTTGATCTCAGATTCAGATAATTATATTCATTATCAGTAGACTCAGAGGTCACCCGTTATATAGGCTTGATATCATATTCAGCTTATCAAGTATCAGGCATCATTACCAGTAAACTCAGAGGTCACCCATTATATAGGCTTGATCTTAGATATAATAAATCAGTAACAGTATCAGCAAGATTAGACATCAATCTCAATAGACTCAGTTATTCCGTCTCTCAGTATTAGTAAACTCAAACATCAGTACTAGTAGACCCAGTCATCAGTAAGTCAGTATTCAGAAACCAGTATTTAGAGTTCGTATTCAGTGTTACTGCGATTCCAGTTTTGGTTTGTGCATTTATAATATGTCCCCATTCAGTACTCTCATGTTATTCAGTTAAGCTATGTTCATACATAAGACCTTGCATTTAGCCTTACCTTATCTAGCATACCAGTACATTAAAAGTACTGACACATACTTTTCTCTTGCGTTATGGTGTTTTATACCATAGGTTTCGAAGCGTGAGATTCAAAGCACCCTTAGCAGTCCAGACTTAATCATCAGCAGTAGATGTAGTAGTGAGTCCTCTTCATTTGAGGATGGTCTTTATTTTATTATGGCATTAGACTCAGTTTATTTTTAGTAGACGAAGTTAGTTGGGGACATGTCCCATCAACTCCACAGTTCAGACAAGTTTAGAGGCTTTTTAGACAGATGTATTAGTATTCAGTTTAGTATTGAGTATTTTTAGATATTTGAACCTTATGGCAAGTTTTCGCTAGTTTTCCGCATTTATTTCAGTATATTATCCAGTGCTCAGTTACAGATATCTGAAAAGGGTTAGCTTATGGTCCTTCGAGATCATGAGCACCGTGTGACATTTTAGTTCCAGAAAATTGGGGCGTTACAAACTTGGTATCAGAGCTTAAGGTTCAATTATGTCCTAGGAAGTCTAAAAAGCCACATCTAGTAGTCTTATGCATGGGTATGTTGCGCCCTACATTTATGTGCAGAAGGCTATAAGATGTTTTAGGAAAAGTTTCCCTTCTTTCATGTCTTAGATCATGCTATAGAAAGGTCCTCTAAGAAAGTTATGTAGATTCTCAGCATGCTCCACTCATGTCAAGTCCACCTTTTCTTCAAGGTAATAGAAGCAGTAAGGCTCAAAGTCCTAGAGATAGGGCTTTCTCAAATTGTTCCTGCAGACAATTATAGGATAGCCCACAGGCTCAGTAGTATTCCATTAGATCCTTTCTTAGAATCCTATGATAGCATATGACCTAGAGTTAGAAACATGAACCCAGGATTTTAGCAGTAGTAGAGTTGGGATAGCATTAACCTTATCGGGTAGATTATGTATTTATGGGGATAGTTGTATAAGAGGTAAATTAGTAGGCTTGAACAGTGCATGCAAAAATTTAAGGTTATTGATTGAAAACTAAGTGTGAAGGTGTGGATGTGAGTTAGGAGGTATGATCCTAGTAGTTGATGAAGTAACAGAAGCAGATGATGTGTTTAGCGAGACAAACATGTGTCAAAAGGGGTGTAGGTATGTGATGATGATGGAAGAAACTAAAGAATGTTAAGAGTTGTATTCCAGAAGATAGTATTAGCAGTGAGTTTTATACTTTCAGGTGCAGACTTTCCAGAAACGTTTATCATTCATGTGCATTATTATGCCCCAGACTCTAAAGTAGATTGATTGTAGTTCAGTTTAGAGTTTAGTAAAGTGTTCTCAGACTTATGGTGATGACTTGAAGCTAAAAAGGAGAGTATAGTTGAAAGAGTGCAGAAGAAGTACTTCAGTTAAGTATAAGTTTCAGCATGAGTTAGTCAGTAAAGCCAACAAGTTAGTTTAGCAGTCAGACAGTCAGATCCATGTAGTTTGTTTTCTCATCTTTCCATCTAGTCATACTATTTGAAATCTCAAGGAAAGATAACTATTCCAAGGTGGAAAGTCCTAGTAGTTGCAAGATAAGTTCAGTTCATGAGTTATGCATTAGTTATAGCTCTCCGAGGTTCCGTAATGATCTAGTTCGTAGGTGCCTTGTGCATCGCCTCAATATTTCGGTAAAGTATTCTTAGAGGGACATAATATCCCAAGGGGGAGATACCCCATGATTCCCAGATGTTTTCAATTCTTTAAACCCATTCAGTTGCATGTTCAAACATTTCTCACAAAGATAACATCCGTTATCATTGCATAATCAGTCAAGCATTTAAAAGTCAGTTCAGTCAAGAATTCATGCATTAGATATGCATGTTCAGTAGAAAAGCTCAGCTTATCAGTGTATTCAGTCATGCATTCACGAGAACAACTCAGTCAAGAATCCATGCATCAGATATCCATGTCCATTATGAGAATTCAGCTTATGAGTAGCTTCAGTCGTGTATTCCATGCATCATATATGCATGTTCAGTATGAAATATCAGTATATCAGTAGTTCCAGTCATATAGTCATGATTCTCATGTTCATGTCCAGCAAGTAAGTTCAGCCTACTAGTATTCTTAGCTTAATTAGGCTCGTTCGAGGATGAATGTTCCCAAGGGAAAGATATTGTACTACCCCACCTCTCTCCTAGATCAAATTCGTCTCTAAAACATTAAAGATCTTGATTCAAAGATGAATATATTTTATTCCATGTGAAATTTTTAAGATTTTGACATTTATCCCGTAGAAAATCGAATAAGCTTTCTATCGATACCAAATTCGCCCAAATTCAACACTCGGGCGAAGAGTTAGAGCCATTTTAGTAAGACAGTGTACCACCTGGTACTTTAGCACGTCGTGGAGCAAGCCAAAATGGCAATTGTCAAAATCCAGTAAGCCTCCATGGTTCCATCGCATCGCGGTGGCTTTCTAGTTTGCAACCAAGGTGGCAACGCGATTTCCACCGCGTTGTGCCAAGGCTCAGGTTCCCAATTATCCAATTTCCAGTAAGATGGCGCGATTATGGCGCATCGCGCCAGCATATAAAATCGATTTTTCTTTAGTTTTGGATTTTAATTCCAAGGGCAAGATGGTCATTTTGCTACCCCTATATATACACTTCAACACGAGATTTCTCATTTTTCACCTAAATATACAAGTTTTCTCTCAATTTTCTTCAAGAACAACTATTAAGGTTCATAGCTTAATACCCAAGTCATCAAGATTCCTCCGTTAATCTTTCGAGAATCATCTAACAAGGTATGAAGATGTTGATTCTTGGGTTCCTTCCACCCAAGAAATTCAAAAATCCTTTTCTAAATTCAAAGATCTTATATTTATGAGTTTTCATGATTCACATGTGAATTGAAATTGATGTTCATGTTATTATTGAGTTTTAATTCATGATTTAGACTACCAATTTCAAGAGTTGATTCTAGTAGGTGATGAATTGTATGATGTTCACGATAAACCCTCTTCAAGTTGCATGATATTGATTTATTCATGATAACTAAGTATAGAATCTGTGGTATAACCAAAGCATGCTCCCCACATGTTTGATAGAATGCTTAAGAGAATAGTGCCCTCTTTAGTATGTTAAGCATGAAATTCCCAATTATATGATTACTAGTGCATGCCAAGCGTTTTTTGAAATTCCTTAGTGAATGTATTATAATAAGTTTCAAGCATTCTTATCCATGTGTATTCCTTATTAAACAACTATGAGGTATTTGTATGCATTCCCTATACATTTACATGTTTCTGACATTCAAGTGATTGATGAGATATCGTATTGATTGTGCTGTGAATGAAAGTCCATTGTCATGATACTCAAGTGTGGTCCTGTCTTATTTATTTATGCTATCGAGTCCTGGGGGTATTTATACCCAAAAATTTAGCTGCATTCTAGAGCCAAGTCAGTCTCAAGATAATTTCAGTCGTGCTATGATCAGTAGAATTCAGCCAGTACAAAACTTAAGAAAATTCAGTAATCTCAGTACTAGTTCAATTCAGTCTTAGTATCAGTCAAATCCAACTCAGTATTCAATTCTGATTCAATAGTATTCAGTAGTATCTAGTATTCAGTTCAGACTTCAGTAAA
Organism: Capsicum baccatum var. pendulum; assembly: GCA_030864225.1. Classification (NCBI taxonomy): domain Eukaryota; kingdom Viridiplantae; phylum Streptophyta; class Magnoliopsida; order Solanales; family Solanaceae; genus Capsicum; species Capsicum baccatum. The sequence continues at coordinate 149,112,539 of CM061560.1, forward strand.
ACTCAGTAAGCTAACAAGAATTCAGTAGCATTCCGTCAGATAACGAAACTAAGTAAATTCAATCAGCTCAGTCAAGCAAGATGACCAGTAACAGATTCAGCTCAGTCTAGAACAGTCTAGGAATCAGTTTAGTGTCTATTCAGTTGAGAGTAGGATTCAGCACTGAGCGAGGGCACGGATGACGGCTTCCCCGTTATTTTAGGCAGAGTGTTAATAATAATCCTTTCACTCCAAAACTGTGTAGCCAACGCAGGATGAGGAGTCACCCGTCATATTAGGCTTGACTACCTACCTAAAGTCACCTGTTATATTAGGCTTGGCTCCAACCAGGTGTCACCCGTTATATTAGGCATGGCATCCTGGGTTCAGAGAGAAGTGTTTTTACCCGTAGGATGGTACTGACACCCTTCTAAATGGGGTTACAGGTTGGACCCCAAAGAAGCTAGAAGGGGCATGTCAGTTAGATGACTACCTCCCACAGTCTCAATTTCAGATTCAGTCTCAGTAAAAGAATTCAGCTGAAGAGTCACCCGTTATACTAGGTTTGACTACCTCTCAGAGATCACCCGTTATATAGGCTTGATCTCAGATTCGAACAATCATATTCATTATCAGTAGACTAAGAGGTTACCTGTTATATAGGCTTGATCTAAGATTCAGTTTATCAATTATTAGGCATCATTACCAGTAAACTCAGAGCTCACCCATTATATAGGCTTGATCTTAGATATAATAAATCAGTATCAGTATCAGCAAGATTAGACATCAATCTCAATAAATTCAGTTATTCTGTCTCTCAGTATTAGTAAACTCATACATCAGTACTAGTAGACTCAGTCATCAGTAAGTCAGTATTCAGAAACCAGTATTTAGAGTTCGTATTCAGTGTTACTGCGATTCCAGTTTTGGTTTGTGCATTCATGTATATGTCCTCATTCAGTACTATCATGTTATTCAGCTAAGTTATGTTCATGCATAAGCCCTTGTATTTAGCCTTACCTCATCTAGTATACCAGTACATTCAAAGTACTGACGCATAATTTTCTCTTGCGCTATGGTGTCTTATACCATAGGTTTCAAAGCGCGAGATTCAGAGCACCCTTAGCAGTCCAAACTCAGCCAGCAGCAGTAGACCTAGCAATGAGTCTTCTTTATTCAAGGATGATCATTATTTTATTATGGCATTAGACTCAGTTTATTTTCAGTAGACGGAGTTAATTGGGGACATATCCTATCGACTCTACAGTACAGAAAAGTTTAGAGGCTTTTCGGACATATGTATTAGTATTCAGTTTTCAGTATTGAGTATTTTTAGATATTTGAACCTTATGGAAAGTTTCCTCCAGTTTTTTGCATTTATTTCAGTATATTATGTAGAGCTCAAGTACAGATATCAGAAAAGGGTTAGCTTGTGGTCCTTCGGGATCATGAGCACCGTGTGGCATTCAGGTTCCAGAAAATTAGGACGTTACAGAGCATGATTAGCTTAGAGAACCTTAGGAGGACTTCCAAATATGGATGATATCTTGGAGCCTGGAGGAAGCCATGGAGCAACAAATACACAAAGTCATAGGTGATCAAATTATTTGGACAATCATAATGGACCCATACGGGTTATTTTCAAAATAGTCACTTTTGGGCTATTTTTTTAATAGACTATTTATGTAAAAGCAATAAGTATAAATAGTTTCCTTAGTCATTTTTTAGAGGTAGACTTAGATGAATTGAAAATTGAACACCTTTGAGAGTGTAGGGTCGAATTCCTTTAGTGTAGCCATAATGTTAGTGAGATTAGTGATGAGTGGATTTCCATTATTGATCTAAAATTTCTTAACCTTGATTTTCATAAGAGTTACTCATTTGTGAATTCAAATCTAATTCTCTATTCTAATTGAAATCAAGTTCTCTTTTTCGTTAGTTAATTGATTTAATTAGCCCTACTTTTTTCTATTCTCATCTCAGTTTCTTGTAATTCTCACCTTTTATTTCTCCACTATCTTTATTTTGTGTTGTTGATTTTTGCATTGTCGATTTCTATTCTAGTTGTCCGACTAAGATCATTATCAATTTAGCATATAGGAGAAAGATTAAATCATAAGTTCTTATAATTAGTATAAAGTTTAAGTTCACTAAAGATGGAAATTGCACAAAGACAACAGTACATGATTAAAAGCTTGGATGCTGGGTTATAACTTTTAGCCATAAGATAGAACTAATTTATAGTTCTTGGGTTATTTTTATGTGTGGCTAAAAAGCACGTGTTTAAAAGTATTTTTTTTAATCCAAACACTACAAAAAAAACTAAAGCTATTTTAAAATTAAAAAAAATAAATATAAGTCAATTCAAATAGAGTCTAAATAAGCTCAGGGATCGTTTGGTATAGTATATAAGATAATACTGAATATGTTGGTATTAGTAATGCTGAGATTATTAGTACAAGGATTAGTAATACAGGGGTTAGTAATACTGAGATTATTTTTTATGCAATGTTTGCTTTGATGTATTGAAAACAATATGTATTATTATATTTTAAAAAGAATATTATTTGTTTACAAAAATATCCTCGACATATTATAACTTTGTGTATTTTCTTTGAAAAATTTTATTATTTTTTTTAAAATAAATAAAATTAACAATATAACTAATTATTTACTTTGAAATTTAAGATTTAATCATTTACTTGCAATTTTTTTGTTTTGTTATCTTTTCTTTATTTGTTTGTTGTTACCACTTTGTAGTGTTCTTAAGTTGGAGGGAGATACGTGTAACTTTTGAATGAGATAATAGAATCATTATTACCATAAATTTGTGTACTGTAGAGTGTTAAAGCTAACTAGAAAAATTATTTTTATTTATGAATATCCTATTTACAAAACTAAAGCTTGTATGCAACAGTTTTTTTATGACTAAAATTATTTGGAGGGATATTATTATCTTGATAAATTGAAAAGAAGTAACTGACATTGAATAAATTGAGAAAAATTTAGAAAAATAATTAAAGAAATTTGATGGTATTTTCATCGTATTTATCCATGAATTGTAATTCATGGATTACTAATTCCACCAAGTTAGGTGTATTATACACCCTATAATATCACGTAGGGTGTATAACTAATCATGTATTATTTTATACATTGCTCCAAAATTGTTACCAAATATTATATTAAATAATTCCAACATTTAATCCGTGAATTATGAAAATAATCCACCCAACCAAATGGGTCCTAAGTGTAATTTTTCTTTGAGTATGGAAAAAGCATATTTCTAACTTCTTATATCAGTTTATACGTACTGAACAGATCAAGTAAAAATAAATATTATTTTATACTAATGGTTTAATTCATTAAAATAAGCATATGTACCTTTCTCTGAAGATCTGTAAGTTGATCCAACATCAACTGAGTCTGGAAAATTGGAAACTAGTGTTCAGTGCAGTCGAACTTCAGAAACAAATCTAAATGGCTATCACCTTTTTGGTTAGACAATAAAAAATAGGTGTTTCACGCAAGTTCTAATCAGAAAATATTTTCCTTTTAATTACTACTAGTAATTATTGATGGCTATGTGACAAATTTACCCGAGTTGATCTGATCTGCTTCAGTGACATATCAAGCTGCCTCTCAAGTGATTCAAGATCTTTGCCGTTCAAAGGACCAAGATCTTCACCAAGAAGATTCCTATTAACAAAACATCGGAAAGAGTATTTATTGCAACAAAACATCTCTCAGATGAACAAATTAAATGAAGCTTTCTTCCTAATATCATAATCATATACCTCTGTGATCGCTGTAGTGCCTCGTAACGTCCTTTAAGCTTCAAGTACTCTTGCTGGCTACTTATTTCCTATAACCATAAAAAATAATATAGAACAGTTAAATGCTTAATTTAATACGTTTTTTGGCTTATGGACAGCAACAAGTCAACTACTTAATAAGTGCTAATAATGTGTCAATTGTTTATCAATCTGCAAAGTATTCTATACCTTGTGTTTTCCATTTCCCCCTTATATTTTCCAAATATCGTTTATCACTTCCAATAATGTCTCTAGAAAACACTCTCTACCGACTAGCACGTCTCAAGGAAGTTATTCTTGTTATCATAAGTTGATGATTTCTTTTGACAAGTTCTATTTTCGTGGTCATTAGAAATACTTTTTTTAATCTCAATATAAACATAATAAAAAGGGATCGACATCCAGTACTTGTGCAACAGTGGCATATAAATTTCGTTCCACATTGACATATTTCTTCGGTTGAATGTACCTAAGGCAAATTATTGTTAGTCATATTGTGGAGCATGTTAAAAATGGATATGATCATCACACTCTTCGGGGAGAAAATGCAACTTAAAATATCAGATGCAGTCCTCCCTACTTTTTGAAAAGTTGTTTTGAAACACAGATCAGAATCTCAGATGCTAAGATAGTGGTTAACAGTAGAAGGGTTAATTTTCACACATGCTTCAAAATATTTTGTATCTTTGCTTTTAGACATCCAAATTTCTTCAGAAATAAACTTCAGAAACAGCCTTTCTACCTCTTTAGAGGTAGAAGTATGGACTGCGTACATCTTACCCACAGACCCCACTAGGTGGGAATACATTGGGTTTGTTGTTGTTGTTGTTGAGTTTATATTAGTGGCCAGGAATCAAGTAACTGTCAGTATAATATATTAGAGACAGCACTTGTCTCATATTAGTTGTCTTAAGAGTTTCCAAATTTGTTGTTGTATCCTGGGTTAGTCCACTTATCGTCTTATGGTTTTGGTTGGATGCTAGTGCTTTCGCAGGCTTTCTGCCATAGGTGGAAAAAATAGACATAATTGCGGCTGCACAAAATTCTGCAATTATTTCATAAGAATACACATGTTTTTAGATGAAAATCTTTGTCCCAAAATATCGCTGTCCTTCAACATTATATTTAGTTTCATTTAACTTGAACTTCTTACAAAAAATAGTTGATTCAATTTACTTATCTAAATTATGAAATCAAGAGAAGTTTATGGTATTATTTCAATACTACCCCTGTTACTAAATGACTACACAAAATGTATAATACTCAAATTTATATTTTCAAAACATACTAATAAGGCTAGCTTAGTAAAATAAATTACTACTCTCTCCGTTTAAAAAAGAATGACCTACTTTCTTTTTTAGTTCGTTTAAAAAAAAATGACCCCTTTCCTATTCTGGCAATACTTTAATTTCAACTTTCCACCGACATGTTTAGGACACTTAGATTAAAGGACATTTGGGTACATGTGACACAACTTTAATTTAAGGTCACAAGATTCAAAGTCATTCTTTATTTTTTTAAACTTTGTGCCAAGTCAAAGTAAGTCATTATTTTTTAAACGGAAGGAATAATAAATAATTTTTTAAGAGGAGTGTAACGCCAACAATAGCTAAGCAAATGAAACTGTGGAGTATCTCTATTTATAGATTGAATTGCCTCAAAACTAAGCTCTTCACATATATCCAATGTTTTATGAAGTGGACATAACAACGAAGCAAGAACTTTGGAGCTTTGACTCCTTATTTGGAAAACACATATTATATGGATGGAGATATCTTAAACTAGCGCACACTTTCAACGTGAGTACTCATGAAATATAATCTGTCCTTTATCGCCTTGATAGAATTAACACTATATTTCGTTTAAACATGTTGAAGGAGGATAATATTGCATGATGTTTAATATTGTTAGGAATTGCATTTTTCCGTTTCTAAATGAGTGGGAACTTTACCCTTAGATATTATTGCTACACACAATACAGTTTTTCTGAATCATTTCTACATATAGAGGTGGAAATTTTCTTCAAATTAACAGCAGTTACACAGTAATCTAATTATGCCTTGATATAGCAAGAATACACACTAATTATGGAACAATTAGTTGGATTATTAACATTTACCAGTGCTTCTCGTGTGGATATATTCGTCTCTGGTGCCCCGTAGTTGCATTTCTGGTACCTCTCCAACGTCTTTAGCATGCTGTTCATTGTCACAAACATATGATGCTTCAGTTCAATACAAAACAAAGCAGAGAATCGTTAAATATATATATATATATATATATATTCTTATTATGAAAATAAAATGTTTATCTTTTTTAATCTTATTAAGTTAGTATTTTATTCTCAGCTAGTTCCAAATTCTTAGTCAGATCCTGACACCACCCGTTATTTTCATCTGATCAAACTTTTTTATTTTTTGGTGCTGCCGTCACTTTTCCTTTCCCACTCTCCAGCTCTATATTCTAGTAACGTCAAGTCATTTTTGAAAGACATTCTGATAGATCTTCTTTGGTTTTTTAAAGATCTAGTTATTAAGCCAAAAGCCTTTTACTGTACCCGGATATAGGATTGTTTTATCAACTGATCGAAGGAAAAAGGAAACTTAGAGATTAGATAAATACGCAGATAAATCATCAAGTGAAATTACAAAAGGATAGAGAGAAAAAGAGTTTACAATTTCTTGAAGGGCTAAAATCAAGTTTTCTCATAGCTTTCAAGAAAAATTTAATGACGCGGAGAAAGACTGAATTAGTAAATTATAGGTGAAAAGATTTGCTAAGGCAATAAGAAGATTTAGGAGAAGAAAACCATAGAATCCAAGTCTAAAGATGAGCTTCCATCAAAAGTAAATGATCAAAACAGAAAATAAAATACAAAAGTAGGGTTGAAAAAGCCCTAAAGGTTGGAACTTTGAGACCACACCATCCAAAAGTTATATATTAATTTATTGAACAGTGAACCCTAGATATTTTGATGTAAAATTTGTTAAAGAAAAGTGAACTAAAGATGAAGAAATAAAACTAACGCTTTAGTAACAACATGAGGTTCAAAGATTAAAATTTTAGCAAATAAGGTTCAAGAAATTCTTCTTAAAAGGTAAAGAAAATTCAGAAGGAACGTATGACAAAAAAGAAAAAGTAATTACACGTTTAGCTCTATAGATAAGCAATAGATCAGACCATATTTGCTGCAAAGAGACAAACACTATTTTGTTTAAGAGATCAAAAGGGAAAAAAGAAGAAGAAAAACTAAGCCAATTAAAATGAGTAGGAAGAAACACAAAATGGAGGAGACTAATTAGCAAGAAACAACGACCCAACGCAGAAACTCAGCATAGATATAGAAATTTATCATCTTTTTATGGTTTCCTCTTGCAGATCTAACGAGACCTACAAGCACAAAGTCCTATACACTCCAAAATATTAACAAAAATGGAAAATTTACTCCACACAAAGAAAAAAATAGAAATACTTTTACAACTTCTCACAAAACTTCCAATCTTACACATTTAGATCTCAAAATAACAAGAAGGTAACAGAATCTAGAAAGAGAGAAAAAGAAAAAAAAGGACTGTATAGATAGCTATACGTAATATATATATTCGAAAAGTTCAATTGATTTTCCTTGTAAATCTAAACATATACCTAGAGCTACTGCAAAACTCGTACAGTTTTCCCCTATTGGAGAAGATGATCAGAGCGACCTCAGCATCACAAAGAACAGAAAGCTCATAAGCTTTTTTCAAAAGTCCATTTCTTCTCTTAGCAAAGGTCACTTGCCTGTTGATCTTGTTCTCTATTCTCTTTAGCTCAACCCTACCCCTTCCCATATTTTTTTCCTCTCCCACAACTCAAACTCTCAAAAACACAAAACCCCTTTTTGTTCTCAGACCTTTCTTTATATCAATCTTTTTATATACAAATGCACTAATAGATACATTTCCAATATGTATATATAGGCATAACAATAGTAAACAGACAGTACTCAGGTTTATGTTATATAAGAGTTACTGCTACACAAATTGTTCTAGACTTTCTTCTTACACTTGAACGAATAAAGTCCCACGTCAGTATATGTTACATATTAAGTGTAGACAATAAGAAAACTGTGTTTTACAAAAAGCATTTGTTATTGTTTTAGGAAAAGCATTTGTTATTTCGATCATCATTGTATGAGCTTCTGTGATGGTGAATTTTATGAAGTTTTTATTTGGATATTTTTTTGCTTCCCTTGGAATTGTTGATTGTTGATATCTATACATTGATCGATTGGCCGAATAATACACTTTTGTGTCTGATATGTTTTTATTGTTTTGTTTGGTTCATTGTTACTCAAAATTTGTTTTGTTAGCTTTCGAATTAAATCTGATTATTTTAATTTTGACACTTATACAATCCCACCCAATCGGATTTCAGAACCGAAAGAAAAAAAAACTCTTTCCTCCTGTTTCATTGAATCCTTCCGCCCTTTGTTTTGAGCAGCTTTATTTTTCTATGTACAATTTTTAGATGAGCAATCTAAATAAAATGAGAAGCTCAGGTTTCTCTTATCATTTTTTTTTTAATTTCACTTTTTTCTAGCATTAAAAAAATTGATTTGGAGCAGGAGAGGTGTATGGTAAGTAGGAAACCTTAAGGGGTCGTTTGGTGGAATGTATAACAATAATACAAAATATGATAAATTAGTAATGTTTGTATTAGTTATGCTTGTATTTATCTTATACAATGTTTGGTTTGATGTATTAAAACTAACATGAATTAAATAATTTCTAAAAGAATTTATTTTTTTCAAAAATACCCTCCATATCTATGTTGGAAAGGATGTGGAAATTTTTTTGAGGGATAATAGTGTCTTTAATCATGTTAATGGATGCATTGGATCCATTGCATTGCTAATACCATAGATTTGAGGTATTAGTAATACACACCTCAATACACAATAGAGTGTATAACCAATGCAAGCATTAGCTATACATAAGGTGAAAAAGTATATCAAACAAGGTAATAGTAGTACACATTAAATTAATGCATGCATTAGCTTTCCAATACACTCTACCAAACGACCCATAAAGATGATGTGTAGACGAGTACCCCAAATGCTACGAGTCAAAATCTTATCTGATGTCATGGTGACTAAACAAATTTAGATACAACTCCCTTACATGTAGAGAGTCTATTTTTGTAACGACCCAATATGTTGTTACGTGTGAAAATGTCCTGAAAATAATTTATAATAAATAATAGGCTCAAAGTGGATCAAGAAAAATTTAAATCAAGGAGGAAAATTAAAGTTTTGCGGGAATTGGGCAAAGAGGCCCAATTTTAGACAAGGCTGGATTGGCAGTAACTGCAGTAGCAGTAAAAATCAATGTGCTCAGCCGAGGGATTTTTAAAAACTCTCTTTCTTTTTTATTTTCCTAGGTTGTCTCCTTCCTCCAAAAATACTCTGAAAAATCCTATCTTCTCAGCCATGAGATATCAATGACAAGGTTCATGAGCGGGGTTTTGAGACATACCAAAGGTAACTCGACATGATAATATGTCAAGCACGCACGAGACAACTCACTCCATAGCTATATGTTTCTCCTAAGAGGTAAGCTAATGTTTATTTTATAGCAACTAGACTTGGTCTAGATGAATTTAACATTAATAATAATGTTGAAAGTATCATGCATTAGGCATGCGGGCAGAGAGTGGGATGGATAGACATGATAAAAATACGAATAGACTTAAATATGTCGAATTATGGCACCATAGGTTAATGTTTGGGTTAGGGATAAGTGATGAATAGGATTAGGGGACGATGGGCGTAGTTTATTATTTAAAGGGTTCGAGTATAAAGAAAGGTTGTATACGATATTGTGAAATGGTAAAAAGAACCCCCCGGGGGGTGATTAAAGTGACTTGACTAAAATAAATGTGCTAAATTGCAAGAATTATATTAGAGAAACTTGTATAATTCTAATGTCTTGATGGTCATAAATGATGCCTTCCAATGCTTAGAAGTGGAGATAGTGAATATAATTGTATTGTTTAGCGGATTTGTAGTGTCGACATTGTTTCCATATTATCGTGATCAATGTTTTTCAGAGATTAGAAGGTAACATGGAAATCTCAAAGTTGGGGTAAGGTTAGAACGAGAGTGCGTAATAAGGTGAACTTAGGTAACGACGACCCATACAGGTGTTTTATAAATTGTGATTGTGATATGTATATATGTAAAGATTAAGGTAATGGTTAAATAAGTCAGAAAATTGTTGTAGTACTTAGATTTTCTTGGCCTTGTGCTTGATTGTGGACCTGACATCTATGATTGCCTTCTAGCATGTCTTATGACTTATTGATTGCATTAAATTTTATTTGCATTGCGCTGATGTAATGAGATGATATGAGTTGGGAACTACGATGGTATGGATATTATGGTTGTGATATTGGTCAGGTACCACTCCGATACGGACATGTTTGTTGTTATAAAAATGGGGTACAACGTTTATAAAGATATGAAGACGGTGATGAGAAGGGTAAAAGATGATGCACACATCTTGTATCCATTCATTTATTCATAGGTTTGAATATTATTTGTATATATATGTATGTATGTATGTTTATCTATGTATATGTATATTTATATGTTTCATACGTGTTTTAGGTATAGTAAATGATGAAAAAAAGCTTACAAATGTAAATTAGGTTCGTTGTGCGGTCGAACTTAGAGATAAGAATCTACATTCTGCTAAGAGGATCATTGTCATGATCCGATTTCACCAGTCATGATGGAACCTACTATAATCCGCCAGTAGGAAGTGAACCCGTAGTACAGAACTACTAGTAATGGACTACCAAGAGAAATGAAGAAAGACTGCGGTATATTAAAAAGCTAAAATACACAAGATAGTCTCAAAACCTAGTGGAAATAGTACATGAGCTTTTTATAACATGAGAATACAACATGAAGTACTAAATAAATATATTGATTCCACCTGTCTTAAAATACAACATAGAGATTAGTCTAGTACATAAGAGGAATAATAGTAATACTCCAAACGGAAGGAACTAACCCTATGTCTCCAAACCATAGCAACTCCGCACGATGCAAACAACAATGGTGAGAACTTCTACTAAGATCTGTAACCTGCAAGAATATAGTATGAGTACCAAACACGTGGTACTTAGTTGGAAAGTACCGACTGAGCTCGAATGATAATGAAAATATACATAACATGTATGTAAGAATCTAAATAACGCTCAAATATCTAGGGAACTAATGTAGTAAAGCCAATGAGGCAATAAGGATAAACTATCCTATTCTAGTAATACTCAGGAACCTAAGAACAAAACCATATATTGTTGATCCATATACAAATAAAAAGAAGATGCACGATATTTAACAGAATACAAGGTCAAGGAATGGATACAACATAAAGGAAGTGGGGATATACAGTAATACCATAACTACATATACAAAGGTACATAAACAAGGCTAACCCAAAAGGACAACCTAAAGTAGACATACTAGTGTCATATGATCTCCTCATCATACTAACATAATCAGGATCTTTAATTTTCACGACCCAAACCAAAGCCTGGCCGTGTGGGTATCTCAAGTCCCACGTTGATCGGAGATCACGCCCTTTACCTAACCTAGTCAGCATAACAACCTCAAGTGTCAAATGAATTCGGAACATATAACAAGATAGTACAATATAAGACTAATGATAACTCATGGAGTATCTAAGTCAATCCACTAAGCAACATATCCAAGTCCACAATAATCCAACAAAGCCTCTACATATCCGAAGTAAATAAAATATTGGGATATACCCCCAATAATATCCAAAACCAAACCTAAACAATCCAAAACCAAACCTAAACAAAGTCTGAAGCATAGCATATAAGGACTATGAAGTGAAGCCTTCCAAAGTATGGAAGCTCACCACTTAAATATCAACTAACAAACCACTCGAACACCTAATCACTGTACAGGAAAAGTAGAAGAAGTTTTGGTCCCTGTATCGCGTGGGGATACAATGTTCGGAGACGGTTAGCGGTTGGAGTGCTAGTATGTAATTCAGGAATAAAGGAATAAAATAATGCTATAATTTAAAACCAAATCAATCATCATATGTAATCATATGTGTGTATATATATATATTATGGTGGGATAGGGAACAAGGCTTAGCATGAACTTTAAAAACCTTAACTAGACTGTGTAGCATAACCATCATTTAACAAGGCACCCACAAACTATATGGGCCCAGCTATCCCCTAGCTAAAAGGGCCCTAGTACGTGTAGCCGCATGAATCAGAGAATATCAATAATTGTATATGCCATTATAGGGGACTCGAACTTCCCAGCATAATCAAGCTGACTTAAGAATTAATGTATACAGTATGAGGGACTCAAACCTCCCATTCATATATCTATTTGGGGGACTCAAACCTCCTAGTCATATAGGCACCTGCACTGGCTAATGCGGTTTCTAGTGTTAGTCCTTTGAATATCACTTTCACAATCCAGCTACACATCTTACTTTAAATCCTAATAAAAATAATCATTACACATATACAACCATTAGTCCAATTACTTACCAAAGGCATCCTGTTAGTCTCATCATACCAATCCTACTTGCAAGCTCATAATAGGACATTATCATTATTAATCAACTTTGGGACTCAAACCCATTGTCTAAACAAAGACATCAATTTAATTCAATATTTAAGGACTCAGACCCATTTAGCCAATTAAAACACCAAGTTTATAATTCAAATAAATTTATGGTCATCAATACCTTCATAAAACCATTTACCAATCATCAACATTCATGAGCCAATGCCATAGTTCAAAACACAATTCATATGAGACAAGATTCTTCTCATTGGCATTTTCACAAACAGGTTGAGGGAATACCATTATCAATCATTATTCAAGCCATAAACCATCAAGTTATGGTTAACCATGACCCCTTAGTTCAAATCACTATTCCCAAGAACCCACATGTGCAAAACCATTATTAGAACATGCATAAGCACAAATGAAATCGTGAGAGAATAATACTCAACATTATGCATTCAAACCCTCAACCTTGGTTTTTAAAACCACTAATTTTGGTTCAAGAACAATGTTTAAAACACATGATTTTTGTGAACTAACAATAAAGGAAAAGTCACATGTTTGAGTTACGAAGATTCACGGAGAGATTTTGATCCTTAAGACTCTAGACAACTACCTTGAAGAAACCCTAGCCCAATCTTCTAGAGAGGTTTTTAGAGAGTGTTTCAATATTCTAAAGTGTAGAATGAAATCCAAATAAGTGTTATAATACATAGGGTTTTAAGGGATTGGGGTTGAAATTATCCAAAATACCCTCATGTTAAAAGCAGTAAAAAGAACGCAGGTGTTTATGATTAGACCCTTCAATTCGTAACCATATCATACGAGTGGTACCCTCAAATCATCACTTGATCAGAAAGTTGGACACCATATTTTGTTCAACATATGACTTTCTTGCCCAACTTATATCATCACCATACGACTAGTATCATCAAATAGTACCCTAGGTAGAACATAAAATGCTAGACACTTGACAACATACAGATTAAACCGTACCTCTTGTCACTTGAACATACAACTCATATGGAGTCTTCTCGTATCTAGTAAAGAACATGGCCAATATCACACAGACCAATATATGACTAGGGTCCCTAAACCCATAACTATACCATATGAGTCATGGTGTGAGTCCTATGATGATCAGAAGGTTCAAGACTCAAGAATTTTGTAAGGGCCAAGGTTCGGGGTGTTTCAGTCTCCCCTCTTTTTTAGGATCATTCATCCTTAAATGATGGGCAAGTTAATATAAGCATGACTTAAACCATAATTTCTCTACTCTTATCTTTAAGATAGAAAACAAACACCAAGAAATTCACAATCTTTCATCAACAATGATAGAAAACAAAGAGGTTAAGAGCAACACATACCTCAAGCAGGAATTTTTGAAATCGAAAATAAGAATGGATACTTGGAATTCATGTCCTCCTAGGATTCCCAAGTAGCTTCCTCAGACTTTTAGTTCCACTATAGAACCTTTACCGATGTCACATCTTTTGTTTGCAATCTATGAACATGAAGATCCAAGATCCTCATCAGGATCTCCTCATAAGACAAAGAATCTGAAATAACAATGTTCTCTAAGGGAAAAACTAACGAAGGACCACCCACACATTTCTGCAACATAGACACATGGAATACCGGATGAAAGGAACTCATGCTAAATAGAAAGTCCAACTCATAAGCAACATTACCAACCCTTCTCAAAACCACATACGGGCTAATATACCGAGGACTAAGCTTTCTCTTCTTTCCAAACCTCATTACTTCCTTCGTAGGAGACACCTTCAAGAATTCCCAATCTCAAACATCAAACTCCAAGTCCCTTCATCTCATGTCCACATAGGACTTTTGGTGACTTTGGGCGGTCTTAAGCCTATCCCAAATTTCCTTCACCTTGTCCATAGCTTAGTGAACCAAATCCAGGACAAACATTCCTACTTTCCCAACCTCAAACCACCCAATAGGAGATCTACACCTCCTACCATATAATGCCTCAAATGGGGCCATACCAATATTAGAATAGTAACTATTATTATAGGAAAATTCAATCAAAGGCAAATGGTCAAACCAACTACCACTATAGTCAATCACATAGGCTCGCAAATATCTTCAAAAGTATGAATAGTCCTTTCGGCCAGCCCATCCGACTGTGGGTGAAAAGCCATAATAAGACACACTTTAGTCCCCAAACCATTATAAAAAGAGCACCAAAAATGCGACATGAACTGAGTACCATGATCCAAATGATTGAGACAGGAACACCATGCAACTTTACCACTTTCTGAAGGAATAACTTCACATAATCCTCGGCAAAATAGGTAGTCCTTACTGGCAAAAAATGAAAGGACTTAGTCATCCTATCCATGACGCCCAAATGGATTCACACTGATTCTAGGACCGTGGAAGGCTGGCAATGAAATTAATGTTAATTGTCTCCCATTTCCACATCAGTAGTTTATTCAATTAAAGTAGCCCATCGAGCCTCATGTGCTCCACCTTCACTTGCTGACACACCATACACTTAGACATAAAGCTGGCTACATCCAGTTCCATAATATTCCACCAATATATCTCCTTAAAGTTATGATACATCTTTGTTGAACGGAGATAAATCGTATACCATAATTTATGGGCTTCGGACAAAATCCTGCCTCGCAGTCCATCAACATTGGGAACACATAACCTCTCTTGGTACCTCAAGATACCATCTATACCAATTTCAAAGGCTATCACCTTCTGCCTACCCACAACATCCTTGATCTATATTAAAAGAGGATCCAATACCTACTTCTTCTTTATTTCCAAACCAAGAGATGATTGGTCTACCTGTTGCACAGCCATACCACCATTCTTGGAGTCCAAGAGATGAACCCTAAGGTTAGCCAAATGGTGAATATCCTTCTCCAATTACTGCATATCCTTATCCACATGCAATAACTATCCATGGACAACCTGCTAAGAGTATCAATAACCATATTATCCTTACCTGGATGGGATTGAATACTTATATCATAGTCCTTTATCAACTCAAGCCATCTCTTTTGCCTAAGATTAAGCTCTTTTTGAGTGAACACATACTGTAGGCTATTATGATCAGAAAAATATTAACATGGGCCCTATATAGATAGTGACACCAAATTTTCAATGCAAACACCACAGATAACAATTCCAAGTCATGGGTCGGATAGTTTTTCTTATGAAACTTTAACTGTTTAGAGGCTTAAGCAACCACCTTACCATGCTACATCAACACATAACCCAAACCAATCGGGGACTATCACGACCTGAGGCTACCCCCCAAAAATAGTGCTTATGACCATGAGGGGCATAAGCTAATTCATGAATAGATACTTGCTGTACGCACTAAATAAATATAAACAAAACAACTATGCAGAATATAAGCTGAGAAAAAAAATATAACTTAGAATGCTGAAATACCAAATCAATCATAAGTCTGAAATATTTGATAAAATAGAAAGTAACTGACTAACTATCTAACTGACTGTGTGAACATCTAAAATACTTTAAACTGGCTAAGGAGCTGATGGGATAGACCCTCCAACTAACTCCGACTGACTAAATAAAATGAAATAACTGAATAATCGTAACATGGCCTCGATGGATGAGGACTCACCTTCACGACTGTTGGATTACGCTAAGCTTTCTAACTGTGGTTGGGAAACTATGCATCCAAAACTATGATATAAGAAATCATAGCGCAAAAAAGAGTATGTGGTAAGTACTTTAAATGTACTGGTATATAAGATGAGATCAGTCTGATATATATATAGTTACTATGAATATGAAATAAGGACTAACTTAATAGCATGAGATAACTAAATATGAATGCATGAAAATTGTAACATCTCAGAATGCAATACCAAGCATAAACATATATCTAAAATAATCTGTAAATTGATAAACTGGAATCTAATAACTAAATAACTAAGAGTCGGTATGCTTTGGTCAGGAAAACCTAAACTAAAACTATACTGAATACTATACTAAGACTGGGGGAGGTATCATCTAACCGACATACCCCAATCTGAGCTAATTGGGGTCCAATCTGTGACCCAGTTGGGAGGGTGTTAGTACCGTGCCTTGGGTACTAACACTGGCTGTGTGGATCTACTAGATGGCATCCCGAAGGACTAAGAAGTCACCCTCAATTAGCAGGTGATCTAAAGAGATATGTGTCACCCTCAACTGGCAGGTAAATACTTAGTCAACCCTCACTGGCAGGTAGACGTCTCAAACCTACGATAGCTACAGAGTTCTGTAACTCGGGGATTGCTACTAAGGTTTACACCCTCTACTGTCAGGTGATCCCTGAGTTTACTTATTGCTAAATCCCACTCCCAACTAAATTGACACTTATACTAGAATGGACTGAACTAGATTGAACATCATTACATAACAAATAGTGCTCATCATGATCATAAATATGTAAGTATACTAATAAGAGTCATGGATTAACTGTCTGAGTAATTGAAAAGTCGAATTCATATAGAACACATAGGTATCGGGTGTTCATAACACACCAACATTGAATGAACATGAGTATGCAATATCAAACATAAAATAAAGTAATATGTGATTATGGTTCAAAGACCCAAACATGGTATCTCATAAAAGCATGCGAAAATTCATATATTTAAACATAATAAAATAATAGGATTTTATGGCTAAACTCATAACTTGAGGATTCATCCTGAAACCAATTGAACATGAAATGAAAATTTCAATACTCAAACATGATATGGTTCATTCTACTTGAAAATACTTGTAACCATAAATTATAATTGAATCAATAAGAGATTCATGGAATTAGTTCAACTTAAACATTTAAAACTCATAATTCAAAATACCAAAAAGGGTTGTTGGACTTCATGGGTGAAAGGGACCCATGGATGAACGTCACACATACCTCATAGGATGAATTCGTGAAGATTTTTGGAAATTTCTTAAGGTTTAAAGCTTGAATTCCTTGATTTCTTATGAAAGAGTTAGGGTTTGTTCTTGAGAAAAGAGATGCTTTTTTGAAGAGAATTTATGATAAAAAGAGCAAATAATGCTCTTTGGGAACCTAAATTTTGTGTTATGGATGATTTAGGTGAAGGAGAAATGACCCAAATACTCTTAAATGATAAGGAACAAAATCTAGACAAAAAGGGAAGGGGTGACGCGGGCTCTAGAGCACCAGACTAGAGTCGGTGGCGTGGGATCTGGAGAGGTGTACTAGAGGTACGGTGCAGGCTAATCCTGGTGGTGCTACTACCTTGGTTCTCCAAACATACCATTATGCTCGTTCAAAAATTCCAAAACTCACCCGAGATGTACTTTTAACTACCCCAATTATAAATCAACTCGAAAATCGACATCCTGAGGTTGGAAAGGTCAAAAATAAAATCATTGAAGTTTAGGGGTCTTGGAAATGTCTAAGTCACAACACTTGGTGAAATTTCAAGTCTTGGACCCCTTATACATGCAACTGAGAACTGAAATGAGCTAAGACTTTTATGGGTATTACAATATGTCCCCTTGGGAACATTCGTCCTCAAATAAGACTGGTTTAGCTGAGAGTACTAAAGTAACTGAGATCATATACTGAATATGCTTGGCTGGAAACATGATTACATAACTGAGTCTGAAATATGATACATGAACTGAACTGAATGTATGCAATAACATGAAATAGATTACATAATAGAAACTGAGAATGGAAGAGAGTCAATCTAAAGAAAATTATTACCTCAAGCTGAATCTGGTTTCACGAAGAAAAAATGAGGATACTTAGTTTGCATATCTTCTTTTGCTTCCTAAGTGGTTCCCTCAATGGACTGATTCCATTAAAGAACTTTGACCAAAGGAACTTCTTTGTTCCTTAGTTTACGAACCTGGTGATAAAGGATCTCAACTGGGACTTCTTCATAAGATAGGTTAACCTGAATATAACAACAACCGAATCATTAATACACTTCTTCAACGGGGAAACATGAAACACTGGTTGCACTGATGCTAAATCTGCAGGCAACTCAAGCTAATAAGCCATCTTTCAAAAATGACTCAAGATCTTATATTGGCCAACATAACGGGGACTGAGTTTCCCTTTCTTTGCAAATCTCTTTACTCCCTTCACAGGAAAAACCTTCAAATAAACTAAATCACTAACCTCAAACTTAAGATCTCTTCTCCTTATATCAACATAGGATCTCTGACGACTTTGGACTGTCTTCAGCCTCTCCCTAATCAATTAAACTTTTCCATGGCCTCAACTACTGAATCTGGCCCGTTCAAAGCTGCTTCACCTTCCTCAAACCAACCAATAGGAAATCAACATCTCCTTTCATAAAGAGCCTCAAACGGAGCCATCTGAATACTAGAGTTATAACTGTTGATATAGGCAAACTCAATCAAAGGTAAGTGATCATCCCAACTACCTCTAAAGTCAATAACACATGCTCTCAACATGTCCTCTAAGGTCTGAATTGTAACACCCCGTAAAAAATTTTCGTACACTTATCGCGATTATATGGAGTCCTAAAGGCTTGCGTATGGGTTAAATTAATTTTATGGTGTTCGGAAGTATCCCGTCAATAGTTGTATGTGTAGGTATTGGAAAAATATTTCCAACGATATAAAGTTTGCCCAAAACAGAGGAGTATTTCATATAAGCGAGCACATTCGAAATTTCAAAACGGTGGTCGGGAAGCCTGTGAACAGTAAATCTGCAGGAAAATTACTGCAGCTAGGCAATTATTTTTTTGGATCAACTTTAGACGATCATAACTCCTTGTACAAAAAGAACTGTGTGAGCTGCTATATATCGACGAAAATCTCTGAGAGTCTTATTTCCGATGAAATTGGTTTCATCCAAATCCAATGTCTGAGTAAGGAGCTATACCCATTTTACTACAGCCTATCAAAAAAAAAAACAGAATTGTGGGACAGATTTTTGGGTCAACTTTAAATGACCATAAATCCTTGTACAGGAAGGACTGGGTGGTATACTTTATATGAAAATGAAATCCCTTTGAATTATATTTCCAATGCAATTGGTTTCACCCAAATACGATACCGGAGCAAAGAGTTATGATTGATTTGCTTCAGCCTGTCAAAACTGTCCACTGGGGACAGATTCGGGATTTATTTAAATGTTTAGGGCAAAACGGTCATTTTCTATTACCTCTTGGACGAAAATTGATCTTTATAAACCTGAACTTAGCCTCATATATCAGATATCATCCAATTATTAAGAGAAGGTGAAACCCTAGCCTAATTTCAACTTCAAATATTTTGTGATTCAACCGTAGAAAATTCGAATTGGTTCCGTAGTTGTGTTCACCATCTCGAAAGCTTCGAGAAGCACCCCTTGATTATGTAAAGAGGATTCTAAATACAAGATTTCATTGTTAAGGTATTAATATTGTTTATTCTTGATTCTTATCCATGAATAAGTATTGATAAAGGATTATGAGTATTGTCTTGATGTTGGGAGATAACTAGAAACATAGTTATGAATTGTTGTGTATAAATTGTTAGTAGTAAATTATGGAAGTTGTTGTATTGGATTATGGAGGATGAATTGTGGTGATATATCATTATATTAGTGGTTATGTATGCCTAGTGATCATGTTGGTATTGGATGGTGATTAAGAAGGAAAATAAAGGCTAAGAGTGATGTTGAGGGATATTTCATGAAAATGCATGATATGTGAATGTAATAAGAGTATAAGAGGATGTATGTAGTACTCTTATTGATGAGCTAAAGGATTACTTCCTAGACATTATTTGGTGAAGTTAATACCTAAATGGTAAGGTTTGGTTGCTAATACTAGTTTGCCACAAAAAACTTATTGTAGATAAGTGTTCGAAGAGTACGAGAAGTCATTTGTATTGAAGTGGTTATATCAAGGTATGTAAGACATACTCTATCTAATCTTTGGCATGAATAATGACCCATGGCACTCTCAAGTAAGATTCCAACATTGTCCTACGACACATGACACATAATAACATATATGATCTTCGACACTACCAATTGAACTTGTTTTCACTTTTAAGATGTCCGGCTAGTCAAAAAAAATGTCCATATACTATTGTTGACTCCGAAATGGTTTAATGAGGTATCCATGATTCTCTACTTCATTTTCATGATATTGATTACCTATTTACATCGTTTTTCCTATTGAGGTATCATGGTTTCAAGTTCCATAAAGTGTGACCACAAAGTAATCAATCTTAAAGATTAATTGAATTAAGAAATGGAATGTCTGTATTTTAAATTGATGATATGATGTATTGTATTAGTACCACTGATCAGTTGGACATTGTATTATAAAGATTATGTATATATGCTAATCCAGGGGTGGTACTTGATGTATTGTATTAGTACCACTGATCAGTTGGCCATTGTATGACATATGTTATGTATTGATAAGGATTACGGGAAGTAATGATATGAAAGTAATGTGCAGGTATCCCATCAGTGCTTTTAAGTGTGGTCTACTCATACTGTTTATTCACTGGTATCTGGGTTCTGTTGACCTTTTGTATCTCATCTTGATACTCACTGCCTTACATACTCAATACATATTTCCGTACTGATGTCCCTCACGGGGGACCTGTATTCATGCCTGCAGGAACAGGTACTTCAGGTCGTACACCTTCGCAGTAAGAGCCAGGATATTCTGTTGTTAGTGGTGAGCTCCAGTTGTTTCGGAGCATCCCAAGTCGTCTCTATATGTACTTTTGGTATTTTTATAAAAGTCTTTTGTGGGCGGGAGTTTGTCCCGACCACAACTCAGTTGTGTATCTATGTAGAGGCTTTTGTAGACATATTGTACAACCATAGGAGTGTTTGGTTGATAGACGTGATGGCTCTGACGGCCAATTACTGTTCATAGATATATTTATGCGTGTCTGCTGGGTTGATACAGGTACTGTTTTCTTCTATTTACAATGAAGTGCTGCCCAAATTTCTAATTTTCATAAGTAATGTAAATGTGAAAGTATTGGTTATGAATGGGTTCTCCCGGGCCTCCTCGGCTACGGGTGCCAGTCCGCTCCAATGGGATTTGGGGTATGACAGAAGTGGTATCAGAGAAGTTCGTCCTATTGATTCTACAAAGCCGTGTCTACGTAGAATCTCGTTTATCGGTGTGTTGTGCACCACATCTATAAATAGGAGGCTATTGGACATTTAGGGATTGTTTCCACTCTCCATTTCTTAGATCATGCAATAGATCCCATATTAGAGATAAAGTCATAATCAATCGCTTAATCAAATTGTTTCTTTTTTATTTATTATAGTGACGATGCTGGTTACAAGGAGAAAGAATAAGTGGAAGCGAGTAGATGTAGTGGCCGGAGAAGGTACTAGTAAGTCACCACCGGCACAAGCTGAACAAAGTGAGTCTTAAGCTGAGCATATATCAGGCGCTTCTTCTCCTCTGGAAGGGCCGTCTATTAATGCTGTTGATCGAGATTTGAGGGATGCAGTACAACTTCTGACACGTATAGTTGCCGGTCAAGTTCAAGGGCAAGCTATTCCTACCACGGGTTCTAGTGGTACGGATAGAGCAGCTACCCTTTGGACACAGGATTTTCTGAAACTGGATCCTCCTACTTTTACCAGATCAGATATTAACGAAGACCCGTAGGACTTTGTCGATCAAACCCAAAGGGCTCTAGATGTTATGCACATATCCGGTAAAGAGATGGTTGAACTAGCAGCATATAGACTGAAAGGAGAGGCTATATTGTGGTACGAGGATTGGAAACGATCTAGGGGTATTGATGCACCTCCAACTACGTGGGGAGAGTTCAAAGATGCATTTATTGATCATTATCTTCCATTTGAGACTCGTCAGGCCCGTGCAGATCAATTCTTAAATCTTCGTCAGGGTAATATGAGTGTAAGGGAGTATAGTCTTCGATTTAACTCCTTGTTTCGATATGCTTCTAATGTGGTAGCTACTATGGATGACAGAGTTCATCACTATGTGGATAGATTGGAACCATACTTGGTTAGAGATTGTACCATTGCTGCTTTGAACAAGGACATGGATATAGCGAGGATACAAGCTTTCGCTCAGAAGATGGAAGATCAGAGGCAAAGAAGAAGAACCCAAGAATCAGAAAAAGGATATTCTAAGCGGGCCAGAGCTATAGGGTAGTTTATGGCATCTCAGGGAGGTTTTAGGCATTCGTTCTCTCATAGATTGACTAGCCCGTTATCTTCTTATCCTGCAATTAGTGCTCCACCACAATTTCAAAGGTTCAGAGGTAATCAGTTTGGGCAAAGCAGTGAAAATCAGAGTTCGCGAATAGTAGGGTATTAAGGGTAAGGGAGTATGAGTCAATTGAGACCTCCACGACACCCGTGCCCCATATGTAGAAAATTTCACTTTGGCGAATGTCGCCTTGGGACGAACAATTGCTTTTGGTGCGGTAAGCCGGGGCATATGGCTAGAGATTGCCCACGCAGGACCACAGGTGGTATAACACGACCTACCAGATCAGCTGTTGCGTCATCTTCAGTGCCTCCTTTGAGTAGGGATGCACAACCTTTGGGTCACAGTTGAGGTGATAGAGGAGCAGCTAGTGCTAGCAGAGCTCAGAAACGTGTGTATGCCTTAGCAGATCGGCAGAATTTAGAGGCTTCTCCAGACGTGGTTACAGGTACGTTGTCCATCTTTGCATTTGATGTGTATGCCTTAATTGATTCTAGTTCTACATTATCGTATGCTACTCCTTTGGTTGTGGGAAGGTTCGGAAGAACACCCGAATTATTAGCCAAGCCATTTAAAGTATCAACGCCAGTGGGGGAATCTCTTATAGCTAGGAATGTTTATCGAAATTGTGTTGTGAATATTTTTGGTCGTGATACGATGGCCATTCTTGTTGAGTTAGAAATGGTAGATTTTGATGTTATTATAGGCATGGATTGGTTAGCGTCTTGTTATGCTACAGTAGATTGTCGTTCTAAGAAGGTATATTTTCTTTTCCCAAATGAGGCAGTCCTTGAATGGAAGGGTAATGTTGGCGCGCCGAGAGGTAGATTTATTTCTTACTTTAAGGCAAGAAAAATGATTTCCAAGGGGTACATATACCATATGGTTAGAGTAAGGAATACAGAGGCAGAGCCGCCAACTTTTCAGACTGTTCCGGGTCTGAATGAATTTCCTGATGTATTTCCTGAAGAACTACTAGGTTTACCTCCTGAACGAGAAGTGGAGTTTGGTATTGATATGTTGCCAGACACACAGCCAATCTCAATTCCTCCTTATATAATGGCACCAACAGAGTTGCGAGAACTGAAAGAGCAACTGAAAGACTTGCTAGAGAAGGGATTCATCAGGCCTAGTATGTCCCCTTGGGGAGCACCAGTATTGTTTGTGCGTAAGAAAGATGGTTCGCTGAGGATGTGTATTGACTATCGGCAATTGAATAAGGTGACTATCAAGAATAAATACCCTCTTCCCCGAATTGATGATTTATTTGACCAGTTGCAGGGTGCCCAGTGTTTTTCCAAGATTGACTTGAGATCAGGCTATCATCAAGTGAGAGTCAAGGATAAAGATATACCCAAGACAGCTTTCCGAACACGGTATGGTCATTATGAATTCCTGGTTATGTCATTCGGGCTGACAAATGCACCCGCAGGTTTTATGGATTTGATGAATAGGTTGTTTAAGCCGTTTCTAGATGTGTTCGTGATCGTTTTCATAGATGATATTCTGGTCTACTCTAGATCAGAAGAGGACCATGTTAATCACTTAAGGCAGGCGTTGCAGATTCTTCGTGATCGTAAGTTGTATGCAAAGTTTTCTAAATGTGAGTTTTGGCTCAAGTCAGTGGCATTTTTGGGCCATATTGTATCCAGTGAAGGCATAAAAGTTGACACTCAGAAGATTGAGGCTGTGAAGAATTGGCCAAGACCCACGACGCCTACGGAGATTCGTAGTTTCCTCGGGTTGGCAGGTTATTATAGAAGGTTTGTTGAAGGTTTTTCTTCTATTTCTGCACCCTTGACTAAGTTGACGCATAAAGCCTCCAAGTTTCAATGGAATGATGCCTGTGAAAAGAGTTTCCAGGATCTGAAGAGCAAGTTGACTTCTACACCGGTATTGGTACTTCCTGAAGGCACAGAAGGGTATGCAGTGTACTGTGATGCTTCGAGAATTGGCTTAGGATGCGTACTAATGCAACATGGTAGAGTAATAGCCTATGGCTCTAGACAGTTGCGACCACATGAGAGGAATTATCCCACGCATGATCTTGAGCGAGCTGCAGTTGTATTTGCTTTGAAGATATGGTGCCACTACTTATATGGGGTTCATGTTGACATATATACCGATCATAAGAGCCTGCAATATATCTTCAGTCAGAAAGATCTAAACTTGAGGCAGCGGAGATGGCTTGAATTGTTAAAAGATTATGATGTTGATATCTTGTATCATCCAGGGAAAGCGAATGTGGTAGCGGACGCACTGAGTCGTAAGTCTAAAATGGCATCTATAGAAAAGCAGGGGATGATTAAGGATCTTCACCAACTAGCTAATTTGGGAGTTCGACTTCTCAAAACTCCAGATGAAGAGGTTATTGTACGTAATGCAGCGAAATCTTCATTGATAGCTGAAGTGAAAGAGAAGCAGTATGCAGATCCAATTTTATTGAAGCTTAAGGAGGATGTGCAGAGTGGCGCGACAAAGGCATTTGAGCTTACGCGAGAAGGAGTGCTTCAGTGTCAGAATCGTTTATGTGTGCCTGATGTAGTTGAGCTAAGAAAGAGAATTATGATAGAAGCACACTGTTCAAGGTATTCCATCCATCCAGGGTCGACTAAGATGTATCAAGATTTGAAAGCAATATATTGGTGGAATGACATGAAGAAGAATTTTTCCAAATTTGTAGCCGAATGTCCGAATTTTCAAAGAGTCAAAGTAGAACACCAGAAACCCGGTGGTTACATGCAATGTATAGATTTTCTAGTCTGGAAGTGGGACAAGATCAATATGGATTTCATCACGGGTTTGCCTCGTACATATCGGAAGTTTGATTCCATATGGGTGATCATTGATAGGCTTACAAAATCTGTGCACTTCTTACCAGTTAAGACAACTTATACGGCGGAAGAGTATGCGAAGTTGTATATTAAGGAAATCGTTCGGTTACATGGAGTTCCAATTTCCATTATATCCGATCGAGGAGCCCAATTTACTGCGAATTTCTGGAAGTCTTTTCAAAGGAGTTTGGGGACACAAGTAAATCTAAGTATGGCTTTTCATCCTCAAACGGACGGACAAGCGGAACGTACCATCCAGACACTTGAAGATATGCTACGAGCATGTGTATTAGATTTCAAAGGCAACTGGGATGATCACCTACCTCTTATCGAGTTTGCCTACAATAATATCTATCATTCAAGTATCAAAATGGCACCATATGAAGCATTGTATGGAAGAAAGTGTAGATCGCCAATAGGATGGTTTGAAGCAGGTGATGCGCTCTGGTTTGGACCGGATCTTGTTTATCAAGCAATGGAGAAGGTTAAAGTGATCCAACAACGGCTTGAAACAGCTCAAAGTCGACACAAATCTTATGCGGATGTTAGAAGAAGAGGACTTGAGTTTTCTATCGACGATTGGGTATTCTTGAAAGTATCACCAATGAAAGGAGTGATGAGGTTTGGCAAGAAAGGAAAGTTAAGTCCACGATACATAGGTTCGTACAAGATCATTCAAAGATTTGGACAAGTTACTTATGAGTTAGAGCTACCTCAAGAGCTCTCAGCAGTTCATCCCATATTTCATGTTTCGATGCTTCGCAAGTACATCGGATATCCATCGCACATCACTACTACGGAAGATGTACAAGTTACAGAAGATCTCACTTTTGAAGAAATGCCTATTGCTATTCTTGATCGCCAAATTAAAAAGATAAGGAATAAAGACATAGCATCGGTAAAAGTACTTTGGAGGAATCAACAAGTTGAGGAGATCACATGGGAAGCCGAGAAAGCGATGAATATTAAGTACCCTTACCTATTCAACGATGAGGAGGAAGTTCATGAGACGGAAGAAGAACAATAACAAGTAAGTGTTTATTTTTATGCAAGTATGTTATGATGATGAATATTTAATTGTAAGCTTGGACATGTCTTAATTGAGTAACTATGCTAAAATTCGAGGAAGAATGTTCTTAAAGGGGTAGAATGTAACACCCCGTAAAAAATTTTCGTACACTTATCGCGATTATATGGATTCCTAAAGGCTTGCGTATGGGTTAAATTAAGTTTATGGTATTCGGAAGTATCCCGTCAATAGTTGTATGTGTAGGTATTGGAATAATCTTTCCAACGATATAAAGTTTGCCCAAAACAGAGGAGTATTTCATATAAGCGAGCACATTTGAAATTTCAAAATGGTGGTCGGGAAGCCTGTGAACAGTAAATCTGCAGGAAAATTACTGCAGCTAGGCAATTATTTTTTGGATCAACTTTAGACGATCATAACTCCTTGTACAAAAAGAACTGTGTGAGCTGCTATATATCGATGAAAATATCTGAGAGTCTTCTTTCCGATGAAATTGGTTTCATCCAAATCCAATGTCTTAGTAAGGAGCTATACCCATTTTACTACAGCCTATAAAAAAAAAACAGAATTGTGGGACAGATTTTTGGGTCAACTTTAAATGACCATAACTCCTTGTAAAGGAAGGACTGGGTGGTATAATTTATCTGAAAATGAAATCCCTTTGAATTATATTTCCAATTCAATTGGTTTCACCCAAATACGATACCAGAGCAAAGAGTTATGATCGATTTACTTCAGCCTGTCAAAACTGTCCACTGGGGACAGATTCACGATTTATTTAAATCTTTAGGGCAAAATGGCCATTTTCTATTACCTCTTGGACGAAAATTGGTCTTTATAAACCTGCACTTAGCCTCATATATCAGATATCATCCAATTATTAAGAGAAGGTGAAACCCTAACCTAATTTCAACTTCAAATATTTTGTGATTCAACTGTAGAAAATTCGAATTGGTTCCGTAGTTGTGTTCACCATCTCGAAAGCTTCGAGAATCACCCCTTGATTATGTAAGGAGGATTCTAAATACAAGAATTCATTGTTCAGGTATGAATATTGTTTATTCTTGATTCTTATCCATGAATAAGTATTGATAAAGGATTATGAGTATTGTCTTGATGTTGGGAGATAACTAGAAACATAGTTATGCATTGTTGTGTATAAATTGTTAGTAGTAAATTATGGAAGTTGTTGTATTGGATTATGGAGGATGAATTGTGGTGATATATCATTATATTAGTGGTTATGTATGCCTAGTGATCATGTTGGTATTGGATGGTGATTAAGAAGGAAAATAAAGGCTAAGAGTGATGTTGAGGGATATTTCATGAAAATGCATGATATGTGAATGTAATAAGAGTATAAGAGGATGTATGTAGTACTCTTATTGATGATCTAAAGGATTACTTCCTAGACATTATTTGGTGAAGTTAATACCTAAATGGTAAGGTTTGGTTGCTAATACTAGTTTGCCACAAAAGACTTATTGTAGATAAGTGTTCGAAGAGTACGGGAAGTCACTTATATTGAAGTGGTTATATCAAGGTATGTAAGACATACTCTATCTAATCTTTGGCATGAATAATGACCCATGGCACTCTCAAGTAAGCTTCCAATATTGTCCTACGACACATGACACATAATAACATATATGATCTTCGACACTACCAATTGAACTTGTTTTCACTTTTAAGATGTCCGGCTAGTCAAAAAAAATGTCCATATACTATTGTTGACTCCGAAATGGTTTAATGAGGTATCCATGATTCTCTACTTCATTTTCATGATATTGATTACCTATTTACATGTTTTTCCTATTGAGGTATCATGGTTTCAAGTTCCATAAAGTGTGACCACAAAGTAACCAATCTTAAAGATTAATTGAATTAAGAAATGGAATGTCTGTATTTTAAATTGATGATATGATGTATTGTATTAGTACCACTGATCAGTTGGCCATTGTATTATAAAGATTATGTATATATGCTAATCCAGGGGTGGTCCCTGATGTATTGTATTAGTACCACTGATCAGTTGGCCATTGTATGACATATGTTATGTATTGATAAGGATTACGGAAAGTAATGATATAAAAGTAATGTGCAGGTATCCCATCAGTTCTTTTAAGTGTGGTCTACTCATACTGTTTATTCATTGGTATCTGGGTTCTGTTGACCTTTTGTATCTCATCTTGATACTCACTGCCTTACATACTCAGTACATATTTCCGTACTGACGTCCCTCACGGGGGACCTGTATTCATGCCTGCAGGAACAGGTACTTCAGGTCGTACACCTCCGCAGTAAGAGCCAGGACATTCTGTTGTTAGTGGTGAGCTCCAGTTGTTTCGGAGCATCCCAAGTCGTCTCTATATGTACTTTTGGTATTTGTATAAAAGTCTTTTGTGGGCGGGAGTTTTTCCCGACCCCAACTCAGTTGTGTATCTATGTAGAGGCTTTTGTAGACATATTGTACAGCCATAGGAGTGTTTGGTTGATAGACGTGATGGCTCTGACGGCCAATTACTGTTCATAGATATATTTATGCGTGTCTGCTGGGCTGATACAGGTACTGTTTTCTTCTATTTACATTGAAGTGCTGCCCAAATTTCTAATTTTCATAAGTAATGTAAATGTGAAAGTATTGGTTATGAACGGGTTCTCCCGGGCCTCCTCGGCTACAGGTGCCAGTCCGCTCCAATGGGATTTGGGGTATGACATGAATGGTCCTTTCTACCTGACTATCTGCCGAGGATGAAAAGCTATATTGAGATAAACTTGGGTACCAAGACCCTTCTAAAAAATCCTTCTAAAAATAAGAGGTAAACTGAGCACCTTTATCTGATATGATAGACAACGAAATCCATACAACGTATCCAAATCCCTAAGATAGAGCCCAGCATAATCCTTAGCTAAGTAAGATGTATGAACTGGCAGAAAATATAAACACATGAAACACTTAGCTATAAACTCTATGATATCCCTCTTCATACCACTCCACCAATAGATTTATCGCAAGTCACGGTACATCTTAGTGTCTCTTAGATGGATATAGTACCGCGCACCATGCACTTCTACAAGTATTCATTGTATCAAGTCATCAACACATGAAACACATAATCTACCATGGCAATAAAGTACACCATCTCCCCCTTGGGAGAAAACCTCCACCTTTTGATCTTTAACCACCTCCTTCAACTTAACTAAACAATGATCTCTATCTTCTTTTTCTTTTACTTTGGCAACCAAGGGAGATTCCAAACCATTCTGAACCTATACACTACCTTCTACTGAATCAACCAACCAAACACCTAATCTAGCAGGCTGATGAACCTCACTAACTAAATTCTTCTTATCCTCCTCAACGTGAGCAACACTACTAATAGACAACTTGCTAAGGGCATCTTTTACTATATTGGCCTTGCCCGGATGATACAATACACTCATATCATAATTATTCAACAACTAAAGGCACCTTCTCTGATGAAGATTCAGATCTTTCTGTGAGAAAATGTACTGCAAACTCTTATGGTCAGTGAACATATCCACACGAACCCCAAAAAGGTAATTTCTTTATATCTTCAAAGCAAACACAATAGATGCCAACTCAAGATCATGGATAGGATAATTTTTTTCATGGGGCTTAAGATTTCTAGAGAGGATATGACTTTACCTCTCTGCATCAAAACACAACCAAGACCAACTCTGGAAGCATCACAGTAAACCATAAATCCACTTGAAGCATCTGGCACAGTCAAAACTGGGGCTAAAGTGAGATGAGTTTTCAACATTGGAAAACTCTTCTCGCAAGAATCTGACCACCGAAATTTGACTTTGTTCTGAGTTAATCAACACATGAGGGATGCAAAAGAAGAAAACCCCTCAACAAATCATCTATAATAGCCGACCAAGCCCAAGAAACTCATGGTATCAGATGAAGAGATAGGTCTTGGCCAGTTTCTCACTACTTTGGTCTTCTGAGGGTCAACTCTAATTCCATCACCAGAAATAATATGGCCAAGGAAAGTACTGATCTTAGCCAAAATTTGCACTTACTAAATTTGGAGAATAACTAATGAGCTCTAGGAGTCTGCAACACAATTCTTAGATGGTCTGAATGATCGTTTTCACTAGGAGAATGAACAAGAATATCACCAATAAAGACTATAATGAACATGTCCAAGTACATAACTAAGAATTTAAACACTCTGTTCATCAAGTTCATGAAAGCTGTAGGGGAATTCGTTAGTCCAAATGACATAACTATGAATTTGATGTGACCATACCGAGTTCTGAAGGCTATTTTTAGAATGTGACATTCTCTAACTCTAAGCTAATGATAGCCGGATCTGAGGTCTATCTTGATAAAATAACTGACACCCTAAAGTTGGTCGAATAAGTCAACAATTTTAGGGAGTGGATGATACTTATTCTTGATTATAAATTTATTTAACTAATGGTAATCAATACATATTCTTAGAGAATAATATTTCTTACGCACGAACAAGACTGGAGTGCCCCATGGGGAAACACTAGGCCTGATAAAACCCTTATCTAAGAGATCTTTCAACTACTCTTTCAATTTTGTAAGCTCTGCTAGAGCCGTTTTATAGGGTGGAATAGAGATAGGCTGGGTATCTGGAAGGAGATCTATTCCGAAGTTAATTTCCCTTTTGGGACGAACTCTAAGGAGGTCTTCAGGGAACACATTTGGAAATTCCTTTACTTATTTCCATAAGATAGGAAATGATCTGACCCCTAAGCATAGAGGTACTACCCCTCCATTCAATGAGTGGTTCATTAGGAAACTGAAATTGGAGGACTCTATTTCTGCAATCAACTAAGGCATAGAATGAGTAGAGCCAATCCATGCTGAGAATGACATCAAAATTAATTATCTCCAACTCCACAAGATACACCAAGGTAACTCTCTGGGACACTATAAGTGGGTAGCGCCTGTATACCCACCTGGCTATAATAGAGCTACCTACTGGAGTAGATACTAGGAAAGGTTCGCTAAATATTCAGGACTGACACAAAAATCGATTACTATATGAGGAGTTACAAAGGATAGTGAAGCTTTGGGATCTAATAAAGCATAAACATAGAGATGAAAGACATGTAACATACCCATAACCATATTAGGAGAAATCCTATGATCCTATCAGGTTTGGACGACATACAACCTATTTTTACGCTGCTCACTGGTTGTGCTGGAAGCGATACCCTACTGCGTCAGGAGACCAGCTGGAACTTGAGGATGACTAGACTGACCTTGCTGTACTTCTTTGGGAAATCTCTGACTCTGTGGCCTAGCTTGGCACAACCAAAACACAAATCACAGTTTGCTCTACACATACCCAGATGATGCCTACCACACTTTCCATAAAGTGGATTAGTACTAATACTATTCACACTACCCTAGGACTTGGAGCCTGGTGCTCTATCCTGACTACCTTGCCTGAACTTAGGCACTGTGCACTAGCTGAAGATAGGTCTAAGGCTAAAGACTTCTGAAGTAACTGAAATGGTTCCCACCCTCAGACCTTAGCTAAGAAAAGTTTAAATTACTATTTCTGGCCCTCTTATTCTCTCTTTTTTTTCCTTAAGCTTCTCTTTCTCAATTTGTTGAGCATGAACCATAAGTCAAAATAAATCCATATCCTTAATTAACATTGTGGTACTACACTCCTTGACCATACTATCAAATACACCAGATACCAACTTACTCATTCTAGACCTGTTATCATCCACCACCGAAATAACATACCTCACCAATTAAGTAAACTTAAGTGAGTATTCCTTCAAACTCATACTACCCTAATTCAAGTTAATAAACTTCTAAATCTTAGCCTCCCTCAACTCTAATGGAAAGAACCTATCTAGAAAAGATGTGGCAAACTCTTCCCACTCTACAGGCCCTACTTCAGTACCTCTATCCTTTTTTCACTGCTTATATAAGGTGTAAGTTGCATCCTACAACTAATATACAACCAAATCTTCACTTTCACTCGAAGTGATACCTATAGTATCAGTCATTTTTTAAACCATATCAAAAAAATCCTACGGATCCTTCTCAGACATAGATCCAAAAAACAAAGGGGGATTCATCTGTGTGAAGTCCTGAATCCTAGTTGCAATTGTATTTGCCACTGGATTAGCTGGGGCAATATCTTGCTGATTGTTCTAAGCATCTACTCAATGAGCTAAAGTAGTGAAAGAAGCTCTGAATTTGGTGTGAGAGACATGTCCATTCAGGGGATCTTCCTAAATCGACAGTGGTGCAGGCTGATTCTCGTTCCTTCTTTCATTGTTTCTTTTGGGAGACATTAACTATAAATGAAAAGAATGATGAGTTAGAAAGAGAGTTTAAGTAGATATCATGCTCTTTCACATGACATGAATACTGAAAGAAGGGAAACTTTTCCTAAAATATCTTTAGCCTTTTGTCCATAAGTGTGGCACACTTCACACCCATGCACAAAACTTTACTTAACATGGCTTTCAGACTCCCTAGGATACTTTAAAACTTTGGGCTCTAATACCAAGTTTTGTCATGACACAAGTCTACACCCTAGTGGCAACAATAGTGCTTACGACCATGAGGGTCACAAGCTAACCCATAAACTGATACCTGCTGTGAGCATTGAACAACTATGAACAAAACACCTGTGCGGAAGATAAACTGAGCAGGAAAAAATATAAATATAAATACTGAAATACCAAATCAATCATAAGTCTGAAACATCTAATATAAACTGAAAGTAAATAACTGACTGACTGTCTAAACTTCTGAAAGCCTCTAAACAAGCTAAGGAGACCGTCTTCGATGGATAAGGACTCACCACTACGAATGCTGGATTATACTAAGCTATCTAACTACGGTTAGGAAATTATGCATCCGAAGTAATGATATAAGACATTATAGTGCAAAGAAAAGTATGCGGTTAGTACTTTGAATGTACTGGTATATGAAATAAGGTTAGGCTAATATACATGGGGTACTATTTACTCCCTGTTGATAATTTACTTCCTACTATTTATGATTTCTTTCTCAAGCAAATGAAAGTAGGTACACCTATTGTTTGCAACGAACATGCATAAATTATAATATCAGAATTATCAAGAAATCCTAACACTTATTAAACCTTGATAATTTATGTAATACCCGAAGAAATATTTCGTTGAAATTTTGGGCATAAACGTGTTGGGTTCTATCTTCTAGAATGAATTATAAATTTTATGTACGGAATGTCTTAGATTATGATCCACTATTGAGTAGAGTATCGAATAATATTTCCAACGATATGTGGATCATCCAAAATAGACACCCGAGCGATCAGTTATGAACATTCAGATTGAATCGTGAATAGTAAAACGTGCAGGAAAAAGTACCGAGGCCTAGCGTATTTTTTCTCCAACTTTAACCAATCATAACTCCTTGTAAATAATGATCTGGGTGATATACTATATATCAACGGAAAGCTATACGAGTCCTCTTTCCAATGAAATTGGTTTCATCTAATTTGTCTATCAGAGCAAAATGTTATGGTCGATCTACTTCAGCCTATCAAAAGCAAATTTTTGGGTCAACTTCAAACAATCATAACTCCTTGTACACAATGATCTGGGTGAGATACTATATATCAACAGAAAGATATGAGAGTCCTCTTTCTAATGAAATTAGTTTCATCCAATTTGGATATCGGAGTAAAACGTTATATTTGATCTACTTCAGACTATCAAAACAGTCCACCAAAGGATAGATTTGAGAATTATTTGATTTTTTAGGGGCGGTTTGGTCATTCCTCCTCACCCAAAATCCATCCAAACCCTATATTAAAGCCTATTAGAAGCATTATATGTTATATTTTATCAAATTCCCTAAAAAAAAACCCTAAGCTCCTACATCCAACTTCAAGAACCTCCAAAGTTCACCATTAATTCTGCAAATTTATTCAAGATTCCAAGTTCCTAGTTCAAGACCTCCAAGAAACATCATTCAAAGGCATGATTAACATCTCAAAAATGAGTATCGATCTAAAGTTCATCATTCAAGGTATGTGGGATTTTTCAACAAGAACTCTCTTTTGTTCTTGTGCCCAAAAGTAATTTTCTTTACAAAGGCATGATTTTTATTTGATTTGTTTTTACGAATTTGAAGCATGAACCCATATCTTATGATAATTTTTATAAAATCTTGATGTTTATGATTTTGAAAGATGAATTTACATGTGTGGAGATATAAATCATGAATCTTGAATGATTTTATCATGATTTTGATATTTGGGTCATGAATCCCCATTGGAAATTGTGTTTTTTGAGAAAGTGTGTGTTATAAGTACGTTGATGTTGAATATTTGAGATATTTTGAATGATTTGACCTTTTGGTCTTAATGGAGTTGTTTTGAACTCGAGTTTGAAAGAAATCCACAACGTGATTGATTTTGATAGATGGGAAGCATGATGGCTCCCGATGTATAATTATATATTACTGAAATTGTTTTGTTGTGGATTGTCTTTGAAATGATCTGAGCTAAGTCTGAGAGAAATCTTTAGCACCGAATGGGAGGTATAAAGCGACCTTACTTCTCTAGAACTACATGCCCCCATAGGAGTGAGCCTGAGGCTGATTTATATAGTGATCACTAGTTTGTGTGGATTTGATATTGATAGTCCTACTCTAACGGCAAGGATAGGATAACTCTCCCCAACGTGGGTTGTACGTTGGACTCCCTGTAGCTCACATGGTTTATGTCAGTTATAGGATCTCCCAGTGTGTGTGTGTATTTCCTTGTGTCTATGGTGAATGGTGAAGTGATTTGAAAGTGAAATTGTGAAAGTTATTCTTTCAAAAGATTTAAATGATATTTACATTATGAGAATTGATATTCTTTATGAAGTGAAAGTGATTGACAAATTATATGATGACTCAGATGTGTTATTGTACTTATTTCATCCTCTCATGATTATGATGATTTTCTTCGGGCTATGTGAGTTTTTCATACATCCTGCATATTTCTTATAAATATTTATGATGATGATGTTTATACAACTGTATACACCCCCATATACTCGGTTCCTTTCCATGGTACTGACCTACATCTTTGGATGTGGGCTGCATTTTCTCGGAATGTGGGTTTAGGTGCTCAGTTCCAGGTTCGACAGTGATTCTGCGGGCACCCTGTTCTATATCCTCTGTTGTAGTGAGTCCTTATGTTCCGAGGACGTGATGTCTGATGTTGGTTTCACGGAATTGTTTACATTTGATAACTGAGTATGAGTCAGTTGGGGAATGTCTCAATAGCTCGCTGGTTTTATTGATTTTCTTAGAGGCTTGTCAAACTAGTATAGATGTTGGGAGTTGACTAATAAGTCATATTTTGTTATCTTTCTGAAATTCTTTTATTCTTGGATGATGATTACTCTGTTGATATTTGAGAGTTATTTTTGAAAACCCTATTGATTTGTGTTGAACTGAATGAAAATGGCTCAAAGTGAGGAAAAACATCATTTTTACTCCTCAATAATAGATGAATTATGCTTAAAACACGAAAAGTGCTATAAATACTTAATTCTAAATAAGTACACAAAAATTAAGGTTTCAGTTTTCTCTTCAAAGTAGATGATGGCGATCTTGACGGTGTGTCAGACGTCTGACGACGTATGCCAGATGTCGTCAAAGATTCCAGTGAATTGTTATCTTCTGATTCTTCTGACGGAAAATCTGAAGGCATGTCAAATATGTGACGGCGCATTAAAAATGTCATCACATCTTCACTGGATATCAGCATGATCTGCTTCAGGTTGATGTCAATTTTGATGCCTCATCACAGATTTGACGGCGCTTCCAAAACTTTGTCACATTTCATCTCAACTCCTCAGGTTCTGTTTAAGCTTGATGGAAACTTTGACAGCTTGTCCCATGTCTAACGACACTTTAAAAATTGTGTCAGCTACACTTTGGCTTATTCGTACTAGATTTCTGCTGATTTATTTTCTTTTCTTTGGTTTTCTCCCGAATCACTTGTATCTGCATTAAAACAATAAAAATAATCAAAAACAATAAAATTTGCTTAAGGCTTCACAATTATTTAGAGTTAAAAGCCTCAAATGTGTTAGCATCTGCTCACACATCAACACCCTCAACATAAAACAATTGCTTGTCCTTAAGCAACCAAAACATAACTTAGGAAGATACAAAGTACAATTGGCATCACACATTCACATAAGCTCTAACACACAATCATGCATGCACTAACATTGCACTATCCAAATAAGTTAGCTACTTGTAACATACCTCGTGTGCCCCCACAACAAAGAAATCCCTTTCTCACTAAAATCAAACATCAAATGTTTAACATAGGGATAATCCACAGATCCTCACTCTCAGAATAAAGTTCCTATCATTGTATGTCATTTTCCATAGGCTTGCCCTTATTTTCATTGCCAAGGTCTTCAGACATGTTATCTAGGATCACTATAGGACTTTTTCTCAGGTTGTAATGTAGGCTAGGGGCTGGTATGATATTCAAGGGTATTTAAAGTGACTACGCCTCCTTGACACTACACTAACCTCTTGGGGTTTTACTTCTTAACATTTTTCTCTTCCTCTTTCTTATTGATCACACATGCTCAAAATGGGTGCGGTCTTTTAAATAATCAAGTTATCTTTTGTCATCTTTTACACATCTTTTTCTTTTCTTATTTTTTTTCACCGCACCCGGCTTTTTATTTTTTCTCTTGTTCTACCTCTCTTCATACTCATTTTGCATCATGCACCCCTATGATAGCAGCCCTCAATTTAGGTTGTTTGCCTAAGTCAAGGTGCACAATATCCAAGGAGGACCAGGGCCAAAACAGGTTCATTACAATGTTAATGTGAAGCTGATAGGTGTCTCAAAAAGAAATAGGCAATTAAGGCTTAAAGTAGGGATCAAGGGATCTCATGCACACTGGGAAGGTCATGGCACAAAGGTACATCACAAGCCACTACCTATCCAGTTCATGCAATTGTTAACAATGATATCATGTACCCAATACTAATGCCATAAAAATATTCACAGTAGTCACATACAGATACACGACACACAGTTAACACAAACAATTTGAGAGGTAGTTATCATTCTTAGAAAATTCAACAAAAATATGTCAACTGCTGTAGATAATTATTTTTCTCCAAGTTAACCAAAATACATCACAACACAAAAATAATACGCCTAAATATGTCATTTTTACTAGGAACAAGACTCCGAGGAATAGAGGCACGAAAACAAAAACCCCAGGAGGACATCAACACCCGCAAGTAGCCCCAACACACTCAACTTAAAATCATTCAATATCCCTAATGCACCAAAGCAAAACAAGAAAGTTAGAAACATACCTGTGGCATAATGGTTGCGAAGATCTGATGTCAATCACATAATACGAATACAAATGACAAAATACCTTGGGTTGCCTCCCAAGAAGCGCCTAATTTAGTGTCGCGGCATGATAACATCCATTCATACTTTATTCCTCCAGTTTGACGATTTAAATTGTTGGCCCATCTTTTGATCTTTACATTTTTTAGGCCCGTTGGGTAAATATGAGGGCATGATAA
The DNA here is from genome assembly GCA_030864225.1 of Capsicum baccatum var. pendulum. Lineage (NCBI taxonomy): Eukaryota > Viridiplantae > Streptophyta > Magnoliopsida > Solanales > Solanaceae > Capsicum > Capsicum baccatum. The sequence goes on from CM061560.1 coordinate 149,150,642, forward strand.
GGAATGTTCTATCACTCCACTTCGAAGACTTGAACCAGTTTTCCAAATTTACATCTAACTTTTGTGTGGGATCATTGGGCAACGATGAGGATCTTAAAAAGCCACTAAATGGATATGATTTTTAAGCTTCTTAGCCTTCAAGACTGGGGTTGTAGTATACCCTTTTGGAAAGATAAACTCTAAAATGTAAGAATTTTCCTCATCATTTTCAAAATTCATTGTTTGCTTGCGTGATTCGACTTTCATCAAATCCACCAAGCATAATGTTAAAAAGTGGTTCGAATGAGGACTAACTCTCAATTTTGGAGTAATATCCCTATTAGTATTTTTTACCCAGAAATAGACTAGAGTCTTCACAAGGATTGTGCTTGATTTCTTGTTTTGACTCTTGTACCATCTCCTCGTCTTTGGCATCTTCATTCATAAATGGTTCAATTGGTTGGGAAATCACCGAGGGTTGCTTAACATCAAGCTCATCATCAATATCAGATTCTTTCTCCTCATCTTCACACTCGTCCATTATGTTAAATGATTCCACAGACAAGATATCATCTAAACATAATGTGGAAACCTGCTTTGAATGCTTGACCTCTATATCCATATCCTCTATCCTTCCTTTTTCCTAGTTATTTACCCTTATGTCTTGATGTATATCACATATGATGTCATTCGTTGTGTCCACACAATCCAACATTAGTTGAAGCATAACTTTAATGCCACTCTTTCCGGTGCTTCATTCTTCATGTTCTTTACCATAAGACCTATCAAACTCATAATAAGAACTAGAATTTGGGTTAGCACAATAGGGGGAGGGGGCATTTGGGCAATCACTCCAATGTCCATCTCGACTGCCATATAAAGAACAATCATACTCCAGGTAGGATAGAGATGGTGCACACATCTCTCTCCAGAGAGCATATCTACAATCTTTCCAAAAGCGAGGTCCATAGCAATATGGACATGGGTCATCAAGATAAGATTTCCAACCACCAAGATCATGTTCATTCCGAGATGCCATTGTATTAAGTAAAGTAAAATAAAAATCTACCTAACACAAGAAATAAAAGAAAACTAAAAACAAATATTTACAAGTTTGAATTCAAGGTAGTAGGCTAAAATTCCAAACCAACTCAATACGCCAAATTGTTCTCTGGCAATGGTGCCATTTCTGATAACGCTCGACTTACACGTTAATTTAGTGCAAGGCGGTCATCGTCAATATTTTTATCCAACTTTGGAGTCAGGGTCGAATCCATAAGGAACAATGTGAGTGGCGATTAAACTAATTTAAAACTACATCTACAAGTTAAATTTAAACAACTGACACGAAAAGAATAAATGGGGTTTTTTAATAGTTGAACAAGTGATTGTTAGTAATCAAGAGTTTATGGAATAACCAAAATTATGTTCACTAGGGTTTATGGTACATGACAGATGCTACAAATAACTCAAGATTTTTACGGTGGTTGGGATGACAAGCTATCTTTATCGATGGTATGCTCAAATGTCTCTCGACCTATTCAAGCGTCTAATTTCCTAATCCTGTTGGACGTAGGGAATCGTAATTGACTGCCCAGATTTTACCTCAGGTTAATCAACCTTGTTACAACGCTGATTATTAAATGAAGCCTTTCCGAGTCCCTGTTGATAATTCACTTCCTACTATTTATGATTTCTTTCTCAAGCAAACCAAAGTAGGTACACCTATTGTTTGCAACCAAAGGACATAAATTATAATCTCAGAATTATCAGCATGACCTAACACTAGATTCCATAATCCAGGTTAAAAGAGTTTAGCTACTCATGACACATGAAACAAGCATGCAATTTGGATTCCTAACTGAAAAGATTAACTTACAATGATGAATGAAATTGAAAGTGAACTTGTATTTAAATCACACGGAAAAACACTCAAATATTGTTCTTGAGATAGGGAGGAAAGAACATCATTTTTTCTCATCAAAATAGATGAATTATGCTTAAAACCCTAAAAGTGCTATAAATACTTAATTCTAAATAAGGAAACAAAAATTAAGGTTTTAGTTTTCTCTTATGAATAGACGGCGGCGATCTTGACGGTGTGTGCAAGATATCGTCAAAGATTTTAGTGAATTGTTATCTTCTGATTCTTCTGACGGCAAACCTGACGACGTGTCAAATATGGGATGGCACATGAAAAATGTCATCACATCTTCACTGGAAATCAGCATGATCTGCTTCAGCTTGACGATAATTTTGACACCTCATCACAGATTTGACGGTGCTTCCAAAACGTCATCACATTTCATCTCAACTCCTCAGGTTCTGTTTAAGCTTGGCGGCAACTTTGACAGCCTGTCCCATGTGTGACGATGCTTCAGAAATGGCGTCAGCTATACTTTAGCTTATTCGTACCAGATTTCAGCTAATTTATTCTTCTTTTCTTTGGTTTTCTCCCCAATCACTTCTATCTACATTAAAACAGTAAAAACAATCAAAAACAACAAAAGTTGCTCAAGGATTCACAATTATTTAAAGTTAAAATCCTTAAATGTGTTAGCATCTGCTCACACATTAACACTCTCAACTTAAAACAATTGCTTGTCCTCAAGCAACTAAAACATAACTTAGAAAGATACAAAGTACAATTGGCAGTCACACATTCACATAAGCTCAAACACACTTTACATTCTCCATGGTCAACTATTTCAAACTCAACTGTGTATACTATTGAAGAACAATAATGTGACACACAGGACTCAAGATATGGCATAAATTCAGTAACACAATCATGCATGCACTAACATTGCACTACGCAAATAAGTTAGCTACTTGTAACATACCTAGTGTACCCCCACAACAAAGAAATCCCTTTCTCACTCATATCAGACATCAAATGTTTAACATAGGGATAATCCACAGATCCACACTCTCAGAATAAAGTTCCAATCATTGTATGTCATTTGCCATAGGCTTGCCTTTATTTTCATTGCCAAGGTCTTCAGACATGTTAGCTAGGATCACTATAGGACTTTTTCTCAGCTTGTAATGTAGGCTAGGGGCTGGTATGATATTCAAGGGTATTTAAAGTGACTACGCCTCCTTGACACTACACTAACCTCTTGGGGTTTTACTTCTTAACATTTTTCTCTTTCTCTCTTTTATTATTCACACATGCTCAAAATGGGTGCGGTCTTTTTAATAATCTCATTATCTTTTTCTCATCTTTTACATAGCTTTTTATTTTCTTATTCTTTTTGCACCATTCCCGACTTTTTATTATATTCTCTTGTTCTGCCTCTCTTCATACTCATTTTGCATCACGCACCCCTATGATAGCCACCCTCAACTTAGGTTTTTACCTAAGTCAAGGAGCACAATATCTAAGGAGGAACAGGGCCAAAAGGTTCATTACAATATTAATGTGAAGGTGATAGGTGTCTCAAAAAGAAATAGGCAATTAACGCTCAAAGTAGGGATCAAGGGATCTCATGCACACTGGGAAGGTCATTTAGGCTAAAAGTAGACTAAATGCAACAAAAACAGCCTATGATCCTTTCCTAAACTCTATCCTACAACCTAGGCAAGAAAAACCGAGCAAGTTCTAGATTTAACACACAAAGGGAACTAGGTAGTATCTCACACATACATGGCATAAAGGTATATCATAAGCCACTACCTATCTGGTTCATGCAATTGTTAGCAATGATTATCTTGTCCCCAACGCTAATGCCATAAGAAGATTCACAGTAGTCACATATAGATGCACATCACACAGTTAACACAGACAATCGTAGAGGTAGTTATGTCACAACCCAAACCGGGGCCCTGGCCATGACGAGCATTCCTGAACCCAAAGGCCCAAAACGCCCTCTATCTATCTGGTAATCATGGTCAGACTTATATGAAAAAAAATTATAGAAGATACACTATATAACAGAAATATGGTCAAGAATCATATGAAAATAATAATAGGGAATAATGTCCCACAATCTCAATCAACATCTCTATAATATCTGCGAAAATTTCTACTACATGACTGAAACAAATATCTATCTGAAAACTGGGACAAGGCCCTCAGTAGACCCAAAACTAATAAGTGATAAATGAAAATGCCAGATATCAGGCCTTTCAAAATATAAAAGTCTTACCAAGTGACTCTGTAAATCTATCTGAGGAAATCTACTGATTTTCTAGACCCCTAGACTGTGCCTCCAAACCTGGGAGGGAAGGGGGTCAATACAAAAGTACTGGTACACAGAGATATCAGAACAAAACATAATGTTTTTACAAAATATAGTTGAGATCCATTATAAGGCAATTTCATATCAAATCATTTGAAAACACATGGGCGTAATATAATTGTTTTCAACTACAATACAATGCAGCTGAGCTAGGTGGAATACCCTACATATCACATTTACACCAACTGTCAAACCTCGGTTGCCACCGAGATTAGAGTATAAGTGAGGGGAAGACATACAAGATCACACAGCAGGGTGTCTCGACCCAATGGTAGAGCACAAGATCACAAAGCAGGGCTCTTAACCATAGTCCCAATTTGGGAATTACATAAAGTCAGGTACGCAAGATCATAAAGCATGGTGCTAAGTTCTCATGTTGGCAAACACGGTTTCCAGCGATGAGTCCTTAAACTAAAATGCCTTCTTTGGGCATCCACCTATCTCATGTAAAATCAATGTATTCAAATTTCATCTGATTCAATCACATATCATATTCTATAGGGTATCGTCATACCCGACTTGCAAGCCATCAATATCACATCAACATATGCATAATCATGTAAAAATCAAGATACTTCATCATTTATAAGTAGTGAACAATAATCATTTCAAATTCATGCTCTCTTTTGTTGGTCAAAATATAATATGGGGTATCAAAACATTATCATGGGAACTTGAAAGCAATTTATCATTCATATTTATCAAACTTTCTAGGAAAATCTCAAATCACATATGCATGGTTTCAACCATTGAAGTATATAGGCAAACAATTCCCATGACATTCAGAAAAATCACTTAGAAATCATATTAAAAGCAAGCTATTAGCATTTTATTGAAAAACCCCCATTTAAAAGCATGCATGTTCATAAAACTAAACCCATGATATTTTAGAATAACCCCACGTACCTCGATTACTACTAATACTAGGTGCTTCTTGAAGCATACGTTGAGAGGATTCCAAATATGCAATTAGTTTCTAAAGCTCCCGATTGAATCTTGAGTTGCTTGGGTTTTTATTTTTGAAACCCAAAGGAGAATTCTTGAGCAATTTTGATGAATGAAGGTGTATTTTGGTGTCTTTTAGAACTGAGTTTCGTGTTTAGGGCTAAATAAAGGTGGGAAAAGGACCATTTTGCCCCAAAAACGGAGTGTTTAAGTCACTTGAAATGATTACATAGGCGCCGCCTATGCTATCGCCTATGTTTACATAGGCGCCGCCTATGCTATCACCTATGTTTACATAGGTGCTGCCTATGCTATCGCCTATGCTTTCCAATGGCCATGTGTGATTAGTTAGGCAATGCGTATTACTTTGAAAGGCCATAACTTCTTGCTCGGGTGCCGGATTTTAGCAAAATTGGTATCGTTGGAAAGCTAACTCAAAAACCTATCATTTTATATATAGTAGGCTCTCTAATTAGATACATACAAAGAGTCATGGTCTATAGAAGTTTACACAAATTATAATGTCCACCGAAACTTAATCGATCGAAGAATTTTTCAACTCGTCCCTGAGTCAAATGACCCCTATGGTCTTAATTCAAGCTTGAATGGATTTTATATACTACACAAATAATTAGCATGCCATATTGGCATAGGATTTATGGCTTTGAGATTATCAGCACATCGGAATCATGGTCTATATTGTAGCCCAAAATGCAGGGCGTTACAAGTTATCATTCTAAGAAAATTCAACAAAAATATGTCAACTGTTGTAGATACTTATTTTTCTCCCAGTTAACCACAACACATCACAATGCAAAAATAATACGCCAAAACATGCCGGGTCTACTAGGAACAAAACTCGGGGAAAAAGAGGCACGACAACAAAAACCCCAAGAGGACATCAACACCCACAAGTAGCCCCAACACCTTCAACTTAAAATCATGCAATGTCCCCAATGCGTCAAACCAAAACAAGAGAGTTAGAAACATACCTGTGGCAACATGGGTACGAAGATCTGATGTCAATCACATAATACGAATACTAACAACAAAATACCTTGGGTTGCCTCCCAAGAAGTGCCTAATTTAGTGTCGCGGCACGACAATATCTAGTCATCCTTTATTCCTTCACTTTGACGATTTAAATTGTCGGCCCATCTTTTGATCTTTGCATCTTTTAGGCTCATTGGGAAAATGTGAGGGCATGATAAGAAATGTTCTATCACGCCACTTCGAAGACTTGAACCGCTTTCCCAATTTTATATCAAACTTTTGTGTGGGCTCATTGGGCAACGATGAGGATCTTAAAAATCCACTAAGTGGATATTGATTTTTAAGCTTCTTGGCCTTTAAGACTAGGGTTGTAGTATACCCTTTTGGAAAGATAAACTCCAAAATGTAAGAATTTTCCTCCTCATTTTTAAAATTCATTGTTTGCTTGGGTGATTCGACTTTCATCAAATCCACCAAGCATGATATTGAAAAATGGTTCGAATGAGGACTAACTCTCAATTTTGGAGTAGCGTCCCTATTAGTATTTTTACCCCGAAATAGACTAGAGTCTTCACAAAGATTGTGCTTGATTTCTTCTTTTGACTCTAGTACCATCTCTTCGTCTTTGGCATCTTCATTCATATATGGTTCGTCTGGTTGGGAAATCATCGAGGGTTGCTCAACATCAAGCTCATCATCAATATCAGATTCTTGCCTCTCATCTTCACACTATCCATTATGTTAAATGATTCCATAGATAAGATATCATCTAAACATAATATGGAAAAGTTCTTTGAATGTTTGACCTCTATATCCATATCTTCTTTCCTTCTTCTTTTCTTGTTATTTGCTATTATGTCTTGATGTATATCACATATGATATCATTCATTGGGTCGACACATTCCAACATTAGTTGAAGCATAGCTTTAATGTCACTCTTTCCGATGCTTCGTTCTTCCTGTTCTTTACCATAAGACCTATCAAACTCATAGAAAGAACTAGAATTTGGGTTAGCGCAATAGGGGGAGGAGGAATTTGTGCAATTACTACAATGTCCATCTTGAACACCACATAAAGAACAATCATACTCTCGGTAAGATGGAGATAGTGCACACATCTCTCTCCGGAGAGCATATCTATAATCTTGCCAAAAGTGAGGTCCATCACAATATGGACATGGATCATCAAAATAAGATTTCCAACCACCAAGCTCATGTTTATTCCACGATGCCATAGTAAGTAAACAAAAATAAAACTCTACCAAACACAAGAAATAAAAGATAACTAAAAACAAATATTTACAAGTTTGAATTCAAGGTAGTAGGCTAAAATTCCAAACCAACTCAATACACCAAATTGTTCCCCGACAACGGTGCCATTTTTGATAACGCTCAACTTACATGTCAATTTAGTGCAAGGAGGTCGTCGTTAATATATTTACCCAACTTTGGAGCTGGGGTTGAATCCATAGGGAACAATGTGAGTGGCGATTAAACTAATTTGAAATTAAAGCTACAAGTTAAATTTAAACAACTGACACGAAAAGAATAAATGTGGTTTTTTAATGGTTGAACAAGTGATTGTTGGTAATCAAGAGTTTATGGAATAACCAAAATTATGTTCACTAGGGTTTACGGTACATGACAGATGCTACAAATAACTCAAGAATCTCACGGTGGTTAGGATGACAAACTATCTTTATCGATGGGATGCTCAAATGTCTCTCGACCTATTCAAGCATCTAATTTCCTAATCCTGTCGGGCTTAGGGAATCACAGTTGACTGCCCATATTTACCTCAGGTTAATCAACCTTGTTACAACACTGATTATTAAATGAAGCCTTTCCGAGTTCCTGTTGATAATTCACTTCCTACTATTTATGATTTATTTCTCAAGCAAACCAAAGTAGGTACACCTATTGTTTGCAACCAACAGACATAAATTATAATCTCAGAATTATCAAGAAATCCTAATACTTATTAAACCTTGATTATTTAACACCTTAGCATGACCTAACCCTTTATTCCATAATCCAGGTTAAAAGAGTTTAGCTACTCATGACGCATGAAACAAGCATGCAATTTGGATTCATAACTGAAAGGATTAACTTACAATGATGAATGAAATGGAAAGTGAACTTGTATTTGAATCACATGGCAAAACACTTAAATATTTTTCTTGAGATAGGAAGGAAAGAACATCATTTTTTCTCCTCAATAATAGATGAATTATGCTCAAAACCATAAAAATGCCATAAATACTTAATTCTAAATATGGAAACAAAAATTAAGGTTTTAGTTTTCTCTTCGAAATAGAGGACGGGGATCTTGACGTTGTGTCAGACGTCTGACGGCGTGTGCAAGATGTCGTCAGATTTTAGTGAATTGTTATATTCTGATTCTTCTGATGGCAAATCTAACGACGTGTCAAATATGTGACAGCGCATGAAAAATATCATCATATTTTCACTAGAAATCAGCATGATCTACTTCAAGTTGACGACAATTTTGACGCCTCATCACAGATTTGATAGCTCTTTTGAAACGTCATCACATTTCATCTCAACTCCTCAGGTTCTGTCTAAAGCTTGAAGCAACTTTGATAGCCTGTCCCATGTCTAATGACACTTCAGAAACAGCGTCAGCTACACTTTATCTTATTCACACTAGATTTCAGTTGATTTATTCTTTTTTTCTTTAGTTTCCTCCCCGATCACTTGTATCTGCATTAAAACAATAAAAACAATCAAAAACAATAAAATTTGCTTAAGGATTCATAATTATTTAGAGTTAAAATCCTCAAACGTGTTAGCATCTTCTCACACATCATCAGGTGATCCCTTAGTTCCCTCGGTGCTAAATCCTACTCCCAACTAAACTGACACTTATACTGGAATGGAATGAACTAGACTAAATATTATTACATAATTGATCGTGCTCATCATGATCATAAACATGTAAGTGTACTGATATGAGTCATAGATTAACTATCTGAGTACTTGAAAATCTGAATTCATGTAAAACACATAGGTATCGGGTGTTTATAACCTATCAGCACTGAATAAACATGAGTATGCAATATCAAACTTCAAATACAGTAATACGTAATTATGGTTCAAAGACCCAAACATGGCATCTCATCAAAGCATGTGAAAATCATACACTTAAACATGAGGAAACAATAGGATTTTATGGCTAAACTCATAACTTGAGGATTCATCATGAATCCAATTAAACATGACATGGAAATTCCAATACTCAAATAAGATAGGTTCATTCTACTTGAAACAACTTGTAAGTATAACTTGTTATTGAATTAACAAGAGATTCATGGAATTAGTTCAACCTGAACATTTAAAACTCAAAATTTAAAATACCAAAAAGGGTTCTTAGACTCCATGGATAAAAGGTACCCATGGATGAAAATCACACATACCTCGCTGGATGAATTCGTGATGATACTTGGGAATTTATTGAGGTTTGAACCTTGAATTCCTTGATTATTTGTAAAAGAGTTAGGGTTTGTTCTTGAGGAAAGGGATGCTTCTTTTGAGAGAATTTGTAATAAAACGAGCAAATAATTCTCTTTAGGAACCTAAATTTTGTATTATGGATGAGTTGGGTGAAGGGGAAATGATCCAGATGCCCTTAAATGATGAGGAACAAAATCTAGACAAAAAGGGAGGGGGCAACACAGGTTTTGGAGTGGTGCATTGGGGGGTGCAATACGGGATAATCTCAATGGTTCTACTGTCTTGGTTCTCTAAACATACCTATACGCTCATTCGAAAATTCCAGAACTCACTCGAGACGTACTTTTAACTACCTCTATCATGAATCAACTCAAATATCGATGTCCTGAGATCGGAAAGGTCAAAAATAAAATCATCAAAGTTTAGGGGTCTTGGAAATGACTAAGTGCCAACAATTAGTGAAATTTTTCAGTATTGGACTCTTTAATCATGCAACTGAGAGCTTAAATGAGCTAAGACTTTTATGGGGTATTACAAGGATGCATCATAATGACTACAAACCCTCTGTACCCATAGGTAGAGTAAAGACTGAAGCCGAAGTCAACTTATCTTTTAACTTCTAAAAGCTACCCTCGTAAGCATCAGACCATAAGAACTTCACCATCTTCTGAGTTAGTTTGGTCAATGGCGCAACAATAGAAGAAAAACTCTCCACGAATCTCCTATAATACCCAGCTAAACCCAAGAAGTTACGAATATTAGTTGGAGTCATGGGTATAGGCCACTTCTTAACCACAACAAACTTTTGATGATCCACCATAATCCTCTCACTAGACACAATATAAACCAGATAAACTATAGCATTCAACTAGAATTCACATTTAGAGAATTTAGCATACAACTGTCGATCTTTTAAAGTCTGTAACACAAAACGGAGGTAATTGAAATGATGAACAACCCGAGACTACCCCCTAGTCATCACATGGTGCTTGGAACCACAAGTGTTCCCAAGCTAACCCATAAACTGGCATACGATTAAGCAACTAAATTATAATATAATAAATAGTTGTTCTGCTGTGTAGAAACATAATTATACTAAAAATCTAAAATAGATAGAATACTGATAAATCTTTATAATTTGATAAATCTGAAGGATAAAACTAAAATTACATGACTGACTCTGACTGACATCTATGCAGCCTCTACTATACTGACTATAGATAGCTGGGACATGTCTCCAACTACCACTAATCAATATACATGAAAATAAATGAATTGTACATAAACTACAACTGTCTGGAGTTCCTAAAGTGAGAGAACTCATCACTTGTTGGCTGGAATCTGCAGCTGTCTGATCATGATATGTAGGCTATAACTTATATTTACATTATGAGACAATGTAGCACATAGACATATATGTGGATTAGTGTTTTTGGAATGTACTAAGTATGCAGGGGTAAATGCAATAAGTAAAACTAATTTCATACATAATCGTAAAACATATATGCTAAGTGTAAGTAAACTCACCTATAGGCCGAAATGAACTAAAAACTAAAATATCTTAAAGCATGAGTGACATTCTCTAATAAGATAGTGGATCTCTACACTTAGTTTCTGTAAACATGCTTTAATGATATAACTATAACTGTAGCTAGAATATGATAAGACATGGATACTGTATGAAAACTGGGTCTGAAATTATGTGATAGAGAATAACATAAACTGAGGATCTGATTACCCAATCACACTAAGCATAAATGCATAAATATTCTAACTTATTTGATTAACTCAATGTTTGATAGCTAAATACTGGGCATGTAAGACTGAACTGTACTTAGTCTGAGTAATTGGACTTAAACTGTAGAGTATTATGCATATGAAGAAGGGATTGACTGAGTAAAATGAGATAACCGAGCATGAATTCATGAAAAACTATATTATCTGAGAATGCAATACCAAGCGTATAATATGATTCTGAAATAGTCTGTAAACTGAGGTACTGAAATACTAATAACTGAATAGCTAATAACTGTATGCTATGGTCAAGCAATCCTAAAACTGAACTAAGTTACTGATCTTATTACTGGACAAACAATGTGACTGGGACTAAAACTAAGACTGTAAATAAGACTGTAACTATGAATGTAACTGAGACTGTAACTAAAACTGTAATTGAGACTGTAACTATGACTATAACTGAGACATTAACTAAGACTATAACTGAAACTATAACTGATACTATAACTATGATTGTAACTTAGAATATAACTGAGACTGTAACTCAGTTTTGATAACTGAGTAACTGATAGCTGCGATTACTGATGATTGAGTTACTGATAATTGGGTGACTATTTCTGACAGTCCTAATTCTGTAGAACTGAACTGAGTTCTATACTAAGTTGGGTGATTATTTCTGACAATCCTGATTTTGTAGAACTGAACTGAGTTCTATATTGAGTCTGAAACTAAAATTATGGGAAGTAATCATCTAATTGATATAACCCTCTCTAAATGGATTGGGGTATAACCTATAACCCCAGCTAGAAGGGTTTTAGTACCATGCCACATGTAAAGGAAAGCTGAAGAGTAACCCTTATCTGGTAGGTGCCCTGAATGAGAATGGTGGTACCCTAACTGGCAGGTAAAACACCTTATCAACCCTCAACTGGCAGGTCGATATCTCAACCTTCGCTGGCTATGTAGTTTTAGAACGCAAAGACTGCTACTAAGAATCACATCCTCTACTAGTAGGTGAGCCCTCATCCTTGGGTTCACTCGGTGCTAAATCCTACTGCCAACTGAATAAACACTGAATTGATCACTAAACCGTACTAAGCTGGACTAAACTATTACTGATCATGTTAATTGACTGAACTGGACTGAGTTCATTGAATTCTGTAACTGACTAAGTACTACCGTTTATGACATTACTGAGACTATTTTGAAGCTACAATAATTCTAAGTAAACAGCTAGATTTTTGGGTATTGAATATCCCCAGGACTCGATAACAATAACACTAAGACCATACTAAGGCTTTGAGGACTTGATAAATAGTCATTATTTAAAGAAACCCATTACTTCGACATTTCATCAAACACTTGCAATTCATGCTTTAAACTAAGCATGGGGATAGTTTTAGACATGTAGCAATAGCATGAATTCAATATTAAAAATCGCCAATTAAGGCTTTAACATGGGAAAATTAATCAAACACATGGGGATCATCAACTTGGATATGGGAATATCTGTAACACCCCACATTTTGCATGTACTAGTAATGTTCACATAAAATGACATACGACTTGATTTAATTACTACCAAAACTTTTTTTTTCAAGTGTTCAAGTGTTAGATTGGGGCACTATATGGAAGTCTATTTAGAGACTGTGGCCTTAAACGGAGAAAATCATTGACGTGCTTATGGAACTTAGGAAGCTAGCAGGTGAGTCACCTGTGTGGTTGGCTTAAAAAAAATCTATATATACATGAGGGAGAATAATTCATTCATAAGTGAACCCACTTGAAGTCTAGACGTTAGTAAAAAGAAAGGGGAACGAAGACAAGGCTTAACGCCGAAACTTTCCAAGTCTTGCGACAAGCGAAGCCCAAGTTAGGGAGGCTATTAAAGCCAATGGTTTAGCATTATATTGGGCCAAGATGTTCAGCCCAAGATTTTTATATAATAGGCCCAACTACATTCATTCACTACTAAGAAAATTGGGCCCAAACAAAGTGCAAGCAAGATTAAGGAAAATGGGTCACTAAAGCCCATTGATTTAGAGATCCAAAAGGCCCAAGTGAAAGGGGAAAATTGGTCATTGACCAACTCGAGTTAATCAGTTGCAAATATTAGGAGAAAGTCGGTCTAAGGCCCCTTTAAAAAGGGACCAAAACCGAGCTCCTTAGGTTAACTAGTAGGAGACCAAAACAATTTCAGCTTTTCTCTCTAAGTTTCTCTTGGCATTTCTTCACCTTGGAAGGCAACCAAAGGCTACTTTTTGAGTTCTTGAATTATACTTACACCTTGGGAGTTAAGGTATGTAAAAATAACCATATACTTGATATGAATTTTCCATGGAAAACAAGATAAGTCGGCTGGTGTACTGTGCAGGAATTTCTGGACAGCTTGTGTCCTGAAAGTTGTTGTTTGATTTTCTTGGCTTTGGAACGATTCTTACCCTGATTTTTGACTTTGATATGATATAAAGTTGAGGTTATTAATATGTTATAGTGTGTGTATGGTTGCCAAGGTTGCTGGACTGTTTTGCTAGTTCTTTGGAAACAAGTATCCTTATATGATCTTATGTGCTTCCAAAATGGTATTGGACTGTTTTGATGAGGGGGCTGATGTTTCACGTTTCCCCCCCTGTGTTTTGAGCTATTTTGTGACTGTGTTAAGGTTTATTTGATGTATATATATGTTGGGAGCATCTGGTTCAAAGTTGGGACAAGTATGAATTGTTAACGACGAAATGTAGGGAGACGACGAGATGTTGTGCTTCTTAGTTGAGCATTTTGTAAAATGGTTCTGTGCTGTAGTTATGGACTGTTGCCAGCATGTTGTAGAGCTGATATAGGCTGTGTACATCATGTATAGGATAATGTGTACTGGTTGAAGACAGTTAGAATTGAGAAAGTCGGAATAACACCATTGAGTCGATGGTTATACGTTTGTTGCCAAAGTGTTGTGTTTTGTGAGATTGGGCTGTCCAGATGCATTGATTAGCTGCTAATACTAGCTTTAAAACATGATATTGTAGATAAATAGTTGGAAGAAAAGAAGTCATTTCGAGGTAAAAACAAGTTGATATGTCGAGGTATGTAAGGCTATTCGATCTCTTATTATTTGGCATGGAATCCAAAGTCTTTATTGGCACATAGAGATCTTTACAAACTTCGATATAACCACTCCACTCTTTCACATGTATTTGTGTGTCCAGATTCGAGCCTTGTCACTGCTGCATACATACATTGGACACCATGACATATGAGTCTTCTTTTTAGCAAAATAAAGTTCATACGTTGTTTATGTCCTACATGTTTCACTAATTGTATAACCCACTCTTTTCATTGTGATATGATGTTATATGGTCACATACTTGTCACTTGTCATGCTTATAGTCTTATAGCTCAAATTTTACGACCACCAAAGATTCATATCAAAAGTAATAAGAAGATATATGTATACAGTT